>OZ030007.1:117582202-118182202 GCA_964023405.1 Apodemus agrarius
TGACACTAGGGTGTACGTCTATGCATCCTTTGATAGGAATTAGCATATGCGCTCACACACTCTGCACACACATGTAAACTTCTTCAGAGAAATAGAGCTGGGAAGATGAATATGCTTTTAAAGTGGTTCTGTGGGATTGGGTTGTGTGATGGGCTGAGGTAGAGAAACATATGAGTTGAGTGCTTGGGAGGGCCAGTGCTGAAGCGCACTGACATAGGAGCGCCAGTGATCAGATGCGCGAGAACCATGAGCACCAAGGGCGGGAGGACGGATGTGGTGCTATGAATAGGAATGGCTCCCACAGACTCATGCCTTTGAATGTTTGGCCCACGGGGAGTGGCACTAGTAGCAGACAAGGCCTTGTTGGAGTAGGCCCAGAGTAAGCAGTTAGGCAGAGAGAAGGTACATCCTTGTACATTTTTCTTCTTTATTCAGGCTGTAGCATTCTTGTTGAGATCATCCATACTGGACAGAGACCCTCTGTGTGTGTGTGTGTGTGTGTGTGTGTGTGCCAGTGCTCGATTTGTGGGTATATGCAGATATGCATGCTTGTGTATGCATATGTGTTTGGGAGGGTGTAGAGGACAGAGGGTACTCTCAATATCCTGAGCACATAAGACACCATCCATCTGCTAATCTTGTTTTTGTTTGTTTGCTTTTAAATTTTATTTTATGTATGTGAGTTCATTGTCTCTGTCCTCAGACACACCAGAATAGGGCATCAGATCTCATTTCAAATGGTTGTGAGCCACCATGTGGTTGCTGGGAATTGAACTCAGGACCTCTGGAAGAACAGTGAATGCTCTTAACCAGTGAGCCATCTCTCCAGCTTCTCAGACTTGGTTTTTAAAGCCATCTCCCACTGACCTTGAGTTCAGAGTGTAGACTTGGCTGGGAAGCTAGTTAGACCCAAGAACTCACATTTTTGTTCTTCCCCAGAGCTGGGCTACTTTTAATATGGGTTCTGGGAATTGAACTAAGGTCCACACAGCTTTGAAGAGAAGTACTTTACTGAGTTAATCACCCTAGTTCTTAGGAACAACTCTCTTCTCTCCATCTGTAGACAAAAAGATCATCTCTTTTGAAACTCCCACTCAATAATGCCTAGAAAATATCCTTATATACATCTCTGCACATCCCATGACTCAATCAGCTTCACATATGGAATTAGATACCACAGTACAGTCACTTTAAAATATATGAAATTACATACACAAATTGTTTGGTGACTTGCAGCAACTTGCTTTGAAAAAAATCTTAAAATTGTCTATAGGTTTCTATTGCCCTCTTTAAGGGCACCTTGTTCACTTTTTAAACTGTAATATTCCACAGCATGAAAATGCCATCATTATTTAACATCTCTGTTTGGTAATAAGTAAGATTGACTTCAGTTTTTCTTTAGCTTTCAAAACAATTATAAAATAAACGCCAATGTGTACATACATTTCTACACTTAAACAAGCACATCTTTAGGATAGATTCTTAGAAATGAGGCACTGTATCAAAGCCACACGTGGGTTGGTATTCAGCTGGTGTGTACTGGAGAACCTCTACTGACAGACCCTCACCAGCAGGTTGTGGTAGACATCTGTTCCAAAGAACCCATGCCCACTGAGGACACAATGAATTTCACCCCTCGGGTTGCCTTCTCTGGTAGTTAATGTTAACTGTCAACTTGACAGAATCTAAGGTCACCAGAGAGAAGGCCCTGGGGGTATGTCCATGGGGGGATTATCTCAGTTGTGTTAAGGTGAGTAGACATGCTCACTGAGCACGGGGCCATCCCTTAGGCGGGGGACCCTTGGCTATGTGAAGTGGAGAGAATAAGCTGAGCACTAGGGTCTTCCTTTTGTCTTCTGATGTGATCAGCTGTCTGAAATGTCTGCCACCGCGACCGTGCCATAGTTCACTGTAACCTGGCACTATGAGTCAGAATAAATAAACCCACTCTCCCCAATCTGCTTTGGCAGGGGTGCTTTATCATGGCAGCAGGACGGGACCAAACACCTTCCGATACTCCATTAGATTGTGCCCCTTTCCAAGCACACCAGAAGACTATAGCTTGCTTCCCTGGCTGTGCTTGAGCTGCGGCTTTGTAAACAGGGTGATCTGAGAAATGAGGACGATCAGCAATGAGTTGGTACCCAATGGCTGGAAGTTTCAGTTGTGTGAAATGAGCAGTTGCAGAGCTCTATAACATAGCACCATGGCCGTGAGTCAGCAGTGGCCTAGTGCATCGCTTAAAAGTCTGTAGATCTCCTGTGAACTGTTCTCATTACAACTAGGAAGCCCTGACACTCTACTGAGAAGTTTTGCAGTCCTCTGACCACCAGGGAGATTGCTTATTTTTGTAAGTTTATAAATGGTTTTAACTTCTGGGACTCCCCTATTCATTTGCTCCCCCTGTTTTCCTATCTGTCCGTTTGATTTTTTTTTAATCAATGAATGTGCTAAAATAGTTTTTTTCTATTACAGATATCATGCCTTTGTCGAAAATGCCAAGAATACCTTTCCCTTTTAATCGCTTGTCTTAGACATTGTAAGGTCTTTCAGTTTTAACAATGTGCTCAAAATTTATTAGCTAACAGGTAAGTTATCTAGTGGACATTTCCATTTTCTGCCTTTCTCAGGGAGGCCTTTTATGTTGTAAGATGATGAAAATGTCTCATTCCTTTTTCTTCTCCTCACACCAGTATGCACGTATTTACCTCTTTATTCCACATGCAGTTTGTAAATGCTGAACGCAATATTCTAGCTCCAGCAGCACTGCTGCAATCTAAATTTGTATTTTCCTCAGGCTAATTGATTTGATTGAATAATTATTGAATAATATTATTTACATTATTATTCAATAGTACAAATTATATATATAATATAAAAATATACTTATATATAGAAATTATCGAAAAGTGTAAGTAAGATGGTTCAATAATGACCCTTATTCAGTAGTCTATTTCCTATACTAACGTGAAATACCAACGCTCTTTCTGTATGTATATGTGGATATATGTGTGTAGACCCATGTGTGGGAGTTTGTACCCTAGAGGGCAGCATCAGTGACTTTCACTTTATTTTGGGGGACAGGGTCGTTCATTGAGCCTGGACCTCACTCTTTGCCTTCACTGGCTAAGCAGCAACCCTCAGGTATCCTTCTGTCTCTGTCTCTCAGCCCTGAGGTTATAGGCACAGTCTGTTATGGATTTTATATGAATTATGGGGATTGGACTTCAAGTCCTCATTCCTACACTTTACCCTCTGCGCCATTCCCCAGCCCACATGTTGACTTCGTTATGAACTTTATAATTACAGACTCCTCCCTCCACCCCACACCTGTGTGTCTGGGTTTGTCTCTGGACTGCTATCTGCAGGCTCGTTTTAACTCTTCCCCGGTCTTGCTTAGCAGAGGACTTCAGTGTGTTTCTCTCTCACATAAGGCAGTACCTTTAAGCACTTGGTGCTAAGCTGTGTTTCATATGGTTTCATATGTGTTTAATTCTGACTTCATGTCTAAATGCTTACTGTTAGAGATCCCTCAACATGCTTGGGTTTTCTACCTTTCAAGACATAGACGTGCAATAACCGGTGCTGGTCCTTCTGCATTTTGTATGAATTCCCAGTATGACATTAAGTGGCTTTCTGTGCTGGAGTATCTATCCGCCTGGTACTTTCTTACCTCCCAGCCCACTGTGTGTTCCAGGATGATCCAGCACTTACTTACACCAAACCATGCCATTTTTTTAAATGTCTTTATGTATGCGACCTTAAATTCCTTGCTTTAGAAATTTCAGTGTCTGACTCCATTATAAATATACAAAGCAGAAGCTCGTGGCCTTACCTTAATGGCGCAGAGAATCTCTAAAGTCCTTGCAACTATTATAGCAACACCTTTTCCATTTGAGAATGTTAAATATCTGGCAACGTGCGTCTCTGCTGGATATCAATTTCTGAAACTAGACCATACTTCCTAAAGGAGAGTGAAGATCCCCGAGGGAAGGATATAAATAAAAACTTGTTGAGGTGAATTTTCATTCAAATGACGACTTTTTCCTCAAGCCAACACAACTGATGAATGTGCACATGTCTGTTTGTGAGCGTGCATTTGTTGTCGAGTCAGAAGAGAAAACCAGTGAGCTTCTTCAGAGGTGAGTAGCATTAGTGTATCCTCTCTTCCTGGTTTAAGTGAAGAATTGATGCATGTTCTAGGGTAGATCCAGCCAGAGACATTCACATGCCAAATATCTATTGCAGAAAAAAAAGTCTTTTTTTTCCCAAGGTGATTCCTGCCTGATTGCTCTGCTCTCTCTCTCACTTAGCATGCACTACCGGGATTGATTACTTTGACTGACTTAACTTAGCATTATATCAATACAGTGAGACGATTCGCTTTCTCCACCGTGGCATTGACCGAACCCCACTGGCTGTTTTGGTGCCTGAGAAAAAGGCTGAGTGTCTTTAATCCATGGCGTCCCCGTTGAAGACTAGTCTGTGTCACAACCTTAGTTCTGGAACATTGATATTCATGTCAATGAAGTTGCTAATTCTCATCTAGTTACCTGGGGACAATCCTCCTGTCTCTGCCCTAGTGACTCACAATGATATCTGGTCAGCCTTGGGCTTTTGTTTTTATTCAAACACTGGCCATAGGTATTGGTCAGCCCTATGTATATGCTATAGCATTTACAAAATTACGCGCTGGAAGAAAATGATAATTTAACATATGAATCAAGAAAATAGTTTAGAAAAAAAGTTCAGATGAATCTTTCCTTCATCAACAGTCACATTAAACACAATACAGTCATTTCACTTAAAATTGGAGATTTGTTTTATTTGACAAGGAATACTAACAGAGAGGGCTCGGAATACACAGCCAGCCAGTTAGCTTTATGTCAAATGGGGTGCAATTGTCACACTTACAATCTATGCAGATTCTTCATTTCTCCCTGCAGGTAGTATGGATGCAGATGTGAGGTCTTCTTAGCAAACACATTGGTGTGCTTTGTAAAATAAAATAAAATAAAAAAAATCAAAGGGAAAGGTTTACACAGTAGATGTTGTAACTATCTTGTCTTCAAGCGTGTTGGCTCTCCTAGACCTGTTGTTACCCACAATTGTGAGATACCTGGCTTGGATTCTGGGAATCAAACTAAAAGTTCTTCTTGAACAGTACAATGTGCTCTTAAGCACTGAGCCATCTCTCTGGCCCCAGGCCTGAGTCGTTCTGAGAAAGTATCCTTTGCTTTGAAGTCTGGGTTTGTGATCTACAAGTCTCACTTATTATACAGAGACATGGATGACAGAGTCTTAATAAATTGTGACGACCCCGTGTGAACTTCTCTTGGTCAAAAATAAAATGCCTGTCTGGTTGTGAGCTCCTTAAGGAGCGAGACCGCAGGATGCCCGCGGACTCTTACTGCTCGGTTCAAAGCTGGGCGGATATTTACTCCTCAGATGAGGCAGCACCACTGGAAAGAGCTGTGTCGTAGTTACCCAGCCCCAAGCATGGGCTCATGCCTTTGTCATTTGGGCATGCCACAGTTTCGTGTTACACACGAAAAACCTGAACCAACGGGTTCACATGATTTGCTACAACGTGGCAGAGCCAGACTTGAAGCCCAAGGCCTTTCCCATCTTATTCTAAGTTTACGGTCAAATCCATAACTCGACATTCAGATTTGCAACCGCAGATAGATGGAGACGATAAATCACCAGCCAGACGCCGCTAAAATAAAATAATGCTGACTGATTTAAATGAAGAGTGGAGCTAGCAGACACATTTCCCTCTAGTCCATGCGCCTAAGTGTCGGGGATGGCTCTGTCTTATCTCTCTTCCTTCCTGTGTCTCTCCCCCTCGCGCCACTGGTTCCATTTGTCAGTGATGTGTTAACTGAACTTCCACTAATCTCGCATGCTCGTGAGAAGGAGTGAGAACCATGCCTTGTAAACTAAGAGGTATCCAAACAGAGCAAGGGGGCGGGAGGCTAATAGGTAAGGCGTGGGAGGGAGATAGAAATGATCTTTGAAAACCGAAGTGAATTGTGGCACTCATTATCTCTTGATGAGAAAGAAATTAGAAACTGGATATTCCATTTATAACTCCGAGTGTCCCACACAGAAGGGATTCGAAAGCCACACTTGTTTTCTAATTTCACACAGCCTCTTTCTCCAATCATCTACTCAGAATTGATTTGCTTTGTTATTTTTTTCCTCATAGTTAAATGATTCTACACAGAGCCCCAGAAGCTTTCAATTTGGGATTTATCTCATAAAGGAATCAGAGCAAAAGAGTTACCTGTATTAGTCTCTCAAGGCAAGAATTTGATTTAGGAGAAGGAAAAAAAGATTATGTAAATTATGTTGATACAAATATCTATTTTTTTTTCATACGTGTAACCATTCCTGTGGCTAGCATTTCACGTTTCAGCGTTTTCAGATGTAAATATTTTCCCCCTGACCTGGTATAAATATGTTTTCAGTAGCACCGAGGTATATTTGGCTTTAAAAGCGGTGACCTCTCATTAATGGGTTCCCTGAAACCACAGCAAAAGAGAGAGTGGGAGGAAGCGGTGGTCTGTTTAGTATTTATCAGGCTGCTCCTGTGTCCCCACTGGGGTCCCCAATGTGGCTGTCTCTGCTCTCACCACATTAATCACTTTCTCCTTTAAATTCAGGAGCATCATGCTTGGGTGTCCAGGGTCAAATGCAAGATAAAACAATGAGAAAGTCAATTATGGAAAATAAGCCTGTGATAGAAAGTTAGAGGAAGCTCCGTGGTGATTTTGGCAGCAGTCCGTAAAGGCGGCCTGCTTTCAATTTACATCATTAGAAGCAACTGTATTTATAACCTCGATTAGGAAAAAAAATCTATGCCTGGGAAGGTGATAAGGTACAAATCTTGTTCCACTTAGAGCGATTTGAAATGTAAATGTGCAGCTTCGCGGGAGAGATCAGCCCCTGTGCTTTTTAGGCACTCCTTCTGTTCCCACACTGCGAAGAGCTGCTTGCCCGAGGCTGGAATCTGGTCTCTCCGCTCGCACTATCAGCTCTACTCAAGGCTGCCCATGGTAAACAGATTTCTGCCCTTTCAGGAAGGATATGGAGGGAATGAACGTCTATATAATTTTTCTCTTTGCAGAGCTTTACGTCTCCCTATGGGAAGAAAGAATAGTAACAGCACCAAAGGGAGCTGCACAGATTTCTGGTGTCTGATATTTTCAGAGACTTTTGTCATCAACGGATGTCACCACCCCTCTCCTCGTGCTAGAGAGTGGCTAGATGGTTAGTGATGGGCTCAGCGGATGTCTGTGCCGCTTTCAAGATTGGCGTGCGTTCGAACAATGACAATGAGCACGTGGGAGCCGTGGAGCCCTCCGTGGGTGACCGCCACACTGGGAACATCCTTGTAACATCACGCTACCCCCCAAAGCCCACTGGGAAGAAATGTCTCCTCCGCCCCTCGTTCATCTCTCTCCTCTCCCAGCATTCTCCATGTCCCAAGATGCAGTGCCAAGACTGCCTTCTCTCCAGAACCCGCCCAGCCTGGTTCTAGCCGTTCACATTTAGATTTGTTCAACCTTCCATTGCTCTTCCTCCCGAGGTCTTCTCTGGTCTGCCTGAGACGACGCCTTCGCAAAGGTTCCCACCGCGCCCACGCAGTCCTAACCTGCACCTGCCCACCCCAGCCGCTCTTAATTAAGTGCCTTGCTCCCATAACACCTTTTACAATGTGAAATTAATTATTTATTGGTGATGCTTCTTGTTAGACTATTCTCCCCCCCCCCCCCATCAGGCTTTGCCTTCCTTGGTGTCTGGAGCCCTGCACACCTGCCCTCACAGGTGTTCATTAAATGTTCCTGAATGAACGGAAGTGCGTTGGTGAGGTTGCAGACTCTTAATAACCCCCAATTTTCCTCCCAACTGGAAAGGGTTGGCTGGAATTCTCTTTTGGCTAGATCGACTCAGCTGACAAATTGGTTAGAAAAATAGGTATTTGATGACTGTTATCTTTTTTTTTTGTTTGGGAAATTTTAATTACGTTCCCAAATTAAGCAAAAGTGTTATTTCAGAGACATTGTAGACAGCCTCTAACAGGGCTTAATAACAGGTAGCTCAACCGTCAACTCTGTTTATGTGTTCCACATAACAGATCTAGTCATCCTTGTAACCAAAATGCCCATGACAACAGCTCAAAGCAGAGAAGTATTTGTCTTAGCTCACAGATTCAGGGGTTTTGGTGATGTCCCCATAGCTCTGTGTGAAGTAGGACATCATGACAGCAGGAGCACATGGCACGATCCATTCTCATGATATCCAGGGATCAGAGTGATGGGAAGGGATTAGGAGCAAGATGCCCACAGACCCCAGTCAGTGTTCGTCATCCTCCAGCTAGACCCCATCTTCTGATGTCCCTAGTACTTTGCAAAAATAGCCCTGCTAGGTGAGGACCACATCTTTTAATTCAAGCTTTTAGTGAGATGCTTTATCCTCTCACTATCACAGTCCACCTCTGGCCACCAAAAGATTCCAAGAGTCCTTCATGGTCACAACAGCTCAAAAGCCAATGCTCAGTATTAAATGTGAGCATCTGCAAAACTCATAAAACCTGTTACATACCTCTCCCCCCAATAAGACGGTTAGACATTCCTTTTCCAACAGGGATGGATATGAGATTAGACAGAAGGATTAAGTCAGAAGATTGGAAACAGAAATGGCGACCTAAAGCCTATAGCTCACGTCTTGTGTTCATGCATGTGCTGTCGTGATGTGAGCTTCAGTGTGCTTGGGCAGCCCTGCTCGAGTATCCATGCCATTTGTAGCTCACATGGATTCTCTCTCCTGGGCCATTTCTGCTCCTGGCCTGCAGAGTTCCTTGGCAGACAGGCCCCGATTTCTGGCATCTGCAATATCCCAGAGTCTCCAGTGTAACTTTGCCTTTGTTTTCACAGCTTTGTACATCACACTGTCAGAGAGTACCTGCTAGAATTCTAACCCCGCCACATACTGCATGGCTTTTGGTGGAAGCTTCTGTGGCGTTCTGTATGCCCACAAAACCATCTTTACGTGCTCAGTGACAAAGTCTGTGACAGGCTTGAGTGGTTATCTGTGCCTCCATAAACTATGTCTGTGGCAGTTTGTGAGTGCCTAGAACCTAGTGAAGTCAGTCCTAGGAAAGCAGCTTCTTAGGCAGCTGTGTGTAAGCAGGGAACCCCACAGGCTCTCTCTTTTCATGGAAAAGCCTTTCTAAGGAATTTACTGTTCCATGTTCTTCACCCAGCGACTTACGGACTTTAGATAATACCCAAGCTTTACTTAAGGTGCTGTTCCTTGAGTATGTCTTGGTATATATAGCTCCTTTGCAAAAGCTGTTTTAACTATTGCTGTGGTTGTTTTTGACAGGCTTTACAGTGTAGTCCTGGCAGGCCTGGAACTTGCCATGTAGATAAAGGTAGCTTCAAATTCACAGAGATCCTGACTCTCTGCCTCTACCTCGGCCTCCTCAACAAATTATGGCATTAAACGAATGCTTGGCTTTCTTTTGTTAAATGTATTTTCCAATATGTGTATGTGTATGTGTATGTGTATGTGTATGGGTATGTGTATGTGTATGTGTATGTGTATGTGTATGGTTTTGGGTATGGGTATGTGTATGTGTATGTGTATGTGTATGTGTATGTGTATGTATACGTATAAGTATATGTACATGTTTATGTGAATGTGTATGTGTATGGATAAGTGTATGTGTATGTATAAGTGTATGTGAATATGTATGTGTGTGTATGTATAAGTGTATGTGTATGTATAAGTGTATGTGTATGTATAAGTATATGTGAATGTGTATGTGTGTGTATGTGTATGTGAATATGTGTCTGGGTGTGGGCATGTGCAGATGACTGCCAGTGCTTGCAGAGGCCAGAGGTATCAGGTCCTCCTGGAGCTGGGTTATAGGCAGTTATGAGCACGTGCTGTGGGTGTTAGTACCAACCTCTGGCCTTCTGTAAGAGTAGCACACCCCCTTAAGTGCCGAGCCCTCTCTCCAGCCCAGGTTTAGCTTCTTTTTCATCTCTTCAGATCAAAAAGATCTCTTCCTTCTCTACCATCTGCTTTGCACTGCCTTCTATGACCAAACTGCAAGGTTTGCCAAACCTTTCTGGTCTCACTTAAACCTGGGTAAAAGCAGATAGCAGTAACTACACCACCGCTTGAAGCCTGGATCCTTTTAACATTTCCTACCAGACTGATTAACCTATCACCTTTCAACTCAGGTCCTTCCACAAAGTCCTTCCACAATATCAGGGCACAGATATTGTGTAGGCAACAATAAGGCAGACTGAAATCCTTTCACGGAACACTTCTTAATTGCTGGGTTGGGTATGAGTAGTCACATCAGAGCCATCTATCTCTAAGATAATCATGTTCAAGACAAACCTTTAGGGACCAGTAGGCTTCTAGAATGAGGATGTGGTAAGGTTAACCTTTGAAGAGCAGTTAGAAGTTACTTTATCCATTTCAGAGAGGTACGGCGAGCACCTATAAAGTGACACTCAGGCCATGATGTTGATGAGATACGCCTTCAGACTGTGACCATAACAGGGGTAATTCAGCAAGTAAGGGGGATTACATAACATCAACAGGAAAATTGTCTTTGATCCTCTAATTCTTGCCATACTGAGCAAAAAAGGGAGAGAGAAAAGGAGAACATGCCTTGTATCCTTACACACATAGCCTTAAAAGCTACACTTCTTTACAAATCATTTCTGTTCTCCACAAGACCTGTTCGAGTTTTGCCCGTAATTGCCTCTCCCTTTACTTATGTGCTATGGGTGCATTGTGTGCTGTATACCTTGACCCCTTTGAGGGTCCACACATCACTGCGATAGCTGAGAATGTTTGCACTCCTACTGGCCCTTTGTCCTCTTGAGGGGCAATATCACCTCCATTAAGAATGTTTTTTCTATTCAGGAACTTTCCCCCTGTGCCCATGTCCTCCAGGGTCTTCCCCAGTTTCTTTTCTATTAGTTTCAGTGTGTCTGGTTTTATGTGCAGGTCCTTGATCCACTTGGAGTTGATCTTAGTACAAGGAGATAAGAGTGGGTTAATTCGCATTCTTCTGCATGTTGACCTCCAGTTGAACCAGCACCATTTGTTGAAAAGGCTATCTTTTTTTCCACTGGATGGTTGTAGCTCCTTTATTAAAGATCAAGTGACCATAAGTCTTTGGGTTCATTTGTGGGTCTTCAATCCTATTCCATTGATCTACTTGCCTGTCGCTGTACCAATACCATGCAGTTTTTTAGCACAATTGCTCTGTAGTACTGCTTGAGGTCAGGGATATTGATTCCCCCAGAAGTCCTTTTATTGTTGAGAATAGTTTTAGCTATCCTGGAAAGTTCCTGAACAGAACACCAATAGCTTATGCTCTAAAATCAAGAATTGACAAATGGGACCTCATAAAATTACAAAGTTTCTGTAAGGCAAAGGACACCGTCAGAAGGACAAAACAGCAACCAACAAATTGGGAAAAGATCTTCACCAACCCCACATCTGACAGAGGGCTAATATTCAATATATACAAAGAACTCAAGAAGTTAGACCCCCAAAGAACCAAATAACCCTATCAAAAAGTGGGGTACAGAGCTAAACAAAGAATTTTCACCAGAAGAAATTCGGATGGCTGAGAAGCACCGTAAGAGATGTTCAACATCATTAGTCATCAGGGAAATGCAAATCAAAACAACCCTGAGATTCCACCTCACACCAGTCAGAATGGCTAAGATTAAAAACTCAAGGGACAGCAGGTGCTGGCAAGGATGTGGAGAAAAAGGAACACTCCTCCACTGTTGGTGGAATTGCAAGATGGTACAACCGCTCTGGAAATCAGTCTGGAGGTTCCTCAGAAAATTGGATTCCCCTGCATACAGTAAAGACACATGCTCCACTATGTTCATAGCAGCCTTATTTATAATAGCCAGAAGTTGGAAGGAGCCCAGATGTCCCTCAAAGGAGGAATGGATACAGAAAATGTGGTATATTTATGCAATGGAATACTACTCAGCAATTAAAAATAATGAATTCATGCAATTTTTAGGCAAATGGTTGGATCTGGAAAATATCATCCTAAGTGAGTTAACCCAATCACAAAAGAATACACATGAAATGCAATCACTGATAAGTGGATATTAATGAGCCCCAAAGCTCTTGAGTATTCACTCAAGGCACAATTAGCAAATCAAAAGATTCCCAAGAAGAAGGAAGGAAAGGACCCTGGTCCTGAAAATACTGGATCCAGTTTTGTAGGAGAGTATCAGAGCAGAGAAATGGGGGGGGGCGGTGATTGGGGAATGGGCAGAGGGAAGAGGGCTTATGGGACATATAGTCAGGGGGGAACTGGGAAAGGGGAAAGCCTTTGAAATGTAAACAAAAAATATAGAAAATAAAAAAGGATGGTTTTTCTAGGCCAGTAATTCTTCAATGAGGACCATTTTGTATACAAAGGCAGATTTTGACAATATATGTATAGTTGATTGCCAAAACTAGAGAAAGTCATGCTGAGTTCAACCCAGTAAAGCCAGACACGCTGCCAAACGGTCTGTGATGGACAGGGCAGCTTTCCATAAGAGAGGCTGAGGTGAGATTCTAGCATAGGTTCTAGAATACAGACCGAGAATTCCAGGCAAGACATATATACTTAAAAGGGGGGGTTATAAATTAGCTCAGAACACGGAATTAAAAATTTGAATATCTAAATATGGCCCCCAAGTTCTAAAGAATTTGAATCCAAGTCTTTACAGAGCAGTAGAGGAAGGTTGGATGAAGGAACTAGAAGATGGGAGAGAAAAGCCATTTTCTGACTGCATACTCCTGAATTCACCTTGTTAAAGATTTGTGTTATGAACTCTCTGTGTGTGTGTGTGTGTGTGTGTGTGCATGAATATGTGTATGTGTGTGTATGTATATGAGTGTGAATGTATGTGTATGTGTGTGTGTGTGTGTGTGCGCGTGCGCGCGTGCGTATTAGTGTATTAGTGACTTTCCTTATCATTGTAGAAAATACTGACAAAAACAACTTAGGGGAGAAAGGATTTAATCTAAACCCCATTTACGAAGGAACAGTCTTTCACAGTGGCTGGAGCAGCTTGGCCCACGGTGTGGGAGCTCATGCTATGGTTTGCTCAAATCTTGGTGCATTCAGAATCAGAAAACTAGACGAGAGGCGAGGCCTGACCCCAAAGTGCCTGCCTCTCAGCAGCCACTTCACTGCCAGGCATCCTCCTCAAATGAGGAAAAAGAGGTTTGGGGCATAGCTGATGGTCTGGTACTGAGAGGAAGCCATGTTCCTTTCAGGATGTCTCCTTTCTTGAGAGGGCCTGGAAGCTTTTCTAATTGTATGTTGCACATATAATTTTTAACAGGAGGAAAATATATCAGTACAGATAGAGATAATCAGATTCAGAATTTATTCATGGCTTAAGTTCCAGTGTACTGAGAATAATGTAAAGGTCTTTAAAAAAGCATTTCTATACGTGCTACCTACATTTTTACAGTAGCAAAGATCATAAAAGATACATGGAAAACTCTGTTATCCCTTTCTTCTGTTTCATTGAGGGACCAGTGCAGAAATGTTATTGAGCATGTATAGCCCATCTGGATTCTTTCTTTATGTCCTGAATGGTTTTGTCTTACAGAGTAAAACCACTTTCAGACCTTCTGCTTTGAGCTTTTGTTTTAGAACACGATATTCATTTTCACACTTGTTTAAATTCTGCCTGGTACACAAGGCCATCCCATAATGCAATGGTTTGGCGTATGAGCCCCAAACCTGAGGGCTGTGTCTAGGTTCCCTGCCAGGGTGAAAATTCTGTGCTGACACAGCTTAACGCGTCTCATGGCTTAACTGGAGTAGGCTCCAAAGACCTTGTGCTGGGAAGAATCTCTTTCTGTTTGGAATCTGGACTGCAAATAAATCCTGGTTTGCTCAGAGCCATGACACATCCATGCCTATATCTGATCCAGTTCTCTGAGCAGTAAGTAACATAGCATCTGGTGCCATCTGTTTGTGGCCATGAAGACTCAGGACATCTCTCATGACCTGTGACCTTGGCTTATTCATTTAAGAATTCGATAGAAAGACAGGGTTGTTTTTGCCTGTAGAGTTAACTCTAGTCTTTATCTAGCAGAGGGGAACAAAACAATCACAGTGAGATCTTCTCCTCCAACCACGAATAGCTCCCATTAAGTCCAGTTAGTTAACCGTGGTGAGCATTGTCTCAAAAGCAGTTGTCCCAGAAGATGGAACAACCAAAACCTAAAGTCACTGTGGGAAGAAATATAATAATTAACAAAACATAAAAAAGTGTTAGAATAGAAGAGACTTTGAAAAATGATGAAGCCTTGATAGTTTTGGAGTCTATTTTGTTTACTGGGTACAAAGTTCTAGGGTGAGTCCTCACAGTTCCAGTGTGAGTCCTTCGTCCCCCATCTTTCTTTTTCTTAGCACTGTATGAGAGACAACAATTCACATAATGTAGGGGACTAGATTCCAGCTTGCTGTCACTTTTCCCTGGAGGTGGTTCCGGATGACAGGCAAGTGGATGATTCTTTTGCCTCTCCTCTTCCTCCCTTGAACTCCACAGAACACTTGAAAGTAAGCTCCTGGGAACGCAAAGTGATTTGACCTAGCCCTGATCATTAACACAGACAATCCTGCAAAACAGTGAACTGTTGGCAAGGAGAGCGGGGAGCGGTGGGGGCGGGGTTGAGGAGAGGGGTGGTAAGGAAGGAGAGGTTTCCTGGTTTATGCAGAGGAGCAGCCTTCCAAGCCAAACACTCATGAGAAACCTCCGAGCAGGGCAGGCACAGAAACTAGACTAGAGACTTCCGGCTTCTGGGTGGGGGCGGGGAAAGGGCGGTTTCTGACTGCTCAGTCGCTTATTTGCAAAGTGAAGACCTCTTGAGCCACACCGTCTATCAAATTGTCAGGGTTTTGTTGTTTGGCTGGTTGGTTTATTTCCCAGAAGTAAAAGGAATCTGTCACTTCTCCAGGGGATAAAACAGCCCCGCCTGATGTCTAATGTTATGTTTTAAGAAGAAATTTAATTAAGGTCATGGGCTTTGTCATATTTTGTGAAGCTTCTAGCTTTTGCTCAAGAAAACCCACACAGGGTGAGTGTAAAGTGCCCTGTGTGTTTTGTCGGGGGATGTTGGTGTAAATGGCTGCTCTTTGATGCTACACGGTGTGAAATTTCGATACAGACATCTTGATAAAGTCTGAATTCCCAACTTCCTTACAAGTGTTTGATGCTTTGCCATCATGTGAGTGACAGCCGGTGGCACAGGGCAGGGACGGTAAACAGGGCAGCTTCCGGAGCTGCCTTGAATAAGTCCTTAGATGTAGGGAATTTCTTCTCTTTCAGGACTCCATTGGTTGCTGCTCAATTCAGCGGTCTGATTCCAGGGCTGCACAAACCCGTCAGTCCGGGTTCTTGGTTTATGTCTGTCAGACGCGTGCAGTCATTCCCGTGAGACTCTCCACAGCTCTCCTTCGGTCGCTAAGGAGAGTTGAGGCTGTCCTAGACTTGTCACAGTTTAAGCCGTCTATGTTTTGCTTTTATCCTGGCTCTCCTCTGTCTTAGCACAGCAGCCAGAGTTATCCTGTTCAAAAATAAGTCATATGCTGTCACTTCTCTGTCAGAAACCTTCTGGTCGCTTTCCCGCGTCCCCGAATGAAAGTCAGAGAGTCTTTGCTTTAAGTCACAAGTCTCGGATGGCCCCTCCTCCTCCTCCTCTCTACCTCTCTGATGTCATTTGTCCCTTCCTTCATTCTGATTGCTTGCCATTTGTCAGGGCGGCAATTGTGCTACTGGGATTCCTGCCTCCTCAGAGCCTTGGTATTCTCTGACCCTGCTGTTTAGGGAATTTCCTCCTGTGGTTGTACTGTGGGGTGCAGACCAGTTTCTCTAGGTCTTTACTTGAAAGTTGCCTTCTCACCAAAGTCACCTTTCCTGGAAATCCCAACAAAAGAGTCTTCCATGACCCTAACAACTAATACTCCATCTTCTCTATCACCCCAACAACTAATACTCCATCTGCCCATCGCCTTAACAACCCATACTCTATCCTCCCCATCACCCCAACAACTAACTCTCCATCCTTCCCTTCATCCCCAACAACTAATACTCCATGCCCCCCATCACCTTAACAACTAATACCCCATCCTCTTCTCTAGATAAGGTTTTTGCATGAGTTTTACTATTTGTTTTGAAAATTGTCTTCCCATCAGAACATAAACTCACAAAGGAAGGATATATTTTCCTGTCTCCCTACCCTTACCCCATACCCAACAACCGAAGACGCCCCCACACCGCTGAAGATTCATCAGTCCTGCTAAATGCTTCCTTCTTTCAGCCATCGTCAGCCTTCATTTGCCTACAGCCGAGTATTATGCTGAACACGTTTACAACAAAAAGGAGCCGGAGACGGGGGGCCTCTAACCTCATAGAATTTAAAATCAAGAGTGAAAAGAAGGAATTAAGCAAGTGTCCATTTCACGCAGTGAAATTTGAATTTCTTATAGCTGGATTTTACAGCATTGACAATTCTTAAGTGACACAGCGAAGATGAACACCCAGCAGCTGAAAATTAAAACGGCAACCCCTTCCTTTATGTGATGCTAGAGTGATGCTCCCTCCTCTGGAATGCTGTTAATTGTATCTGTTACTGCTTCTTCCCAATGCCCTTCCCCAGGCAGGAGCTGTGCTGCTGTTTGCATCTATTTTAAACTTATTAGATGAAGCTCATCAATCATTATTATCATGGACCAGCTTCATTTGATCTGCCCTTCAAGGACTTCAAAATAAGAATAACAACTATTTTATCTCACATGCCCCAAATTTAAAAGCAACCCTTCAGCTTCCCATAGCACAGAAGAATGTGAAAATGGACTCTCTTGCTAACTGGGCATCTTACCTTCTAGTTCACACCAGAAGTTGTTTTTGAAAGGTTGGGGGTCACTATTACATTTCATCTCTCGGTCTCAATTCTGTTTTTCAGCTTGATGCTTTTGAATAGGATCAAATCTTAAAATATGTATCTTCTTTGCAGTCAGTGGTTACTGTGAACTCTGCTTTTGTTACATTGGAAAATTTCAGAGAATCTCCAGCTTTTCAAAACTTTAATTTTATGTGTGTTCTAGGAAAGGAAATCTAATTGTCGAAAACAGAGTTTTAGACAGACACAGGCTGTTGTCATGGGAGATCATGGTATATGCTGGTCTGCTCCTGGAACCATAGTCCTACTCTGCACGAGCAAAGCTTCTTGTTTTGCTACTGTGTGATGGTATAGACATGAGGCCACGACTTGCTCTCTGGTGAGAACGCAGCAGTGCGTTTGGCAACAATCTTGTCATTTGTGTATAAATTATGCTTGATGTAACAGATATAAGAAAAGAGTGATTTCCAAAGAGTCATTGTCCTCGCTTTGGGCCTGTGGCAGTCACAGCAGTGAGCATGTGCACAGAACAGCCATGACTGTGGTCAGGAAGCTAAAGGTAGGAAGAGACAGAGGCTGAAGTCTCACCATCTCTATAAAGAGCCAGCTTTTCAACAACCCATATGTCCAATAAGCCACATATCTTAGAGATTCCATATCCTCTCAACAGCACTGGTCCAGAGATTAAGCCTTCCCACATGGGCATTTCTGGAGTCATTTCAAGTCCAAATTATAGCACAGCTTCATATCACTGGGTGGGCAAAAGAAGACTTGGTTCTACTAGGTCCATGTACTTGTACATCCTGATTTGAGGCGAAAGAATTAGGGTGTGGTTATATCTCCCTTCATTTATTTAATTCTTCCCGAGTGTTGGGCAGGAGGGATCTTTTAGTGCATTCTGAAGAGCAGCAACTCCTGTTCATCGATCAGAGTGGAACTGGATCAGACAGCTAGCTGCAGAGTAAAGTCAGGACCCTGAGGGAGAGATAAACTAGTCGGAAAGTTGAAACCGTGGAAGAAAGACTTTCAGCAGACTGCCTTAGCTTTCCTTCACGGGAACAGATAGATTCCAGTATCAAACTGGAGCCACCCTAGACTGATTCTTGTTTCAGGTGCCTTATAAAGACACATTTATCACATGGCCTGAACATTCTGTGTATTTCTCCAAAAACGTGAAGGACAAAGCATTGACACCCCAAGGTAACATTAAATATAATATGAAGACATAAAGAAATAATTACTAGATATATTTTCCACCAATCTTGGCATTCCCATGGAAAGTAGCAGGAAAACTGTAAAAACTTATCGATGGGCAAAATATTCTTCCCACCTGGCCTCATAATCACTAGCATTAATATTCAAACAAGGGGACTGTGAGGTGGATTCAGCCATGGTCTTTCTCTTTCATACCAACTGTTCCTTTTTTCCATGAGGACAAGCAGGGCAACTGTATTTTGTCCTTTGGTTGTTTTGTGGCTCTGTTGCTGTCTTAGTTAGAATTTTAATGTTGTGAAGAGTCCATGATCATGGCAACTCTTATAAAGGAAAACGTTTCATTGAGGCTAGCATACAGTTTCAGAGGCTCCATCCAGAGGCTCAGTCCATTATCATCATGGCGGGAAGCATGGCAGCGTGCCTGCAGACAGGGTGCTGGAGAAGGAGCTGAGAGTGCTATGTCTGGATCAGCAGACAGTGGGAAGAGAAATGTGAGCTGCTAGGTATAGGTCTGAACTTCTGAGACCTCAGAGCTCACTTGCTAGGGACACAGATTTTCCAACACAGCCACATCTATTCCAACAAGGTCACACCTCCTAATAGTGCCACTCCCTATGGACCTAAGGAGTACATTTTTATTGAAACCACCACAGCTGCTTTTGGAATAAAAATGGTTGGTCTTCTGAAGAAGAGAATGTACTCTTTTAATTCTTTCAGCCTTACAAGCTCAAAGAAAACACCAACTTTTAAAATTTATATTGGTGAAGAGAAGACATTTCAAATTGGATTCTAAATACTACAAATATCAACCTTAATTGCACAGACTATACAATCAGAATTATTTACAAGTATTTAAAAGCAAGAAAATAGTGAAGTCTGGGGGGAGGGTAGAAGTCTTTATTTTGAGTTGGTGCTGATGCATAACGTGTATTTGGTGTTTGTGCTCATGTGTGTGTTTGTGTGTCCTGGTGTGGGTTCATGTGTGTATGAGTACATGTGCACATGTGTAAGTATGCATGTGGAGGTCACATATCAGGAGTCTTCCTTATAGACAGAGGCAGGTTATCTTATTGAACCTGGGATTTTCTGTTTTTGTGACTCTGTCTTTCTGTCTTGGTTTAGGGATCTCCTGTCTCTGTTTTCAGGGTGCTGGGGGTGCTGGGATTACAGGTGAGCCGTTTCACCTACCCACCATTCTCATGGAGTCTGGTGATTTGAACTCTAGTCTTCAAGTTTGAACAGAAAACACTTGAATCCCTGAACTCCAGAGCTCTGATGGCGGAGTTCCTTTCACGTGTATTTTAATGTCTCAGAAACGAAATTGTTATTTCTGTACTACTGTGTGTTATTTGTGTCTACTGACAGAGTTCTATAATATTTTTTTTTTTTGGAAATTAACATCATCTAGTAAGAAGCACCAAGATCTATAAGTGATGAGAAAGAGACTCATAAAATTCAAGCCTCTTAGCTAAAAGTCATCTCATGTATATGTCTTGTGGAATAGCCCAGCCTTCACCAACACTTTCACCATTGTGTGCTTGTCTAAGTGCTTCTTGATGATTTACTGACCTGAAATCTGTAGTCATCCTGCTTTTAGAATGATGTCCACATTACTGTGGACTGTTGTCTTGAGAGAAGGGACATGGTGTCACCTAGACTAAGCTTTATCTTCTTGGCCTCAAAGGTGGATACTAATAAGTTTATTACTCTGAACATGGATTGTTCCATAGTGAACAGGAAGTAAAGAAGGGATCATTTTTTCATATTGAAAGCTTCAATATGTTTTCAATATTTCTCTTCCTAATACCCAGACGAGGCTTAACTTAGATACCCTCCAAGTCTCTGATGAATAAGGACATTGCACTGATGGGCAATGGGAGAGCTTCTGCAATGGGTATCATCACTGTCAAATGTTTGAACTAGAAAATAGGTGATCCGTGCAAATTATATTTTATGGGTAATACCTGCATGAGACAAGTTTACAAGGCTCTAGATAGGTGGGAGCCATGAATTTTATATAGAAACAATGAAACATTGTTCAATGTTCATGGTCATAGAAACATCCATTCTTGGATCAACTTCACACCATATGTTTTAAATATGGAGAGTTTTCAAAAGGAATGGTCCATGGAAGAATTCTAGTTCCCATTTGCCAAAGACTGTCATTAGCTCATGTCTTGAATGTTCTTTCTCACTGAAGAATCTTTACATCATGTAAAGAACTTCCCCTAGAAAATACTACAAAGATATCTTTCACCCCACTTTTAGATGCTTCCATAGTAGAAGCAGTCTTATTTAAATGAGTGGGATCGTGCCTTAAAGTGGTCCATAGGCTCTTGCTAAAGCCATCTAATTTCTAATACAGACGCTGTAAAGACAGTTTTTTTTTTTTTTATGTGTTTGTTCATTAGACTATTTGAGACTACCTTTACTTACTGGAAGCACACTGCAGGTATTGAGAACCAGAAAACTTGAACGGAAATTCCCTTTTAGTGCTTCCTGGCTAATTGCTGTGCCTGATTTATAATCTCCAAAGCAGATATAACAGTAGTATATACTTAAAAGGACTTCTTTCCTTCCTCTCCCTTTCTCTCCTTTCCTCCCTCCCTTCCTCCTTCCTTGTTTCCTTCCTTCCTTCCTTCCTTCCTTCCTTCCTTCCTTCCTTTCCTTCCTTCCTTCCTTCCTTCCTTCCTTCTTTCTTTCTTTCTTTCTTTCTTTCTTTCTTTCTTTCTTTCTTTCTGTTTCCCTTCCTCCCTCCCTTTTTCCCACCTACCTTTTCTTCCTCCCTTCTTTCTTTCCTTCTTTTCTTTCCTTTTCTTTCTTCTATCTGCCTCCTTTGCTCCCTCCCACCTTTCATTCCTCCCTCTTTTCCCTCCCCCTTTCTACTGTAAATGAACTCAGGTTTCTGGAGTGCTAGGCAAGTGCTCTTTCACTTACCTATGACTTCTTCAAAGCACAGTTTATGGTTATGGTTGTCATTATAAGGATATGGTTATGGCTATCATAATAAGCATATCGTATAGGTAATGCATTAGTAAATTGCTGCTATAATTCCATGTAACTAACAGTCATTAATGTCTCAGAGAGAAGACTCTATCTTAAAACAAAACAAAACAAAACAAAACAAAACAAAACAAAACAAAACAAAACAAACCCAACAAGAAAGTTGACAGTGTCTCTGGAGGAACAATACCCAACTCCAAAGGTTGTCCTTTGGTTTCCTTATGTACATGTACAAACTTGTGCATACATCTGTGCACAATTATATACCCTCCCACACATGAACACCCATCTTCCCAATCTCTAACACACGAACATATACACAGCCCTCAGTGAGCTGAATAAAACCATGTGGTATTTCTCATGAGATCACCTGCCAAGAAACTGATCTTTGCTAGACTCAGTGGGGCTTGCAGTCAGGCTGAGGACTGAGTTATAGTTTGTTTTCTATAGGCTCATTTTTTAAGGCTAGCATTTTCATGTATACTCTAGTCAGGACCACAGGCAGGTAATCAGAAGCCCCAAGGATCTGAAGCATGATGCTTACATCAACTTTGCCAGCATCCCACTGGGTTAATGTGGGTCATGTGACCAAATCCAAGCGAAAGGCTTGTGTAGTAAGGTGTCATGTACCCTAGTCAACATGTATCAGTGTTTCATGGAATCTCAGATTCCCTTTGTCTCTGTCTCCCAAGTGTTCATATTATAGATGAGTTCTACCATATGTGGCTTAATCTCATTAGATGTTTGAGAGTCTCAGTTCTTCTTGCAAGAACAAAACAATGGTGGAGTTGACTGTACGGTTGTAGTTTATATACCTCAGTGAGGTCTCCTGTTTCTAGCAACATCAGAGGATCATGTAGAATGACATTTCCATGTGTGTTGGCTTCCACCCCTAACTATGGGAAGATATAGCATGTTGAAGGGCTTTAAGGGTCTTTGCTAGGGATCTCAGGTGGATTCTGGAGTGAATGTCTGTTACAGCATACTTGCTGTCATCACAGGGCTGATGGTCAAAGAATCTAGAATGATTTGATATTTAGAATACTCTTTTCTTTCAACTTCTGAGTTTGTCCTTGAAGATATTGATTTCCAGAAGAGAAGTAATTTTTGCATTGTGTGATTTTCCTTGTTATGCAGGAGGGGATACAATACACACGAAGACTGAGAAGCACTAAGAGCTCATTGGTCTTTCTTTCCTCCACCTGGCACAGTGATGGAGCTGATTTTGTGAAGATGTGTTCCAGGAGAGCTTAGAGAAATAAATAAAACACTGGTTTCAGTTTCAAGTTTTATTGTATACACAGCCTTAGGTGGGCCCTAACTACCCTAGGACTTGGAACTGCCATTTCTTCAGATTCATCTTATTTTCCCCATATTTTTCTGATACTCTATGTCCTGGTTACTATAGCTAAGAGTTTATAGCTTTTGACTTCTTTGGGATCCTTTTCTATTGAATTATCAGAATTAAAAATTATCCCTTGATTATACCCTTAGCTTAAATACCCTTCCTTTTAATTTCATATTTTTTATTCTAATTTTTTTATGGTACTGGGAATTGGACTAAGGACTTCATGCATGCTAGAAAACTACTCTACTACTGAATTACATGCCCAGCCCTATGTTTCTAATTGTTTTACATTATCTAATTGGATGAACAGCTTTTCAAACTTTTATCTCTTTTTTTTTCTTTTCTTTTTTTTTTTTTTTTTGTTTCATCGTAGCACTAGTAATCCTAACTAAGGCATGGGTTTTTAAAATACTATACTTTTGAGAGGAGGGAGGAGGTAAATAATTTTTCTTTTTTTTATTTTTTTTAATTTTTATTTATTTATTTATTTTATTTTCTATATTCTATGTTTACATTCCTAGGGCTTTCCCCTTTCCCAGTTCCCACCCACCATAGTTCCCATAGTTCCTCTCCCCCCAACTATTCCCCAATCATTCCCCCTCCCCCCTCAGTTTCTTTACTAAACTGGATGAAATCTTTACATGCCCAGGGTCCTCTCCCTTCTTATTCTTGGGAATCATTTGACTTGCTATTTGTGTCTTGAGTATTTAGTGCTTCTGGGCTCATTAATATCCACTTATCAGTGATTGCATTTCATGTGCATTCTTTTGTGATTGGGTTAACTCACTCAGGATGATATTTTCCAGGTCTAACCATTTACCTACAAATTGCATGAATTCATTATTTTTAATTGCTGAGTAGTATTCCATTGTATAAATATACCACATTTTCTGTATCCATTCCTCCTTTGAGGGATATTTGGGCTCCTTCCAATTTCTGGCTATTATAAACAAGGCTGCTATAAACATAGTGGAGCATGTGTCTTTATTGCATGCAGGGGAATCCTCTGGGTATATGCCCAGGAGTGGTATGCCAGGGTCCTCTGGGAGTGACATGCCCAATTTTCTGAGGATCCGCCAAACTGATTTCCAGAGCGGTTGTACCATCTTGCAATCCCACCAACAGTGGAGGAGTGTTCCTCTTTCTCCACATCCTCGCCAGCACTTGTTGTCTCTTGAGTTTTTAATCTTAGCCATTCTGACTGGTGTGAGGTGGAATCTCAGGGTTGTTTTGATTTGCATTTCCCTGATGACTAATGATGTTGAACATCTTTTAAGGTGTTTCTCGGCCATCCGAATTTCTTCTGGTGAAAATTCTTTGTTTAGCTCTGTACCCCATTTTTTGATAGGGTTATTTGGTTCTTTGCAGTCTAACTTCTTGAGTTCTTTGTATATATTGGATATTAGCCCTCTGTCGGATGTGGGGTTGGTGAAGATCTTTTCCCACTTTGTTGGTTGCCGTTTTGTCCTTCTGACAGTGTCCTTTGCTTTGCAGAAACTTTGTAATTTTATGAGGTCCCATTTGTCGATCCTTGATCTTAGTGCGTACGCTATTGGTGTTCTGTTCAGGAACTTTTCCCCTGTGCCCAAGTCCTCCAGGGTCTTCCCAAGTTTCTTTTCTAATAGTTTCAGTGTGTCTGGTTTTATGTGGAGGTCCTTGATCCACTTGGAGTTGATCTTAGTGCAAAGAGATAAGAGTGGGTCAATTCGCATTCTTCTGCATGTTGACCTCCAGTTGAACCAGCACCATTTGTTGAAAAGGCTATCTTTATTCCACCGGATGGTTGTGGCTCCTTTATCAAAGATCAAGTGACCATAAGTCTGTGGGTTAATTTCTGGGTCTTCAATCCTGTTCCATTGATCTGCTTGCCTGTTGCTATACCAATACCATGCAGTTTTTAACACAATTGCTCTGTAGTACTGCTTGAGGTCAGGGATATTGATTCCCCCAGAAGTCCTTTTATTGTTGAGAATAGTTTTAGCTATCCTGGGTTTTTTGTTGCTCCAGATGAATTTGAGAATTGCTCTTTCTAGATCTATGAAGAATTGAGTTGGGATTTTGATGGGGATTGCATTGAATCTGTGTATTGCTTTTGGCAAGATGGCCATTTTTACTATATTGATCCTGCCAATCCAGGAGCAAGAAATATTTTTCCATCTTCTGAGGTCTTCTTCGATTTCTTTCTTCAAGGACTTGAAGTTCCTGTTGTACAGATCTTTCGCTTGTTTGGTTAGAGTTACGCCAAGATACTTTATGTTGTTTCTGGCTATTGTGAAGGGTGTTATTTCCTTAATTTCTTTCTCAGCCTGCTTGTCCTTTGAGTACAAGAAGGCCACTGACTTGCTTGAGTTAATTTTATAACCTGCCACTTTGCTGAAGTTGTTTATCAGCTGTAGAAGTTCTCTGGTGGAGTTTTTTGGGTCGCTTAGGTAAACTATCATATTGTCTGCAAATAATGATAGTTTCACTTCTTCCTTTCCAATTTGTATCCCTTTGACTTCCTTATGTTGTCTAATTGCTCTTGCTAGAACTTCAAGTAATATATTGAAAAGATATGGAGAGAGAGGGCAGCCTTGTCTAGTCCCTGATTTTAGTGGGAATGCTTCAAGTTTCTCTCCATTTATTTTGATGTTGGCTACTGGTTTGCAGTAGATTGCTTTTACTATGTTTAGGTATGGGCCTTGAATTCCTGCTCTTTCCAAGACTTTTAGCATGAAAGGATGCTGAATTTTGTCAAATGCTTTTTCAGCATCTAATGAGATGACCATGTGGTTTTTTTCTTTCAGTTTGTTTATGTAGTGGATTACATTGATGGATTTCCGTATATTGAACCATCCCTGCATCCCTGGGATGAAGCCTACTTGATCATGGTGGATGATCGTTTTGATGTGCTCTTGGATTTGGTTAGCAAGAATTTTATTTAGTATTTTTGCATTTATATTCATAAGAGAAATTGGCCTGAAGTTCTCTTTCTTTGTTGGATCTTTTTGTGGTTTAGGTATTAGTGTAATTGTGGCTTCGAAGAATGAGTTGGGCAGTGTCCCTTCTGTCTCTATTTTGTGGAATAGTTTGAAGAGTATTGGTGTTAAGTCTTCTTTGAAGGTCTGGTAGAATTCTGCACTAAAACCATCTGGTCCCGTACTTTTTTTGGTTGGGAGGCTTTCTATAACCCCTTCTATTTCTTTAGGGGTTATGGGACTATTTAGCTGATCTACTTGATGCTGATTTAATTTTGGTATTTGATATCTGTCTAGGAAATTGTCCATTTCCTCCAGATTCTCCAGTTGTTTTGAGTATAGACCTTTGTAGTAGGATCTGATGATCTTTTGAATTTCCTCAGTTTCTGTTGTTGTGTCTCCCTTTTCATTTCGAATTTTGTTAATTTCTATACTGTCTCTGTGTCCTTTGGTTAGTCTGGCTAAGGGTTTATCTATCTTGTTGATTTTCTCAAAGAACCAGCTCCTGGTCTTGTTGATTCTTTGTATGGTTCTCTTTGTTTCTATTTGATTGATTTCAGCCCTGAGTTTGATGATTTCTTGTCTTCTACTCCTCCTGGGTGAATTAACTTATTTTTCTTCCAGGGCTTTAAGGTGTGCCATTAAGCTGCTAGTGTATGCTCTCTCCAGTTTCTTTTTGGATGCACTTAGAGCTATGAGTTTTCCTCTTAGCACTGCTTTCATTGTGTCCCATAGATTCGGGTAGGTTGTACCTTCATTTTCATTGAATTCTAAAAAGTCTTTGATTTCTTTTTTTATTTCTTCCTTGACCAAGGTGTCATTGAGTAGAGTATTGTTCAGTTTCCATGTGTATGTGGGCTTTCTGTTGTTTTTGTTGCTATTGAAGACCACTCTTACTCCATGGTGATCTGATAGGAGGCATGGGATTAGCTCGATCTTCTTGTATTTGTTGACATCTGTCTTGTGACCGATTATATGGTCTATTTTGGAGAAGGTACCATGCGGTGCTGAGAAAAAGGTATATTCTTTAGCTTTAGGATGAAATGTTCTATATATATCTGTTAAATCCAATTGGTCCAGAGTTTCAATTAGTTTCACTGTGTCCCTGTTTAGTTTCTGCTTTCCTGATCGGTCCATTGAGGAGAGTGGGGTGTTGAAGTCACCCACAATTATTGTGTTAGGTGTAATGTGTGCTTTAAGCTTTAGTAAGGTTTCTTTTACGAAGGAGGGTGCCCTTGCATTTGGAGCATAGATGTTCAGTATTGAGAGCTCTTCCTGGTGGATTTTCCCTTTGGCCAGCAAGAAGTGACCTTCTGAGTCTCTTTTGATGATTTTAGGTTGAAAGTCAATTTTATCTGATATTAGAATGGCTACTCCAGCTTGTTTCCTGAGACCATTTGCTTGTAAAATTGTCCTCCAGCCTTTTACTCTAAGGCAGTGTTTGTCTTTAACACTGAGATGTGTTTCCTGTATGCAGCAAAATGTAGGGTCCTGTTTCCGTATCCAGTCTGTTAATCTATGTCTTTTTATTGGGGAATTGAGTCCATTGACGTTAAGAGATATTAAGGAATAGTAATTATTACCTCCAGACATTTTTGAAATTATATTTATTTATCTTATTTATTTTTTATATTCGAGAGGTTATCTTCTTTTGGGTTTGATGAGAGGAGGTTTCTATCTTGCTTCTTCCCGGGTGTAGTTTCTGTCCTTGTCTTGGTGTTTTCCCCCTATTATCCTTTGTAGGGCTGGATTTGTGGAGAGATATCGTGCAAATTTGGTTTTGTCATGGAATACCTTGATGTCTCCATCAATGGCAATTGAGAGTTTTGCTGGGTAAAGTAGTTTTGGCTGAAGTTTGTGTTCTCTTAGAGTTTGCATGATATCTGCCCAGGATCTTCTAGCTTTCATGGTCTCAGGTGAGAAGTCTGGTGTTATTCTGATAGGTTTTCCTTTATATGTTACTTGGCCTTTTTCTCTTGCTGCCTTTAGTATTCTTTCTTTGTTTATTACATTTGGAGTTTTGATTATTATGTGACGGGATGTATTTCTGTTCTGGTCCAGTCTGTTTGGGGTTCTATAGGCTTCTTGTATATTCATGGGCATCTCTCTCCTTAGGTTGGGGAAGTTTTCTTCCATGATTTTATAGAAGATATTAGCTGGCCCTTTAACTTGTAAATCTTCACTCTCGTCTATACCTATAATCCTTAGGTTTGGTCTTCTCATAGTGTCTTGGATTTCCTGGATGTTTTGGGTTACCACCTTTTTGCATTTAGTATTTTCTTTGACTGTTGAATCAATGGTTCCTATGGTATCTTCGGCTTCTGAGATTCTGTCTTCTATCTCTTGTATTCTATTGTTGATACTTGCGTCTAAGGCCCCTGATTTCTTCCCCAGGTTTTCTATCTCCAATGTTGTCTCCCTCTGTGATTTCTTAGTTGTTTCTACATCTGTTTTTAGTATCTGGATGGATGTGCTCAGATCTTTCGTTTGCTTGATTGTGTTTTCATGTATTTCTTTAATAGATTTTTGTGCTTCCTCTTTCATAGCTTCTACTTGTTGGCCCACGTTCTTCTGTAGTTCTTTAAGTGACTTTTGTCTTTCTTCCTTATTGTCTTCTTCTCTTTGATCCATCTTCTCCTGAATTTCTTGAAGTGATTTTTGTATTTGCCTCGTAAAGGCTTCTAACTTTTGATCCATTTTCTCCTCTATTTCTTTTCGAGATTTTTCTATGTGTTCAGCTACCAGCATCCTGACCAGTGATTTTATATCCAAGTCTTGTTTTTCTGGTGTTTTAGGGTATCCAGGGATTCCTGTTGTTGGAGAACTGGGTTCAGATGCTGTCATGTTGCCTTGATTTTTGTTAGTAACGTTCCTTCGTTTTCCTTTTGCCATCTGGTTATTTCTGGTTTTAGTTGGCCTTGTTGTCAGTGGCTGGTGTTTGAATCTCCTGTGAGGCTGGGCTCACCTGTTGTTTCTCTACTGGTAAATATGTGTGACTGCTGCTTTAAGGGATCATAAGCTGGCTGCCACCCATGCGATTGTAGCCCCTGTTGGAGTCTGTCTACCTGGGCTTCTCCAGCTGTGTCCTGGTTGCAAGGAACTTGGCCTGCTTGGCTCCGAGAGCCTAGCAGATCCCCCGTGAGGGTAGCCCTGGAAGGGGTGTTTACCTGGGCCTTTCCAGCAATGTCCTGGTTGCAATATGGAGGCCCGCAGCTACTGCTGGTCCAGGGGCCGGTGAGCTGGTTGCAGAATGTAGCCTAGGTGCTCGCCAGAGGGCGCGGGGATGTCCCACAGAGCCTGGGCCTTTCCAGCTGTGTCCTGGTTGCAATATGGAGGCCCGCAGCTACCGCTGGTCCAGGGGCCGGTGAGCTCCTTTTATCTCTTTTTAATTTAGATATTGAAGTTATTGATTTTTCATTTGTCTATACTTTATACATTTATTCATTAGTCTTTAAGTATCCTTCTAGGTACTACTTTTGTTGACCACATAAATTTGTCTATATTGTCCTTTCATGGGATTGCAAATTAAGGGTTTTCTTGGGGTTCATTGCCTTTGAAGCTATCCTGGGATACTTGTTATTATTAACTTTAGCTGTCAGCATGGCAGAAGCCAGAATCTCCTAAGAAGAGACTCTCAGTGAGGACTGTTTACTTTGGGTTTGCCTTAAGGCATGTCTGTGGGAGACTGTCTTAATGAAACTGATGTGGGGGGACCTGTCCATTGTGGGCAACACTATTCTCCAGACAGGCACCTTGAAAGGTGTAAGAATGGAGAAATTGAGTGAAACACACACAAGCAAGTAAGCATGTGTCCACTCATTCTCTCTGCTACTGACTGTGCATATAATGTGACCGGTTGTTTGAAGTTCTTGCGTTGACTTTCTCCCAAAGATGGACTGTAACCTAAGCTGAAATAAACCATCTTTCCTGTCAGTTGATTTTTTTTCCCGTCAGACTATTTTTACAAAAAGAAAACTGGGTCAATGTCTAAGTAAAAATATCAACTAAGAAGCTATATGGAAGTATACTGTTTTCAGGCAAAGAGGTGCAAGTGAAGACGAATTTTTACAATATTTAGCACAAGATAATATAAAATGCATGGAATACATGAGGCTATCTAGACAGAATACCTGGGGCATGGCAAACTAGAGGCTGGGTGTAAGGGAAAAAATTACAAATCAGCAAGTGATGCAGAGAAAGAGACATCAATTAAATAGGTAAATCAGAAGTTACAGACTTAGAGTTCCACATGAGAGAAAGTCGAGATGGGCTGTAAATTGGTCATGTATACTTGTGGAAATTAGCTGTGCTGGGGAACCAGCTCTAGTTCAGAGGAAAGGTGCAACTGTACTGTTGTGATAGCTTTGTCAACTCAATCTAGATGGAAAGAGAGTCTCCATCAGTGATTGAGCAGATCAGCTTGGGGATTGTCTCAATCACCTTAATCGATGTGGGAAGACCCACTGAAGATGGGCAGGACCATTTCCTGGCTTTTGAGCTCTGGTTTGAATAGGAGATGAGAAAGCAGAGTATTAAGCATGTATGCATCCATGCATCTCTCCTCTTGACTATAGATATGATGGAACCAGGGTGTCTGGCTTCTGGGGCTGTGACTTTGTCTACAGTGATGAGCTTGTAACATGAAATGGAGAATGAAAGTTAACTTTTTCTCTCTTAAGTTGCTTGTCATCAAGGAGTTTTATCATAGCAACATAAAGAAAGCTAGAACAGCTGTGGTGGGCATCTCCTCTTCTTCAAAAGACTTCTTGAGTTTTACTCATCCTCTTCCTAGGCAGAGGCATTTCTCAGCTTTTTGTTTCCTGTCAGTGTGGCCACATATAAAGATTTAAAGCAATGACTGGACATGGCATGAATCCTCTGTACAGGGACTCTTAGGATGTGCTCACCAGAATGCAGATTGCTAGGTCCAGAAACCCCCCTGCCACGATGATATTCTCTATGCATGGCAGAATAGACCAATAGAAGTGATTTCTTCCTGATGATTTTGGAGAACTGCCCATGTGTCTTTGTCCCTTTGCCCTACATGGAAGTTGCTCTTTGTTAAGATAGTTTTATCCTGAAAGCCTAACTCAGATCTGACAGCCTCATTGGCTCTTCTCCCACACTTGGTTTTAAAGATAATTTTATTGTCTTTTCCATGTTGAACAATAAATGCTCTGTGCAAATAAATTAATTTTTTTGTCTTCCCCTTTATAGCACATATACCTCATTAGCCTTAGATTTCAGAATATCATTACACAAGAATGAACAAAGGAGACATTCTTCTCTCATTCTTGACTTTAATGAGAAGGCTGTTACAGATTTAGTATCCGGTACAGGGTTGGCTGTGGAGATTCTTCAAGTTTAGAAGGGAAATAATGACATCTGTTGTACTTTATGGAATTGTTACAAAGGTTAAGTACACGAGTTAATATAGAAATGCCATGTAACTGTGAGGAGTGTTCTATGTTTGTCTGACACATTGCTTGCATTCAATCAATGCTTTCAGTGTTATTATTGCTGTTGGTAATTAATAACCTCCTATGCCTAATACCATAAGGAGAACAACTGGATCCATGGGAGAATGAGTTGAATTTACATTTGGGTAGAATCCATTGGTCCCACAGAAATAACTGAAACATGAGAGCTGTTAGCTGGATTATATAATACATTGGGTATAATTTACATTTAATAACTTTGCATAATGTGTTTTTTCTTTTTTTATGTGTTTCTCTTCTTAATTAGAGAAATCCCTTTGCTTTGATCTATAAACAAGTACTTAATTACACCTGTGCAAAAGTGAAAATTAGAGGCTATTATCTGGAAAATCAAAACAAACAGCCAATAAATCAGAACTGCAGAAATGCTTTATGTTAGATGTGTGAAATTTTCTTTCTTCTATGTTACTAATAACTACCTTGAATAATTAACTTAAAATGACTTTTTAAAATTAAATTCATCTAGAATAACCATTTGCTGAATATATGTTAAGTGCTATGTGCTCTGGTGTGTGTCTGTGTCAACAACAGTAAAATAAATTTGTTATATATTTTCTTGCCTATTAACATGATTATCATAAAGTCATCTGATCTAAGAAAAGAAATATTATCACATATGATATGGAGAACAAAAGCATATTAGTCAAAGTTAGAACTACTGGATGGAAGTAGCCTCATTTAAGAATAGCTATTTTGGCTCTCGGGCTCAGAGGTTTCAGCCTGTTTCTTTTGTTTCCGAGCCATTGTGAGGCAGAACAGGTGACATGAAGGTATGAAAGAATGCAACTGGTTAGGGAGCAGGGCGAGGCAGGAAGGAGCTAGGTCAGGGTACATGTTTTCAGGGTCTACACTGCCCACTTTCCTTCTCTGACTAACCCTTACTTCCCGTTTTCCATTACAGTAAGTCCATCAAAGGTTTAGTCCATTCATCAAGTCCCAGTTGCCATGGTCTGATGACAGGGGACCATCCATTATAAACAATAGACTTTGGTGGAACCTTTCCTAGTCAAACAGTGTCAGGAGTTGTCTCATAGATCACATATCAAATAACCTTACAACTCCAACTTGAACCCAGAAGGAGTATAAAATTTTACCTATAACTTTTACATAGTATCTTTGCCATCTGATTTTAAACATATTTTGAATGTATGTAATCTAGTAACTAAGGAAGAATTCTAATTTTGTTTTGATATTCTCAAGTTCATTCTATTAGACTCTTTGGTGGTTATTGTCCTCTGTGGGTGGCAAGTATGCTTTTAATACTGTTTGCCTATACTGGAATCTATTGAATAATTTCTCCCAGATCCATACAGCTATAAGCAAAGTAAAGCAATCTAAATCCAAGCAAATGGTTGCAGGATTCTATCTCTTAAAATATTAGATTACCACACTGCTTCTTTAGGAATGTACCTTCCCCTTCTTGTATCAATTTTCGATACACCTTAGAGCAGGTAAATTTTTCATTAGAACTAAAACTTATATGGGTCTTCTTGCCACATGTCTGGATAAAACTGGAAAATGGCTCATATCTTCAGAATCTAAACTCTAAAAAGAAACTACACACCAATTTTTTTTAGAGCTGAAGTGAGTTTGTGTGTACAAATGTGGACGCTTGCAAAACTGTCTGATTCTTTAAGCTGATCTTTTCTCGGCTGCTGTGTTGATGGAAATAAATGGTTGAGACTGGATTTTACAGTCCATTTGCACACAGAGGCAGTGTATGGATTCGGCCCACATCCAGCTATTCTTGGACTCACTTTTATTGCATTCCCCAGAAATGCCTCCAGTGCTTTATAACTATTACACACGATGATATCCAGAAGTGACCAGTGCTTTGGAGGTAAAATTTGGCTCAGCATCATGATCCCTTTGAGCTTACAGCAAAATTACATTAGTTTCTGCTTTCGTGTGCCCATTTCTGAATCGTAGTGCAAGCCCATAGATCATCTGTCTTGTGTTCTGTTCTCCAGGTCTTTTGTGTCATTACTGACTTCTAGGGGCTTGGGATTATTTTACCTAAGATATATTCACTTTTCTTTGTCCATAGCAGGGTATTATTTTCTATTTCCTTCTTCACGTATCAAGACCACCTCTGTATTTACTATAACTTTTAGTGTGTTTCTGTAGTTTTTATCCTCATCACAAAAATATAATATAAAATATTAATTGTGGTTGACTTGTTCACGTAGCAACTTTCTTAATATGAATTTGCTCCAAACTTAGTCATTTTTTTTGGACAGAAAAAAAGAAAATAGAATATTTGCTCAGTTCTTTGATTCACTGGGCATCTTCTATGTACATGGCATGATTTAACTGGGGACATAAATATGAGTGATGGGGCTGTGGAAGCTCTAAAACTGCAGATTGACTTGTGCCTCTGCCTTTTTAGTTGCTAAATGGAATTAAATCTATTTTGAAAAATTCTGATGAGCACTAATAGAGATTAGTATGGGAAAATTGCCAGCACATACGAAGGCCGAAAATGCCTGTCAGCCGTGCAGTGCGGAAATGTATATGCATAATTAATCTTTTAAATAATAAATGTGATTAGTTTTATTCCAGCTTTTGCAGACAATTTGCCCAGAGTTAATGACTTTCCTTAAGATCGCTTAATTGCAAATAGTTGAGCTAAACTTGAACCTCTGTCTGTTTAATTCTGACACATGCAAGTTCACTGCACTGGCCAAACTCATCACGTAATAAGTAGCATGGAGTGTAGTACACAATGTAAGAACTGAGAAGTGTGATAATTTGCATATAAATATAGCAGTGCCCAGGTAAGTGAAAAATGAGGTTGATCAGTTAATGAGACATGAATGATTTATGGCATTTATCTTGGACATGGATGAGACAGAATTTGGATTTCAAATGAAAAACGATACACTCCTACCTAAAGACTGGTGTCAGCAGTTTCAAAGTCATAGGTCATCTGTGGGCAATAGCTGCTGAGGTTTCCCACAAGTGAACGCGTTTAACAGCAACAGAACTGAGGTTGCATGCCTCGAGCAGGGCTCTGGGTAGGGTATTTTCAATATTAGATTAGCTGTTCTCAATTCACAACAAGCAGTGGAGACTCATGGGAACATTCTGAAGGTCTGGGAGAATGCTTTAGTGAGATTAGTAACAAATGTGTGAAATAAACATAGGGAGAGAGGAGAGACAAAGCACTTCATTAGAATGCTATCCCAATAACCCATCCTGTAGGTAAGCAGTGATCGGAATGAGAAGATTGCCATTTGGAACTGGGGAGGGAAAAAGTTAGATCGAAATAAGTTGCACCAACTGCTTGGGCTTGTGGAAGTTCCAGTTGGAATGAAATAGGAGCATTTTATTTCTGACACACTGCATTTGAAGACATGGTGAGCTTTATGATTAAATGGGGATGTGTAGTGATCCTTGGGGAATATAGAATTCATAGGAGATGGCAGTCTGCGGCGAGAACTGAAGCTACAAGATTGGATCACATTCTATAAGTAAAGAAAGGGAAAAACGACCCAAGAAGTTAAAACAAGTTATGTCTCATGGTGATACTTACACATAGGAAAAGCCATTAAAAATATACTTGGTGAGCATGTACTATGTATTTGAAATACTGTGAAATACTTCACACGTATTTCTTAAACTTCAAAGCAACTCACTGTTGTTCCACAGAAAGGAAGGTATAGAGAAGAAATGGTTAGAACGATTGAACAGATAATCACTCATAACTGTAAAGATAAAGCCCTTACCCACTGCTTCCTGCCCTCCAGGTACCACACCAGACACTGGGCATAAGATTACAGAGACTTATTCTAGTCATGATTGTATCTGCAACACAGATATAATGTCTGAAATCAGTTCACAACTTGCTAGAGATATAGAGAATTAGAAGAAGCCAAACTTTAAGTAACTATATGGGAGAGAGGAAGCCATAATATGGTTTTTAGTACTTTAGTAGCTCATGTCAAGGTGACCCAGGAACAATCATTTCACTGCTTGACAAGCTGCTGCATATGTTTTATTGCTCTATCTTAATCTAGCTACTTTATCTCCTTTACCTAAATTCACTTCAACTTAGTTGTCTCATGATGTTTTCTAGGAAAGGTGATTCAGTGTTTTTTTAAAAGAAACAATTGTCTATCTATCTACCTATTATCTATCTATCTATCTATCTATCTATCTATCTATCTATCTATCAATCATATCTATCTGTCTGTCTATCTATCTATCTATCTATCATCTATCTATCTATCTATCTATCTATCAATCATATCTATCACCAATATTATGACTATGTGTCAATACCAAAGTAGTAAACAAATGGACCATCTAGACCAGCCTCACTTTTAGTTAATAGTACAAAATTGTCTCAGACCTTGGAAAGTTTTCTGGGAATGTCTAATGTATAGACCATTTTAAAAAATTCTTTTGAAAAGTAAGTTAACATACATATACTCACAGCTCAACAAATTACCTCCTGAAAATCTGCACAGAAGAAACAAACATTTTTTCCCCCAAAAGACTTATATGATAATGTGAACGTACTAGCCTAGGGCTCTTGGGGTTCACTCATTGCGGCTATTTCCATAATAGCCAGAAATTGGAAACAGCATATAGGCTCATCAGCAGAAGACTTGATAAAGAGAGCACTTTTATACAACAAAGTTCTATTCAGCTCTCAAATAAAACAAATAATGAAAGTTTCAGGAAAATAGAGGGAACTAGAAAAAAATTATCCTGAGTGTGGTAACTCAGACCCAGAATGATAAACATGGTATATATTTGCTTATATTTAGATGTTAGCCATTAAATAAATGATAACCAAGCTATAATCTACAGACTCAGGGAGATTAGGCATAGAGGAAGGAACTGGGGTTGGGACATCCCCCTGGGAGAAGAAAATAGAATATATTTTATAGGTGGACTGGGGTTGGCTCGGTATAGAAACAGGAAGATCAAGGGAAGGGGAAGGGGGATTGGAATTAAGGGAAGTGATGAGGGAAGAGACGGCTAAAAATAAATGTCATTAGAGTAATAATATAGTGCTGTGAAACCTAGTGCTGTGGAAACTTCCTCCAGTATGTGAAGGTGGTCCTAATAAAGTCTCCTAATAATGAGGGCAATTGGATCCCTGCTGGCCATCTCTTGTCACCAAATGAAGCCTGGTGCAGTTTCAGGTACTGGGCTTCATTCATTGAGTTGTTCGCTGAAAAGGTTACATAAAAAAAATCCCCAGACAACCCAGGGTATTGTCAAGACTATAGTTTGGTCTCTATAAATTGATATTAAGACCCCATTGTTGAAAGCAACACACACACACACACACACACACACACACACATACACACACGTCACTGAACCTGGAGGAATGGTCAAGCTTGTGCTTACATAGAACCTTCCCCATGTTCTACCATGGAAAGGTACTTGTGTAGGCTACCAACAGAAAAATGTAAACATCAACCCAAACACAAAACCTTTGATCTACAATCTTTCTTGCCTACAAAATATGCTATGGCAATGGTGCTATAAACCTTGGGGAGTAACTAGCTGATGGCTGATTTGAGTTAATGCCCACTCCATGAGATGGAATTCATACCTGACACTGCCAAGTTAATCAAGAACCAGAGACTAGATACCCCAGGGACCTATGGTAAAACCGAGCACTATTGCTCTAAAAATCAATAAAATGACTAATATCAAAATCCTGATGATATTCTACTATAATCCTAGATCAGTGCCTTATTCATCTATAATCAGAGAAGCATCCTCCTGCATCAGATGGGAACAAAGACCCACAGCAGACATTATGCAGTGAGAGATAGAGAGATTGACAGAGACAGAGAGACATACAGACAGAGAGACAAGGTCATGTGAACACAGAGACTGAAGCATCAATTATAAGGCCCATGCAGGTCAGCACCAGGTCCTCTGATTCTGTATCATAACTTTCAGTTCAGTACTTTGAGGACTTCTGTGTACAAGAATGACTGGTTCTCTGATTCTTTTGTCTTCTCTTAGGCGCTTTTCCTTCTGTTTGTGATGACTTCGGTTTTTCTATTTTTTTTATTTTCTATATTCTTTGTTTACATTCCAAATGATATCCCTTTTCCCGGTTTCCCCTTCCCATAAGTCCCATAAGCCCTCTTCCTTCCTCCCGTTCCCCTATCAACCCCCTCCTACTTCTCTGTCCTAGCAATCCCCTACAGTGCTGCATCAAGCCCTTCCAGGACCAGGGTCCTCTCCTTCCTTCTTCTTGGAAATGATTTGATATGTGAGTTGTGTCTTGGGTATTCAGAGCTTCTGGGCTAATATACACTTATCAGTGACTGCATTCCATGTGTGTTCTCTTGTGAATGAGTTACCTCACTTAGTATGATATTTTCTACTTTCAACCATCTGCCTAAGAATTTCATGAATTCATTGGTTTTAATTACTGCGTAGTATTCCATTGTGTAAATATACCACATTTTCTGTATCTACTCCTCCTTTGAGGGACATCTGGGTTCTTTACAGATTCTGGCTATTATAAATAAGGCTGCTATGAACATAGTGGAGCATGCATCCTTATTGCATGCTGGGGAATCCTCTGGGTATATGCCCAGGAATGTTCTAGTGGGTTCTTCCGGAAGTGTCATGCCCAGTTTTCTGAGGAACCATCACACTGATTTCCAGAGTGATTGTACCATCTTGTTGTAATCCCACCAGCAGTGGAGGAGTGTTCCTCTTTCTCCACATCCTCGATAACACCTGCTGTCTCCTGAGTTTTTAATCTTAGCCATTCTGACTGGTGTGAGGTGGAATCTCAGGGTTGTTTTGATTTGCATTTCCCTGATGACTAATGATGTTGAACATCTCTTAAGGTGCTTCTCAGCCATCCGAAGTTCTTCAGGTGAAAATTCTTTATTTAGCTCTGTAGCCCATTTTTTAATAGGGTTATTTGGTTCTCTGGAGTCTAACTTCTTGAGTTCTTTATATATATTGGATATTATTTTTGTTATATTTGGTTGCAACCTCTTAGAAAAACCTATTCTTTTCTAATAGGAGACAGAATGGGAGTAGCTGTGGATAAGAGAGAAAATGGGGAGGAACTGGGAGTAACAGAGGGCGGGGAAACTCTAGTCAGAATATAGTGTATGAGAAAAAAAATCATGTTTAATAAAGGAGAAAATCTGTGCTAAAATGACTCTAAATTATAAAAACAAAATATAATTCAACAACAGAAATATTTAGCGAACAGCATTGCCTATCTCCAATGGAATGCCCTCCTTCAGTAATAGACAAGAGTGCACCTCACAGTCAAGGTCGCAGGCTGAAGGACAGGATCCACTCATGTGAAATTCTGTGTTGGGCTGGTTAATCTCGGCTGGAAATGTCAGAACGGTGGCTGCCTTTGTGCATGATGGCTAGAATCTGAGAAGTGACACCGGGCTGTACAGTTGTATGCCATTCTTATGACTTCTCAAGAGGTACACTTAAGATTACTATATCCTACAGGCCATGCATTTTTAAATTGGAGCGATGTGGGCTTGGGAGGGGGAGGCTCATTTTGAAAAGTGCTCTCTGTGCAAGCATGGAAATCTGGTTGGAATGCCCAGAACCCACGTAAAAAGCTAGATGCAGGGAGGAGGTGCTGATAATTCCAGTACTGGGTAGGTAGAGGCAGGAGAATTGTTGGGGGTCACTAAATTGCTGCCTTGTTGAATCAGTGGGCTCCAGGTTCAACAAGAGACTTTGTTGAAAAAAAAATAGCGTGTAAAGTAATTGAGAAGATGCCCAATGTCGGTCTCTGTCCTTCACACAGGTACACATACGGGTATATGTGCTTGATGGTCACCAGCCCGCTCTAATGGGTCAACTCCAGACCAATGGGAGACGCTGTCTCAAAAGCCACAGTGAACACCATGGAAGAAGAATATTGAGTGCTGCCGTCTGGCTTTCACATGCATGCATACACATGCACGTGTGTATGCTCACACTCATGTGTACTCCCCCCGCCCCCATGCACAAACTAAGATCAATGAATAGGTACATTAGTAGATAAATGATACCACAATTCTCAGAGTATATATAACAGCAACGTAAAGAATTTATGTGGTGGGTACATTTGATTCTGTTCATCTTTAAGTAGGCATGAAAAGAGCTACAATAAGACATTAAAGGAAAATAAGACGAGGTAAGCATCATAAGATTATTGTGCATCTTGTCAATCTCACAGCAAAGAAAATGATCTCCGTGCACCAGGCCCTTGTCTCATGAGTACTTCTAAAAACTAGAATCTTTACTACTGGCTGCTTGTTTTTGATAAATTCTGTGGATGGGGGCATTGAATAAGATAGGGACAGCTCTGGAGAGAAATGATGGAGGGTACCTCATCAGGACATAGATCCTGGGAACAAATCCCTGAAATTTTTTCATTTTCTCATTACTGAGATCTGTGTTGCTAAGGGTGGCACAGCCATATTTATTTATGGCTCATGCTTCAGTATAGACAAAGTTGTCCAATAAAACCTATTCTTATTAATTGGCTCACAGCCTAGTCGATGCCAAAAAAATTTCTAACTATATAGATGCCTTTGTTGTATTTAGCTTTCATATTTATCAATTTGATTCCACTCTATAAAATGGATGCATTCTAGAAAGGCAATTTAAAATATAAGAATCTTTTATTAATCTCAAAGTAATAAAAATCAATGGTCTTTACATTTAATCTGTTTCGTTTAAGTTCCCTCTAAGAGGTTTCACTTGAGGTCCCACTAAGAGTAAATATGAAGATGAAAAAAAAAGTATGGAAGAATGTAGTGTTATTTCACAGATTGGAATTCTGAAAGTGTTTTTGTATTAAGTGATGTGATTGACACTCACAGCATCTTACTAAAAAGATAAGATACTGTAAACTTATTATTAAAACTTCGTGTGCGTGTGTGTGTGCGTGTGTGTGTGTGTGTGTGTATTTTTGCATGTGTATGTGTGTGCCTGCCTGCTTATGTGTAAGTGCACCAGGTAAAAGAAGATGCACACAGGGACCAGAAGAGTACACTGGATCTCCTGGAACTAGAGTGTAGGTACTGTGAGCCACTTGATGACTGTGGGTGCCAAACGTGGGTCCTCCGTAAGAGCACCGAGTTCTCTCACCATTCAGCCATCGTATTTTAGTATACTTCCTTTAATGAACACAAAAATAATTCATCACTTATCTGATATCTTGAGATAGGTAAAGTTGCATTTTGGTGATTGAGTTTTAATACACTCTAAGTAATATTGTCTCTTCACTTTCTTTCCAAGTTTGGAGAGTATGCCATTCTGTTACCGTCTTTCAGGAACTGTGTCTTCCTTTCATTGCTCATTTATTGACTGGGTTGTTTGGGTTCTTAGTATTTACTGTTTGAGTTCTTTGTGCATCCTAGATGTTTCTATCTTGTCTTTGTTCTTTAATACAGGGTCTTTCTGTCACATAAGTAACTGGACAAAGAAAAAGAAAAGAGGTAAAAAGGATGGATTCTTACATGGTCAGGCCATGCCTATGCAACCTGTGGACATATGTAAATGACCTCATGTTAGCTTAGGTACGATAACAAGAGCAATTCGTATTTGTCTACTGCTTATTGCTTTATTGACTCTTATTACTGTTTTATGTGTATTAGCTTATTTTATCACCAGGAAACTTTATGTAGTTTGGTAATGTTGTTATTGAAATTCTACACATGGGGAAACAAAGGCAAATATATATTCCAAAGTCATTCAGTTTGTGAGCGGGAGTTCTAAGGGCTAAATCAGATTATCTGCATTGGAAGACATCATGTTAAAATTAACAGATCTCTGATGATTATAAATATCTGTGTTTATACCAGTATCTATCTATCTATCTATCTATCTATCTATCTATCTATCTATCTATCTATCTATGACACCCAGGTTTCTCCTTGGATGCTGTTGGCCACCAGCCCATGAGATCAAAGGGAACAGACATGGGGAACAGTGTTCAGCCAGCTGTAAGTATAGCAGAATTTCCAGAGACTTCTGCAGTAAGACAAATCTACTTTATTTTTCCAGGGATACAGTCTGTAAGGGCCTTTTTAGGGGTATGGGTGGAAAGGGAAAATTGGTCATAGACTCAAGTGAGCTGGAAGGGCTGATTGGTTATAATACAGCATTTAATTATCACTCAGGCAGGAATCCAGAGGGGGACATGTGTGCTGAGTTATGCATCTTTGCAGAGAGTTCTATACAAGGTCACTTTTCAGACAAGGCCAGCCACCTGCGTTCAGGGACACTCTCCAGGCAAAGGAAGAAAAAGAGAAGCCCCACTTAGAAAGATTCTCCCATTTTGCCTTGAGCTCAGAAACCTATCTGGTCACAGGGGACTACTACTTTAATAATAGCAGGGTTCTCCAAAACCTATCTACTCATCCATCCATCATTTATCTATCTACCTGTCTGTCTATCTATCTATCTATCTATCTATCTATCTATCTATCTACCTACCTATCAACTCTTATCAATTTTCCATCTATTATCTATCTCTATGTATTGCCTGTCATCTATGTATGTTTCATTTATCTATCAATCTATAATCTACCTTTCATGTATTTATTCATTAATCTTCCATAGAACATGATATTACATAGCAAAAGCTTTAGTTTTCATCATACAACACATCCAAAGCAAAGTCTTAATTGTTGGTAACCATTAATTTTGAATAATTATTTTAAATATTTTTGTTATTATAATATTATTGCATCATTTATCCCTTTTCTCTCCTCCCTCAAGGTTCTTCCATGTTCCATTTCTCTTCTTTTCCTTCAATTAATGGTTTCTTTTTATTTAACTGTTGTTACATTGTATGTATGTTACATATATGTGTATATGTATAATAAAATTACAACTTGCTTAGCCTAAATAAAGGTAACCATTACTTTTATAGTGTCTGTGAATTTTAAAAATTGCTTTGCTAAATATTCACAAAATCAGATTAACACTCTTACTAGAATAGATGAAATGAAAAGATTGGTATTACTAAATATTAGAGAGATGTTAGCGGATAGACCCTTAATTTGGAGGCTGTAGGAGCTACATTAGTAGGTCCTCTTCAGAAAAGACCTACTACAAAAGCTGAACATGTGTTTGTTTTCTGGACCAACAATTCCATTGTATTCCTTTGAAATGTGCTTAGGCATGACTAGGGCTGTCTATCGTAGCCCCATTTACAGATGCCAAACAAAGGGAAAAGCTCACAAGCTCCTAAACAGTGGTTATGTATTTGCAATCTCTTTATCACTGATTATTCAGGATAAACCCTTCAAGAAACAATGCCATGCAAAAGACAGCAAAAGTCCTGGATGAGAGATTCTGTTCCCAGGAAGTTCACAGAGCATGAATCTTAGAGCTCCATAGTCTTTACCGCTGTGCGCAGGGCACAGGGAAGCCTTGAATTAATGGTACACTTCTATGGCTGAACCAAACTGCTGCATTCAAAGACGTATTTACTTTATGATAACTCCTCTAGCTATACGCACTAGTTTGAACCTTTTACTAGAATATTATAGCTCATCAAAACAGTTTCACTAGTAAAACTCACGTAAGGCTTATGGAATCCTGTTATAATACCCATGGGCTAGCACTCATGTTAAGAATCCCATTTTTCTGATGTTCAGTTTTTATCTTCCCTTCCAATCTCAATAGGAGCCTTACTTTGAATTGGTATGTATTAATAGTATTAACTCACCATATCATGCTTTAAAACAACATGTCTGTCACTTTATTGTATTGCATTGCAAGAAATGAAATTCAGGGCTGTAGACATGCTAAAAAAAACTGCTAAAAACTGTTCAGTGTGACCTATAACACTTGGTCTAAAAGAATATCTTTAAATACATGCTTATTTGTGTACTTTTCTTGACTTTATGCATCTCATCTATTCAATATTAAATGCATATTTACTTATTTTCCCCTGTGAATACATCCTGCATCTAGCTGAGAGAGGGTTGAGAGCAGAGCAAAAGGTTTTCCCACTCTCCACACGCTTTGGTTACTGTGGAAGAAGACACAAATCCTAAGCTTGGTCCGGAACAATGGTCTCAACTTTGTATACATAAAACGATGGAATTAAATGAACAGTTTCCAGACTTTCTTTTTATTTCTTTAATGTATTTTTTGAAATACTTTTAATGGTAAAAGTATTTAGATCTTAATTATGCATATTAACATATAGAGTATATAACATACAGAATGAAGACATCTTGTTGTTGCCACTGCTGCCACTGCTTTTCAGCACAGAGTCTCACTATGTAATTCTGGATACCCTGCAACTCACTGTGTACACCAGGCTGACCTCCAACTCATAGAGAACTTCCAGTCCCTGCCTCTCATTAAAGGGTTAAAGGCATGTGGCACTATGTCTGGCATATCAGAGAAATTCTTATTCATAAGACTGTTATTAATATTCTTTTATAGATGTAGGGTATCTTTTGCATTGATTTTTATTCATGTGTATGTGCCTGGGTGAGTTTATATGCTCCTCCAGTGTGCAGGTGCTTGCAGAGGCCACAAGAGGGTGTCAGACCCTGCAGAACTGGACTTACATGTGGTTGTGAGCCACCTGAACCTGATGTAAGTGCTTGGAACCAGATCCAGGCCTCTGGAATATCACTTAGCCGTCTGAAAGACTGGGCCGCCTGCCAGCCCTGATGCAGAGAATTTTGGGACAGGGACCGAATGATTCATGCGGTGAGGAGTGCTCCTGGCCTCACGTTTTGTCCACACAGCAAATTATGGTGACTCAGACTAGCAGAAGAGTCAGAGAGAAACCATAAAACAAATGACCTAGTAGGAATCTCGGCTCAGGAAAAGATGGATAAATTCTAGACAAATAGAACTGGGAGAAAAATACACAGAATTATAGGCCCGATTTGGGAAATAGGTTAAAATAGGAGTAAGGCAGGCAAGAAGAGTTGGCAAGAACATCGGGGGGAGTGCCAGTGGACACGGGGATGCTTTCCCTGTGACTTGCAGAACAGCATCACCTGGACCTACCTATATCATCCTCCCGTCGGACATTAAAATTAGGATAGTTTTTGTTATCAATTCTTCTGCCATTTGAAAGTTACAAATGGCTTGGGCCAAATGAGGCTTCACTTGTGGCTGGGCTGCAGTTTTTACAGTCAACGCAGCATGAGGGCATTCTAGGAAGCCAGAGAGAATGATTAGCTGGAGTTTTGAAGTTATGCTAATTAGGCAGTGATTAGGCTTCCCTGGCAAAGGCTGGTATTTTATAGTGAAGCATTTGAGAAAGGAACCGGCACTCTGATTGCAGATTTTAATGAACTGAGATGATTAGGTTAAGAAACTGGTTTGTAATGTACCCGGGATCTTCAAGTCTCTTATATTTCTCATTGTTAAATCCTACGTGGCATGAACGGCAAAAGGAACAGCATCAAGAATGTAGAACTGCAATTATAGAAATTCGTCACGGAAAGCATGATGCTTGCAGTGGCATTATGACAGAGCAGATATGCAGTGTACACAGGAGGGAAACGCCAACGAAGAAGGGTCGGACTGGGTGTCTAATCAGAAAGGGTTTTGAACACGAAGAGAGTAGAACGCAAAATTAAAGACAGGTTATTATGAAATTTTTTAAACACTGAAATATTATGACTTGAAAAGTATCCTCATGTGTATTCTGCATGTGTATGTGTGTATGTGTGTGTTTATGCATGCACATGCACCTGTGAGTGCAGGCATGTATGTTCTATAACATATGAGTGGCGGTTAGAGGACAGTGCGGGTCTGCCTTTGCCTTCTGTTTTAGGACAGAATCTTTTGCTCTCTGTTGCATGCAGCAGCCTAGCTGGCCTGTGAGTTTCTGGGAGTTTCATGTTTCTGCCTCTCATCTCACGGTAGGAGCCTTGGGATTACAGATGTGTACTCTACCACACCATCATTTATGTAGGCTTAGGGTATGCTAACCCAGATCTTCATGATTGCAGAGCAAAGACTTTACCTCCCGAGTTACCTCCTAAGCCTCTTTGCTTCTTGAGTAAACATGTTTATTGAGAAGTTCTATCAATCATTCAGTTCCAGTGACTCACCACATACATGAGCAAACAACACCAACAACAGAAGCAGGGTTCCTTCCCCATTGTGCTTATTATTAAAAATATTTTATTTTTAATTATGTAAATTGGTATATATTTTTGTAGAGATATAGGTGTGTGTGTGTGTGTGTGTGTGTGTGTGTGTAGACCAGAGAGGGTATTGGGTCACCTGCAACTGGAGAAACAGGTAGCTGTGAGCTACCTAAATGTGGGTGCTAGAAACTGGACCACAGTTTTCTGCAAAAATGCACATTCTTTCAACCTTTGAGCCATCTCTCCAGTCCATTGTTTATCATTTAAATGGAGATTTATACATTGTCCCAGTTCATAATGGTAGTTATAAGGAAATGCCATTATACATTATAAGAATGACAGATAACAGAAATTCTTTTCTTACTGTTTTGGAGATTGGTAAATCCAGTGTGTTTGTTGAGGGCTGGCTTCTTCACGCCCATTTTCTCAACATGGCGGAAGGAGCCAGAGATATGCCTGGCATCTCTTCTATAGTGTCTCTCCCTTGAGATCTATCTAATCATAGCACACCATGGTCTGGTGGATTAGATGTCAAAATAAATCTTGAGGTCCATAAACATTGAGTATATCTCTGATACATAATATCACAATTACACACAAATGTGTGATGATTAATGGAAATCCTTATGAAAGAATGGTTTTTTAGGTTCTCTAAGAATATGTGACATAGGGATCATGTTTGGCTTGGGGGAGTAGGACTACCCAGGGTTGAGGAAATGACTCCATGGGTAAAAGTTCTTGCCCTGGAAGCGCAACAACGTGCGTTGAAAATGAATGTACTCAAAAGCTGGACATACAGAGCAGGCACCAGGAACCATGGTGCCCTTAGGAGATGGGACACAAGAGCAGGAGGCTGAAGGGAAATTAGCCTTTATACCTCAATAGTGAGAGTTGGGCATGGCCACCCGCAACACCAATCCAATGGTAATTCTCCTGGTTTAGGATGGTGAGATCAGAAGAAAAGACGCTGTTGGAAATGACCATCCCAGAGTTGGTTGTTTTATTGCACATCAAGTGGCGGGAGTTAGGCATACGGAGATCACAGCAGCTCAGTCGCAGCTCTCTGGGGCCTGGTGTCTGAAGCAGGAAGGTGCTACTGTGCAGGCAGGCTCCAGCGCTTCTCAGTCAGGCTCATAGAGGAACACCCAGCAGGCCCTGGGGACAGTCTATATGACGATTTATTTGAAAACAGTTTGGAAGAGTAAGTTCCGGTTGCCAGCCATTGGTTAAGAACTTTGACTTCTCATCACATCTCTGTCACACACATTTTCTTCCTCCTGTGTGGTATTTCAGTGACTAGAGAGCAACACTTAACTTAGCTAGGGAGACGCTGAGTCGGCGTGAGGAGGAGTTTAGAATGAGCAGGGTGTAGTTATTTGGTTCACAGGCGCTTGCAGGAAAAGAAAAACATTTTAGCTAGCATGGCAATCTGTGGAGAAGGTTCCCTGAGGCCGTGGAGGCTGCTCAGATCTTTGTGATTCTTGTCCTCAGAAGGCAGGAACCCAGAATGCTTTTAAGTATGATTCTGGTTCCTTTTTTTTTTTTTAATCACCAACAGGCTTGAGCTGGTTTTTCTTCTCTACATACAGTCCTGCTTTGAAAGACTTCATCTGCTTTGAAAGTCACTTTCCTTGAATCCCCTAGACTTTTATCAAAGATCACCTTATATCCAGGTCTCAGAAACCCAGGTTCCAAAACCCCATCTGAAACTCTCCACAATGCCCTCTCTACCCATCTCTCCCGCCCCAGCTCGGCCACCTCTTAAGCCCTTGAAGCCTCCCATGAAGTCGTCATGCCTTTGTCCTTCCTTTTATAGTTCACCACGTAGATAAGATAGTTTAGTCACATGTGCAAACTTCAGTAGTCTTTGAAGGTGATGGATAGCAGGACACTTTGAGTGAAGGGGTGGTGCAGGTCTGGCCATGGGCATCCAATAATATTCAAGATACAATGGGAAAACTTAATAAAAGTTCTAAGAGACTAAAAGGGCTTACCAATGATGTGGAAGAGGAAAAGGGAAAAAAGAGGAAAGGGAGGGAAGATAAGAAACAGTAATAAATGGAGTGGGTAAATATGAATCAACTATGTCTTATGCATGCAAGGGCATGCTGTAATTGTATTCGTTTTGTAAAATTAATATTCAGAAATGTAGCAGTGAATTGTACCTCTCTAAGCATCTGGTGGGTGATCACACTTCCTGCCTCCTGCCAGAGTTCTCTGGATTCTTAAAGGAAAAGAGGCATACATGCAACCTTCATATTTAATAAGCCTTAATTTGCTCAATGGCTGGGCACTTCCAAACCTCTCCGCATCTGAATCTATTTTTTTTTATTTTAGCTGTCCTGTTTCATTCTGGGCAGCCCTGTGGTCTGTCCTAAGCCCCTCTCAGGAGAGTCCCCTCTTTTTCTCCCCTGGGTCTCTTCCTCCGGAATCCTAAAAGTCCCACCTCTTTCCCCTTACCCAGCCATTGGCCATTGGCAACTTTATTTCCCAATCAGAGCCAACTGGGGGCAGGCTTCCTTTAGCTTACATGCAGGACACTGTGAACAGTTTTTTTTGGGGGGGGAGGGTAATAAAATTAGCATGAGAACACAAGTACGGCACAGAAATATTTATAAAATGTTATTGAAATAACTACTAAGGCCCAAATATTACATTTGAGTTGAACTTTGGAATTCTTCCAATGATTTCATAACTCTTAGAATCTTTAGATTTAACTTTGGGGAGCTAAGAGGCTGTGTTGACAGAATTGGAACATGAAAGAAATTATAGTACGATATTAAAACCAATTATAACCATGGTAGTAACAGGTTTAGGGGAAGAGATATATTAGAAGTAGAGAGTATTCTCTCTCTCTCTCTCTCTCTCTCTCTCTCTCTCTCTCTCTCTCTCTCTCTCTGTGTATGTATGTGTCTCTGTGTTTCTCTTTCTCTCTCTGTGTGTGTGTCTGTGTATATGTGTCTCTCTGTGTGTTTGTGTGTTTCTCTGTGTGACTGTGTGTATGGGAGGTATAAGTGTGAGCAGAAGCTGGATGAAGGTACCAGGTGTCCTCTCTGTCTTATTCTTTTTTTTTCTATATTCTCTGTTTACATTCTGTAGTGGCTATTCCTGGTTGTCAACTTGACTATATGTGGAATGAACTACAATCTAGAATTGGAAGGCTCACCTATGATCCTAATCTGGAGGCTCAGAGATATAAGTTTCTGACCTGGACTTAGCATGGAGATCTTGAAGCATGGATTCCAGTTCAAGGTCATCTGGGATTAAAGGTGTGGAGACATACACCGTTAATCCCAGATTATGGCTATGGATTCTAGTTCAAGATCACCTGGGATTAAAGGCATGGATACATACACCTTTAATCTGGGCTACACCTTCTACTGGAGACATATATAAGGACATTGAAAGAAGGAAGACTGCTTCTCCCTTGCCAGCTTGCTTTGTGGGACTGAGCAATTGCAAGATCCTTGGACTTCCATCCACAGCTGCTGCTGACTACCGTTGGGGAGTTGGACTACAGACTGTAAGTCATCGACAAATTCCCTAACTACATAGAGACTGCCCATACGATCTGTGACTCTAGAGAACCCAGACTAATACACATTCCAAAGGCTTTCTCCTTTCCCAGTTCCCCCCTCACCATATGTCCCATAAGTCCTCTCGCTCCCCTGCCTATTCTCCATTCACCCCCCCCACACACACACACCATTTCTCTGTTCTTGTACTTTCCTACAAAACTGGATCCAATCTTTTCAAGACCAGGGTCCTCTTCTTTCTTCTTCTTGGGAATCTTTTGACTTGCTAATTGTGCCTTGAGTATTCAGAGCTTCTGGGCTCATTAATATCCACTTATCAGTGATTGCATTTCATGTGTATTCTTTTGTGATTGGGTTAACTCACTTAGGATGATATTTTCCAGATCCAACCATTTGCCTACAAATTGCATGAATTCATTATTTTTAATTGCTGAGTAGTATTCCATTGCATAAATATACCACATTTTCTGTATCCATTTCTCCTTTGAGGGACATCTGGGCTCCTTCCAACTTCTGGCTATTATAAATAAGGCTGCTGTGAACATAGTGGAACATGTGTCTTTATTGTATGCAGGGGATTCCGCTGGGTATATGCCCAGGAGTGGTATGACAAGGTCCTCTGGAAGTGTCATGCCCAATTTTCTGAGGAACCACCAGACTGATTTCCAGAGCGATTGTACCATCTTGCAATCCCACCAACAGTGGAGGAGTGTTCCTCTTTCTCCACATCCTCTCCAGCACCTGTTGTCTCCTGAGTTTTTAATCTTAGCCATTCTGACTGGTGTGAGGTGGAATCTCAGGGTTGTTTTGATTTGCATTTCCCTGATGACTAATGATGTTGAACATCTCTTAAGGTGTTTCTCAGCCATCCGAATTTCTTCTGGTGAAAATTCTTTGTTTAGCTCTGTACCCCATTTTTTAATAAGGTTATTTGGTTCTTTGGGGTCTAACTTCTTGAGTTCTTTGTATATATTGGATATTAGCCCTCTGTTAGATGTGGGGTTGGTGAAGATCTTTTCCCAATTTGTTGGTTGCCGTTTTGTCCTTCTAACAGTGTCATTTGCCTTATAGTAACTTTGTAATTTTAAGAGGTCCCATTTGTCAATTCTTGATCTTAGAGCATAAGCTATTGCTGTTCTGTTCAGAAACTTTCCCCCTGTGCCCATGTCCTCCAGGGTCTTCCCCAGTTTCTTTTCTATTAGTTTCAGTGTGTCTGGTTTTATGTGGAGGTCCTTGATCCACTTGGAGTTGATCTTAGTACAAGGAGATAAGAGTGGGTCAATTCGCATTCTTCTGCATGTTGACCTCCAGTTGAACCAGCACCATTTGTTGAAAAGGCTATCTATTTTTCTGTCTTATTCTTTTGAGGCAGAGTCTCTCCTTGGACTTGTCTTGTGTAAACATGTTAGCTTTAATTTGATCTCCACAACCTACATAAAAATACTGTGCGCGGGGGCACATGCCTATCCCCGTACTGGGGAGATAATGACTGACAGGTCTATGGGTTTGCTGGCTAGCCAGTTTAGCCAGTCTATGAGGTCAAGGTCCAGTAAGTGACCTTTCTAAAAAACTAAGGTGCAGAGGAGAAGAGGAAGACACTTAATGATGAGTACTGGCCTGCACACACAGGAGCACCTCTGATACCCGCAGTTTAGAGCTCAACTTCCCTCACACACTTCCCTGTGCACATACAACTCATGTACATACAACACATGTACATACAACACTTGCACATACAACACATGCAAATATAACTTTTTTTAAAAAAGGAAACTACACTTTAGAGTCCCTCACATAGCATGAAAGACACGCGATGCACTTGGTGAAGACACAGAAGAACTGAGCCTAAGACAGGAGGGCAGTCGGTTTATGTTTTTCATTTCCCGTTCCCTCTGGGGGCAGATCTCCCTGAGGAGAGGAGGAACGAATGCTGGTTGGATTATCAAAGTTTTATATTAAAGCGATACATAATCTCTCTGCTCTAAGTGCCTTGGCATCAGAGCATATGGAGGGGAAACTCGATGTCTGGTCCCTACTGAGTTCTTAGGATTTTCCACAGCATCTGATTTAACTGGAAGTCAGTGCAGGAAAAGCTTGGCCAAGTTAACAGAGTTAAAGCACAGTTACTTCCATCCATCCAAACAAGCCCCGCTCCCAGTCATTTGGAGATTCTGATCCTATACATGAAAATGTGATGATTGGCGTGCTTGAATATGGACACTGACTGTTCGCCATCTGAACCTAGGCAAATATCCACAGATATAAAGCCCACAATCACCAGTATAAAAGATGCATTGGGGGATTGAGAGGATTTGTCAGCTTTGAGAATTGCCTTTATGCCAAGCTGGAAGTAATCATTGTACAGTAATTAAAGCATTTAAAATACCCATGGTGTAATAAGGAAAGATTTTAGCATTTGCCATTTTCTGCACAATGGTTGATCTGCTACATTATTTCTTTTTCTTTTTTCTTTTTCTTTTTGTCTTCCCTGTGAATTCATTTATCGCCAATGTTTTTAGTAGTATTGTGAGCTTCATTGCATAATTAGTGGTATTCAGTTGCTGCTATTTAGCCTGAAAGAGCTGTAATTAGTTTTCATTCACGATTGGCGTTTATGAACCATCAGGGTCATTGTCAAAAGGTATAAAGACTATAATTCTATCACCAGGCTTTAAATCCCTAAAAACATAAAAATCTATTTTTCTCATCTTCAGTAATAAAAGAGGACATGATCTACAAATGATAGAATTTATTCTGCTTGGGAAGACAGGAATATAGGATTTGAGTGAGCGAGCCTGTGTGGTGTACTCTTGATTAGGAGTCCCTTGCTGGAGTGGGACGTTATAATCCCTGCTCGGTAGGAGGGGAATTCTAAATAACCTCGGTCATATTTAACAAGTCTCTGTCTCGCGTCTTCTTTTCTAGTTGTAAAGCAGATGATTTTAAGAGGAAAAAAAATACCCATGCCAAAACCAAAACAAAACCATAGTAAGTTCTACACTCAAGCCACCCTGAGTTTAAAACCACTTCATGTATTTAGTAGCCTTGGAGAGTTGCTTTCAAACAAAACGAACATTGCTTGTCCAGCATGGAAGACAGTGATTTTAAATAATATTTAAATTGTATTTATATTTTAAATATTATTTAAAATCACTGTATCTTTCTAATGGCACCATCGGCTCTCATGGTTTTGAAGCTGGGTTGAAAGGTTTTGGCTCAATGCCTGGAAGTCAGGTAAACTTATCAGTGCCTGAATGTTTTGGAATATTAAACGCTGCAGAGGAGGGTGGAAGCAGAGGAGAGAAAGTATCTTAAACTATGTTTAATACCTGGGCACTTGTTGTAGCTCCATAGCAATGGAGATGTTTCTATCATACGGGGGCACTTGTATTCAAGTCAGCCCACGCCTTGGTTACAGTCCTGAGATTCCTTGCAGCGCTAAGTATGTAGACCTGCAAGTGGTTTGTATTGTGATGTGAGGATACTGTGTGTGTGTGTGTGTGTGTGTGTGTGTGTGTGTGTAAAAGAGAGAGGGGGATAATTAGTGTTTGTGTATTGTATAAATGTGTATGTGTTTTATCTGGTATATGATGTGGGGATATAGTATGTGTGTGTGAAAGAGAGAGATGTGGGGATAATTAGCATGTGTGTGTATGTGAGTGTATATGTGCATGTATGTTTTGTGTGGCCCTTATGCTAATGTGTATATTAATAAGAGTACATGTCAATTTACTTTTCACAACAGGCTCCATTCCTGAAACCATCGCTGATAAATGTGATAGGTTTTTAAAACCTGTGCAAGATGATTACAAAAGTTCTTCTTATGGTAGCAAAGACGGGGATGTATATGAGATGCTAGTTCCCACTTAACTGTGTCTTCTAAGGTGACATTAAAGGAAAACTGTGCTTACAAAAAAAATACAGGGTTGATAAACATAATTTTACTTTCTTATAACTTATATATAACATATTTTTTAACTTTTGTAAGAAAAATTGAATGCATTAAACTTGGAAACAATGTATAAAAAAGAAGATTAAGTAAAGTGATTTTTAACTAAAAAATAAAAAGACCCCCTTTTGAAAATAATAATTTTTTTTCTGAAATTAAGAAAAAGACCCACTTTGAGTTTTAAACACAGTTTTGTACTTGTTGTGACTGCTCTTATACAGCTGAAAAACAAACTGGCTGTTGCACCAAATACTTGGATTATTGATGCAAATAAACAACTATTTTGTTTTTGAGGAATTTGGGAGTGAGTTAGGGAAGTCAAAGTCACAGATTGGTCATGGGCACGTGTGTTAGCGAATCTTGCAGCCATGACACTTGTTGCTCTATAAGCCTTTGTCATATGATTTTTTTTAATTTTTAGTTTTAATTATGTACATCTAAAATATGTTCTCAGAGATGGAAGAGTTTTCATTTTTTTTCCTCCTGGATGTGGAGCCCAGAGAGAAGAGAATGTGGGAGTGTTAGGAAATTTTAATTAAGGAAGAGGAGCCAGGAAATGAGAGATAAGGTAATAAACAAAATGGTTAGAACTCCATTCTGGCTGGTACTTTTAACTAATTGAAAATTGGCTGAAAACTAGAGAATTTTAATTGTTTATTTAAATGATCTGTCTTTAGAGAAATGGAAGGTGTTGCTGAATGAGCTGATGGAATTCTCACAGGCTGAATACAGGTAAGCAGTGGGTCCCAACTGCATACCATGTGAGCTCTCTCTCTCCTCTCATCGCCATCTCCAAGGACGGTCTCACACTGCAATTTTGTGTGCAGATGAAAAATGATTGGAATTCCAGGCACAGAGCACACAATCTGAGGGAGGTGTACCAGATCCGGCATGTGATTGTCTGTGTCCTCTTAATGCTCAAGGATCTGGGTAGTGAATAAGATTTGCATGAAAGCACAAGTTTCATCATGGCATCTTGAAGGATGTCTATAGCTACTTTGACCTATGATCAAAGCTCTTACTCATCCTCAAGTCCCTGTCCTATGAGTTCCTGTTCTCTTCCTAATAGTCTCAGTTCTTTCATGTCTTTATTTCCCTCTTAAAATGTTGCAGAAATGAGCAAATCTTGCTAAGCGACTGATTATTTTAAAGTGTTTATATCAACACATAAGCATATTCTATGTAATTTATCTTGCAAGTAACATTTAACTTTATTTTATTATGATCTGATAAAATATGAGAAGTCATTTCAATTTTCTTATATGCATTAAGATATGGTTTAATATCCTAAAATGTAATATACTTTAGATAAAGTCCCCTGGGCTGCTGTCCTAATTAGTTTTCTGTACTGGTGTGATAAAATACCACAACCAAAAACAAGAGGAAAAGGAAAAGATGGAGAGGAAAGTCCATCATTAGGGGAAGCCAGAGCGGGAACTCAAGCAGGAACCTGGAGGCAGGAACTGAAGTAGAGACAATGAAGGAATGTTATTTATTGGCTTTCTTCCTCTGACTTGCTCGGCTACCTTTCAAATACAGCCCAGGCCTTAACGACCTAAGTGTGACCCAAAGGGGACCAGTCCTTCTTGTAAGAATGGTGCTACCCACATGGTATATGTGCCCCACATATATGCCCGTAGGCCAATAAATGAGGAAGTTTCTCAATTAAGGTTTCCTCTTTCCTAGTGTTTCAAGTTGACAACCAAGAATGATCCTCGAAGCTTCTGATAAGAATATGTACTCTGCTGTTGTGACATGTCCTGCGGGTGTCTGTTAGTTCTATGTGGTGGTCCATAGCATCACTGAATGTTTCTTTGTTTGCTCTTCAAGTGCAGTTGACTGTGTATCCCTGAGAATGAGGTTCTGAAGTTACTGTTGCTTCACTGGGTCCTATCTGTAGGTTTATTATGAGCAGTGAGTTTTATAAAATAGGTGTACCAATATTTGGTACAGACATGTTTATAGCTGTCATATCTTTTTAATTAAATGACTTATCTCTCTTTGTCTTGAAATGTACTTTTTGGATGTGAGTCTCTAGAAATCTAAGCTTGCCTTTGGGTACCATTTGCTTGGAATATCTCTTTTCATCCTTTTGTTTTCAAGCTATATGTGTATCTTTGTGTTTCTTTGCCAGTGGAGTGCATTTCATGCTGACAGCAAGCAGTTGAGCCTTTTTTTTTTTTTTTTTTTTTTTTTTTTTTTTTTTTTTCGAGACAGGGTTTCTCTGTGTAGCCCTGGCTGTCCTGGAACTCACTCTGTAGACCAGGCTGGCCTCGAACTCAGAAATCCGCCTGCCTCTGCCTCCCAAGTGCTGGGATTAAAGGCGTGCGCCACCACCGCCCGGCGAGCCTTATTTTTTAAGGAGCCATTTTCTGTCACTTCATTGGAAATTGGAGACCATTAATGTACCCAGAGTTATTATTGTGATATATGTATTATTTTCTGAAATTTTATAGTTTTTGTAATATTTTTGACTCTTTCCTAATTATCTTTTGTTTGTCATTTTTATGACTCATGTTTCTTGTATTTTTGTGGCTGTCTATATTTTTCTTTCCTATGTATAAGGTTTCTTTAATCACATTCTGTAGTTCTATATTAGCAATCATGAATTCCTTTGATTTGGGTTATCATGGGGAATCTTTATTTTTCAGTTTGAAGGAGCACTTTATAGTGTATGGTAACCTAGGCTGGTGGATTTTCTTTCTGGGATTGAAGCACATCACACCACATTGTATTAGCTAGTTTTCTTGTTGCTGTGATGAGATATTTGACAATGCTACACAAAGCAGGAGGAGTTTATTTTGACCCACAGTTTGAGAGTTACAGACCACTGAAGCCTAGCATGAGTTGAAGGTGTGGAGGAGTTTATTTTGACCCACAGTTTGAGAGTTACAGACCACTGAAGCCTAGCATGTGTTGAAGGTGTGGAAGTGGCTGGTCACATGGCACCTGCAGTTATGGAACAGAGAGAGATGGGTGTGGTGCTCTCTTCATATTTAGTGAGGGATCACAGCTTGTGAAATATGGCCACTCACTCTCAGTCAAACAATATTAGTGGAAATACTAAAGAAACACCCAGAAGTGTGCTTTCCCAGCGATTTTAAATCCAATCAAGTTGATACTGAAGAATGACAGTGGTTATTATGTGCCAACCCAGGCATTAGAGTTTCTGCTGGTAAATCTGCTATCAGTCTGTTATGTTGGCTGTTATAGGTGACTTGGAGCTTCAGTTTCTCATTTTCAATATTTTCTTTATTCTGTATATGTAGGTTTTAGTTATAGTGCAGTTTGGGGAGAATATTTCCAGGTTGTATATGTTTGGGGTTTCAATACTCTCCAGGTCCTCACCTGTCTCTGCAACTTATGTATTAGATGTGTTTTTCTATACTGTTCGTGTGCACCTCATCTCCTTCTGTACATATAATTTGCAAGTTTGGAATTTTATTGGTATCTGAAAAGTCTATGTAGTGTTGATAATTTCTTTTATAATATAATGTCTGAATATTCTTAGTAATCCACCTTATCTATGAATTTATTAATCTATCTTATATTTAACTTGAATTCATTAATCTATCTTCTATTTGATCTAGCTATTAATCAAGTTAGGTTTTAAAATCTAGCTTGTTGGGCATCCCATTTCCTAAATTTCAGTTTGTTACTTTCCTTTAGAATCTCTGTACTTTTATTCGAGTCTCTCTATATATCTTACTTTTTCTTCTTTAGTTCATTTAGCTCTTTATTTTTGTCCTATTTTAACTCATTTAGGTGTTTAACTATATTCTCCGTAAATAGCAACAATTGCTATAGTTACTTCTTTTAACTCTTTATCCAGAATTTTATCCACCCACTGTTGTTTGGAGGAGTCACATTGAATACTTACATAATTTTTAATTTGTCTGTATTGGGATTTATGCATGTAGGACAAGTCACTGGCTGGGAATTTGAATGTCTTATATTCTTTGAGATGAAGTAATCACTGAGCAGTGGGCAGGTCTAGGCTATAGCAGGGTAAAGAATTAATTTATCACAACTATGCTGACCACTTTAACCACAGTTAACATCAAGGTACCAGGCCCAGCCCTGCAGACCAGAGAAGAAACCACAACCTATAGAGAAAACACAAAGTAATCATGGTCAGAACCAATTACAGTCAATTTCATAATAATCCCATTAAAATTAGAAAAAAAAGGAGCAAAGACATATTGTTAAATCTAATATAGCATTAATGAGAAAAGGAATGGCAAAATTAAAGCAAGTACCAGAAGAAAGAAAATATAGAAAGAGAAGAGAAAAAAGTAAATTGAAAGGACAAGGGGAAAGAGAAAAGACAGAGAAGTAGTTAAGGATTAAGTAAATAAACAAGGAATATAATATAACCAACCAACCCCACAAACATACAAACGGAAATCAATAAACATTTTTAAAAAATAAATCTAAAGGACAAAGGTTGAAATATGGAGAAATGAGAGAAAATTAATATTACCAAAGAAAGAAAAAGAATATACAATGGTAAAGACTAAAGGAGGGAGATTAAAAATCAAATACTACAAGTGTGTGGTGGCCCATGCTTATACTGTCACTGTCCCGAAGTTTGGGACTGGGCTACTGCTAGTCCTAGGCCAACTTGGCCTCTTTGAGAAGAGTCTCAGATTAGAAGATTTGACAGGATAAATGGAGAAAGAGAGTAGACATTAAAAAGATAAAAGTATAAGAAAAATAAAACACACAAACAAGTATGAGCGACGTTTATAGTAAGTATTTAAACTGAATGATGGAAAGATCCTGGCCTCTGACTTGCTCCTTCTCTGGAGTCATTTGGCTGTGTGCCATCTTTGAGGGCCAAGTCTTTGTGCAGGTTTGCTTCCTCTCTCTCCTTCACTGTGTAGACCAGCAACCGGAAGGTGTGGCTTGTAGTCGGAGTCGCCTGTACAAAACTCTGGGCTGCTGTATTGGTCAGATAGGAAGGGGCAGAACAGAAACCTCTCTCCATCCGGCCCAAGTCTCTGATGCCGTTAGCCATTTGCTCTTGGGGTTGCTATGTGGATGCCTTCATTCGGTCTTGACCCTCTCCTGCTCCACTTTCCAAGTCTGGAACTTTCCCCAACTTATTTCCTGTAAGTGTTCTCTTGCTACTTTTTCCAACTTACAGAACTCTGCTAGCTTCCTAACTTGATGGCAGCCATTATGAAGTCACCTCTATTCCCAACTATGATACTATGATCGGGAGTATGTAAAATTTCAGTGTTTCTCAGAGGCTGATCAGATTTCAGACCCACACTCACTGTTTTAGTGCCTAGCCACAGTGGTAGTTTCTGAATAAGTCTGAATAGGTTTCTGAATAAGTAACCCTAATGGAATGGTTTTCTATATCTTTCCCAGTGACAGAATGACATTTAAACTTGAGGTCTCTTATGGGCAGCACTCAGATGAATATTAATTTTGGGCTTTTTATTTTTATTTGTTTTAGTCTCCTTCCTCTCACCCTCCCTATCTCCCTCCCTCCCTCCCTCCCTTCTTTCATTCCTTCGTCCCTCCCTTCTTTCCTTCCTTCATTTAGTCCTTCCTTGTAGTAGCTGAATCCAAGGCACATGTTTTCTGGGACACTTACCTTTTCTTTAGCCTGTGCTCACTCCCTCTGTTCTTGGCCCTCTTTCCACCTAGGCTTTCTCCATTCCATTGTTCAAGTTCTCTATTTTAAAATTCAGGCTCCATCTGAGGGTTCCCAAGCCTGTACAGCCTACATCACATGCAGGAATGGTCTTTCCCCTCCAGCCTTTCTAGATGTACTTCCTGGAGATAATAGTTTTTGGTGGGTGACAATGCTCTGCTGCCTTCCAAGACCCTAAGTCCTTCTTCTTACTTCTCTATTTATTATCTGTGGTCCTTTGGAAAAACTGAAGGCTTTCTCTCCCCTAAAATGGATAACATATGTGTCACCGGTCACTTACAGAAAGATCCTAAAGCAACTACTGTATGAAGTGTATTTTGCAAAACTGTCAGATCCAGAACAAGAAAAGGGCTTAGGGGAGCATAGTGTAGGCTGTTGCAGGAGAGTAATTAAGAGTTCAAGGCCATCCTGGACTGTCTAGGAGTTCAGCCTTGAGAATATGTCTCCTGTAACTCTCTCTATCCATACCAAACCTGCTTCGTACTCTAGGAATCTTGAGTGTTAATTTCGTGGTGGGGCTCAGCTGTAGACTTTGTTTTTTCCTTGCTAAATTCTCCAGGTGTTTCTAGAAAGGAATCTAGATTAGACTCTCTGCTGTGAGATTTCTGGAATAAATCTTGCAGTTTGGTTAAAATGGGGATTAAATATATGAAGTTCATGAGGAAATGTCATTGACAAGAGATGCTTTCTAGTTAATAATACCATAACAATACAAGAGATACTGAACATTCCTTTCATAGTTGGGAGTTCTAATGCAAGAATGAAATTACTACACTTACCTAACTTTTACAATCGTTTTTCACATTAATGAGCCTTAGAAGTCAGTTTTGTGGAGTTCCAATTACTGAAAGGGCTCTGCAAGTATGATACCATACATCACCAGAAAATATAATAACTCTGTTACAAAGAGGGCTGAGGTAATAAAATTATCATAAACAACGTGATTCAGTTATGCCACAAAACATCCAGTGATTAAAAACTTCTATTCCTGCAGCTTCACGGTTTAGATTCAATCCACTTACATTTTGCACCATGGCTAATTGTATTGTTTGAGAATTCAATGATATGTAAAATATAAAGCACCAACCTAAAACTAAATGTATATCTACTCTAGGATGTCTCCATTTGCTACTTAATTTGAATAAATTTGATGACTGTTAGAAAGTTGCTAAGAAGAATTGGTTTTAAAACATTTGGGACTATTTTCTCTCAAAAAATGATGCTTAAAATAGACAAGTGCTTAAGTTAGAAACGTTTATGTTCTGGCCTCCCATGAATTCTAGAACAAAACTTTTCTGTGAATGACCACGATTCTGGGCAGAGGAATCCTCCAAGTGCAACACTGAATCCAGGAGACATTAAGTGATTTACCCAAAGTCACGCAGCTAATTAGAGCAGAACCTCCTAGCTCTGGATCTTCTGTCTCTTTTTGGGGAAGCTTGATTAATGTCAACTGGGTTTCACATAGGATGGACCTTGAACTCAATTTGTAATGTTTGGCTCATTTCATGTCAAAACTATACTAGACGTTCTTGGAGAATCTGTCTTGGATGTGTCCAAACATGCCACAGCTAATTAGTAGGAACTTTCCTTATTATTATTATTTGAAATCTTTTGAGAAGTTTCAAAGTCTCCTTAGACTGGAGAGTTTAAATAATTGAGTGTGATTAAAACTTCTATAGTATTCTCTGCAGAAATGGCTTGGTGACATTAACTTGTAGGGACTTGAGGTCATGGTGAATGGCTAGCCAATGAAAATTACAAGCATTGTTAGGGAGCTGAGCCATGTATACATTTTGACTCCTTGCACATTTGATGTCACTAGGATTCTAAAATGTTGGATCTCCATGTTAACAGGATGAATGTTGTTATGCCAGCAGCCACGTGCTTTCAGATATATTATCTTGACAGCTGATACTTCGCTCCTGGTGAGTTCCAGTGTCCCAGCTCCTGAGCCAGTCTGCATAGCAAGTCCTGCCTGCTGTTATAATACCCAATTGTAATGAGTTGATAGAAGAAATTATTGTCATGGACAAAGATTGGAACAACAGTCAGTTCTGAAGCACATCCTCTCTAATTGCTTGTCTCTGTTAAAATGGAATATGTAGTGTCTGGCAAAAATGTAGGAAGCCTAATAAAAGCATGAAGGTGGGGAAATAAGGAGTGGTTTTATTCTTTTTTTTATTCTCTTTATATTTCAAGTGATTTTCCCTTTCCTGATTCACCCCCTCCCCGAAAGTCCCATAAGCCCTCTTCCTTCCCCCTGTTCCCTAATCCATCCCTTCCCACTTCCCTGTCCTGGTATTCCCCTACACTGCTGCACTGAGCCTTTCCAGGACCAGGGGCCACTCCTTCCTTCTCCTTGGGTATCATTTGATATGTCAATTGTGTCTTGGGTATTCCAAGGTTCTAGGCTAATATCCACTTATCAGTGAGTGCATACCATGAGTGTTCTTTTGAGGCTGGGTTACCTCACTCAGGATGATGTTCTCCAGTTCCATCCATTTGTCTAAGAATTTCATGAATTCATTGTTTCTAATGGCTGAATAGTACTCCATTGTGTATACCACATTTTCTGTACCCATTCCTCTGTTGAGGACCCAGGACAAAATGAGAAGACCAAACCTAAGGATTATAGTCAGAGAAGAGAGTGATTTCCAACTTAAAGGGCCAGTTAATGTCTTCAACAAAATTATAGAAGAAATCATCCCTAACCTAAAGAAAGAGATGCCCATGAACATACAAGAAGCCTACAGAACTCCAAATAGATTTGCTAAGATGAGTGGTTTTAAAGTCCAAGTATTTGAAAATACTTTTACTATTGAAAAAACTGAACACCTTTTATCATTATAAATTAGATCAATTAATTTTCTAATTTCTGGGAATAAAATACCCAACAAAAACAACTTAAAGAAAAGTGTTTAGGTTGGCTTATGGTCTGAGGGGAGGCAGGGGGAGGGGCAGGAGTCTGAGGGAGCTGGTTACACTGCTTCTGGAGTCAGGAAGCACAGACAGGCAAATCCTGCCATCCCACCCACTTTCTTTCTTTTACTCAACCTGGGGCCCACACTTGGGGTATGTCTTCTCTCCTCAGTTATACTTTTCTGAAAGCACCCTCAGACAGACAGCGAGGGACGTGTTTCCATGGTGATTTGAGATTCCCCCTTCAGTCGGCTGTGGCATTTCACTATCATACCAAGTTTGAGATTTTTTTTTTTTTGAAATATCAGTTTGTAAGGGAAATTAATTCAGAGTACACAGTGAGCTGTGTGAAAGCCAGGGCTATTCCAAATTATGCTTCTAGCATCTTACGTATCAAAGAGAAGATAGTCTTCTGCCCTTTAGTGTGTCTTAGACGCTTCAGTTTTCAAAGCCTGGCCTCGTAGCCTCGCAGGTGTCAGGGGAATGTATGCCCATCTTCTCTCAGGAGTTTAAGGTGAATGACAGCTGACAATGGGCTCTGCCTGAGGCCGGTGTCTTCTCAAAAGAGTCCAGCTAGCCTAGCTTCTAGTGTTGCCATCTTCTATCTTGTTTTCCATGACAGAATTGTGCCAGTTTTAAATGAATTCTTTTGATTTGGGTTTCCCTATGACAGCGATGACAATGTAGAGTGTCACTATGACCACGAAGGGTTATTAGTAGTTTTATGTAAGCTTTGTTAATCATCTGTCTTCTGGCTCAGTCTCCAAAGGCTTGCCTCAGACTGCCAGGGAGAAGAGGCTCTTACAACGTGTGATCCAAGGAAAGCATACCCACACGAGACTAGACCCCCGGCCATGGCCATGTGATGGTGTTGCCTAGTAACAGAGTTCAATCTTAAGAACTCAAGGGTAGACAGTGAACAGCTACAACTGTGCTTTTGGTGCGACAGCTGACTATAAGCCTGAGTCTCTGGGTTCCGTCAGGGGAACTGCTTATGAAGGGAAGCAATAACTGCTATCAGTCTTCAATTTCACATGCACAGGACACCAGAAATGGTAGATGACACACACACACAAAATCCTGAAAAAGTGGTAGTCATGATGTGGTCAAAATCAAATGGAGAAAAATCTGATGACCTCCTTGAATAGCTGAAGAGAGTTTCCCATTGAAGCTGAAGCGTCTCTGCTTGGCCAGACTGAAATTGCAACTCTTTGCCCAGTTTGCTCTTGGGGTTAAACTGATTGGTAAACAGAGGCTACCTGTTGATGCGTTATAGTCAGTTGTAGAGACTTAATGGCTGTCAGACATTGGATTCTACTTATTATTGATATTATTATTATAATATTTGAGGCCCAATCACAATATTTTCTTATGGCAAGTGTACAATATCACTAACAAAAAAATCTGATAGACATCAATGAAATAAAGATGGACAATAGAAGCTTATAAAAAATCTTAAAAAAATAATCTGTATAAATATTGGCCTGTAAGTTCCACCATGAAATTTGAACAGAATGTTCTCAAATAAAAGTTCTTGGGGATGTTTTGCAGCGTTTGCTTTTAGATTTTATTTGATGCCAAAGGATATTCTTATCATTTGCATATCAGAGTGTTTTATTTTATTTTTGAATGGGAAGCAGTTCTCATGATCAGAAGAACTTCACAGCACACATTCAGTTCAGAACTCTAGCAACAAAACTTTTCTTAATATTTTCCTTCTTTGAACAAAGATCACGACTCCTTTACAGATCTTCAAACAGTACTGTGACCTCTCTTCAATAGATGTTATTAGTCCCCTTTTCATAATACATTTTGAAGTTTGTTAACTTAGTAAGTTCCAGGACCATTTGAGTGTCACAAGGCCTTCCCCCAACCCCCTGTGGACCACAAAGCAGTTTTTAGAGGGGGTGGGGTTATGGCCTGCCCTCATATCAAAGTGAACCATGCAATTGATGTAGGAAAACTCAGGTGTGGGACTTGCCTGGCTGGTAGTTCCAATTCATATTGCAACTTTCAGTAAATGATAGAATTCATCCTTTCAGTCTTAAGTCTTCAAGCTTCTTTCCTTTCTAGCCCAAATCCTGAGGCCCATAGATCAAGGCCTTATGACTGTGAACCTGTCTAACCACACAAGGGCATATGATAATGATAGGAATTTGAAAGGAACATTCAGTGCTTTTCCTCTCTACCTCCATGATTCATTGCTTAAAGATTAAAAATTCACAAATGAAATAAAAAGCTTTGTGAGGCCATTATGGCCAACATCAGAACGCAGAACCATCTGTTCCATTCTCTAAAATTTCGGAGAAATTTAGATGGCATGTTTGTAGGAAAGCCCTGCTAAGTGGATTCCACGACAAAGACTTCCACTGATGCCTACTAGTAAACCAAATTTAGTGTGTTTTATGGCCCAGAAAATGATCCTAGTCAGGAAAACTGGTTTTGTAAATGCCTTAGAAATTAAAGGAACAATTCCCAATTCAAACGTTGTTCACAATGTGAATGTGCTCAGTAAAACCCAATACCAGCCATTCCCAGGAAACCTGCAAGACATTACAAAACAGTCAGTTACTACTCATCTCGGCAGCATCGGGAACATTCGGCATGAACCAAGATGGTGATATGGAAATTCTACCCTTTGAGAGAGTGTGCCTTCTCAAACATAGTAGGATAAAATCTGAACAGTCAAATAGCAATGGATAGACCGCCATTTTTTGAGATCTCAATGACTCTCATATTTGTATTCAGATGACTCCAGGTGTGCAGCTTCTCTTGGATGAATTGTTTGAATGAATTTCATTTATATGCAAAAGAGCATCACAGGGCAAACTCACTGGGTACTTGCAACACAGTGGACATGTCACCTGCCTGAAGTGTCTTACCTTATTTCACAGAATCTCCAGCTATCACTGCTACCTTCTATATTGCCTAGGAACTTATGCCTGGAGAAGTCCATCTAGGTATCCTGCTCAAGGCCACACAATTCTACCAAGAAGGATTGGTTGTAAGTAGAAGCATTTTGCTCTAAAATCTCAACTGTTTACTACTATCCTGTGTGGCTCGTACATTCTCTTTACAAATAGAGATTAAACAGTTTTGCCTTTCTTCTGAGATCATAGTTTACTAGAGTGAAAACAGATGAGGTCGTAAACAAATACATAAACATGTGGTAAGTGATTGGAACTGTGACAAAGAGAATCACAGATGTCATTCTTATCTGTAGAAGATATATGCCGAGACCTCCAGGAGGTTATGGAACAGCAAATACAATATTGAGGCATGTGTGTGTGTGTGTGTGTGTGTGTGTGTGTGTATGAATACAATATATGTATATATATGTATATACTATGTGTGTATATGTGTGTGTGCATGTGAAACCATATATATAATATATATAATATATATAATATATATAATATATATATATATTGTGTCTCTCTCTGTGTGTGTTGTGTGTGTGTGTGTGTGTGTGTGTGTGTGTGTGTGAGAGAGAGAGAGAGAGAGAGAGAGAGAGAGGAGAGAGAGAGAGAGAGAGAGAGATTCTTTTTATACTTGTCATAGGGTTTCATTGCTGTGAAGGGACACCATGACCACGATAATTCTTACAAAGGAAAACATTTAATAGGAACTGGCTTACAGTCTTGGAGGTTTAGTCCATTATCATTATGGTGGGAAACATGGCAGCATGCAGGCAGACATGGTACTGAATGAGCCAAGAGTTCTACTTTTTGATCTATAGGCAGCAGAAGGAGACTGTGCTACACTGGGCTTAGCTTGAGCATAGGAGACCTCAAATCATACCCCCGCAGTGACACACTTCCTTCATCAAGGCTATATCTGCTGCAACAAGGCCACACCTCTTAGTAGTGCCACTCCCTAAGGCTTAAGCATCCAAACACATGAATCTGTGGGTGTCAAACATATTCAAGCCACCACACATACCTCTGATAAAGCTTGTGCTAAGAATGGGATGATATTAATAATGACAACCAACAATGAAATATAATTACTAACAAAATGGTAAAGTATGCCATTAGTAAGTAAAATAACGGTTTCTGGAACAGAAGCATGAATCCATGACAGTTGATCTGCTAACCTGCAGAGAGATTCATCATTGGGCAGTGTACTCAGTTTGTATACGCTGGATAAAGGAATAGTTTATACTCTGAAAATGACACAGTGTTTGCAGTCTGAAATTTTTTTTATCACAGCATAGAATGGTACAAAATGTAAGACTTGTGAATCGTTTAATTCTAGACGATTTTATGTACTATGTCTAAACTCTTGCTGACCTCTGACCCCTGATACCCCAGAAAGTGAACCTGCGGGTATGGAGACCTGCGTGAAAAGGCAGGATCAGCTGCTGGAGGGTATGATGTTCTGGAAATAGCTGCCCAGGGAGGCCTTTCTGCTGGGTGAGACCTGTGTTGTGAATGGAATGAGGAAGAAGGTATGGGGATTTGAAAGAACAGCCAATCCAAAGATAGGTTGTAAATAGACAAACTTGAGGATCAGCAAGAAGTCAGAGGCTGGAGGATAGTGACAAAGAAGTGAGGCACTGGCGAGGGGGGGAGGAGAGGAGAGATATGGGGAGCCAGCTCATGTGCCTAGATGTGTTATACTTGTTCACTGGGACAAGTGTTTGTGAATCATCATAGATAAGACGAATAAACTCAATCAATGTACATTATTGAAGATTATCAGGACCATTCAGTTGCTTCTATTGAGGGCTGCAGGTATGATCCTCTTCCACTAGAGTTTATTAACTAAATTGGGGTTAAGGTGTGAGGTACATTTGTTTGAGTCCAACTTTACCAGGAAAAATTATCCTGGGGAAAATCATTGGATACTGTTTAGGCTTTAGTGGCTTTAGCTCTCTCACCTATTGTAAGTAATGTAGTTTGTCACCTTCTAACAGCTACTAAAGTATTTCCTAGACAATGACTGCTAAGGAGAGAAATACGGTGATGTATTCTGACACTCTACCATCTCACTCATGGCTATATAGATTATTAGATAGAGGAAAATATAGATTTGCAAGTTAATTTTGCCACTGATGAAACACCTAACATAAGCAATATAAAGAAGGAAGGCTTTATTTTGTCACACAATCCCAGAATTTTCTGGCTCTGCTAGTTATGAGCTCACAGAAAGGCCGAGAGCCTCACTGTGGCAGGAGATGGTGTCAGATCCTTACACCGCCTGGAGAACAGGAATCTGGAGGAGGAGGAGGAACCAGGGACTGTGAACTGACTTCCAAAGCATCCCTAGACCCTCAGAATTTACTTCCTGAACTGGAATTTACCCTTTACATTCTCATCATTTCCAAAAATGGCAGCACTGGTGGTGGACCAAACATTCAGCAATAGTTATACTTAACAACAAGTTTCCTTCTATGTTAATAAAAATAATCATTAGGATCTTTCTCCATTGTCACAGCTCTAAATAATAACAACCAGGTGTGTTATAAGCAATGTATTCCTAAAGACAATTGAAGACCATTCTGTTGTTCTGAAAAACAAAACATCTTTATCACGTTTTTCTCAATTTGTAGTGAAACAGAAGATGGAAAAGGAAAGTAATGAATAACTTCACAGGTACTGCATTAGTTCTATGAAAACATTTGCTTCATTTGGAAAAAAGCCCCTGAAGCAAACAAAATATAAGTAGATTCAAAGATAACAGTAAATAAACTAAGTTTTTACTTGAAACCAGTATGGAGCATTTTGAATTGGAACATCACAAAACAACAATTTAAAAACAGTATCAAGCCTTATGGTACAAGAGAGTTGATATAGGAAAATGCCGGTGATATGATGTTAAGTGAAAAGTTGAGGTAGCTTCTCTTGAAGAACAAGAATAGCTGGGTGTGATGTTACACACCTGCAATTGCACCTCTCCTGACTGAGTGAGCTCAGGAAGATGGGTGTTTCAACATTGAAAAATAAAAAAGAAACTTCATGTTTCAACTTTTGTTGCTTCTGTGCAATTTGGGGTTTCCACCCCCCCCACCTCCCGCCTTTTAAAACTTTATACTGTATAATATCCTCTGCAATATGTCCCTATTGTTTTTCAAAATCTAGAAGATAAAATTAAGAAAACAGTTGTAGAAACCATTTTGTTTCCCTGTTGGGACTTCCAAAAATGCAAATGACTGCTAAAGAAGTTAAGAATTATCAAGCTGTGGATGAAAAACTCCTCCTGCCCCAAATGGGCAGAGCTCAAGACAGCTCCAGACATAGACAGGGAGGATGGGGATCTGCTGGTTTCATATTGATGTGGGATTAAAATGGAGGAGCTAAAAGTCACTGTTTTAGGAGAGAAAAACAGAGAATCTGGAAGATAAATTTTGATAACAAACGTTATTTCACGGTGAACTTTCACCACTCCTTTGGAGGAACAAAGGAAGGGATATTTAGAAGCAACTTGCTCCATGGAGAAACCCAGTAAGTTGCCCTTTGGCATGTGAAAGTAGTGCCTCGTACCGTGGGATAAATTTAGGGTTTGCCTGGTGGCTTTGGGATTCAACCCTACACAGTTTCTTTCTTCTTTAAGCATCTGCTTGTTGTTTAGGCATACACTTCTATCTAGGCTGACAGATCAGACCTCATCCATGACACCCCCTCCCTCCCTCCCTCCTTCTCATGATTGAGAAGCAGGGGGATCATGAGTTCAAGGACAGCCTTCCTCTCCCCCTCCTTCCCTCTGCATCTCCGTTTTCCATCCCTTTCTCCCTCACAGTTTTCCCTCCCTCTTGCTTTCCTCTCACCCTCCAATATATTCCCACTTCCATTTACTGAGATGGAATTTTCTCATTAAAACCTTGAAGAAGCCATAAAGCACACTGTTATTTTAAATTACTTCATCTTCATACATTTCATGTTCACTGCCTTACCGAGTCCCAAAAGGAACATGTGAATTACACTAGATTAGTATCGTTTCGTGTTTGTAAAGATAGAGAGCTGTGGCAAGGCGAGCGCCTCGTCTATCTGCAATATCATAGTGCTATTCATCATAGTCAGGGCCATTGCTCCCAGGACAGCTTTCCTTTTTCCATCACACCGTGTTTGGGGTGTGATTCCTAACGGCATAAAAGAAAAATGCAATGAGGTGATGGTTCATTTTTTTTTTAAAGCAGGACAAAAACCCACAAAGCTTGTGTATAGACAGTCAAATTAACAAGGACATTCGATTTTGTTCAGAAGTCAAGGGGGTATTTACTTGTTGTTTTGCAGAGATTTACATACAGTTGTAGAGTTTTGGTATTACTTCAAAACTCTCCAGGGCATAAACCTTTACATCTTTTCCCGGACTGATACTGCCTCCTTCTTTTGATTTGTAATCATTAATATGTGAGCCACTATTTAAAAAGAACAATCTCAAAAGGTCTACTTTCAATTTTCTTTCTTTCTGTCTTTCTTCTTTCTTTCTTTCTTTGTCAAGGTCTTGATATGTAGCACAAGCTACCTTCAAACTCATGTTCCCTTTGCCTCTGCCTCCCCAGTTCTGGGATTAAAAACTGACCTCAGCACATTGGGCTTTAATAATGCTTCATAAGGCTTTCCGGGGCGGGCCCTGGGAAGGGCCATTTCAAGGTGATTCCCTCAAAGCATCTTGGACAAAGATGAAGAAGGGCACCGTTCTTGCCTTTCTCCCTGGTTCTATATGGAATGGAAAGGAAGCAATAAGTAATAATGCTTGACCCAGAGATGGCAAATGCCAATTCAGGATGATCTCCATAGTTTCAAGAATGTACCTGATTTTGTCTGGCCATGGCATCTTTATTCCTGGGAAGGCCGTATTTTCCTTTGACATGACCATTTGCTTCTCTTGTGAGGTAGATGATTCCATTCGATTGGGGTGACTTACAAAACAAGATAGCAAGGTAATTTCATTCTTGCCCCTTCTGTTTTCAATATAGAGTAAGATTGGTCTTTCTTCTATTTGCAAAGTTAGACAAACTTAATGGCTTCTGTGTCAATCCTGGGTAGCATAGGCCAAGTCATAGAAATCCACCTCCACTGTGTAATTTAACTATCAGTAGCACATGTTACTATCTTGTGTTTAAAGCCGTAGTTTCCTCCTGTCTGGCAGTGTGGGTCTTCTGAGAGAACATAAGCCTTCATCAAACCTTCTAGTCCTCCCCTTCTCTGAGTGGCCAATGGAGTTTCTAGATATCCTCAACAGTTGGAACAACAGGGATGGAAAATGAGAGAGGCTTCACAAGACAGTGCTCTCCTGCTCCACATGTGGCCTCTAGCATGCTGTGAGTTGTTCACAGTTGACAAGATGACAGATGTCGATGGGTGACTTTTCTAGGGGCTTCTGTGACTTTTTTAATACTTCCTGTAAACACTTGGGCAGAGCTCAGTGACTCTTTGCGGTATGATTGGTAAATGTATCTCAAAGTGACTGACTGTCCCTTTTGCCTCTGCGGCATGCCATGAATTTCACCAAGTGTCTGATGAATGTATGACTAATAGGAGAGAAATATCAGACCTGTACATCATGCTGGCTAAACATTCTGAGGAAGTAGTTTCCCCATTAGCAAGCATTGGAATGGAAAGAGCATAAAAGTAACAACAAAATAATATTGAGATTGCATGTACACAGAGGCAGAGATGATGAGATTAAAGTCATTTAGAATAGAAAAAGGCAAGAGGAAATTTAAAAAAGAATATAAAGAGAAACTTTATTCCCAAAAGCAAAGGGAGAATGTGTTGGCCTTTAATCAGACTGTCACAATGTAAAAGAGGAAGCGGTCCCAGCTTGCTGTGTTGGTGGTTAGGTGGAAAATTACACAGCAACATATGAACCGGAAGGATTAAAAGAATGGAGTGTCTTTGCCCACAGATTTTGAAGATTAAATAAGAAAGAAGGAGAAACAACAGATATTTTTACTTGCTTTTTAAAAAAGCTTTATGTACTTGTTTTTAAAGGGTAGAAGTGTAAGTTATAAGCAATATTAAGAGGTTGAAAAAAAGATTTAATTTAAAGGCAATATGACCATTAATATGTCTCTTAAATAATAGTTGGCTATTAGGAACCTATTTAACGAGATTCAATAGGCACTAAAACCACCATATCTATCTGTTAAGCTAAATACTAGTAATTTTGCTTATTATAAGAACTACAGTTTAACTGTCCTAACACAGTAGGAAAGCTACAAATAGTATCAGTGAGTTATGTTTGCTGAGTGTGTGGAACAAAATCAGTTACTGTTCTGTAGACTCTCTGATCTTTGCATCATTTCCCCCATCACCTCTCACAGAGTGCTTGCTGTATTAGTGTAAGCATGTCCTAAGTCACAGTTTGGGTAACTGAGTCCTGGAGAGTTTTCTTAACCTGTCTGAGATCACAACCAATGAATCACCTGATGACACCCGTCATTAAAACAAAATCCAGCTGTCTTGGGCAAACCTGGTGTTGAGAGTCATATCAACTAAAGGCTGATGAGCTCATTTTCAGTCCAGACCTTTGAGCAGGCTTTGTGATGCCAGTAGAGGGAGTCTTATTGAAAACACCACAAGAGATATGTCTTCTCAAGCCTTGATTGTACTTCTGCACAGTTTTAGCTAGATCAAGGATAGGAGACAAGCCAGTAGGGCTTCTCAAGTCTTGACCTTCCTTGCTCTTACTAGATCTTCATTATTTAATTCTTTGTCAACTGCCATTTCTCAGACCTACACGACCTTTGTTCATTATCTGAAGTTCTGCATGTGTGTGTGTGTGTATGTGTTTTTGCTCGCGCATGCGCACGTGCACATATGTGCACAGTATGTGCATGTGGAGGCAAAAGTCAACTTTCTTTAAAAGTATCGTTCTTCAGGGGCCAACCTGTTGAGATAGTCTATTAGACTAAACTAACTCACCGGGGAACTCCAGAGCTCCATTTGACTTCACTCGTCAGTGGCTGGGGTTATAAGTATATGCTATCATGCCTTTTCATGTAAGTGGTAAGGATTGAACTCTGGCCTCATAATTGACTGAGCAATCTTGAAAGGCTCATTCTGAGCTTTTCACATCACCGCATCTTCCATCTTCCATATTGCTTGCGGACTAGAGTAGAGGAGAACAAGACTCTTTGGCTCCTGAGAATGTAAGCAAATGCTGACAGAAGTCAGGAAATGTACATGAAGACCACCTACGAGTTGATACCTGTGGTATTGTGTTATGGCAACAATTTGGGGAAAAGGTGAATGGAAAAGCTTCAAAATAATAACCAGGGGCCTTCGGAGATGGCTCAATGGCAAAGTGTTTGCTGTGCAAACATGAAGACTTGATTTGGATCACCAACACCCATGGGAGAAGCTAAGTACAGTGATGGGTACCTGTAAAAATAGTTCTTGAGAAGGGATCAATGACAGATAGCTTGGTTGCTAGCCAGTCTAGCAGAACTCATGAGCAGCAGCTTCACTGAGGGATCCTGTGGTGAGTAATAGGAGAAGACACCTAACCCTGGCCTAAGGCCTTCAGATGCACACACTGTACACACAAGCAAGTTACACTTTCACAAACGAACTTACACAGAACCAAAACTTAGAAAATACCAACCAACTTCAAAAGGGGTTCTGTGCCCAAATAATTATCTGTCAAAACTGTACTTAAGAAATGCAGCCACTGCAGCAATTTATTTTCTACAACAGTTAATGATTAAATCTCCGAACTCATTGTCTCCTGCTAATGAAGACACAACAACCTTATTACTGTAAATTCTTGCCCATATGTGTCTATTTGGTTTTTCTTTATTCCTTTGCCATTTTCTCTGTGTTTTTAAAGGTTGAATTTAATATTCCATATGTTCCAATAATGCTTCTAAGACCCATATTTTTTTCTCTAGAGATTGCCAGCCAATTTAAGTTTTAAATAATCAAAGCACCACCATCTCCTTATCCTTCACAGGCTGCATTTTGGATAAGGTGCTTATGTAAAGAACTGTACCTTTCTTTGCCTGGGTGTGGTACCTACCACATTGGCACAGTTTTACAACTCAACATTGCTAAGTACTTTGGACCTTTAACAGGAACATCTACTTTAAAGGAAATCCTTATGCATGTACAGTTGATGATGTGAGAGTCAAAAGTCTGGAAAAGATACAGCAAGACCTTTATGTAAGATACTCAGGCAAACAAGTTCAGCTGAAATGAAGCACACCATTCTAGAAATAGCACAGTGTTGATACCAGTAAGTTAAACCAGATGGCATGTTCAGATAGTGTCCTATGTTGTGTTCTGAGATTCTGTAGTCACCCTTTGAAAATCCATTCCATCCTTAATACTGAAGTGGGAAGCAAGTTCTTTGCATATAATCTATATTTTTCTTGATGGATCATCAACCTGTTTCTTCTTAGACTCTGCCTTTCCATAAACTTAAGGAGTTTTGGGTTTTATACTTTTTTCATTAACTTAAATAACTGATTGTTTATAGTTTCTGGTGGACTAGTTTGCCTTAGGAATTATCAAAGTTGCATAGTGCACTATGTGATGTCCTTTATGCACCTTGGCATATGTAGAGATAGCTAGTTTATCTCTCACTAGGTATGTTGAAAATAATCTCATGTAAGGGGTAAGATTTTTCTTCCCTCATTTTTAATTCTCATTTCTTCAGCAGATATAGTTGGACAGCTAAAGAAAACCTACAGAATAAAACTAACCTGGGCTCATAGGATCTCACAGAAATGGAACAACCAACCAGAAAGCATGCATAGGACAGGACAGACCTAGGTACCCTACACATAAGCAACAGACGTAAAACTTGGTCTTTAGGTGAGACCCTAACAACTGGAGCAGAGACTGTCTCTGACTCTGTTGCCTGCTTTTAGACCCCTTTCCCCTAACGGGGTTGCTTTGTCTAGGCTCAACAGGAGAAGATGAGCCTAGTCCTACTGCAACTTGATATTCCGAGGTGGTTGATATTCATGGGATACCATCCCTTCTATGGAAGAAGGGAGTAGGAAGGTAAAAGGGAGGGCCTTAGAGGTGAGGAGAGAGAAGCTGAGATTGGATGGTAAAATAAATAACAATAAAAATGTAAAAAAAAGGAGGAGGAAGAGGAGAAAAACTCAACAAAAGTTGGCAATGGAAGAAAAGTTGCTTTATGCTTATAGCAGATCAGGCTGATTTTCAGCCCATGAGCTTTGAATAGACTTTAAAGGCAAAGCTTATTGAAGAGGAAACTTCTAGCTTCTTTGGAACATGATGCTTTGTTGGGGCACACAGGTGAAATGATGTCTTGCTAAATCAAACACTTGAAAGACCGTTTTCCTGAAGCAGACCCAGGTGAAGGGACATTTGGATATCGCAGATATGTGGATGAACCTGTGATGAAGTATAAATATGACGTCACAGTCAGTGGGGGATGAGTATTGAGCCTTGGTTTGGTTTGCTCTGCCTCATTATTCTTCACTAACGACACACACTTATTGGTTCGCCTTCCATAGCATTGTGGAGCTCAATTTGTGATAAAGTTGCCATTGAGAGAAACTCATCCAGGAACTCCCCTGAGAGTTCCTACTGCAGCGTTCCACTTCCACATCCTCACCTCAGACCACCTGGTAAGCCTGGTTGTTTCTTCAGGACTGAACTGCATCTGCCTTGTGTCTGCTTGCTGAAAGGACAGGACTGTAGGAACCAGTTCATGCCTGGTGTCTGACTGAGCACTGGTCTGCAGCTGCTGAATCGTATTTGGTGTTTGCTACAGGGCCAAACTGCTGTCAAAGATCAAGCTTGCCACAAAAGAACTATTGCTGAACAGGTCCACTTCCCCCATATACTAATAGCTTTTCTCTTCCACTATCTCTGCTGGGTGGTGGGCTAGAGGAATGATTGAACCTTTATTAGAAGTAGGCTGCAAAAAATTTATGCCTACAGTTTATACTATATGATTCCAAATTATGTGTACTTGTGTGTGAGATGGGGAATGTGTATATATGTGCAGGTGTCTGCAGACTTAGAATGCTTTGGATCCCCCTGAGAGTCCTGGGAGTCGGTAGTTGTGGGACACCTGAAGTGGGTGAACTCGGGACCACCATGGACTCTGTAAGCAATCATCAATGCTGTGCCATTTCTCCAGCTCTTGTGTGTCCATTTTTGCAATCAACCACCCTGACACATGAAGTAGCCATTAGCCGAAGTGAATGACTTCATGAATGTGAATTTAAACTTAAGTTAGTTCAAATTCATTAGGAGAAATATCTGTGTCCCCAGTCAGAGCAGCCATGCTTCACACATTCAATGCTTGGGTGAATCTAATGGCCCTTGCAAAGGCTGTTTAGTTATTGAGAGCTTTCAACAATGCAGGGAGTTAAGAGGACTTATCCTGGAATGCCCAAGAACCTGTTACCCTGTTTACACTCTCACTGTTACCCAGGAAAGTAGTTTTCAAAAACTGGCGATTCTTTTCTCAGGTGGTTGAGTGTCTGGTAAAGGTTGATCAATGGCTGAAGCTCAAAGCAAAGTTTGATTCACGGGTGGCTAAGTTTTGTGACGTCAGGGACACAGAGTGCTAGTGTGTGGTTGCACCATAGAGTTGCTGTAGATAATGGTTAATGTACTATGCCTTTCAAGAGATTAGAAGGAATTTGAATGCTTTCCCAGTAAATGGGTGAGCAATGAGGACCTAGATATGTTTACCCTGATTTAAATGGCGTAATGTAGATATTCACTACAGTATCACCTCTATATCTATATAAGCTCAGAATTTCTAGAGGTGTTATGCTTCCTTCCTTCCTTCCTCCATCCCTCCCTCCCTCCCTTTTTCCCTCCCTCCCTCCTCTCCTTCCTTCCTTCCCTTCCTCCCTCCCTCCCTCCCTCCCTCCCTCCCTCCCTCCCTCCCTCCTTCCTTCCTTCCTTCCTTCCTTCCTTCCTTCCTTCCTTCTTTCCTCAGGCTGGTAAACCCACACATATTAGGCATGCTCTTAAATTTTTTTTAAATCATTCTCAACAAAAAGTCTTCTTCAGCTCCTTAGATAATGAGAAAACTGCTTCCATCTAGCCAGAACCTATGCCATTGCCTCTGGGAATCCAGTGGGGTTCAAAGATGAAGTGACCTGGGGCAACAGCTTTCTGCATTACATTATCACCTGTCACTACCTCTTGCATTCTTGGTGAGAACAAGGTGGCCCTCCCCACTTGGGGCAGGACCTTGAGCACCATCCAGATGTCCAGCAGCTTGCCTGACCTCATTAAAATTGAGCGATCATGTTAATGTTTGGGTTTGAGGCCAAATCTCTTAAAGCTGTTTAAAGTTTCTGAGAATATTATCAGACAGGAGATTTGGCTTGTGATCTTTTCTTTGTATTTTCTAAAACAGCCTGAATGGAAATAGACCAAGTGGGAATTAGATCTCTAGATTGGATTAAAGGCAAAATTTATGTGCTAGAGAAAATTACGTTCGGCACATTGCCTAGTTACCTTATCTTTATTTTTAGCTCTACAAATCTAGAAAATAGAAAAATTAATCATTACGGTTAAATGAAATCTTGGACGCTACAAAATTGCCGAGTTCACTGGCCAGGAGGGCAAATCATGATGGCCAGTGTTTGTTTTCAAGAGGTAGAGATGGGCTCCTGACCACTTCTGCTCAGTGCTGTGCTAGCTCACAGCCTGACCTGTGTTTTCATGTCCGCCCTGCTGAAGGTCAAAACCTGAATTTAGATGACAGAGAAAGTATAGTACAAGGGAACTGTGTAGTTCCTAGCGGCTTTGTCAAGATCATGTGGGACTGGTAACTGATCAGATTTCTGAAGGCTGCAGATTTTCCTGAACATAAATCAAATCTCCACCTATGAAGCATAACGCCTTTCCCTTTCAGTTTAATTATTTACTGCCGAAGGACATGCTTCCGCTCTTGTATAGGCTCCAGTGAACTTCCCCGCACAGTGGTCCTGTCAGGCTGGTGCAAATGCCTTCACTAATTGGTGTCCTGCCCTGTTGTCCTCATGCTGAGTTCAGCATGAAGCCAGGCGCTCTCAAAGAACAGGCTTAGTGTGATGAAAGTAACCCTGCAGACCACAGATGTGTGGTGCCTGAGAGTGTTTGCTCAGTCAACATGGACACTTTTCAAACACAAATAATACAGGTGGCCAGAGCTGATCGTTACTGTTAACTCTCATGGTCAGAATACTCCCTGACCTTGTGGGCATTCAGATACCCATTAGAAATCGATGACTCTAGTGCTAATCACCCTAAAAACATTCTTGGCCACAGAGAACCCAGAAGACTAAGGATGAATCCTCACTATTGTATGCCTATAGTTGTCTTGAGCTTGCAAAGGAGACTTCTGGGCAACAGCGTTGGCCATGTTGTCATGTACCTATAATTTTAATTTCCTTGTGCATGAAATTTTCTTTAGTGTCTCTGAGTTGGTTAATGTCCTCCTTACATCTAAAAGTATAAAAGTATATGACATAAGAGGGATGCAGAATAGAAGTGAGGATTCTAGAGCAGATCATGACTTAAGTTTTGAAAATTATTCTTTACAGAGATTGAACACAGGAATGTTCATGAACAGGTTGTCATGGCTCCTTGTGACATCTCGACCTTGTGTTTCCACAACAGTCATGCATCTTCCCACACCACCCCAATAAATGAAGAGATTGCCCACTTCTTTAATTATAAGCATAGTTCTCCACAATTCACAATGAAAGGCCAACTTCTGTGCTTTGGTGACTTTAGGCAACATTTTCAATATTTTCATGTATAAAATATATAGACTCCTACCCAGGCACAGTGACATATTCCTTTAACCCAAGTTCTTGGGAATCAAAGCTGAAGGACTGTCTTAAGGTTGAGGTTTGGTCTGTATAGCAAGCCAGGCCTATGGAAGGAACCCCTGTCTCAAAAACCAAACCAAACCAAAGCCTAGAACCCTGCAGTGTGTAGCATGTACACTGGCTTAGTTGGACAAAGATTGGTTGATTTTCAATTTTCTAGTCCTATTTCTATGAAATGAAATTATAAAATTGTGTTTTCCTCATTTTCAAAGATGTATAGATATTTTCAATATTTGTAGAGATAGGGGTGCAATAATCTGGCCTTCTTATAGTTGTGCTGACAGATGATTGTATCAGGTGACAAAAGGGGAAAGAGGCAAAACTGCCTGGTGAAACCCAGTTCCTTAAAGCTGGAAGAAACAGACTCAGGCGTTATAGGAATGAATACTGAGATTAGTCTTACAGACTCGCAAAGCCTGTTGTGGCTCTGCTACTTTTCCCTCCTCCTTTCCCTCTTCTTCCCTTTCCTCCTCCTCTTCCTTCTCTTCTGAGAAAAAAAACCCAAACATTGTACAATTCTGGAAACTTTCTTTGCAGTGTGACTCTTCTGCCTAAGCAGCAAAGAGGAAGAGTTCAGTATGAACAGGTTGTCATGGCTCCTTGTGACATCTCGACCTTGTGTTTCCACAACAGTAATGCATCTTCCCACGCCACCCCAATAAGTCACAAGGGGAACCTCAAAAGCACTTTTTCCCAAGTTCAAAGAACAGCCATGGGCTCTCATGGTAAGTGATGCTTGGCTTTCTGGCAATGATTTTTCTGTGGAGTCTACATTTCCTCCAAGCCAGAGGTAAACATTTACATGAATTTCATCAGGATTCAACAAAATTATTATATGTAGCTTTGGTTGTACTAAGGTAGACTGTTTTTTTAGATTTAAATTGCTTATAGTCATATGCCTGCTTTAGTAAGTCAACGCCTTGATAAATAGTATCTTGCTTGCAACTTCTGTCCTTACAAAAGACTTCTTCAGGGGACCAGGTCCGGCTGTTTTGAATGGCATTGACCTCAAAAGGGCATTCTCTACATTCACTCATTTTTGCGCTGAGTATCCCTTTAGTAGTTGGGCCAAATCCTCTTTATCTTGGGACACAGGGAAAAGACTTCTATTCTTGTTTTCAAAATCTTGCTGATTTGCTGAACAAACCTCCAGCTTGATCTTTTTCCCTTTTGTAAGTTACATAAGGCATGCTGTGTGAACTAACATCTTGTCACTCATTGTCCTAAAGCAAGCCAAACTGGTGAGAAACCACCTACTGCTGAACTTCAAGCCTGTGCCAAAAAGGCAAGAGCTACATGCTGTTCTGTTGTGTCCTTGAGTGATCAAACAGTTCTGAGAGCAAACAGGAGCTTCAGCAGCAGGAATCACAGGGCTTCCAGAGCCAAGCAGAGGGCAGAGAAGCCAGGGAGGGTTTTTCTTAAGGTGAGGGGACACTTGCAAATGCGGGCACACTCTCTTTGCTCTTTGGTTCAGGACACTTGAACACTCCCAGAGTAGTCAGGCTGATGCAAATGCTGCTTTGAGAGTGGAAGAACATCAGGGCACCATGGCCAGGGCGCTTCTCTGTTTTTGCTTGCTGTTCACTTGCCAATATTTAGGTGCATTGTTCTGGAACCATCCAAGGTATCTCAGTCTCTTGTGTGGCTTCACATACACACTCACACACATGTGTATATGTATGCTCCAGAATGACCTATTTTACCCTTCTAGTTAAGGCCATCCATTCTAACTGATCTGAATTGTGGAGTGAATGAGAAACAATTATTTTAAAGCCACTGGTAATTTCAGAAAGATGTTTATCTTGAGTAACACAAAATCTCAATATTGCATGGCACTGAGAAGAAATATCTTTTTCAGAAGCATCTTTGCAAGATCAGTAATTCAGTTTAAAGTGAGTAACTTTATATCCATGAAGTTCTTGTACCTGAAAGTACAGAACCAATATTGTATTATATGTTAAAACTTTTAGAGTAACATTAGGTCTTGAAGACACTGAAAGGGGATAGCTTCTATTTTTTTTTATTTAATTGATTTTCTTGCTCACTGCCCTCTCCCGGTTACCCCCTCCCACAATCCTTCCTTCATCTCCCATGCCCTTCTCTGAGGATGCAAGCCCCCTGTAGGTATCCTGTCAGTCTGGTATTTCAAGTCTCTGCAAGGCCAGCTAGGCACTTCCTCTCCCATTGAGGCAAGACAAGGCAGTCTGGCCAAAAGAACACATGCCACCTACAAGCAACAGCTTTTGGGATAGCCCCTGCTCCAGTGGTTCGGGACCCACATGAAGACCAAGCTGAGCCTCAGACAGCCACTATCTCTACAATATTTGTACTTTTATGTTCCTCATAGATTGCCATCATCACCATGAGTCAGTCACAAGCTTCAAATTACTGAAACAGTTATTAGATTTGGTATAAACGATGGGCTCATAGTATTGAAAACAGGATGGGCAATAATGTGTACAATAGAGCATTTATAATCTCTTGTCTTTAGGGTGTCTTAGTTTAGGCTGTTGTAAGCTTGAGGTTGGATTTCATACATTTTGGGTAAGTGTTCTCTCCTGGGATGCAGATGTCCAATTTCCTTTTTTTTAAAAATTTACATTCTTTTTTTAACTTTTTTAATTTAAATTTTTATTTTCTATATTCTATGTTTACATTCCAAAGGCTTTCCCCTTTCCCAATTCCCCCCCCACCATACACCCCATAATTCCTCTCCCCCCAACCATTCCCCAATCATCCCCACCCCCATCCCCCACGATTTCTCTGTTCTGGGTTTACAAAACTGGATCCAATCTTTTCAGGCCCAGGGTCTGACTTCCTAGTTATCACACTACAGAACGAGACTTTAAAGGTTTAAGGGACTCTTTCATGAGGACATTTATTCATTCTCCTCCATGCTTGGGACTTAATTACACTCTAAGGTCCTTCCTACTGTCAGCATCCCAGGGAACGGGAGCTCAGCATGAATCTGAGGGACATAAACTGAGCTCACACCAGATCCTCTCTGCTCTTACCCTGGGTTATCCCTCACTAGTTTCTTATTTGCAGAAGAGATGCTATTTCTTGAGCCTTCGTGGTCTTGTGATACGTGTTGCTCTCTTTTCCCGCCTTCTCTTTGCCCTTCATAATTATTAATTTATATAGTTATAAATATTAATGGATTCACTCTGACATTTCTATACATGCTTATTGTCACGCTTCAGTCAATCTGCCCCTCTCATTTTTCATTCCCTTCCATTCATTCCGTTTTCACTATAGTGCTATTGTCTTAAATGTTTACATATGAGGGGAAATGCAATATGCAATACTTGTCTTTCTGTACCCACTTTACTTCACTTGATGAGATGACCTCTGGTTTCATTCACTCCTCCTCCTTCGCTCTTTATTGTGTGTTGCATTTTGCAGTTCCCTTTCTTTCCCTGGTCTGTGCTGCTGCTCAATCAATCACAGCTATCATTCTCCACACTTTATCTCCTTGTCTCTTCTTCATCATCATGAAGATTTCTTGGGTGCCAGAGACTGATTGGTTCAAGTCTATTTATATAGCATCTATCAAAGAACCTGGCAGACAGTAGGTGGTCTGTAAAGGAATAGGGAATAGAAAGAAATAATAATGGGGAAATCTATGATCAATTTAAAGACATTGACATTGAATTATAAATATGAAGCCCTGGAGTCATAAAGGAAATTCCTGAAAGTGATTTATTTATTTATTTGTTTATTTATTTATAAGCTATTTGTCATTCACATTGCTTTCTTAAAGGACTTCAAGTGTACCACACCTATGATCCTCAGGACTCAGGGGATTTTATTCTACAGGTTATTTACCTCCCCATCCCCCACCACTAAATGTCCTAGCAGAGTTTGGGAGCTGGATTCACACAAGCTTCCTTCCCTGTATAACTATTTCGGTAGATGTTTCCAATAAACATAATGATGAGGGCGAGCTTGTGTGTGCACCTGGGCAATAAGACTTGTATTTGAGACCCAGAGTCTAAACAAGGGGACAGCGACTCTGATATACAGTTCTTGGCACGATGGAAGTAAAAATGGAGACCTAATAAAGTAGCTCATTTAGAGTCACTGATTTTAAAATGAGGTTCAGAGAAGCTCACAGGGAGTGAATTGGAAAGCAGCAGATCAGGCCTTAAATCAAAGGGCAGCTTTCATTCTCATTTTCAACTGTGGCACCTGTCAGTCTTCACTGGCCTTCTTTCCACCTTGAACATGATTGACATCTATTCACTGGTGAGTACTGTATCTTCTCATGTGTAGCTATTCTATCCTCCATAGTTGGTTGCAGCCTCCTCTGGAATAGTGTAGTGGTGGGGAAAAACACTGTATTCCTTGAGCAATTAATTCTCCTTGTGTTTAGTTGAAGCACACAGAAAGCCTGTTGTTCAATCCTTTGTAACACAGAAAGCAAAAGTAACTTTCAAGATGAGAAGAATGAAAATAGTTACAAATCCTTGCCTTTATTCTCTAAAAGGCAAAGGAATTTCTCCATTATTTGATGTTTTTCCTTATGTCCCTTTTAAGTTTTCCATAGTGCCAAAGTAAGGCAGATTTTTTTTTCTTCTATCAAAGGGTTACTATATCTGAAGATAAAATAAGTGAAATACTGAAGCGGTTTTTGTCACTTCTGGCTTTAATATTTGTAAATAATGCGTTGTGATTCGCTTCTCAGGAAAAACAAATGCTTTAGCTTCAAAAACTGTCCATTAAACCGAGAGACAGGTGTATCGTGTTTACAAGGGATATGACATTATAAACTCAGCCAGAACAACCCATCCAGATGTGCAGTGATCTGTATCCGTGAACCCAGAGGACGCTGTCACAAGTTTTATGGGTAATTTCTGTTCTTGAATGTTTCGACACCTTAGCAGCCAACTGGAATGAGGCCAGTATCAGTGGCAACACACAGATGAGAGACCATCATCTAATCAGCTTCCATCAAACCAGTCAGAAGTGAACAGCACTTCCTCGAAACACTTATTACAGATAACATTTTGCTTGTTAAATTTATGAAGTGTAAAGCGATGTAACTTCTTTCCTGAAAAAAGTCAAGACTGCATTTTCATACACACGTCCACCCACAAACACAGTTCAGCAAGAGAAGCACTAATAAGGTCATTTGACAAAAAAATAAATAAATCACACAAATTGTGTTTAGCAATTTTCAACATTTACTGAGAGAGTCCAGGCAGGGGGGCATGGCCTTGCCAATTATGAAAAATGTTATCCTGAATAATTAACAGAATGTGTTGACAAAAAATGTCAGCATGAGAGGAGACAGCAAGCTTCATCTGCTGGTGTGTAAGAGAAACCTTTTTGAACCCAAAGGTTTGCTAATTTAACATGTTTTCACATTGCTATAAATCGTTATTGAGAATTTGCTAAAGACAATGTGGTCTTAGAGGAAACAATTTGATATTATGATACACAACATCAATTATTTGGAACGGTAGAACAGCTCTGTCTCAGAATTATGCAGTCTCTAAAATGAGGACATCTACACACTGATGAATTATTTTGTATATGTGCCTTGTAAATACCTCAGTTGTAGTCTCTGTTGCTCCATGTATAGCACAGTTTTTTTGAGTTCTCCCTGTGATTAGTACCATTGGACTCCTGAACGAGCAACCTCCTCTCCCAGCGCACACAGTAATACTGACACAGGCAGACACATGGGCTGCTTAGCAGCTCCAGGTATCTACAATTACGTCAGTGGCTTTGAATGTATTCACAGGAAGAATTCCTCAACAAAATACGTGATGGGATATTGGGCATTGTAGAAACGGTCCTTATTTTAGTGTCACAGAAGAGCAACTCCTCTTGATTTGATAGATTTCGGAATCAAAAGGAGTTTGAGCTACACAGAGTTAATGCCTGTCTCCATCATTTCTGTGAGACAAAGTCTTCGTAGATGGTAAGTGTTCACCTAAATCAAGCTTTACTTGGTTCCTAAGCATGGAAACTCCTTTTCTCTCTTTGCAGCATTTAACCCTGATGTGGACCTAATGTTTTTTCTGTGCTGCCTTTGGGTATTTCTGCTTCTTCTTTTTCTACTAGAGTTCCTTTAGATTCCTTTACTTTTTTTTTAATTTATTTTTTTATTTTCTATATTCTTTGTTTACATTCCAAAGGCTTTCCCCTTTCCCAGTTACCCCCCACCATATGTCCCATAATTCCTCTCCCCCCCCCATGCTATTCCCCACTCTTTCCCCCCCCCCACGATTTCTCTGTTCTGGGTCTACAATACTGGATCCAATCTTTACAGGCCCAGGGTCCTCTCCTTTTTTTCTTCTTGAGAGTCATTTGACTTGCTAATTGTGCCTTGAGTATTTAGGGCTTCTGGGCTCATTAATATCCACTTATCAGTGATTGCATTTCGTGTGTATTCTTTTGTGATTGGGTTAGCTCACTTAGGATGATAGTTTCCAGATCTAACCATTTACCTACAAATTGCATGAATTCATTATTTTTAATTGCTGAGTAGTACTCCATTGTATAAATATACCACATTTTCTGTATCCATTCCTCCTTTGAGGGATATCTGGGCTCCTTCCAATTTCTGGCTATTATAAACAAGGCTGCTATAAACATAGTGGAGCATGTGTCTTTGTTGTATGCAGAGGAATCCGCTGGGTATATGCCCAGGAGTGGTATGCCAGGGTCCTCTGGGAGTGGCATGCCCAATTTTCTGAGGAACCGCCACACTGATTTCCAGAGTGGTTTTACCATTTTGCAATCCCACCAACAGTGGAGGAGTGTTCCTCTTTCTCCACATCCTCGCCAGCACTTGTTGTCTCTCGAGTTTTTAATCTTAGCCATTCTGACTGGAGTGAGGTGGAATCTCAGGGTTGTTTTGATTTGCATTTCCCTGATGACTAATGATGTTGAACATCTCTTAAGGTGTTTCTCGGCCATCCGAATTTCTTCTGGTGAAAATTCTTTGTTTAGCTCTGTACCCCATTTTTTGATAGGGTTATTTGGTTCTTTGGGGTCTAACTTCTTGAGTTCTTTGTATATATTGGATATTAGCCCTCTGTCGGATGTGGGGTTGGTGAAGATCATTTCCCACGTTGTTGGTTGCCGTTTTGTCCTTTACTTTTTTAATGGAAACTTTTTTTCTATTTGCTTTTGTCCAGTCCATTGTTATCCCTCCTCACAGCACCATTATATTTATGCTAAACAGCTCTCCAGATCATTTCTTCTCTCCTGAGATACAATCCACCCACTTACCACAAAATGTTCATCCACCCATCCATGCATCCATGCATCCACTCATCCACCCATCCATCCACCCATCCATTCACCCATCCATCCACCCACCCATCCATCCATACATCCATCAATCCATCCACCCATCCATCCATCCATCCATCCATCCATCCATCCATCCATCCATCCATTCATCCATCCATCCACCCATCCATGCACCCATCCATCCTTCCACCCATCCATCCATCCACCCATCAACCCACCCATCCACATTTTGTGGACTTTATATTTTATTCAATATCCTAAAAGGCAGAGAAACTATTTTCTATTAGTTCTCTCTCTCTCTCTCTCTCTCTCTCTCTCTCTCTCTCTCTCTCCATTTTATTCCGGTGAATTGCAGCATAGTTACCATGATATTGGGATCTAAACTTTGAGGTTCATATTGAATCTACCTTTACCACAACATCTGATTGATTAAGTTCTGTCATTTTTTTTAATTAACATGTCTTTTGTTTCTTCCTTTCTTATTGATACCTCTTGATTTGCTTTTTATTATCTTCTTTATGAGAAAGATAACACAACTTTTTAAGAGGTTATGGAGTTATTTTTAAGATAGAAATTCATTTGCCTTTAAATTTATTTTATGAAACTATATATTCTTCTCATTTATAACTTTGTTGTTTTCAATATTATTTCTTTTACCCACTGAGCCTCTATTGAGTAGTAAAATATCATCCAGAAATAGATCTGGTGGTAAATACCCAAAGGAAAATGCACTAAAACCTCACCTCAGAGAGGCCCGAGTTTCCAAACTCATTGCAACATTATCTATATAGACAAGACATACAAACTCTCTAATGTCTCATTGACAAAGAATCAAAGAATGCACACACACACACACACACACACACACACAATTCAGCCTATAAACAGAAGATTATGTCATTTGACCATGATATATGAACAATGAGATATGCTTATTAAATGAAATGATACATAGAAAGCCAAGTCATGCATAATAGCAACTTAAATACAGAATTTTACCAGCCAAGCCTAGAGGAAAACACAATGGTGGTCATCAGAACTGGAGGATAGAAGGAATCAGAAAATGTTAACTCAAAGTGTTTACTCTTTCAGCTACACGAGGAAAATCCAGAGTTTCAGCGTGCTATGGGAAGACTGACCAACCTTCCCATTGTATACTGAAAAACAACGTTGGAGTAGCTTTCAGTGCTCTAGACACACATGCACAAAGACTCACAAAGTCACTACAAACTGATGGGCATGTGAAATTGCTTAGTGAGAACAATCATTTCACTATACACACAGACATCAGAACATGGTGCACAGCTTAAATATACATGACAGAATCTTGAGAATCAGATACTTGTTGCTTGAGATTCTAATTATGCCAGAGCACACGTATAAGAGATTTTTTTTTTGTCCTTCTGAAATTTGTAAAGAGTAAATCAATAACCATATTACTGGGTGAATACTATACAATAGTAAACTTTTCATACATTTAAGCTAGCTTCCCAGGATTCCTTATGGCCTACAATTTCTTGTACTTTGTAAGACCCAGGGTAAATAACATCTATGCTATAGTGTTTTTCTTCATCTCATATGATAATATCTTTTTCTTGAAGTCCCATGTGACTTACTTTTCTGAATGACTTGTGTGGGATACAGTTACTTGGTATATATTTAACTATATCTTTGCTTATTTTAAGTGCAATTTAATCTTTAATATATCATTTTATATTTATATATGACTGCATGCTCTGAGGTTAGTGATTAAATCTTTAACATTTTGTAGCCTACTGAGTATAGTATATAGCTCTTAGGTACACAGATAAAGCATTAGAAATGATCAATAGCATGTACATATTACATCTACGAGGAAATGGTCTTATTTTTGGTGCAAATTAAATCATTTGAAATAAATACAATAAAATTTTACAAAAATTAACTATTATGCAATCATTTTCTATCTTCATCTCACTCAAATACAATTCAAATTTATAAATTTATAAATATTAAATACCTTTAACAGTTGCAAGGAGTTAATAAAAATGAAAGCCATCATAGATTCATAAAGAGGTGAGACACATCCTTCAAAATAATTTCATATAAAGGTATCTTCCGGCTCAGAGGATTTTGATTTTTGTCAGTTTGATCCCAAGGCAAAACTTGAGTATTAATATAAAGAAATAAAATACAGTGCCCATGATTTGCAGATTGAAAATCTTATTAGGCAATGTACAGTTCCATTAAATAATTCAAAAATTTAATATGATAAAATATTAAAAATTAAGTCACTATGGGAGAACTGGTAGTTTCTAAGAACACAAATATTATTGGTTTGTGCAATTCTGTGGGTCAGACTTCTCGAATGAATATAGTCTTGAGGTAACTAAACTCAAAGTCCATGAAGTCTGGGTTCTAGGGGAGACCTAGGGGAGATTTCTTCTTTTTCCTGGTTTCTAGGACTTTCTTTGTTTCTTTGATTTATTCTTTGTTTCTTTGTTTTATTCTTTGTTTCTTTGTTTTATTCTTTGTTTCTTTCTTTGTTTGTTTCTTTGTTTGTTTCTTTGTTTCTTTGTTTCTTTCTTTGTTTCTTTCTTTGTTCCTTTGTTTCTTTCTTTCTTTCTTTCTTTCTTTCTTTCTTTCTTTCTTTCTTTCTCTCTCTTTCTCTCTCCCTCCCTCCCTCTCTTTCTTTCTTCCTTTTTTCATTTTAAACTCCAGATTTTATTCCCCTCACCCTCTGACTGTTCCATATCCCATACCTCCTTCCTGCATCCCTGTCTCCACAAGGATGTCCCCAACCCCCAGCCCCACTCCACCAGACCTCTAAACTCTCCAGGGCCTCCAATCTCTTGAGGGTTACATGCATATTTTCTGATTAAACACAGACCCGGCAGTCCTCTGCTGTATATGTGTTGGGGGGCCTCATGTCCGCTAGTGTATGCTGCCTAGTTGGTGTTCCAGTAACTGCGAGATCTGGGGAATCCAGTTTAATTGAGATTGCTGGTCCTCCTACAGGTCGCCCCCCTCCTCAGCTTCTTCCAGCTTTGCCCTAATTCAACCACAGGGGTCAGCAGCTTCTGTCCATTGGTTGGGTACAAATATCTGCATCTGACTCTTTCAGCTGCTTGTTGGGTCTTTCAGAGGGCAGACATGATAGGTTCATTTTTTTGTGAGCACTCCATAGCCTCCATAATAGTGTCAGGCCTTGGGGCCTCCCCTTGAGCTTGATCCCACTTTGGACCTGTTGTTGGACCTTCTTTTCCTCAGGTTCCTCTCCATTTCCATCCCTGCAGTTCTTTCAGACAGGAACAATTAAGCTCATTCTTCCATTTTCACAACCAGTGGTGCTGAGGACCAAATCCTTCTCTTCTTTCTCTTCTTTACTCTTTTTCTTTCTTTAAAGACCAACTTTGACCACAGCCAAAATTTTGGTTAAATTTAGCTCTGGTATATTCCGGAACCACCTACAGAATCCAAAATATTAAATTATTCATATCTTCAAAATATCTTTTCCCTTACTAGGTAATATAATCGGGGTTGCAAGGATTAGGAGACAGATTCCTTAAACAGCCAATATCCTGTTTGTGAAAGCAATGTGTTTTACATATGTATAACATTAGGTGTATTTTCAATGGACGTATTCCAGTGTCATTAGTAGTAATTCTAAAATTTCTTATAATTATAAAACATTCTGATGGAGAGGGTCCATGACGTTGGAATGTGGTAGTCAGCATTCACAACAGTTCCTAGTAGTCTTCCCTTCTAGGTACTGAGCCCTTGGACAGTCCCTTTCCAAACAGGGGCGTGATAGAGTACAGTGGATTATGTTAATAACTTCTGAGAATTTGCCTTTGAGAACATTGTAGCTGTTATCCTGATCTTTCAAGATATAGAAAACTAAATGCTAGGTTACCTTCAAGCATATCTAGTTCTTGTGAGAAGAAACAGGCTTTCTGTCAATAGCCGGTCATGTGGCTGAGCACTTTGACTGTTCCACTCAAGGCTTCACATGATTCCATCCTGGTGGACACTGAGACTTGGACTGTATTAAAGACTGTGAGAATTCCCAAGCTTAGCCTCTTTGTAATTCCTGACCTACAGTAATCACAATTAGTGTAATTTGTTACATAGCAATAGACAGCCGGTGCCTTTCCCAACCCACATTTCTAACGTGGCTGAGAAGCGCTAATTGGTAATTTCCTTTTTAAAATAACTTTAGGGAACAGTATACAGTCTATGACTACTCAAATAAACTCACCATGTGAGCTTCAATGTAAATTAAACTCATGTAACTATGGATGGTAATCAAATTACTTTCATTGCTTTCTCCATTGTCACCTGCTTTCAAGTGATGTCTACAGACAAGGGACCAATTTCAACAGTCTGATTTAGTCTAATTTTGTTGGTTTGAAAATAATAATTAAAAAAAAAAAAGAGTGCTAGAGATGTTGTGATTTCCCCCTAGGTATCTTGATTGAAAAAGTAAAATTTAGAAGTGATTTCTGCTCCTTTTTCTTCAGAGTGTTTTGGTCTGTCTGAGGTGGGCTCTTCTCAAGTCGAGGTGAGGCCGGAGCATCACAGCCTTTACAGAGGCTGATGTGAAACCAAAGGCCTGTCCCCTTGCAGATTCCCTCCTCACGGAGAAGCTGCAGGACCTTGTTCCGCAATCCTGTAACTATAAGTAGCTTTGGGAAGGAGCCAATGGATCCACCAAAACCCTCGACAGAGGCATCTCTGAGTTTATTGTGATGACGGAAGATACTGAGAGACCATCCTGCTGAGATCATCCTGCACCTCCCTCTGCTGTGTAAAGACAAGAATGTCCCCTATGTATTTGTGTGTGTGCTCCAAGCAGGTTTTAGGGTAGTCCTGTGGAGTCTCCAGACCTGTCATTGCCTGTTCTGATACCCACAAAGAAGGCTCTCAACTAAAGCAGAAAGTCCGTTCCATTTAGCAGTCAGTCTATTGAAAGGCTCTTGGTATAGACTGTGACCTCTGCCCTTTCCTGTCTATTCCCTCCTTGTTTGTGTGTCATATTGTCTATTATCATGTGGTGTTTTCAGTCAGTTTCTATTATATTTTATTACATCTGGTTTTTGTAGTTTTTTTATTTGTCTTAACAAGGGTGTTTTGTTCCCATCTCCACATTTTCTCTTTTAACATCTTTCCTTTTATAGAAAAATTAAATGATAACTGAGAGAGGTGAGAGGCAGAATGTCACCATTTAACAACAGGAAGGACCAGCAGAAACTCAAGCCAGGGGTACTGTATACTTTCATCTGCAAACTTCCTCCACTGCACAGGGTAGGATAACAGTGCCTTTGCATATAAGATCTCCATAAATGTCAGCATTACTGAGGAACTTTCTTTGGGTAGCAGTCCCACCCACCTCTCATCATTTGGAGAAGTTTGATAATGTTAGTCCTATGTCCAAGTACCATTTATTAATGTTCTGTGTGCTTTTGATGACTGTAACCTGATTTTCTCACTCCAATCCCGGCTGTACTCCTAAGGGTATCAGAGGCAAGAACAATTCAAAGGGATTCTGGGGAAATCATTGCTATTTGGCTAGAACTTACAGTATAGACAATGCTAGCAAGAAACATTCTCTTCTTGGTGAATGGGGATTTCACTTGGTGAAAGTGATAACATGTTCATTATTGAGTTCCCTAATAAATAAATATGCTCATATTTCATTATAAATGAAAAATAGTATATGAATAATGAAACTAGAATTTAAGCTTCCAAATGCCTATGTTATTTAAATATGCTGACCTGCGTTTGCCTTAGGGATTCTAAGTAGACAACGAGCAGTGCCCATTTTTACAGACTCTCTCAGCTTTCCATCAGTACAATTCTAATTGAAACCTTAATACAAGCAACATTGTCTTGAGGAGGAAAAAGTTAATATATCCCTGTATCTGTTGTTTGCAATACATCCTAAGATGTTTGAGAAATCTATAGAAAACATATAAGATGGGACAGTCAGGTCACTTGTGGGGAATGTAGTATTTACTCTCTGTGGTAGACACTTTTTCAGTTGCTCTGACAAAATACCTGACAAAACAGTATGAGGAGAAGTAGTTTATTTAGACTCACAGTTTGAGGGTGCACAGTTCACCATAGCAGGGAAGCATGGCAGCAGGAGCAAGGGGGCAGGTGGTCACATTGTATCCATTGTCAGGAAGCAGGGAGAGGAAAATTCTGTGCTCAGCTCCCTCTCTTTTGTTTATTGAATGGTGCCCACATTGAATGGATCTTCCCAAGTCAATTAACCCAAACTAGAAATTCTTGCTCAGGCATGCCCAGAAGTTTGTTTCCTAGATCCTTCTAGATACTGTCAAGTTGACAATTAAGATAAACCATGACAGCTCCTCAGTCAAAGTCTGTCACTCTTATGATCTTTATGATGTTCCTGTCATCATAGTCTCCCTATGAGATGCAAAGGCTGCAGCTCAGTGTTTTTCAACCTGTGAGTCACAATCCTATACAGACTTCTATCTCCAAAAATATTTATATTATGACCCATAACAGGAGCAAAATTACAGTCATGAAGCATCAACAAAAATAATTTTATGTTTTGGGAGTCCCTATAACACGAGGAAATGTATTGAAGGGTCTCAACGTTAGGAAGGCTGAAAATCACTGCAGTAGTTCTTAAGGGAACTTTGCCTTTACTAATGCTTACTTCCTCCTCTTCCAGATCATACTTTAGGTATCAGAGAGCCCAGAGTCCTCTGCTCATGGTCCCCTCTAGCTTATTCTTCATGCCATGGGCATCATAAGCAAGAGAATTCCCTTTTATGGCAGAATAAACCAGGGTCCACACAGGAGTTCCTAAAGATCATCAAGAGATGACAGTTTTTTGTCTGTCTGTTTGTATGTTTTTGTGGTATAGAGACAAACACCCAAACACTTTGTAGTATATAAGTTAAAGCTGAGGTTGAAAGGAGAAGGAGAATATCACCAGATAAAGAGTCTGGCTCTTGTTCTACCTCACATGTTACACAGAAAATTTTGAGTGCACATATTTCAAACTAGAATTAAGCCTGCCAGAGAAAGGACCCAAGGAGCTGAAGTTTGCCACCCTGCAGGAGGAACAGTAACATGTACCGACCAGTATCCCCAGAGCTCCCAGGTACTAAACCACCAACCAAAGAGTACACATGGAGGGCCCCAGGGCCCAGCTACATACGTAACAGAAGATGACCATTTCAGACATCAAAGAGAGGAGAGGTCATTGGTTCTTTGAAGGCTCGATTCTCCAGAATAGGGGAATGAAAGTCAAGAAATTGGGGGTTGAGGTAAGCATGGGGAGGTGGGATAGAATAGAGGGTTTTAGAGGGGTAACTCAGAAAGGGGTTACCATTTGAAATGTAAATAAAGCAAATATCTAAAACAAAAACAAACAAAAAAGAAAGAAAAAAGAACTGAGCCTGCCAAGTTTTGATGCAACGTGACCAACTACCCCATGCTTCTGCTGCCATACTACCTTTGCTATGATGGACTGTGCACCCTCAAACTGTGAGCCCAAATAAGCTCCTCCTCCCTTATTTTGCTTTGCTTGTTCATTGTTATCTATGTAAGAACATACAATACATTGTGTTGAATAGTTTTAGCTGGAGTTCTAACTTTTATTTTTATTTGTACACATGGAGTGGGCATCTTGTTTCTACCACACAGAATTTGTCATTGGTTGGTCTCTGTGTATAATACATATACACAATTGCTTGAGTAGGCATACAGTAAATAAAGGAGCAACGTTGAGCAGGGCTGTGGCAAAAACCATTTCTCAGCATTGCATTGCTCTTTTTCTTGTGCGGTTCATTCTTTATGCTAAGGACATTCCTTCTCAGGTTCATGGAATTACTTTTAGATATTATATACACTGTTTATTAGATAATTTTTAGAAGGATTTGAAAAGTATTACTGCTTGCTGTAATTGTTCAGCAGTTGAATTTCTGGGATGGAGTTTTCAAATCAACTAGATTCTGGAGACCTACATTTTGACATGTTTCAGTTAGTTTTTAAAAGATAAACCATTTATTTTGAAATGATTATATTCATATGCAGCCATAAGAAACAATACTAAGAGAGCTATTATATGTTTTACCCAGTTCGGCCCAGTACATCTGGAGAAACTATAGCACAAAATCACAAACCGGATATTAATCTTGATACAATCATGAAAGAGCTGTCAATTATAACAAGGATTCTTGTGTTGTCAGTTGTCCTTTTATATCTGCACCCACATTCTCCTCCCCGTCTCAACCTGAAGCAACTATTAGTCTGTTCTACATTAATATAATTTCTCAGTTCAAGATATTTGGGGGCTTTGTTTATTTTTTATTTTGTTTTGTTTTTTGTTTGTTTGTTTGTTTTTGTATCTGTGTATGTAGCCCTGGGTGTCCTGGAACTCAGAGCCATCTACCTACCTCTGCTTCTCAAGTGCTGGGATTAGATGTGTGTATGCCAAGGTCCAGGCTTGGCTTGATCAGGGGTCCTGAGAGAAGGGGTATCTGGGAATAGCAAACAAAGGATTCAAAGTCAAATCATGGGTTCAAGCTGATGGCCTGTTCTGCTCAAGATGGCTCTCTAGATAGCTCTTGGCCCTGTAGTCTGCTCAGGACAGCGTTCTGCTTGAAACAACTCTCTCAAGACAGCCTTTTCTGCTTTAGACAGCTCTTTCTTGCTAGAAAAAATTCTAAAAGCTCTCTGGATAGCTGATGGATTTTCCAACCAAAGTATGAAAAGCTACTATAAAAAAATTCTTGATTTTTTTCTTTCTCTGGGTAGCTGCTAGAAAAAATTCTAAATAGCTGCATTAGCTCTCCAAGCAATTCTTGGAATTCTTGGCGCTAATACAAGCTCAAAAATTCTGTTAGAAAAAATTTGAAAAGAACTATGAAAAATTCTAAAAGAGCTGTATTAGCTCTCCATGGATTTTTTGACCCAAATTGGAAATCCTGTTAAAAAAAATTCTAAAGTAGTTGTGTTCGCTCTCTAGAGATCTTCAGACAGCTCAGTTCTTGCTAGAAATAATTCTGAAAAAAAAAAAAAAGAACTCCTATGGTGCTCTGCTTGCTCATCTCATACAAACCCAAAGACTTGTCTTTTATTTACATATCAATGTATTCATTTATTCCAGGTTCACTCTTTTCCATCCCATGAATCAGCAGTTGATTCTTAGAAAGAGACAGCAAGCACAAACAATAAGGCAGTTGGGTGGGACCCCATGAAACCCCACCCTGAAACTACCATTTCTTCCATATCTGGGTATGCACTCTCTCTGTTCAAGGTTGATCTTGAACTCAGGAATACCAATAAAAAAGAAGATTTAGCTGGGTGAGATCTTGCCCTACAATCATCACTCCCTAAATCTCTTGATTTCCTTCCTTAGTACCTTTCTGACAAGCTGGCTTATAATGTAGCTGTCTTTGCTTCTTTAGATCTGTGAAACTTCTTATACAATTCATTTTGCATCCTTATATTTTGCATAATTAAAATTATATATTTTTGAACTCATGTTTTCAGAGTCCTTTCCCACAGCCTTAAGGGTTGTCCTGAAGGTCATAGCATTTATCATTTTTGCTGAGGCATTAACAACTTTGACTTGTGACTCCTGTTGCCTCTGATTATCATGGAATCATTAAGCTTGACAGAGAGGACATTTATCAAAGAAGGAACATGAAAATATGTACATTATTATACAAACATCACACCCATACAACCATCAATACTCAAGGAGGCTGATACCCTCCTGGCTGTGTTCTAGGTCCATGTCAAGCTGTCCTTTACATAGTCAAGCAGGATTCAGTAGGTGTATACTATACTTGTGTTTAAAGTATTTAAGTTCTTAACAATCTCATTTGTCCATTTCTCTCAACCCAGAATTTAGTCAATGTGCTCCCATGATGAATAATAGATCCAGCTTTGCCTTATTTAAAAACAATCAGAATTGGAGAAGTTGCTTTTTGGTTGAGAGCACTTGTTTCTCTTGTAGAGGCCCTGGTTTGATTCATAATACCTGTAAGGTGTCTTACAATTATCTTTCTGGTTCCATGCAGATCACATGATCTCTTCTAGCTTCTGCAGGTATAAGACAAAGAAGTAGTACACATACATACATTCAGGCAAAAACTCATATGCATAAAAGCACACAAATAAATCTTGAAAAACCACCCAGGCAGCTTTCCCTAAGATTGAAAACACACCTGTGGGATGGGCTACTGCAAGATTGTGTTTACCAAGTCTTTCAACAGTTCTAAAGCAGCCACAACTAAAGCTTGTGTCTATTTATTACTGGAGTTAATTAGAAAAATAACCCTTAAGGTCCCTGTACATATTGATTCAGTAGTGTTTGAATGTGAAGTGTCCCCCATAGGAACATATGTTTGGATACTTGTTTTCAAGATGCTGCTGCTGTTTTGTGAAGGTTATGTTAGGAGGTGGAGTCTGGCTGGAAAAAGTGGGTCACTGGGTTAGGAGGGTTTGAAGTTTTCTAACAAACTCTTCTCTCTTTCATTCTTCCAGCTGTGGATGTGTGGCTTGCAACCTCAGATCTTGTTGCTGTGCCTTTTCTAGCACCATGGGCTCTACACATTCTCAAAATGTGAGCCAGAATAAGCCTTTCCTTCATTAGTCTGTTTTTTTTTTCAGATCATTACTATGGAAATGAAAATAATAAATAGAAATCACACAAAAAATTAGAGAAATAGCTTGATTTCATGACTGAAAGAAAGCATTTTGCTTTAAATTCTTTCTTGGAGAAACACTGTGTTTCAGAAGTTAAAATAATTGTTAGCTCTTGTCTGCTTGATGCAGTGAGTGGTCTCAGTCTTTAATTTTGTTATTGTTTTCTAGCCCTGGAAGGTGCTTCATCAAGGACCACAATGTCATAAAATAAAGTCAATAAGTTAATACTGAACATTAAGTTGGAAGAAATAGAGAAAAGGACAACTATTTCTCCATAAGTACTTCCACTTCCATGAGGAATCAAACCTGTTTCCTGTCTTTAAATAGCTTGGTTAAGTTCTTTGATCATAATTACTCAAAATCACTGTGATATTCACTGTGTGTAAAATAATAGAAATGTATGTGTTTGTCTTGAGGCAGGAAGATAGGATAGAAAATCAGTTGTCTTGTCCTTTAATCTTTCAGTAGAGTTCCAAGTTCTTATGCTTATTAATTTTCCTATTGATATTTAATATATTTTTATTACTCTGAGGTAAAGTGTATTATATGAAACGAAGGGCAACACTATGTTTGAATAAGTGTCCCTCATAAGCCTGTGTTTCTTTATATAAAGATCTTCCTCTAATGGTGCTTCTGAGAGGCATGGGTGCTTTAAGAGATAGAGCCTAATGGAAGGACATTAGATCGCTGGAGGATAGTTCTGGAAGTGGATATTAAGAATGTGGGACCTGCTTGTCTATTAGCTTGCTTGGGGTAGGGGGAAACCTCCTCTACCACATGTTCCTACAGGCATTGAGCTTCTATGGGTCCAACCCAATGGTGCTAAGTGAAAATGACTTAGAACCTCAGACAATGGAAGCCCAAATCACTTTTTTCTTCTTTTTTTATTTTGTCATGATGATAGAAAGTTAATCAATTCAAAGGTTCAATATATGAGTGCTCAGAGGATCAATGGTGGGATGTGAGACAACTCTTATAACCTGTTCTTTGGCATCCTCTTGTGTTTACCCATCCACTATTTCAATGTAGATATATACTTATATCATTGCCTATGCAGAGAACACAAACTGAAGCCAGTTCTCATGTACAGCAGCCCATAAATCCTATGTGTATGCACTGTTGATAGCGAACAAAATCATTACCTCTTACGGCTCTTGATCTGAAGGACTTGCACATTCAGTGAGTAGAGTCAGTATCCTGTGGTTTGTATGTATTGGTTTGTTATTGTTAGTAGTTCTTACTTGGGTTGTGTGTCTGAATGTTCTTTCTATAAGTTCACTTTTAAGCTTGCCAAGTTCAACTTTTGTATTTCATTTGCATTTCCATCACAGTCTCATATTTTTCTATTCTTAGCAGAAATGAAACGTATTATTCTACTATTCTTAGTGGAAATTAAACTAGCATTGAAGCACACTTGAGTAATGTCAAATTGGTCCTGCATCAGTCTTATGAAAGAATATGGAATGCATACAGTTAAGATGGAAATTCTTTCAGAATAAGTGAAGTTAATTTCATAGCCATGTCTTAATAAGTGAGCCTTGAATTTTCCTACTTTATCAGAAGGATTTCTGTGATGTATATTAAAATTCTTAAATTAAAACTTTCATATTAATAACACAGGCTTGCTGTGAGTTCTACTCAGAAAGAGAGAGAGAGAGAGAGAGAGAGAGAGAGAGAGAGAGAGAGAGAGAGAGAGAGGCAGGCAATAGTCTTGCATTTTTATGTAATAAAGAAAAGAAATAAAAAATATGAAGTTTCAGGCTGAGAAAAATTGCAAGAAGGCTATTGCCAAGGCCAGAAATCATTCTCTTAGCTTTATATTTACAAAACAACTTTCAACAATCAGTTTTAATTTAGGTATTTTTTTTGTACATTTGAACATTGAAACCTTTTTTATTATTATGTATATTTGAAATTCAAGAATAAGAAAGGATGATTTCTATTTTTTCCTAACTTTCTGTATTTAGGGAGGACTCCATCCCTCAACTTTATGCAATTTGATAAGGTTGAATTTTTTACATAAATATCGTACAACACTACATACTTGTATATTATGATGTATCTTTAAGAAGTGACTGTAAATCTAAAGGGCAAAGAAATACAGTTTCATTATACAGGGCTTTAGGTTTTAGGCTTATCATTGATTGACATGCATACAAATAAGAATAAGACGGCCTTTTACCCTCCAATACAACTGACTGGAAAATCTGAATTTTTTGTTACCACCTAAAACTGTTCAAGCAACATATATTATCTGTTTCCCATTTACAAAGTATTTCCTTAAGAGCTTTGTTTAGAAACACAGGTAGAAAAATAAGCCCTAAATTGTCCTTCCCTGGATGAGCTTAAGGTCTAGTAAAGAAGGAAAAATGTCAACATGCAGATACACACCAAGTTATTTCTAGCTTTTTCATTGTCTATATCTGATGCTGTAAACAACAAATTGTGACTTGGGTGCACTTAGTCAGGTCTTTTATATTCTAAATTCATGCTTGAATGCTAACTTTAATGAATACACCACCACCAATGACAATGGGATCTGGTAAGATGAAGTAGTAGCCACCCTTCCATTGAGATTCAAGTTTAATGAACTTGTTCTAGCTGGATACAAAATAATTAGGTAACCTGCATTGGGAAGGTCAGGTATTTTGTAGTATCTCATAAATATAGAGACCACAGCTGTAATTATAAAATAATACTGTAATTTTGCACCTACAAGGTTAATTTGTATTACAAAAGGAAATTGAGACCTTGGATATCTCAACCTTAGGTGATTTAATGTGCAATCACTGAGCAGTATTTTTGGCTTGGTCTTCAGTTAATCCTCAGGAGGTACTGAAGAGGGGTGTTGAAGGCATGGTGATGTACTGCCTGGACAGCTGAGGTACCCACCAGTGTGTTAGGACTATGAATGTGTTATAAAAGCGAAATGAAGGGACCACAATTTGTATATCACCACAACATTTGTGAAACTCCAGACACCTACCTCCGGGAGATTAATCCTCACCTATCCTTCTGGGACATGAGCAGGTTTATTGCATTTTACAAGTGGGATAAATAACTAGCTTTGGGTTGCTTGCAGAGTGGTGGAGGAATAGAACAGAATTCTATTTCTCATGCAATAATTTAGCAACTGCCTATTCTAAGCAAGTCATTATATTCTCTCCTGTAAGAGTCCCAAGCTATTTCTTATTTTGAGATCTTATCATTGGGAATGGGATCTTGCTTCCATGTTGTGCAATCTTGGTCTCACAGCAAGTACATACAGTTCTTGGTAGTTTTAAAGATTCTAATAATTTTGTTTTATAAGCACAGCTGACACTTAATGGCTTTCCGTATTCCAGAGTGTTTGATTCATGAGTGTCTCTACGCGTGGGTAAACGAAACACTCGCTTGTGCATCCGTGTGCTTCTCTCTAACACATTTTCTCACTTGGAACAACAAAGGTACAGTTTTCTGACTTTTACAAATGAGATGTGTTGTAGAATCAGCAAAAACTAGTTTCAACTCCTCTGAGAAACTTGTTATGCAGACATAGTTTATGATGAGCATAAATAATAGCAATAATTTATTTTCTGAGGCATAATGCTAGAGCAAAAGCCATCTGGGCAGGCAAACATTTGTTAGTCGTGTGGAGCGTTCATCAAACTCAGTTTCTACTCAGAGATAATGGATACATAAATAGATTTTTTTCCTTTTACCTGAATGCACCTGAAGGTTTAGACACAAATACATTTTTGAAAGTATTGAAAAAATAATAATAATTTTTTTCTAAATCTGTATAGCCTGCCAAATTTGCAGCCCATACAAATAGAAAAATCACAATCTTCAGGAAAATTTAATGTGATGCTTTTTAATTTGTTCTCTCAAGTTAGAAAGCCCAGACACAGATCCTCAGACTTTCTGTTACTGGTTTTCATTAAACTCAGGACATTTTGATTTAGAATAGTGTTTTAATATTCTTTGCTCTCAGGGAAAGAAAGCCGTCTGTCTCCCATCCCTCCCCCACGACAAAGTCATAAATCTAAACATAAGACTGAAATAGCATCAGTAAACCCTTGGGAGATATTTGTAATGCCTTAGAAATGCTTATTAATAACACAGGCATTTATTAATTGTGTTAATGAGCTTCATGTGCTATAAATAGTAGATTATTAAAAAGCAACAATAAAATGATTTAATAACTCTCAGAGTTTTTGAAGATTAGTCACGGGAAAGGGTTCTGAACATATTTTTGTTCAATATTGCTCCAGAAAGGAAAAAATGGATTTTTTGCAAGTAAGCTACAGAAGGCTAAGTCTCAAGTCAATATTGCAAGGGACTTCTAGCGTCATAGAAACTATTCTCACCTGTGGTAGAAATAAAATAGAAATGACTCCTGAACTTTACAGAGGACACTGATTCCCTGGATACCAGGGACTTCTCACCTCAAACATTTTGACAGTGGATAGGTCCTTCCAGTTTAAATACACACACACACACACACACACACACACACACACACTGTATATGTGTACCTGAGTGTGTCTATGTTCACTATACTAATGCAGGAGCCCAGGGAGTCAGAAGAGCATGTTGGAGCCCATGGTACCGGAGGTACAGGGGTTGTGATTCATCATGTGTGTTCTGTGGGTTCTCTATAAGAGCAGTGAACACTCTTAATCACTGAGCCTCCTAATGCCTCCATTTTTGTGTTTGATTTTTGTTTGTATCTACAATATCAGTCTTTTCAATTCTAAGTATGGACATATGCATGTAATATTCTTTTTATAATTTGTCTTCCCTAAGATCACAGTACGTTTGTCAGTATTCTCTACTACTTTTATTATTATGTATTCTCAGTCTGTATAAGCCAATCAAGGTCATGATCGTTTTAGACATCACAATTTTTTCCCCCAGCACTGGCAAAATCTATTCCTTAATCTATGAACTCTTGCGGCATCATTTTCATGATGTTGCTCTGCTGAAGAGCATGGCATTCCCCAACAGAGCCTTACGTAACCCAGGGCGTCTTCACACTCGCTCTGTAGCTGAGGATGACCTTGAACTTCCCATATCCCTGCTCTACCTTCCTACTGCTGGGCTTGCAGGTGTATGCCGCCACGTCCAGGTTAAATCATGCTGGAGAGCAGACCCAAACCCAGGACCTTGCATGCGGTAGGGATTCACTCTACTCTAGCATAAGCAGATAGCCCCGCCTCTTCCCTACTGAAGTTGCTTACATGTTTTCATTCTGTACTTGCAATGTTTCTGTTTTCCTAATATTTTCCCTGACTGCTCCAAACACCAGCCGTTTGTTCGTCTCTACTCCCCTTGGTCTAACCATTTCAATTATTTAGAGGTGTGTGTGTATAGGTAAACTCATTATCTTTTATGACATTCATCTTCCCATGACTTTTATTTTTATTTTGAAATTCTCTTAATACGCACTGTAAGATCTATGTCAGAAATCTGCATTTTAAACTTAACTGTCAAAAAAAAAAAACCTTAATTGTCTATTAGCTTTGTATATATGTGTGTATGAAAGTTATACATACCAGACCAGCTGGGTTGTTTTAAGGCTGTGGCTATTCAGTTTTCGACAGAATCTGAAGCAACACATTCCCCGAGCATTTATTGAACATAATGGAGGAATGGACTGAAGGGGGAACCTATGTCCAGACTTGTTTGTCCCGATCCTCCTGGCAGCAACGTTGCCTGTACTGGGGAATAATAGATTCAGGTTGACTTTAAAATGCCTTTTCCCTTGGTCCATGTTGATGAGCAGTATGCCATGGGTTATTAGCCCGCCAAATATTTTGTGTTAAAAAGGAATCTCACTTTACGTTTTGCAGTGAGAGATTTACGCATTATTACATCTGAAAGACCATGAAGCGCATCATCGCTTCGACTTTCGTATTTTACAATATATTCTAGACGAAGGGAGATTTCGGTGAATTTGACTCATCAGCTCATTTATTAGAGGATATGATGATGGAATCAGAACCCTGTCATCCCACGTGGCACTAATGAACTCCTTTTGTGAGCTTTCTCAGCAGTGAGGGATGTCTGGATTGAAATGGATAAGGTTTCTTTCTCTCTACAGGTTCTACTGCTGCGTCTGGAGATGTGAGATCTTGTCCTTGTAAGTGATTAACATGCCCTTTGAAGAAAAAGCACCATTCCATTGATAGTCCCAGAATTTTCATTGCAGTCTCATATACATCTCAATTTTAGTTTCTAATTTTATTGGATGTTTTAGCGTCTCTCTTATAGAGTAAACAGAGAAATAGAAATAACAAATATAACTCCGATTTACATAGAAAAGTTTTAATTTTTAATGTTTTAGATTAAAAAGATTCTATCTCTGAAGTTCTCAGAAATGACTGTCTATACAACACTAAACAATTAGCAATTACCAGCATAATATTAACATTAACATTATAAATCATATAATTGAGAGTCTGCCATGGAAGCAGACATTAATAATTATAGAAAAGGTTATTTAATTATAAATGAAATAAATTCTATCAGGGAAATGTGGACTATACTAGGAGAGTTGTTAATGGGAAGAAATTGCAAATCTGAGTGGGGTAGAGGGAAACAAGGGGATTAGGGACAGAAGCTTTCCTGAAGAGGTGACTTCTGATCTGACTATCTGAAAGGCAGACAAATGGATGGAACTAGAAAATATCATCCTGAGTGATATAACTCAGCAAAAGGGCATGTATGGTATGTACATCACTAATCAGTAGATATTAGCTAGAAAAGTACAGAACACCCAGGATACAATCCACAGAACTCAAGAAGGTTAACAAGCAGAAGGGCCCAAGTGAGGATGCCTCAATTCCACTAGGGAGAGAGAAGAAAGCAATCATGGGGTGCAGAGGGAGGGAAGAGGGTGGGAGAGGGGACACAGAGGGGAAAAGGTAAACTTGATCAGATATTGGGGGACAGGAGTGAATTCCTGAGGACCAGCAGAAAGAATGGAAACATGCAACCTTGGGAAGTAGGAGACTGGGGGGACCCTCTAGAATGTACCAGAGACCTGGGAGGTGAGAGACTCTCAGGACTCAAAGAGAGGGACCTTAGATGAAACACCCATCAGTGGGATGAGGGAACTTGTAGCGTCTACCCCCAACAGAAAATCAAGTGCAGGGATGGGGCTACCATCCCACAGCCAAAACCTGACCCAGAATTATTCCTGTCTAAAAAGAACTGCAGGGACAAAAAAATGGAAAAGAGATTGAGAGAAAAGAGGTCCAGTGACCGACCCAAATTTGGATCCATCTCAAGGGGAGGCTTCAAGGCGTGACACTATTACTGATGCTATGGTGTGCTTACATACAGGAACGTAGCATGGCTGCCCTCTAAGAGGCCCAACAAGCATCTGAAAGAGTGAGACATATACACACCCAACCAATGGACAGAACCTGGTGACCCCTATGATTGAATTATGCAAAGGCTGCAAGAAGTTGTAGAGGAGGGTGACCCCATAGGAAGACCAGCAGTCTCAACTAACCTGGACCCCCTCATATCTCTCAGATACTGAGCCACCACCCAGTGGTGTATACTAGCATATAGTAGCTAGTATAAAGTCTCCAACACATACACACCAGAGGACTGCCTGGTCTGGACTCAGTGAGAGAAGACACACCTAACGCTCTATAGACTTGAGACCTCATGGACTGGGGAGGCCTGGCAGGAGGAGTTGGAGTGGGTAAATTCTCTTGGAGATGGGGGAGGAGAAGTGGGATGGGGAACAGTCGGAGGGTGGCATGGGAGTGGGATAATGACTGGACTTTAATCAAAGATTAAAGATAACTAGAAGAAGAAGAAGAAGGAGAAGAAGAAGAAGAAGAAGAAGAAGAAGAAGAAGAAGAAGAAGAAGAAGAAGAAGAAGAAGAAGAAGAAGAAATGATAGGCAAGATAAGCTGAGGTTGAGGTTGAGTCTGGGCTGGGCTTTTGTTTACAGTGAACAGCATATGTGAGAGCTGAAGAATACTTAGCTCTTTGGAGAAATGAAACAGGCATCAATCAAGGGCATAAGAGAAGAAGGAAGAGAAGACTGCGGAAGCAAGTGGAAAGTATGTCTGAAAGTCCTGGTCAGTAGAAACAAGGCATTAGAGCTTTATTCTAAAAATAATGGGAGGAGCTGCTCTTCTGAGTTTGTCATGTCTAAAGATTGCTCTGCACGAAAGCAGGGTAAACTCTGGAAGCTTTAACAATAGTTCCACAGGGATTGTAGTGCTTAAGGCAGGACTGTGACAGAAGAGAGATAAGAGACCCTGAACAGTATTAAGGAGCCAGAATGTGGTGAGCACCTTGAAACAGAAAGACCAGGACTGTTGTTCATGATGTATACAAGTAGGTAGATAATGCTGTCATTTTTGAGAGGGGATTGGGAGATGGGATTCAGAATTTCGAGTTTAGGTATAGGCAGGTTGAATATGAGATGCCTGAGGTGGGCATGGAGGGACAGTATTTCTAGCAGGAATCTTACAGGATGCAGAGATTGTGTTATTGTGGTTGTTTTTGTTTTTTGTTTTTCTCTACAGGGAAAGCAGATCAAAATCAGCATGTCTTTGAAAGTCCTAGAGAGAAGAACACAAACAAAAGCCACGAAACCCACCATATACAAAACCAGCTTCAGAAGCATCGATGAATATGGAATTCAGCAAGGTCTTGTAAACACAAGCCAGGTTAAGACACATCCCACAGCCAAACGTCTTAGCGCCTTTTCAATATTTCAGCACTTTCCCCCAGGTTCCTTCTCAACACTGCTACCTCGTCTCTCATTTCTTTCAGTAACCTTTATCCTCGCCTTTGCTGCTGTCCCCACCTCATCTTCCACAAAGGAGCCTTTATTTCTGGGTGTAAGTTCAGTTGGCTTATGCTTCCTGTCATTCCGAATGACACACTGCAGCAAGATGAAGATCTCTTTTAGAAGCTACCTGCCTGGAATGATGGGGTGAGAAAAGAGAGGGACAATATAAATAATAGATAAACATTTTCCTGTACATAACCATGTTGGTGGCATATTCATGAGAACACAAGTTGTTAAGAGCAGAGTTCAGAAACTGAAAACCAAAGGAAAGAAGGGAAAGGCATTACATGGGCTGTGGTCTATAAATGAGAGAAAGAAAGTCAGGATACTTGAAAAACCCATGAACCAAGTATAAAAGGCTCAAGAAGAATCCAATGATCAATCCATCCAATCCACTAAAGATCTCTTTGTGTATTTTAAAATGTGAATGCTTCAATTCGTTTTTAATATCTACTGCTAATACTTTCTGCCCTTGGTAGATTGGCGGCCTCCAACCTCACAGCATTTTTTTTTTTTTTTGCAGTGACCATTTGTTTGGTCTAGACACACCAACACAGCTTTTTTACTGTTTTGTTTTTCACTTGTGTAGAGCAGAGGATGGCCGTCTGGGTAGACGAGTCTTGCCCAGTGTGTGGAAGGATGCTGAGACGAGTAGAGGTAGACAGAATTTACCGTGTTAAGCTCAGAGCTGGTACCACAACAACACTAAATTGCTCAACAGACAACTAGGTAAATTAGTTGGGTCTTTAATAGATGGGAGGTATGTCCTGTTGGTTGAGAAATGCATGCTTCAAAAGAGAAATAAACATTTTAAGTGACAATGCAAAGCAGATTTGGCATCACTCTTTCAAACAGTTTAATGCTTCAGAAAAGGGGCAAATGGGCAATCAAACACCACTTGAATTGGAACAAGCATTTATCACGCTACGTTCACATTTTCCCTGTAAATGACACATTCAGAATGTCCGTCCCGGCTCTCTAACCATTTTTCTATGTATTGCTTTTAGTTATCCAAGAGGGAAACACTAATGGGCAGTTAAATCCTTTGTCTTGGTATGTCTTCACTAACACAGTAGATGGTCTTGTCTTCCTCATTTGTGGCCATATCTTCGCATTGAGTGTTAGCAGTTTCAGCAGAGAAAAACTCAAATGAGCTGAAATGCTGACTGGGGCAGACACACAGGAGTGGGCAGGAGGCATATGCTCAGTTTTTCATTATTATTATTTTTTTAAAGCATACCCTATGACTTTAGACTCAGCTGGAGAAGAAAACTGAAAACAATACATTCTTTCCTCTAAACAGTAATCCCATCTTGGCAAACTGCTCCACCTGTGGGCATTGTAGAATGGCGGAACATTTAAATTCCTTCCTGGGGGACATCTGCTAAGGCTTCCCCTAAGGTCACAGTGGGTCGGTTTGGAAGTCATGATCAGATTAGAAATTTGTGGGTTATTTGAGCAAGGCCAGTCAGGGTTACTTTTCTTATGCTCTCTTGGGCTTCCTTAAAAATCTGACCTAAGCATTCCTCAGATGGGGGCCACAGCAAGCAGGGAGCCATTCTTCTGCTTGAGAAAGGCAGAGCCGAAGAGCAGGAGGAAGGAAGAGAGCTCGCTGGAGGCTGCCCTTTTCACGGATGCTTTCAGCTCCTGCACAGAGAAAAGAGGCAGTGTAAATCAAACTTCTCTCGCCAATAAAATGATGGCAGTTTGCCTCCTGCTGCACATCCTGCTTTATCACGATGAAGAAACAGGTAGCTTAGATGTGGAAGTCGCCCGTGACTCTCGTCAGGAGTTTTGCAGTTGATCAACCTCACCAGAAGGATAGGAGCATCACTGAGCTGTGGCTGTTTAAAGACTGTGAAATGTGGCCGGTGGCACCGAGGCAGCTGATGGTAAATCAGCTTTCATTTCCCCTCTGGGAGCACAAAATCAACCTTGTCGTTATCAGGAAGAGAAATGAAATCTCTAAATATTTTTCAATGTTTTGTCACCTCTTCCCGTCGAGGTGATTTAACATAAAATTTCCTCAAAGTAGGAAGTTCAGGTATTATTTCATTTCATCTCAAAGATAAACTTCATAGTTTTCTTCTATAAATTAAGTGAAAAGCCTCCAATTTGCAGTTGGGGAGTCAGCTTAAGATCAATGGTGTTTTAAAGTAAAATATTATTAGTAAAGAACGTGCTTTGTGCTTTGCTCCCTGCCAGTACGTTGACTGTCTGAAAACAATGATGTCCTGGTGTAGAAACATATCAGAAGGGCTAAGAGAAGTTGCTTATAAATGCTTTAAGTTAACTCAGTTGCCAAGGGGTTTGTTTACAGCCCTTTTGACTATATATTTCTTGCATGACCCGCATTTACCTATTTTCATGATTTAAATCCCTCTCTGCTTTTTATCATTTCTTCCACAAGACTCTGCAGGCAGTTGTAAAATTTCTATCACCTCTAAGATCTAAAATACCATTTCAAAGAAACAAAACCCCCTTTCTTCTTCTTTGTTATTCAGAGATGAATAATGCATGATCACTGCCAAGAACATGGGCAGCATCAACAACCCTATCAGATGAGCCCCTTGCTCAGATGCAGTCAGCGCTGAGGTCCCGGTAGGTGTCTCTGCGGACTTGATACATGATCATGTTTTATTTAACTTTGGATCATTCATTTTCCATGGCAGCGTATTAAAGAATGTGGTCTGGCAAATTTCTGCTCTTTGGTCTCAGGGGCCAAGGTGAATACTCAAATGAGTTTATGTGGAAACAGCATTCAGTGTTTGATTACAGAAAGCATTTCCATTTCTCTCCAATTCTGCTAATCACGGAAGAGGACAGCCTGTCGGCTCCACTAAAGAGCGCTTGGGCTACGTATCTGAAATATTTGTTGCTATTATTCCTAATCACTTGAAAATGCCTTATCTGTTTTTTAATACCTCACCGCACCCAGCGTCATGGAAGGCAGTGATCATCCCATCTGTTGAGCAGCTGTCTGCTGGGACTAAACGGTAAGCAGCAAAAGGTTCAGGTCCTATTTGGTGTGGGAGCTGGTTGGAACAGATAGTCCTTCAATAGCTCTCAACCCAAGACAATACCCCCGATAAGGAACCCAATACATCGAGAACAACATAGCAATGTCTGAAGTAAAGCAAAACTAATTAATCTTTTATTTCTGCCCCATATTTCTCAATGTTACATATAATTTATTTGGAACCAGATATTGACACCACATGAAAAGATTTTATTGACTTGGAATTTTAAGAATATCATAAAAAAGTCTTTCCCCCCTATAACTATAAGCTAGAAAGTTGCGTACTATTATTGTGCCTATCTCAGGAACAATAGACGTATTGTTTAATAACATTTACCATGTGCCAGGCATTGTGCTAACTACTAGGATATGATATACTGAGGTTCAAATGCAAAGTCCTGGCCCTCCTGTAACTTATATCCCAGTAAGTGAGATGGAAAATAATGAAGTTAACAAATGATATTCAGCAAACGAAAGTTAAAAAAAACAGAGAAGAGAGAGATGGAGCAATCTTATACAATATTTGTTTTCAATTCCAGATATCCTACAACCCCCCACCTCCCAAAAAACCAACCTATGATACTTTTATGATTTTTGTCTAAAAAAAATACTGCCGGAGATGAGTTTATAGGGAAGGATAATTTCTGAGGTTCATTATAGTCTCTTTCAAATGAGTAAAAAAGAGTGAGGTAATACCATAGAAAAATGATCTGGGAGCTTGTCATATCTAAGATGGTTAAATTTCAGTTTTCAAACAAATACAAGCACTGCTTTTTGGCCCCTGTTGAAAGGCAAGAACTGGATTTAGTCAGCCTTGCACTCTTGTTTACCTCTTCCACTGTGTCAACAACCTCATGCAGCATTCAAAACACCCTGGACCAGTGGAGGCAGGAGATGTATTTATTTTGTCAAAATGTCAGCATGAATTATTTTCATCTTGTGATTGTGGATCTTGACTTTTGAACTCTGTCCTAGTTTCTCCCTATGACAACCATTCCTCAATTTTTCTCTACCATATTAGACAGACTTGTAAGAAGTTTTCTTCTAGAGAATTGGTGACTTGTGATGTGTAGCTATTGAAGCACGAAACAAATTATTCTTTATCTATATTATATAGTATAATTTTATACTATATTGTATATATTGTTTTATACTATATTGCATACTATATTGTATTTTATGCTATATTATATAGAAATTATTGCATAGTATAAGAGAAAAATAATTATATAAATATTAGTGTATTGTCAGCATGCTGGCTCAATAGATAAAAGTGCTTGTCATCGAGGCTGAAGATCTAAGGTTGGTCCCCAGAGCTCACATAGTGGAAGGAGAGAACTTACTCCTTTAAGTTGTCCTCTGACCTGTACACACACACACACACACACACACACACACACACACACGACATGGCACATGCCAACCCCATCTCCCACACAAGATAAATGAATAAAAGCAAGAAATAACAAGAATTTCAAAGAAATATTAAAGTGAAGAAGGAATAATATGAAAGCAGAAGATGGTCTTGTCTGACGTAGTTTATCTTCAAATAAAGCAATCACAGTTCAACCAGAGAAACAAGATCAGTGAGACGCTACATATTTGGTAGATGATAGATAGAGGGACAACAGATAAAGATATGTCAGATGCGAGACAGGCTGATGTTAAATGGAAGATTAGTATTAAAATAGATAGGTAGTTGGGTGAGCAGATTGATGAGAGGTAGCTACATGGGGATGAAAAGTGAGAAAGGGTAGAAAGAAGAGATGGAGGAAGATATGCCACAAAGGCTTGGCATGCACAGTGGGAGACCTGGCTGAGCGAGTCCATGAGGAATGATAGGAGAGAGGGACTCACCAGCCAGATCCAGTGTATTCACGTCAGTGGAAGCTGTCCACAGGGAGAGAATTTCCTCTCGTTGTCTGAAACTCAGCTTTGCTCTTCACTTCTTCCTGCCACTCAGATCATGTCTACCCAGATTATGAGAAACTACCTAACCTGAATGCTGTCTGATGAGGGGCTACCATTAGTCTACAGAGAGCCTTCAAAGCAATACCTGGGGTTATTGTTTGACTGAGAAGCTTGTCACTTCAGTCCAGCTTGGCCTGCATTGACACACTGGAAACAAAGCAGAATCAGAAAGTTCATACGGTGGGTTTGAGTTCTGAGAATCCTTACTGGAACATGTACAGCAAACCCTTGAAATATATCACTCTCCTCTTAAAGTGTTGAGCTTAAAATATACCTTTTGTGTTTCAATATGGTGTGTTTGTGTGTTTTCAGCTGCTCACAAGTCACAGACTAAGAAATTCACTCTCTAATGTCATGGCAAATCAATCTATTCAAGGTCTTGCCTTCCAAACCGATTTTCCACTAAAAACCAAGCAAAATGAAAAGAATTACCTTCTAGTCACATGCAACATTTAGGCCCACAGAGAGAGCCCCTTTCCATACTCATGTGAACAAACTCCATTAAGAACTTTACTGTAGGCCAGAGAAAAATCAATGGCCCTGACAAACCAAAAATGCAAAATAAAACAAAACAAAAAATAAATTCCAGTGTGCCATGCCAGCTGCCTAGGCCTGTAAACCAGATTGGGAGTGAAGTCAGATTAAGAAAGACAGACACAAGTAATGTAAAACTGGGATCCGGTGGACTTGGATGGAGATGCACCAACATTAGTCCAGACACTCAGCTCACTTACTATATTCTGCAGAAGAGGCAGCAATTCAGATAATCCTGCCAGGTGTCTCTGAATCTGCCAGGTGGGGTAGACTCAGAAAAGAATTCTGGGTGAGGAACTTCGGTTGGTACTTTCTGCTTTCAAGTAATGATCAACTATCCATCAGCATCTATATTCAGAGGGGAAGCTCTTGCCATTTCCCTGGGCCTGACCCTCAGAAAGACTTCCCATTCCCTTGAGTCTCATGCATTGCCATCTTTGACATGGCCATGCTGTTGGAAACAATACACTTCCACTTGACATTTCATGTGTAGGCACTGTATTCTCTCCTAGAAGATATGATTTGTCAAAACTAGTCTATAGAGTTCTTCGGGCATCATTGGGTCAGGAGTTGTCATGTGACCCAACTTTAGCCAGGGCAATACTAATTATCCCTATAAAAGATAAGCTGGGTAGAAGAAGTCACTTTCAGTTTGGCTTCTTACTTGGGAAGCCTAAGCTTATTCTGTAGGTTGGAAGCTGTGCAGCCCACATGAGATGGGAACAAAGCACTGTAAACACGGTGTTGATTGTGGAGAGTCCTGATGGTGCCCTTTAGCCTCTGAGCTAACACCCCAGTCATATTTAATGTGCAGATTTCAGGAGTAGGAGTCGTAGTGTAGTGGCAGACTAAAGAAGTGCTCAAACAAAACCAACCAGAGAAGAAAAAAAAAACAGAAAGGTTAAAAAGAATGATAAGGAGGATGTCTATGGGACACAAGACCCCAATAAAAGACCTGTGAATGACCAATATTTGAACAACAAAGTAGCAGAATAAAGCATGCTTCCATTAGACTGTGCAGCTACTGCTCCATAATTGCCTACAAAGTTAGAGAAAAGGAGTTAGAAAAGAAGCTGGGAAGAATGCACATGCCCCTTGGGGGAGTTTAACTACTCACTGTCCTTAACTCAAGACCTGATCTGAGCTGTCCTGTAATGATTGATTTGGTCATTTTTTTTTAAAAAACAACAACACTGTTTTAAAATAATTTAAAAGTATTGTTGTGATAGGAAATAGAAAATAAGGAAAATAGTAAACACAGATGAAAATTATGAATTATTATTTATTAGATAATAATCAACATGTCAACTAGAAAAATCAGATTTTCTTTGTATCATAGTAAGAAATTCTAAAAAGCTAGTGAGTCCTAACAAACGGTCCTAGAGCCTGCTCTAGATCAAGAGCTCCAGCATCTCTGAGTCAGAGCCCATGGCTTTCCACTGCTTCCTCCTGCTTCTTCCTCCTTACCTCTAAGCATCAAGCATAAATAACTCATTCCTGACTTTTGAACTTTGGCCCTTGCCTTTTGACCTTAATCCAGATAGGGAGCATTCCCCTGCCTTGTGTTAACACATCGTCCTCCCCTCACTCTCCCATCACTTTTCCCTCCGTTGTAGTGCAGCTATGGCTATAAAGCAGCCATGTTAACCACTTTCGATTTGATACTGGTATTTATGATGTGAAAGTGTGATGCATGGCTAAGCCCCCTAGGTCACTAGAACCACCAGAGTTGCCTTCTTGCACTCCTTGCTTGGTGTTGATTATGACAGCTGCCTCCTTTGTTTACTTGTTCTTATGCCTTCTCCATGTGGTTAGGCACTTTATCTTCCTCCAACTCAGAACAGGCACTGCCTAAGCCTGCACTCAGAAATTTCTTGCTTTTTCTTGGGTATAGTTTCCCTTCTTGTATTGGACATTTTCTTTCATTATATTCTGGCTGAACTAGTGGGAAGATATTGCTTAAATTTATTTTTGTCAAGGAATAGCTTGGTTTCTCCATCTGTGTAATTGAGAGTTTTGCTGGGTATAATAGCCTGGGTTGGCATTTTTGTTCTCTTAGGTTCTATATGATATTTGCCTAAGATCTTCTGGCTTTTAGATTCTCTGTTGAGAGGTCTGGTGTAATGCTTATAGGTCTGCCTTTATATGTTACTTGACCTTTTCCCCTTACTGCTTTTAATATTCTTTCTTTGTTCTGTGCATTTGGTGATTTGGTTATTATGTGATGGGAAAGATTTCTTTTTTGGTCCAATCTGTTTGGTGTTCTGTAGGCTTCTTGTATGTTTATGGGCATCTCTTTTTTTTTTAGGTTTAGGTTATGTTAGGTTAGGGAAGTTTTCTTTTATAATTTTGTTGAAGATGTTTACTGGCCCTTTGAGTTGGCAATCTTTGCTCTCTTCTATAACTATTATTCTTAGGTTTTGTATTTTCATTTGTGTCTTAAATTTCTTGAATGTTTTGAGTTAGGGGCTTTTTGATTTTTGTATGGTTTTATTTATTGTTGTCCCAATGTGTTCTATGGTATCTTCTATACCTGATATTCTCTCTTCTATCTCTTGTATTCTGTTGGTGATGACTCAATATATGACTCCTGATCTCTTTACTAGGTTTTCCATCTCCAGGCTTGTCTCCTTTTGTGTTTTCTTTAATGTTTCCATTTATAGGTCCTGGACTGTGCTGTTTAATCCCTTCACCTGTTTGTGTTTTCCTGTATTTTTTAAAGAGATTAATGTTTTTCCTCTTTAAGGGCTTCTATCTGTTTACCTATATTCTCCTAAAATTCTTTAAAAGAGTTATATTATGTCCTTTTAACATCCTCTATCACTTTCATGAAATGGGATTTTAGATCTGAATCTTGCTTTTCAGGTATGTTGTAGTATCCATGGCTTGCTTTGGTGGGAACACTGGGTTCTGATGTTGCCAAGTAGCATTGGTTTCTATTGCTTATGTTTTTGTGCTTGCCTTTCACCATCTGGTTATCTCTGGTGGTAACTGGCTTTTCTGTCTCTGACTGGATCCTGTCCCTCCTGTGAGCCTGTGAGCCTATGATTCTGGATGTGTCAGAACTCATGGGGGGGGGAGGGTCAAGCTGCCTCTGGGTATAGGCAGAGTGGGTGGAGAGCCAGAGCCCAGGGTCAGCTCCCTGGGTATAGGTCATATTCTGACTTTTTAAAACCCGAGTTCTCTTGACAAAGTTGAGTACAACCCTGAGACCTAGATAAAAAATGGTGATCTGAGTTCTGTAATCAAGTCTCAGTTAATTAAGAATTACTTGTTGGGCAAGTGTCATAGGATAATCCTTTTTTAAGGTTTTAACGTGAAACCTTTCAGCAATGCCTTCTCTATTTCAGACATACCCATAGGTTTGCCAGTGCTATAAGCTCTGATGGGTTTGGTGTTCTTTTCCCTACCTCTCTACTCTCCACTCTCAGATACTTCCACATCTTGACCTGTGACTACTGTTTCACAGAGTGAAGGGATGTATGGTGCTTTATGTGACAAATGTAATCAGCCAAGGCTCTATTGTTGTCCTTAGGGTGTTCTAAGTGAGGAAAGTAGGAGTGGGATGGATGGGAAAATGTGGTTGAGAAATATCAGATGGACATCGGTGGATACCAGCTGCTACTGGAAGCTGGAAAGCACTGGAAGCATGGAAGTAACATGCTCCCCTGAGGCTCCCAGAGGGAACACAGCTCTGCCTATACCTTGACTTGATATAAAGCAGTCTAGTTTGTGTCAATTGCTATGGAAGCCTTAGGAAACCAATTCTATGGCCATATGATATTGTGTTTTCTTGTCAAGAGAGAATCAGCTATGGTTCTGTAATTGCAAGTCACTTTAAGTATAACTTTGAAAACATCGACTCTGTTCTGTTAGACTCACTTCTAAGACTTGGAAGTGAGAGGTGGTGATCAATGCTTTAAAGTATTTCTAAAAGTCAATCATACTTTGCATAATCTCAACAAGGTGATGAGGGCCTCTTTCTATCATCCATGCTACTGTCAATATGTAAATACATCCCAGTTGGCCTAATAACATTTATTGGTATCTTGACACATTCTTGTTTTTTCTTAGTTTTCTTCTCTTTGTTTTGGAATAGCTACTTACAAGTGCTAGTATATGAAAGCTGTAATATATTTTTATAGAGACCACTTGCTTGATTTACTTGGAATAACTAGTCTAGGCCCATTTTTAATATGAAATTTTGGATAAGCCATTCTATTTTGTAGATATTTATACTAATCATAAAAAGAGACCATGTGAAAATCAAATTAACAAGTTTTTTAATCTCTATTTTTGTTGCCTAGATAGTTGTCTATCTTTTCTATAGGGTTTTGCCTAATTTAAAATTTAATGGTTGGCTGATTCAATCACAGGATTTTAAAATGTTCATTCAAAACACATTTAACTTCACTGTCTAGTACCGAGACCTTTCTTCTTGCAAATAATTGAGACTTGTGTCTCTCTCCCTTTTATGTGCCCAAGGATTTTCTTATATTTTATATTTTGAAATCATTTTTGAACAAAAATATTTCCTTTTTCAACAATACCACAGATCCTACTTACTGTTCTTTCCCTAACCTTTTCTTCTTACCTTCTACTCAAATGCCAAGTTAGGTACAGCTGAGGCTGAGGGAGCATCTGCTTCTTTTCTGTGCTCTTCCAAACACACCACTTTAAAAAGATATCTGTGAGGTAGATACATTGGTGTGATCTTCCTTTAGAAATAAAACAATGGAAGCAATGAGAGGCTATGTGATTTTTATAGACAGCCACATGAACATTAAATGTTACCCCAGGATTCCTAAGCCAGCAGTTTCTCTAAAGCCCTGACCTACAAAGCCTGTAACTATTGAAAACTACAGAGACCTCAAGCACATTCACTGCTGCACTTACAGAATTCTTCAATGAGATGTGGAAATCTTGGTGGAACTTTTTCTGCATAAGAGTTTGTTGACTGGCAGCTATCTTTGTTCACTGAGTGGGAGTGTTATACAGATACATGTGTTTAACATAGAAGGCATAATATTCTCATGAGCTTTGTCTCATTATCTGACATGGGATTCTATACAAGCCAAGCATCAACATTGATGAGAAAAGAACACATCAATGGCATGCTTGGTCTGGCCTCTGCAGTCCTCCCTTGCCTTTGGCTGTGGGCATCTTGCCTGAATGAGTCACAGGGTAGGGTCACATCAAGAAGAAGCTTGTTTATTTGTTTTAATCTTTACATGTGTGAAGTACGTGTGTGTGTGTGTGTGTGTGTGTGTGTGTGTGTGTGAATATGTATTGTATGTGCTTGTGTGCATTCTCCTGCCTTTGTGCATGTGTATGTGCATGGGCATATTGAGGCCAGATGTCAACCTCAGATGTCTTCTATTGATCGCTGCCTTTTTCCCAGTCAAGGTTTCTCACTCTACTGATGCCCACTGATCAGTTAGACTCTAGTAGGTGAGCTCCAAAGTGCCCCCCCCGTCTCCCTCCACCCCTCTACCAGGATGATAACTGTGTTTGGTCATGCCCAGCTTTTAAAAGGTGAGTGGTAGGAATCCAGTTGCAGTCCTTGTTAAATGTCAGACATTTACTGCTTGAGCCATATCCTCAGCCCCTATCTTTCCTGTTCTGACTGAAAGCATAGGAAGTAAGCTTGTCATGATGGAGTATTGCTACCAGACCTTGAGGAGCGAGACAGCCGGCTGGGGGCCAGGAAAGACTTACACAGAGAAACTTTCCTGCTGATGATAGAAAGTCTGTGAGTGGGGATTTTTTCCAAGTTTCTGAACAAGGGTGTTTCACTGTAGACCCCCAAGCCACTGTAGCCCGTTGCTGAGTGAGCCTGGAGATGCATCATTCGCCTCCTCATCCACGTCATCCCGTTGAGTTCCCCACCCTTGTACAGTTGGTCGGGAGGGACAGAAATTATAAGCTGCCTCTGTGTGAGAAACTGCAGAGGTTAGGGAAGTGAAGGGTGTAAACCAAGCTCTTATGTCTCTCTGGTTCTTTTGCTTTACAGAATCAGAAAAAGTGAAGGAGTCTGAGAATCGTGTAGCACTCTTGGGACTTCTTCGCTGTTTCCAGAGCTACCCACTGGAACAGAAGCAATCTGTGGTAGTGTGGGGGGGTTGGGGGGCAACCTAGGCGCCACTGTGTTTGCACAGAATTCAATAGTAAAGGTACTTTCCTTGGGTTAATCAGAATTTATTTTCATTGTTAGTTCAGCCTTTATTTCCGGTACGTCTCCAAATCTCCATTTACCAGTCAGCCACTTGATATTTGTTGACTAGTCATAATAAACTCTTGAATGATATCCATAATGATTTCCCGTATTTCACATCACTCTCAAATGGCAGTAATTGTCTTAGGCTGTTTGGGACTTTCATGTTCTTAAAAACCTCTAAAGTCCAAATAGGTCTGTTTATGGCACTTACTCTCATCTATCTAATGAGTTGCACTGCATCTATGTATGATTACTATCTTAAATATTTATTTCATGCTTCTTCATTCAATTTACTAGATTTAGAAAACACACCTGCCAGGAGAGGTAAGATATCTCTGGGACGGGTTTGAAAAGACCAATTAATAATCTCTTCTTTGACATTCACTGTGTGCCAAGTGTTTCATGAGCCTTTATTTTATTTTTTGAAAAATGTTAATTAACCATCTACTCACCCCACATCAGGTAAACAACCACAGACCAAAGAAATGACTCCACTGGAGTTGATTTGGTGGACCAGTGAGTCTAATTAGGATCACTCGTGCAGCATGGAGATGAGGGATTATTGACAGGGTCATGGTCCATTTACCAGTGGCTACAACACCCAGGAAAAGTTCCTCTCTCCCAGCAACCTATTAGCTAGATATCTTCTAGGAGGAGGAGGAGGAGCAGTGTGAGCCCCTGTTCCTCTCTGTGACAGCCCCATTAGTGGGCGCAGTCTCAGTCTTGCGTGGGTCTCACTTAGGGGTAATCACAGCTACTGAGAGCTCAAGAGGCAATCGGCATGCCATTCGGAGAGGTGGGTGTTCTATGCTAGGATGCTCATTCAAGTCAGGCACGAAGGATTATGTCCCTCCTTCAGAGTTTATCAGAAAAATCTCAAAAACTAGTTTTGTATGAGTTAATTCTAATATATTCATGATTGTGCTACAATAATCATGCCTATGCTAAATAAGAAACACTGTATAACAATAAGGAGTAAAGCTATATACATTGGGAGACCAAAGAGAACTGCTGCCATGCTATCTCTGTGAAATACGCCTTCTTGCTCACTGACGTGAGGCTGACTTGTTGATCCCTTTCTTCTCCTTGACTGTCCTCTGAAAACCATGTTCTTAGAAAAGCTGTCTGTTCAGGATTCGTCTTGGTTTTGAGGACCTTTCTGAAGTGAGCTGCATTCTCTGCTACTGACTCAAAGCACAGCTCAAGGTCCATTTCTTCGGATCAGAGTCTTCCTTGCTCCAAGTTATGCAGATGATACAGTGCTTTGAAAGGGATGCACAGGAAGTTGGGAGCTCGTTAGTAGTTATTTGAGATCCTGTCGTCTTTTCTTCGACCAGTTTTTCCACAGATGAGAGAAGGATTTGGGACATTACTATTGAATGATTTGTGCTTAGCTTATGTCTACATAGGACTCACAGCCTGCTTTTGCAGATGCAACCTTTTCTAAAAGAGAAGCCAGAACTCAAACTCTCTTGATGACACTTGGTAGAAATTCATGCAGAAAAGTTCAGAGATGGGACAACTAGGCTCAAGTTAATGAAGTCAATGTCTTTCATGGGGCAAAGGCAGTGGAAGTTTCCAAGAATACGCTATTACAGCAGAGCCTGGATTGATTACTAGAACCACCTACGCATATACAGACACAAGCTTCTCTTGAATCTACTGCAAATTGCTTTCTTTCAGTATTTAATAGGGGAAGTTAATGGGAACATGTGGTTGATGTGTTTCAGGATATTTACTTACTGTAAAACTCGCTGAAGGCAACTTTCCAAGGAAGGATACACAGTGTACCTGGGCTCAGGTGCATTCTTCTTAACGTGTTTAAAAATTGCTTTGAAATTATAATAACTGGGGTGAACTACACTAGTACTAGTGTAGCAAGTCTAGCTCAGACCCTGCTTCTGTCAGCAATGCAGCTTTTGTAACATTTGTAAGGTGACTCTGTAGCACTCTGAGGGAGGAATACAAGTAGAACCCAGAAACTCTACCCTTGCATTCTGAGAGAAAAACACCCTGAGCTATGCTGTTGCACATTATTCGTATGCTCCTGTGAGTCAGAGCCTTCTCATTTGCACAGCTGTGGCAGATTACACCTCCGCCCTCCAGAGATGCTTGAACACAGGGTTATTCTGCAAACAGACTTGCCACAGTGATGCGATGACCCTGCACATTGAGATTTAAGGTATATGATCTAGCTCTCAGCAATTTATAAATATTTGGAATAGTTATTATTTGTCTGTAACTTGAAATCATGTCAATTCAACATTAGTCAAGTGACAGTACCCAGTGTCAAGTTGGCTTTTGTCTCTACGGCTTAATGGCGTAGACTAGAGAGTCTTGGATTCTGTGAAAGGGTATCTCTAGCTGATTTCTTGCCTGAAAGTAAGCTTTAATTCCATGGGCATGCCTTATGCACCTGTTACAGATCCACCCGAAGAGCTTTTGTCCTTAGGATGGTCGGTTGTGTCATAACTAACACTCACCTAGAGAGCAGACTCCTTGCTCATTCGCCTGGCTGGCTGGCCACCACTTTAAAGAAGAACATAATGTTCCCAGCGCCTCTATTCCTGCAAAGAATGATAGGATCCTTATCTTTTGCAATGCCGTTGTCTTTTCTATTGACCTTTAAAAACATCTGGCAAAGCCCAGTGAACATAAAACACTCTTCAGTTGTTTGTAATCTATCTCCCAAGGGAAGAACGCTTCTACAAACCCCAGGTTAGATTCTTCCAGACCTTAAAAGAGAGTTAAAATAGTCTCTTTTAAAATTCGAATTTCAAATACAATTTTGGGCTTTAAGTCAACACACACTTTTTAATTGACCTCAAGATGCCACATGAACCAAGATGAACAGTGTCTTACAGCTTCATCCCTGCCTCATCTCTTCTTTGAAAGCTATACAGACACTGTAGGAAGCTCCAGTTTTGAAAGGCTGTGAGCCCAAATCGTTCACATCTATGTTTCATGACTGTTGAGCCAAGCTAGGTCTGAAGATATTATCTCCATCATTTCAAGTTCTGAATAGTATATGTAGGTTACAGAGAAGGTGATGGCGCGGGGGGGTGGTGGTGGTGGTGGTGGGGAGGCAAATACTATTTCTTCATCATTAGAATTTAGAACTTATACTTCACCGCATTCCCTAGTGTAGGGAATTAAATGTAAAGTTATTTACTTATTACAAATAAGGAAAGGATGAGAGCTAACATTTACATGGCATTTCCCAAACATTAATTAATTCAACAGCAAAATAAATATATCTTGTGACAGAAAGCTGCCTAAATTTTAGCACTAAATTATTTATTGCTTAAGAACTACATTAGTTGACTGAAGATTAGATAAGCTAGGAAAAATGAGACTGCCTCACAGGATGCTCTTGGCCTTCAAGTCTATATGGAGGTAATTTGATGGGCTCCCCATCCACAGAAATACGCCTACTAGTTTAGAGTACTGGAGAGATAGTCACACAGTGGTAGGTATGACCTAATGAACTTGTGCCTACTATCTAAAACTTAGAATCCAGATAAACTACAAACACTGAGCTAAGAAAGCTATAAAGCATATGTAAGGTAAAATATTAGGCAATATAAATGAATCTGAGAGATCATGGTTCTGTTACCAATGCCCAGATATCAAATGGATTTCTTTTCACCCTGTGCCTGCTAGATCAAATATCCACAAAGTTCTTGGCTTCACAAAACATCCTACAGTTGTAGTCATGGATCTTGGGAGGGTAGCACAAAGATACTTGCAGGGCTGCCTTTCTTTCTGGAAGCTATGGGGAAAAGGACGTTTCATTGCTTCTTTGGCTTCCAAGGTTGCTGAACTCTCTCATGTTCCCAGCTCTCTGGCACTTTCAAAGTCAGCAGCAGCCCTCAAAGCTCTCACAACCCTGGCTCCTCTCCTATCTTTTACATTTGAAGAGCCCTTGTGATCACATCAAGCCCATCTGGATAATGCAAGGTACTCTCACTACTCCAGGGGCAGCCGGTTAGCTATCTAATTCTGTATGGCAACTCAGTACCATTTCTGGTATAACCTAATGTTTGGTTTCTAGGATTAGGATACAGCCATCTTTATGAGACTTTTATTCTGCCTATTTCAGGTGGCAGAATAAAGAGCCAGCATAGGCTTTTACTTGACAGGTATAAGGATCCAGTTTATCATCAGGCTTTGGTAGTGTATTACTACCTGTCTCCTGGGCATCCTTTTCTGGCATCTTTTGCCATGCCTTAGCTCAGGTTCCTATCATTGTTCTTTATGAAAACTGCATTACATCTCAGCAGTTTCTCATGTTTAAAGTCTTGGCAGTTAGTCTTTCTCTGTTTCTCACAGAAAATCCAGGGGAATCCTAAGACACAAGTCTTCTTGTTTCTCTCTTAGAGTCAGTGGGTGCCTGTCCTTCATAGCAGGAGTCACAACCTTAGTAAGGACAATCCGTTTTTTTTGTTTTGTTTTGTTTTTTGCCTCTGAATTATACAAACTTTCACGTACTTCCCTCAGTTGGTAAGATTCTGTTGTTCGAGGGATGTCACTCCCACCTCTCATTTAGCATTTGAAAGCCACAATGTTTGTATCTAATACACACAGCTTTGGATTTGGAGGAGCTGTTTGTCCTCCATGATGTTTTAACATCGTTCTGTGGAAATAGGTAAAACTATTTTGGAGAGAAGAAAACACCAGCAGTCCACCTGACCTTCCTTTTCAGTAAGTTATTTACTTAGTTATTTATGTATGTTTTTTTTGTGTGAACTTGTGAGCGCACATGTATTCTTGTACACCTGGAGACAAGAGGTCAATCAACCACAGGCACCCTTCCTCGGGAGCCATCCAGTTTGTTTTGTGAGCCCAGCTCTTCCACGTGATGTTAACCTTGCCTATCCAGATAGTTTAACTTACCAGTGAGCCTCGGGAGTCTTCTGTATCCTTTTCCAGTGTTTACAGATACATCCCACCATGTTTTTACTGTGGGTGTGGGAGACTGGCCTCAAATCCTCAGCATATAGCAAACACATGAGGAATACATGCCTCCAAAGATGTCCACGGGATTCTTAGACATTGGCCTTATTTATCTAGTCCTATCTTACAGTTAAAATTCTAACTTCTTTCAGATTATAGTTATGCCATTTTAATAGCTAAGGCCCATTGGAGGGGCACTGGCAAGTAGTGACATGTATGTGGCTGACATTTCCATTTTAAGTCAGTTCTTCATGCTTCAGGTTAGGGTCTCTGACTTCCATGTACTTTAGCTGTAGCAAGGAAGAGATGATCTTCTTTCACTAGAATAACCAGCGCTAACTTCCTGCTTTCATCACTTGACTGAAATTGAATGCTTCCCTTTCATGAGTAATGCATCTGGGGGTGTCTTTAGAACTCTCAACCTTTGCTTGGGCATCTTCCTGCATTTTCCTCAGTAAAAGGAAATGACATACTCACTCACTCTAAGAATATTTAAATAGTTTGAAACATCCCTTTACTGTGTGTGTGTGTGTGTGTGTGTGTGTGTGTATGTGTGTGTGTACATGAAGAGATTTCTACACTTGAGTAAGTTTTTAAAGTGTTAGTTTGCACATTAGGACAACATCTAGAATAATTTTAAGAAATTGAAGTACCAAAAACCAAACCAAACCAAACCAAACCAAACCAAACCAAACCAAACCAAACCAAACCAAACCAAACCAAACCAAACCAAAACAAACCAAACCAAACCAAACCAAAACAAAACAAAACAAATAAAACCAAGATTCTCTCTGCTTGGAATTCATTGTGATATGATTTTTATGTTTAAAATACTTGAATATTCAACACAGTTGTTACTATCTACGCCACATATAGGCAAATGTACCAAAAACATTTTGTGCCTTGTTGTTTGTTTTTAGAAAAAAGGCAAAGAAAACTGAAACTGTGGTAACTAACCTTGTGATAAGGTTGCTTAACTTGCCCAGGAATCTACAACATCCAATGCTCAAGCTGCCGATGAATACCTCAACTAAGCTACATTGTACAGCGTTTGTGACAAAATGAGTCTCCTACAGAGTGTTCTAAGACTGAGTACATAGAGCAGAACATGGTTAAATGGTCTTAGCAAATAGAAAGGAGAACCCAGCTGTGCTCCACAAAGCAATGTGCCTGGAGGCAACCAAAAATTGGGTGGTTAGGACTCCTGGCAGCATCTTAGGAGCAGCATTGGATTGTCTTAGACTAAGCTGGGATGGGAAACTGCAGGGGAGAGAGTCAGAGGGTGGAAGGAGTGAGGGAGGGAGGAAGGGAGGGAGGAAGGAAGGATGGAAGGAAGGAAGGAAGGAAGGAAGGAAGGAAGGAAGGAAGGAAGGAAGGAAGAACATTTGTTTTTACCAAGAAATAGATTTCCACCATGAACTTTGAATAAAATCCATATAATTGATGGATTAAACGGACACTAACATGTGATGGAGGAATGGTCTTACCCTGGCAGAGGTCAATGTCAAATCCAGCTGAAGGAAGACAATCCTACTTGGTAGAACTGATTAGTGGGCTACACAGCTTCACACTTAAGTTTGGGAGTGCCTAGTACTACCCTCATTTTTTTTATCTTGCTTCCCCTTTGCTTTTTATTTATTTTTCTTATCTATTACATTCCTGACTGCAGTTTTTACTCCCACCTGTCTCCCAACCTTCCCCCAAGTGCCCCCACTTTCTCCTCCACTCCTGCTCCTCTTCCTCTTCTTCCTCCCCCTCTTCTCCTTTTTACTCCTGTGCTTCCTCCTCCTCTCCTCCTCCTCCTCCTCCTCCTCCTCCTCCTCCTCCTCCTCCTCCTCCTCTTCCTCCTCCTCCTCGGTTTCCTCTTCCTCCTTCTTGTTTTCCTCCTCTGCTTCTTCCTCCTCCTCTTCCTCAGTTTCCTTTCAGAAAAGTGCAGGCCTCCCAAGGATATGAACCAAACATGCACATTGGGTCTTGCTTTTCTTGATGGTTGACAACCTTGAGTTCTAGTAGGATAGTACCTTGTGTTTGTTACAAGAGCTCCAACTTTCTGTCTTCTCTCACAGAGAATCAATCTGTGTAGAGGATTGTCCTCCATAGACTCATATTTACATGCTTAGCCCCCAGTTAAAGAGCTGTCATGGAGGGTTAAGAGGTACAGCCTTCTTGGAGGTGATATGTCCCTGGGGGTGGGCTTCGAAGTTTCAAAAGACTACAACAGGCCAAGTGCCTTCCTTCCTGAGAACAAGGATGACTAACACAGTTTACTATAATTTGGTCAGTTTAATTCTTTCTATTAGCATATAGCTGATTTCAACCAGGTTAGACATGTAGCCTTCCATCTAACTTGTGTTAACTGTCATTGTGACCCTTGCTTCCTGTGGTTTGGTGTGGAACCCATCATTGTTTGAAAGAGCTTGTTTGGCTCTCTAATTCAATTGAGTGTGGGGGGGCTTCTGGAAGATTAATAAATCAGTATAATAGCTTTCTATCTTGGGAAACATCTCATGCTTGCTTAATAATAATGTTCAGAGGCCATCATGTTGGGTCTCAAACTGAAATTCTATAGGTCTATGCTTTCTATTAAGAAGCTGAACTGAGCTAACTCTGTGGGCTTGTCAGCTCATGATTCTACATGACTGAATCTTCTGTTCTGTTTCCCCAAGGAGAAGAAATGCTGGAAGGAGTCTGCTGTGAACACCAAATGATTAAAGTCTTGTGTTTTACAGCATTTCTTTTCTTGTCTTCTCTTTTGAAGATTTCAGATTGTGTTTCCATTGTACATGGCTCTGTGCTACAAGTGGACACTTCTGTGCAAGCATATATTCGTGTGAGCATACCTTCCCTACACCCTCAGCTTCTCTTTTGTCCATCTCTATTGGCTCCCATCAGACTCCGTTGCTCTCCTTGACTTGTTCCCTTCTATTTTTATATCACACACACACACACACACACACACACACACACACACATATATATAGATATATATGTGTGTGTGTGATTTTATGTCTTGAGTAAACATCTTAGAACCAGAAAGGAGAGCATATGTAGTATATTTGCTTTTCTAAGACTGGCTTAATTCACTTAGTATGTTTGTTACTGGTGGCATGCATTTCCTAATGAGTAAAAAAAATTCTATTGTGCACACTCACCAAATTTTCTTTATCCATTCCTCTGTTGTTAGGTACCTTAGCTGGCTACATATTTTCACTGCAGTAATGTGATACGTTGGCCTGAAGTCTTTTGGGTAAGTACCAAGGTCTTATCAAGAATGGTCACATGGTAGCTCTATCTTTAGTTTTATGAGAAAACTGCATACTGATTTCCAAAGTGGTTTGACATGTTTTCATTCTCACCAGCACTGCGTAAGGGCTCACCTTTCACCTTTATCCACACCACTGCCATTCTTGGTTATTTATTGACTCAATGACTGCCATTCAGACTAGGGTCAGGTGAAATGTCAAGGAAGTATTAATACACTTTTTATTACCTAGGAAATGGGCATTACAAAAGACCATAATCTTTCTACACTTTCAATGGACTAACATATGGACGGGGAGAAGTGGTGTGTGTTCACATGATATATGGCAAACATATACATATGAATACCTATACAGTATAATCATAGATATGTAATAAAAGAATATTATTATAAAATACATATTTGACTCTATTCTTGTGCTAATAGTTAAACATGCTAGTTTGTAGTGTCCAGACTCAGATTTGTATGAAGAGGGTAGCTACAGTCCAATTTAAGTTCATTATGTTACTAGTCTCCACAGAAACTTCATAAAGTACTTAGTAGATCCAAGCTCATAAAATAAGGCTGACTGCTGTTGAAAAAATTCTCCTGCCGGGTGGTGGTGGTGCATGCCTTTAATCCCAGTGGTTGGAAAGCAGAGGCAGGTGGATCTCTGAGTTCGAGGCCAGCGTGGTCTACAGAGTGAGTTCCAGGACAGCCAGGACTACACAGAGAAACCCTGTCTCAGAAACCAAAAAAAAAAAAAAAAAAAAAAAAAAAATCTCTTTGTTTCTTTGTTTAACCCAGGTTCATTGTCATCAGAGTTTAGATAGAGTGTCATAGCCGTGTGGCTGTATTAGTGGCTTTTGTCATCTCTGTAACCAAATAGTTTGCATAGAAATGCAACTTCAGAGAGAGCCAGTTTCTTGTTACTGATAGTTCAAGCTATAGCCTTTGAAGACTAAGAAGGCTTGGCAGTCAGGAGCCGTAGCAATGATGACAGAAACATGGGCAACTGTTCTTTTCATCTGTTTCCCACCAACAGCAGAGAGAGCTCAGGGGGCAAGGAGGAGGGAATCTAATGCTCATGACTCAGTTCCCAGTGATCCACTTCCTCCAGATGAGCCCTTCTTCTTAAAGATTATACAAACGCCCCCAAATGGCGTGATTAACCACTCTTCTTACATGTGAGCATTTCACATAATAACCATAACCGTAACTTTCTCTCTCGGTAGCTAATGATAGAGCAGAAACTCTTTTATTACTAGACTTTACTATTCCAGAGACCTGCACTTCCAGATATTCAAGTGGGGGAGTCTGGGTTTAGCATATGATAAGTATCTGATAACTATAGAAGACACTGGGAAGTTCAAGGATGCACATTGACATTTGGTATGTCCTCCAGGACCTGGATTCCTCGTACACTCAGTAAAAAGTCACATAGGCTTTGGCCTGTGCATTAGGCATGGTCAGTCAGGTTACTTTGAAAACCTGTAAGGGCCTGGAGACAAAAAGAGAATGTTTGTAAACATTGTCACAGGCTCCTTTGTGTATCTTTTACCTCTCATTTAAAAAATATTAAATAACTGTTTATGAGCCACAAAATAGGTGGCAATCCTTTATTCATGCTTTAGGCTCCAGGGCCTCTTCTGTCTCTGTTAATGACATGCTAACTTCTTTTATACAATACATCTTTTGTCCGTGTCTTAAGATATCTCATGATTTTTCTGGGCCAATCATTATCAAAACCCCAAAATCATATGATCTGATTTGACCAAATCATCAAGGCTCTCGGAGTTTTCAAATTGGAAGCAATTCTGACTAAAACCAAAACCCAACCAACCAAACAAACCAAACCAACCAACAAACAAAAAATAAAAAGTAGGTAAGGTAAATGAACCTTTGAATTACGTACAACCTCAATTATGAAGAAACGTGATCTAAGAATGTATTTATCCATACCAAAGTCAATGTTTACATTGCTATGAAGTTTCTTGCTAATAAGTTCAAGGAAGTCATGTGGTCAAACCTCTTATCTGTTGTACTAAAGTAGACAGAAAGGAATGCAGTACTTCCTCCAGTATAACAGGACTAGACTCCAAATACCTAGTAGTAGATTTCATGCTTTAAATGCAGTCATTTCCCTAGTGAATGCTGTCAGCTCTGGGGTATGGCATAGCTAGTGGTGATTTAGCAGACTAGCCTATTTCACTTGACCTACAAATTAGAACTGTTAAGATTTCTTGCCAGCAAAGCTTATCATAGCTGAGCCGCCTGGTTATTACGTCCTTGTGGAAGGGATTGAGTCTCAATCTTGTCCTTATAGTTTTGCTGTGTTGACTTGGAAAAATGATTCCAGCTTTGCACATTCCAATTTATTTATCCCTAAAATTAGGACAAAATATCCTTTTCTGGAGAGTTTTATACAGGCTTATACACTTAAACCACTTAGAAGAGAAATTGATAAACTTTCCCCTAAATGGTAAGATATGAATAAAAACCACGATTGTGAATGTGTGTAGCACCATTTTTCCATCTAAAACGGTTATTAAAATCTTTAATGTGGTGATAGTAAATGAAACACACAGACACAAATTCTTATACTGACACATGACATACACAGAGAGCCGGGGGGGGGGGTGGAGAGGCTGATAAGCAACAACTACATTGAAATTATTTCTCTCTTTCTGGCGAAAACAAAAACTCAGATCTTCCCCCATTCCACTGAAAGAAAAGTAGAACCCTTTCTGATAAATCTTTTAGACTCTATAATAACTCTGTAGTTTCTTGATTTTAAAGAGTATTTATGTATGTCAGGATGAGTGGATCTTCATGTTTGATATCTGTTGGCCAGAAACTTTTCTATAGCTGCTTGTAGATGTGGGCTGTTCGTCTGTTCACTGCAGTGGGAGGACACACAGTTGGTGAATAATATGAAACGCTCATCAGACAGTGTTATTTCTTCATGTGTTTATACATGTATGTCCATCTGATGCCAAGGCTGTGTTTTTGTAGTTCTAGAGACTGGTTTAGTTGTTGTTCTTTTATTTTTTTAAGCCTATACAGAGACCATAAAGTATCTATTAAGGGCAGGGCATATAACACGTTCCAGTTTGCTGACAATCTTGTATTTTTTAGATGCCTACATTCCAAGTGAGCACGGATGCCATGGCACCACGAAGGGGGCTCATTTCCATGACTTGGGGGCTGTAATTGATGCGTTGCAACCATTCGGTAACAGTTAGAATCCCTAGTTAACACGTGGAGCTGCATCTAAAGCAGCCAGAGCACTGCGGCACTGCCCTTTTCTCTATCAACTCTCAAGTTTTCAACTAGAAGATAACCGACTGATGGTTTGAAATTGGGAAAAAGAAGAAAGGATGCCTAGGGGGAAATATATTCAGACCTTCTGAACCCGAATGTGGTGACTGCAATAGTAAGATGATTTCCCCCTTCTGAATTCACAATGTTTTCTACTGAGCTGCTGGTATTGTGGCAGTGGATTACATTGAAATCCTCACTTGAAGTGAAGAAGGAGAGCGGGAGACCAAGTGCATGCAGCTGCAGAGAGTCTTGGAGCAGAGTCTGCCCTTGAAAGCACTTCCTGCTGCCTTGACAGTTTCTCTGTCTCTATGACTATGGAAATAATGACTCCAGTGGACTCGCTCTTCTTCCTGTTCGATGTTGTAGTCTTTCGCCCTGTCCATGTTTCTCCTTAATTAGGATGATCTGCCATTTCCCACTACTGGAAGTTATGTAAAAGCCATGATTCTCCAGCCTTTTAGGTAGCGAGCAACATGATCAGTAAGGCCAGCTTCTGGCAGGAAAATGAAATCATTTTTATGTTAAATAAAATAACTGCAGGATTCCATCCATAGCCTAGGTCTGACTGGGAGATGATAAAAGATGAAGTCAGAGGGTAGGACTCTTTGATCAAATGGATTGCCTTTAGACAAAGCTTGTAAGAAAGAATCCCAGCAGCAAAGGTACTCAGCTGTAAGCCCAAATACAGTATATTTTTTTTAAAGCCACTTATAGGAATAGGAGATTAACAAAGCAAAGTCTCATTAGGGACGCTGGCAGGAAGCTACAAAAGGGCGGCTTTGTTTTCCTGTACATGAGCCTGGGCCATGGTAGAAATGCACATTGGGGAAATACAATGCTCTGTGAACTGGACTTTTCTAAGGAAGTATTCCAGAGGACTCTCAAATGCTATTTCAAAGTGCTCTTGCATGCTAACCAAAACATACTGATGCGTTGGGCAAAAGGTCTGACCTCTCCACGTGTTTTCATATTTGCTGCAAGATTTAGATTTAACTCATAGAAGTCTCTGGAGGAGCTGAATATCAACAGAATGAGCAGGAGCACTGTGGGAGGCTGGACAAATTTGGGGCCATCTGGAGAACTCTGTCCCATGATTCATTTCTCTCACATAAAGCTGATACTTGCTCTTCTTAAATCGCGACAGTGCAGGAAACAGCATGGTTGTGCCCTTGGGGGAAAAATGAATGAATACAGGCAGATGCATTAATCTTCAAGGCCTTTTGTTTTCTTTGCTTCAGAAGCAGCTTTGCTGGGCTAAAATGATGGCCTCTTAGCCACACAGAGACCAATCCCTTCTGAATAAAGGCAATATTTAAGAAGTGTCAGTGAAGGCTCTGGTTGTGTAGTTTTCTGGTTGTTCATTTTCAAACTAGGGATTGAAATCAATGCAACCAAGATATCAGTTACCCACATGAGGCCACCAACCCCAGTGGCTATCCGTGTTACCCCATCAAGGACATCCTTCTGTGGTTGAGCGACAATTTGAAAAAGTAATTTTGACTGGAGTCATATTGATGTCATTTCTTCTTCTCTGTATTAACTTCAAGGTACTACAAGATGTTGATCACACACACAAACATATACATACACATATGCACGCATGAGAGAGGGAGGGGAGCAAGGGAGGAAAGGAGACAGAGAGAGAGAGAGAGACAGAGAGAGAGAGAGAGAGAGAGAGAGAGAGAGAGAGAGAGAGAGAGGAAGTCTATGATGACCTTAATCTGCACTGACTCCTGTCTTTTCCTTTAAGGTTTTCAAGTGACAATACAAACCATTTGAATGTGTATGTGGTAGAGAAGAGCCACAGTATAATTATTAGCTGCAGGTGAGTTATGACCATCCTCTGTAGTGCTGACTGAACACTGGTGGAATGCAGTTTTTGCCCTCAGAAAAGTGGGGCACGCATCTAAGAAGTCTGTGGTATGTAATTATTCAGGGGCTGACAGTTGCTGAACACCCTTTCTAACAATACTTGACACATGTCTTAACACTTTACTCAGGCAGAGAGCAAACTACATTGCAACCACTACAGGAGCCAGAGCTCACTGCCAACATGCTCTTCATCCCTTCCAGAGTCAATTGCAGGGAAAGTGTTCCAGGATGCCATCTAAGGTAACCATTAGATGTCTTACAGTTATAATCTCTGCTCTTTAGATTATGGGACTCAGGGAAGGAAGGTCATGGGAAGTCTTAGAGTCATGGACAAATTCTGAGCTCCTCAGAAATGTGCCCTTGTAAAGCCAAGATATAATTATCTGGATCCATGTGGTCATCATTTCTACCTTAGCAAGTTTGTAGATGTTTGGTCTGAAATAAAGTGTGTTATGGAATGTGTTTCTCAGAGCTGGGAAACGTGGGCTCTGGAAAGCAAAGGCTGCCTTCTAGCCAAGTCCTCAGGGTCCGTTGACTCATTTACTTTTACAGGCAAGTGGTGACACCATCCATTCCATTCCCTGCCAGTGCCTTGCCCAGTATTTGGGTCACCTGATTGAGTGTGACTATTATGGCTAACAAGGAATTTGAAATCCAGTCTAATGAACAGCGCTGAGAAATCATCGGAGAGAAAACTGTACCTCTGTAATTTGATGAAATTGTATATTGAAAGAGAGGAGAACATCTCATATGGAAGACTATTGTGATACAGCCAAAGATGAACGGGGCAAGCTGTAATGAGCCTGTTCTCATACTCAGACGTGTTTAAACTGTATTCTCAAGAACTTAGGAGCTGTTGTTAAATGAATTACTCCTGGGAGAGCAGAGCCATGCACGGTGTCAAGGCATTGCAGAAAATTAAAGAAAAGCTTCAGTGGAGGTTTAACTGAAGAGGGGTGGTAGAGGCCGTAGTATCTGTTGATATTGTTCAATGTGCATTATAAAATGTTACCTAGATCACCCATCTTCCTCATACAACTGTTACGATAGCTACCTTACTCACTTACCATAAGTGTGCATAATGTGAACGTTCAGACTCACTAGGAGGAAAAATAAGTTCTGAGCCCAAATTTTCTCAGAGATCAATAAATGTATATGTGGATAGACTGAAGAACAAGAAGGTTGGGGAAGAGCTAATTTAGACTCTAGGATACTTTTTCCCCCCAGTAACTGAAGAAACATTTAAATTAAAACAAATTTCCAAGAGAAAGTATGACCATAATTATTATGTTTTATGATATCTGGCCCAAGAAATAACACATAGAAGAGCAATTGAAATGAAAGACTCTAAAGGAAAAGAAGACAGTGAATTTTTGTTAATCGCTTTTATTATAATCACTAGTAATTATCTTAAAAGAGAGTGATCCTATTTCCACATTTTCTAACTTTTCCAGTACTGGCATTGTTATATTTTCTAAGTCTTTGGTGTCTGCATACTTGATTTATTTGAATTCAGAATATTTCTTTTATTCCTGCTGGGCTTTTGTATTACCATTAAAATAGCGAGCTTTGTACAGTCCTGATGCACCAGTTCAAACAAAAGGAAAGAGATCAAATAACATGTGAAGAAATGTGTTGAATTGCATCATATTGTCCTGTTTCTGTTTGTGAAGATGGAGGAAATCTCTGTGGTCATCTGATACATAGGAGGCCTGTAGACTGTTAGGCTTTAAAAGCTAAAAGGGCTTTTAGGGATTATGGCTTTCTCAATCTATATTGATATACCAACTGGGTTCTGATAATCTGGAATCAAGATCTAGCCTGTTCTTAAACCACTTGTTTAGAGGTTGATCTTTGCATTTTCTAAGCTGATCCAAGTTGAAGAACTCTTTAAGCAACAACGTACTCAATGGAATTTCTGTCTGCCTAATCTTCAGAGACCCAGATTTGAATGATGAAACATTACAAATCAAGGTGTAGACTTGTAAAGTTTGTGGTTTTAAACTGGGTTTGTGGGTTTGCTCCTACCAGTTATCATATACCCCATGACTTTAGGGAGAAATGTCTATAGGATTTAGGGGCTACCTGTACGTACCAGCCTTGCTTCAAGTGAGAGGGAGGAAGAGAGGATTAGGTGAAGACTCTCCAATATTCAGTTTCTTCTTATTATAATAAAAAGTGGGAAAAGCTAATGCGTATGTTGACTTAGTTTTGAAATGTTAGTCCAGGAATACTCAATCCAGTTGCTTTGGGTCTGCATATCACAGCAGAGGAGTGAAAAACATAAAGGTAGAGACTCAGTCTCAATTGTTCCCTTCAAGGGTATATTTCAAGTGACCCATGCACCTCCCATTAGGCTCTATTTCCTAAATATTTTACCACTACCATAGCACCTCCTTGTTAAGCAAACCTTTATCATATGAGAATAATCTCATGGGCAACATTCAAACTGCGGAAAACATATAACTCAAAAGATTCTAATAAAAATTATTAGAACTAATAAATTTGCCCATATTAAAATATATAAAAACACCATATAAAACTCAGAAATTCTGTATTTTAATACCAAATTATCTAAAATTGAAGTCAAGAAAGCAACCTCACAAAAATATGGAAATATTAACAAGAAAAAAGTTTAACCAAAGACATAAAAGATCTCTATAATGAAAACCTTGGATGTAGGATATTGAATAGGAAACAAAAAAAAAAATTAAAAAAACAGACAAACAAAACCAAAACAGAAACAACAACAACAAAAAAGAAGAGCAATAAAAATGGGAAGGAAGAAAAGAAAATGAAAAGATATCCCATGTTCATGAAAGGTTCAATGTGTTTTGTAAAGTTGAAAATTAGATCTAGTTATTGGATGTATTTGTATTGTGTGCATGTGTTCAAATACCATGGGGTCAGAGAACTTGTTGGAGTCTTTTCTCTCCTTCTACCCTGTGGGTTCCTTAAATCAAGCCCTATCCAAGATTTGTAGTAAGAATCTTTACCCACTGAATCATCTCACAGCCCCAGGCTCAGGATGTTTTAAATGTCCATATGATCCAAAATGATCTGCAGTTTAAATGCAATCCTTGTCAAAATGCTGATGATATTCTTCTAAGAACTGGGGAATATTCCTAAAAATTTCATTTAGTCACAGAAAACAAAGTTGTTGATGCAAAATATAAGAAAGCAAAAGTTTTATATAATATTTGACTTCAGGTTATAGTATAAAGCTGTAGTCATCAAAAGAACATAATATTGTAAAAAAAAAAAAAAAGGAGACAGAATTAGTTAGTACAACAGAACAGAGAGTTTAGAAGTAAAGTCCCACATCAGCAGCCCACCTACTTGCCACTAAAATACGGAAAAGTTTTTTGGTTAATTCAGAATAAAACTAGATTCAGATTTTTACCATTTCCAAAATGCAATTTCAACTGAGTTACAGACATAAATATTAGATGGGGGAATCTATAACATTGCTATTTAAAAAACAAAAACAAAACAGCAAAGAACTCCAGGAGAAACGTTGTGTAAAAACAGAATGGAGAAGGCCTTTAGGGGGAAAGATCCTAAAAGGGCAAGAAACCAAACCAAACCAAACAAAAAAATAGGAAAGAGGACATCAAATTAAAATGTTGCTACACAGCCAAGGAAGGACTCATTCAAGTGGACAACCGATAACATCTGACAAAACACTTCAAGGTTATACATTGTTCAAGGCACTAACGCATTGGATATAAGAAGAGTTGCAGAAACTCAATAGAAAAAAATCAAAGCCAAAGGACTTAACTAGATATTTCTCAAAAGAAAATACCACTAACCCTTCACTAATTACCAGGGAAATGAAAATCCACACTATACCTCGGTAAAAATGACTATTATTAAAAATGACTCAATATGACAAGTGCTAACAGGGTCCTTGCATACTCTTGATTCAAGGGATCAGTTGAAGATGTAGTCTTCTCCAGAGCAGCATGTGTGGGAGCACATAGATCCAAGCCAGTGGTGCTGTTCTTGATGGTTGTGGAAACTTTGGGATGTGAGTCTCCAGCTGGTAGAAATGAGTCATTGAAGATTATAGCTGCTTTAGGGTCTGGTTGCATTCTGGCTTCTCTTTACTTCTGTGATGCAATAAGCTGTGGTTGTTGCCATATCTTCTCCCCCTTGGTGACCAGACTGTGAAACCATGGGTCTGCAAAAACCCTCTAGCATTGAATCTACTTCTGTACAGTATCTTTTAACATCAAATCTGCTTCTGTGACCTACTTTGTCACGGTAACAAGAAAAGTAATTAATATAAGCAGGAATTTATCAATTCCTCCCTGCATTAATATCACAACTACTGTAAGTGCCAGCAATTACAACCCATAGCAAAAGAGATTAGCCTGTTACAGAGAAACCCACACTTTCATGTTTACGGCAGTATTGTTCACACTCGCCAAGCAATGGAAATAATCTTATGTGTCCATCAAATGATAAAAGGATTTGCACATACCTCAAAAGAATTATATTCAACTACATGGCAGATGGAATCTTGTCGCATGTAACAATATGAATGGAAGGGATGGTTGTTATAAGTGAGGGAAGACAGGAAGAGAAAGACATTACTACATGTTGTCATGAAAAGTCAGTCTTGTGTAGATTGGGAGTAGATGTGTAGTTATCTGAGCTTGAGGAGTATGGAGCCATGTGAGGAGACAGTGTGAAGAGAAGTTGACTGTTGAGTAGGTAAGGCAAGTAGAGGGCTGTCTAGTCCCTCTGCAAGCATCTTGTTCAGGGGAGTATCAAGCAAGAATGTACCACGTACTTCCAATGTACCACGCATTTCAAACAGAAAGGTTGTTATCATAAAAGAATGATAGACATTTGTGGACATAAAGATATTCAACCCTATTTGAATATCATATAATGTATACACTTCTTGAAACATCAAGTGGCTGCCATCAAATATGTAGTTTCAATGACTTTAGATAACAACTAATAATAAATGTGTTTAAGGAATAAATCTTGAACATGTGTTGGTCATGCTCTTGATGTCTTAAGATATGATGGTGGAGGTATTCCACTGGAGTCGTCTCTTCTTGGTAGTGGAGGGCATGTCTCTGGAGAATGAACTGTGCCTGCTCCTTTAAAAACAGCCAAACAGCACTGTTCTTGTGAATGAACAGGGCACAGAAGATAGCCCTGGGTGTCGGATGCCCTCAATGACAGAAAGAAAAGAGCTACCTGAGTGTGTAACTGGTCAGTAGTGAAATACAAATAAACACAATGGTTGTTAATTGATCCATTCTTGAATCTGCTTTTGTTGATTTTTGTTTCAGAAGACACAAACAAATGACTTACTCATTTTCTGTATTTAAAGATTTGAGAGAGTACTTTTAGGATCCCATGAGCCTCCTTATTTAGATTTCTGTTACTCCCCTTAAGATGACTCTTGTACTGGGAGTGTAAGAGCACGAGGAGACTGTTTCCTCTCTGACCCTGTCACACCTCACTGCACTTGATCATAAAAACCCTCCTGAGCCAGCATGGGTGGTAGCTGAATGCCTTTAAAACACCATACATTAAAATGTAAACCAGTCATCTTTCAATATCAGTGCCAAAGATTCAAATTTGAATTAGAACACACCCCACAGAAAGAACTAAAGGTTAGTGGTTCATTTGGTATTTTCCAGTGTCCAAATAAATGTATGACATTGGAAAAGTCCCTTACATTCCAGAGCATTATTTCCCTTAATTGCAGCACAAGAATCTGAGCAGTCCTAAATTCCATGACTATTAAACTGATTCCCGTGTACGCGGTTCAGTATTACCCATGATAACCTAAGGTTTCTTCCTGAGAAGTGTGAATACGTAGAAACAGACAAAAGTTCAAGTAATATTGGTGCAGAACAAGCTGGAAGAAACCAGAAGTTAAGGACTGGGGAAGAGTATGTCAGCTGTGGAGGGTCTATTTAGCGTGCACAAGGCCCAGGATTCACTCTTTTAGCATTACAAAACAACACACAAGCAAAACCATTTAGTTGAACAAGCAAATGAATACGGGAAATGCAGTGCATAGGAAGATGTAACTAAGTTACTTCCAGTTCTCAAATTTCAATGTCACCCTGGCCTTCATTCAGTCTCTGAGAGCTGGAGACAGGAGACCTTGGTGAGAGGGAAAGGTGACCAAAGAGAGAAGCATGTTTAGAAAAGGGAGATCCAGCCAGGATCCAGCTAGGAGTGAAAGCTGTATTTACTCCCAAATGTCCTTAGTTTCATTAAGTTCTATGCCACTGAACTGAATTGCTTGGTGTCTTTGTTCCCTAAATTCTGCATGTGTTCTGAAAGTTAAAAGTGACAGAGTTTGGAACAATGGAGTTAAAACTAAAATTGAGGGTTGAGAACTTTCACCTACAAAATGAAAACTAAACAACCTGTTGATTCGAGATTCTGTGAGAGAAACAGAGAGGCTCACAGAGGCAGTGGCTGGGGTGGGTGAACTGTAGGAGTAACAGACTGTCATCCTGAGTTTTTTGGAGAACATGAATTTTAACCATGTGCAACAGGAAGTCCCTGAGGTTGGTTTTATTTGTGTCTTAAGTACTAAGCAAGGAATGAGGGTTGAGAGTCGGTAAGGTTCCCCTCAGGGCACCAACTGGAGAGTGTAACTGGAGAGTGGGGTGGACAGTAAGAAAATAAATCACTCTATGATGGTCAGCCCCACACAGGACACTCATATCACTATCCTCTCCACCAGGGATCTAGGATCTTCACTGAAAAGGGCAGAAAAAGTCTAAGAGCCAGAGGTGGTCAATTGCATCAGTGAAACACTGTTTCCAGGACCTGCTGGGCAAGTGAACTTCTGAATTCACCTTGGTTGTAGCAGGAATTACAAGACCTGACCGAACTCCACCCAGGCAAAATCCCAACACAGAGCTAAGAAAAGTAGACAGGAAATACAATGACTATCTGAGGAGCTACTGATATTTGATTACTGCTGGGAGAGGGAGAGTTAGTTTTCTTTAATCACAAGATCCCTATAAGGTTCTCTATATCCAGGGGTACCAGGCAGGGCCCACTCCTAAGACTCACTGGGCAACTTGAGCTGGACTCAAATGGGGGAAGAAATAGAAGAAGGAGGGTGAGGAGGTGGGGGAGGAGGAGGGGGAGGAGGAGGAGGGAGTGGAGAGGTTGGGAGGGAGACAAGGAGGAGGAGGAAGCAAGCTCAGGTTGAATGGGAAGGAATAGGAAGGTCAAGAGCTTGGTAGTAGTAGGACCTGAAGACCTGTCAGAGAAATACCTGAATATGTTCAAAATGCATTGTACTGGTATGGCATTGTTAGTATAATTGGAGTATAGCTGCCTTCCAAAATACATATGAAATTCTCAGAAAAAAATTTAAGGTAATATTTTACAAAGAAAGCTGTGCCATCGTTGGTTTAAGCATTATTCTGTTCAGTTGTATTTAGCGAGTCCCTTGCTGACTTTTAGGTTGTAGCCTTTTGCTATTGCAAGAGTGTGTGTGACATACACTTTGGAAGTAGACAGAATTAGAGATTTGGAGAGAAAGTAGATTTAAGATCAGCATTGTGAGCCGGGCGGTGGTGGCGCGCGCCTGTAATCCCAACACTTGGGAGGCAGAGGTAGGTGGATTTCTGAGTTGGAGGCCAGCCTGGTCTACAGAGTGAGTTCCAGGACAGCCAGAGCTACATAGAGAAACCCTGTCTCATGGAAAACAACAACAACAACAACAACAAAAAAAAACAAAAACAAACAAACAAAAAAAGATCAGCATTGTGTATACTTGAAACCTGACTTTCCCGCAGAAATATTTTTCCACTTTCAATAAATATTGTTACCTCCCTAAAAGATATTTTAAAAAACTCCCAAGGTTTTTTTAAGTCTTTTAAGTAGGCATCTAGGGAGGGCTGGTGAGATGGCTCAACCAGTAAAAGCACTGACTTCTCTTCCAAAGGTCCTGAGTTCAATTCCCAGCAACCACATGATGGCTCACAACCATCTGTACAGCTATAGTGTATATATATATATATATATATATATATATATATATATATAAAATAAGTAAATCTTTCAAGAAATTTTTAAAAAGTAGGCATCTATGATTTTGGTTGAATGTAAATATGTATTGAGCCCATTGAACAGATTTCTTCTCATTAAATCATGACATTAATTTAAGCAATGTTCTTTATATGGTCAAAATATTGTGATTTATTGTTTTATCTCTTTTTATTAATTCTGAAAAAATAGCTTTTAGACTCAATGTTCTGATTTGGACACATGCAATTCTATTGTAAGTAATGGTATGGTTTTATGTTGGCAGACAAAATGGAAGATGTTATCTGGCACAATTTTTAAAAGATAAAGGAGCTCTCATTGCTTTCTCCAGTAGAGTCCATACTGCTCTTAGCACCAAGCGGATGAGTTATGTCGGGGGACTAGGAGTTACTCAGTGGGTAGTGATGTGTGGTAAGGATGTGTTCATGAGAAGTCCATGCGTTGAGTGACTGCAGACACAGTCATTTAATTCCAGAATTTTATTTTGCTGTGTAAAGCTAATCATTGTCTTATAAATAAATCTAGATGTAACAATATGTAGATTCTCTTGCATAAATTATGGGTAATGAAATGATTTTCTTTTCATGTTTCAAAATTTTAGATGGACCCAATAATTCATAAAGCATATGTTAAATATTTAAATGATTTCTGTTGTTTAAGATTATTTCATCCCATTTTCTCTATTTTATTTGTTTTTGTCCCTTTTATTCTCATCTGAATTTCACCCATGAGCCAATTAGGCAAAAGACATTAAATTCACTGATTTTACAAATTAATTGACTTTGTTATTTACTTAACAAAAAGCTCACTAAGGCCACAAGCTAATTACAGTCTTCTGTATAACTTGATGACTTTGGCTATTAAACTTTTAGATTCATTGATAAGTATATTACATATTTATGAGCCAATAAATACCATATGATTTTTGTATTAGAAATCATTTGGGTTGCCCATACTAATGAGAAAGCAAAGAAGGCATGCCCTTCTTTCGACATTGGATACTTTAGTCTCTTGAGGATGGATTTTTCTGATTAAAGATGTGGTTGATATGTGTTTGATTTTAAGGAACTACTGCTGCAAACTGAAGTAAAAACACATGGTAGACAGACAGACACTTGGTTATTTTAGTTACATCCTGATAAAACAGATGCCAACTATATCTATGCTCTAAACAGAGTAGAACCATTTGCATGGGTCTCAAGAAATGAGTATTGACCACAAAGGAGGTGGCTTCCTTGGACCTCAGCTATAAGATAGAGGTTCTCAAACTCTTCAGAGGATGAATGACACTGTGTAGAGGTATTTTCTTCATGTCTGGGAGCACTGCAGGATCATTCTGAGGATCTGTGGCAGCTCACCGGGGCTGTTCTGACTGATGTCAGGCCATCGTCCCTTACTTACCTGTCTTTCCGTCTCTGAGAAAATTGTCTTTAAAAAGGAAATATGGGCTGAAGAGATGCTCAGCTGCTAAAGGCTAGGTTTGTAACCAAAAATAGAAAGGGAAAAAAAAAGGAACGATTAATCTCAGCTCATGGTTCAGATTGTCCCAGATCCTGTTGTGAAACAGCCATGCAAGTGTACACGTTGTTCTGGAGGCCCCCTGCTCACCTTATAGTGTCTGGGAAGGAAAGAGGAAAGGGCTGAGGATAGAGAGAAAAAAGATTGCTTTTATAAAAATAATTTCTCCCAAACCATTAAGACCTGAGTCTATAAATGTATTAACTCTCATTTGAGATCACAGCTCTTACGATGTCCCCATGCACAGAGGTCCTTCTGCTCAACTCTGCTGAACTGGGAACCGGGTCTTCCACTCATGACCTTTGGAAACTGCTTACGAGCCATGCCAGAGCAGCTCAAAACATTTCTTGTTTCATTCTGAACGTCTTCACTGACTAACGGTTTATTTAAGAGAGGATTATTCCCTTTCCAAATATTTGGGGACTTTTTCAGGGACCTCAACGAGTGTTGATGTCTAAGTTAATTCCAGAGTAGCAAGATAAGATCCTCTGAGGGTCTGACCCCCCTTTAGCTGTCAGGATCTCTGTCTGCTCTCCAGGATGGCCTGGAAGCTCCTTAGGGACTGAGCTGAAGCTTTCCTGGAATTATCTCCTACCTTACCTTGCAGGAACCGCTGGCCTTTGCTGCCCTGTGTTCTCAGATTCTTGTTTTATAACCTATTTCTAGTTCTTTCAGGCAGGAAGGTAAATCTGTCACTTGTGACTCTCTCTCTCTCTTTCTCTCTCTCTCTCTCTCTCTCTCTCTCTCTCTCTCTCTCTCTCTCCCTCTCTCCCTCCCTCTCTCCCTCCCTCCCTCCCTCCCTCTCTCTCTCTCAAAAGCTTACACTAACATCTAGGCTTAATACTTTTTGATGTATTTATATGATATGGACACTTGTACGTCTGGGTTCTTATTCAGTTCTATGTTTTTGTACAAAATTGTAACAAATTAACATTAGAAGTCTATGCAGTATGGATGAACTTTTTGTTTCCATGTTGTCTTCCAGAAAGAACCAAAGTTTAGATGAAAACAGTGGAATATATCCATAAGTGGAACATCAAATAAGAACAATAATAAGAAGAAATAATAATAATAAACAATAATAAAGACATGTCCCCAAATTTGATGCTGGCTGACCATGGAGATAAAGGTGTAAAATTCAACCAGACACACAAGACACCTAGGACTCAAGGTTCTGTACTCTACTGTAAGATATTGGCAAGTGACTAAACCCATCTAAAATATCATTAATGAAAAAAATGACTGGTGATTTAGAAGTAATTTTCTAGATGCCATTCACAGAGATTCTGATCAAGTAAGTTTGATATAAGACTCCCAAATCTCTAGTTTTATGAAACTCTATACAGGTCGTATTGATATAAAACTGATTTGAAAATCCATTGATGATGTGACTTTTTGCACTGCCTTTTGGTCCTAGACATGCCCATGTTTAGCTTTTAATCATGCTAGCTATCATTCGATTAACAGGAAACATGTGTCTTGTCAGTCACTTTGTTTATGAAATGGAGTTGCATTCTTTAATGCAAGAATTTCACTCGGTAGTTCTTATGACACTATTTTCAAAGGAAGCTGTCGTTTCTTTCTTAGTCTAGTAATTTTTCTAAGGCCACATAGGAAATCTACCTGGATAGCCATGGACTTCGGTTTTGTTTGTAGTCCCTAACCCAAGTGGCACTTTTATGATTTCATTGAGATAGCTGTCAACAATGCCCTGTCCATCCTCAGGTTTTCATGATACTGGTTGACTTGGGTACAATTTGTAGAAAGATGACAATAAAAAGTGATTCTCTAAGTTCTATCTAAGGAGGACCAAGAAGAAACATTCTGAGGTAATTTTAATATCCCAGTATTTCACAGAATACTTAGACATTTGTTTCAGTGAGCTTTCCTGTGCTGGGGTCATGATGAGGAGTTGCCTACAATCTTATGACACAAGGGACTGTGTAAGCCAGTACACCTTGCTGTTATCATTAAAGGTCTGCTGGCCCTTGTCCTTCGGGAACTTCTGTGCATGTGCTATTGTCATAGTCTTTTTCCTTCTGGCCCCTTGCACTGACCACACTCTTAGTTTCCCTAGTCATATCTATCATGGCTTTGTCACTTGAGGCAATGTTTCCCTGAAGATTCCCCATTTTTGACCTGAAAACACTTTTAGGAGCAGGTGAAGTTGTGAAGAGTGCGCATGAGTACTCTGTAGATCAGACAGCTGCCAGACCCGGGGGTCAGCTACATTAGACAATGGAAATCGGGAGCTTTACCGGGACCCTAAGGAAGGACAGCACTTATCAAAATTAAGAATGATTATAAAAGTTAACAAAAAATTAAATCTGTCCCAAACAGATTTTCAAAAACACATTAAATCCTTGTGCTTGAATTCCTTGTGGGGGAACGCCTCAGACTGTCACTGCTCATTTAAATTCTATCCATCCCCCCTTTTCCACCCAACTGCCTTGGTCTCCCTTCTCCATCTATTTAATTGGTGCCTTCTTCAAACTTGAGCTGATCTGAATGGAGGCACAAAGTGAAATTAGCCAATTCCCTTGGAAGATGTAGGGGTAGCAATCAGTTAGAAAGCTTGTTAATTCCTCTCTTCTCTCTTCCTCCTCACTCTGCTCTCTGGCTCCCCTTGGAACCCCAGGAGAAGGAGAATTAACAAAGCCCAGAAGCTGAATGCTACAGACATTCCAGGGAATTGGCTAATTTCATTTTTCTGCACCATTTGGAGCAGCTGAGGGTACTGGTCTTGGGGGAAATAATAGGATGCAATGTGTAAAACCACTTATATTTTAAAATAAAATTGTGCTCACTTTGCTTATCAAACTAAAATATAAATGCTGTTCTTACCATATGCTTTCTACCATTGTTTATACACTGTGATTAAAAAAACTGTATTTCTTCTTCAGTTTTGACTTTACAAGACAGAACTTCCCAGATTATTATTTTCTATTCTAAACATTATTTTTGCCATGTCCAATGACCATGGTTATCAGAGACTAACAGACCATTGGATCATTTCTTCTTCTTCAAGTTCTTCAAGTCCTAACTTGAATGTTTTCTGCCCCCAACCCTACTCAGCCCTTTTAAAATCCTAAGTACTTTCTTTGGTTAGAAGCTTTAGCTATGTTTCCAGTGAAAAGTGTTATCTGTGACACATGATTTTGTCTATTACCTAGAGGGCATCTTAGGAAGAAAACAGATGGCTACCCCGGAACCCTCACAAACCTTTCATTCCTGAACTCTCTTAGCACTTCGGCAACATGTGTATACATTTAAATTTATAAGTCCTTCTTTTTCTAGGCTAATGAATCCATTCAACCTTAATGGTCTTAATCTGGGCTCTGGGCATGTCCCATGCCCAACTCTCAATTTCTTTACATTCTGTGTCCTACACATTTAACTCTTCTTAGTTCACTTCAGAGAGGTTTGAGTGCTGGGCCATCATCCTTTGACCTTTGGTTACTACAGTTCTTGAATTCTCACTTGTGGAGAAATGTCATAAAAATTCTTCTCAAAGCAAGGAGTAATACACCATGTGCCTGTAATTCCAGTATGTGAGAGGTGGGAGCAGGAGGGTCAGGAGTTTATGGTCATCTTTGCCTACATAAAGAGTTGGAGGCCATTTAGATGACTGGAGTTCTTTCCTGGACAAAATTAAACAAAACAAAGAAAAATGAATAAAGACAAAAATATTACTTAGAACCATGCATCAATTACGTTTTAGTCTAAATATGCCTCTTCAATTAGTTTTAGTACGAAGGGAACAAACTTGAGAGAGTTTGCAAACATTAAGGTTTAAAACATAAATCAGCATTTAAAGTGACTCTTAAATTACCCACCGGCATTCCTGACAGCCAGAGGCAGATGCTTCATTTTCATATTAGTTCACACACCTTTCTGGGTGTCATGAGATGCTGTTGGGTGCATGCGTTGTCAGTGTATTAAAAAAGAAAACATTGTGGAGACTGCTTCTTGAAGCTTCCTGGAATACTCTGGTTTCGACATCACAACGGCACCCTGACAAGTGAATGCGTTCTCATTATCACGGCATCTATCCTGGCTTATAAAACTCCTGCAGGTTTATGATGCAGGGTGATACCCTTCACTACCTGCTCTTGGGCTTCAACATAAAGCTGCCACTTACATTAGAACAAGCCCGATAAGACTGTCTAATAGACCCAATTCATTTAAAGAGAACGTTGCTGCAGACACTAATGTTCTTTTGCGGTGGCTCTCCTCTGCCTGAATTAAGAATATTATGCTCCAGAGTTAGAAAGATGTGGCACAGATGCATTTATATGCACAAAATCAGCACTCTTTCCTACAGGGTTAGAGCCTTAAATATCAAGATATTCATCCCAATATGACTGGCATCAAAGTGCTGGTTTTGCAGTTTCACAAATGAGGCCATAGACTTTAACCATCTACTATACTATCCTTAGTAAATGGACAATAAGAAGAATAATAAACCATGGTTCATTTTAGAAGTTAACCCACATCCAAATACCTGAATGACCTTCTCTCAAAGCTGTTTTAAATAAATGGTGTATAAAATAGACACCAAGAGACTCGTAAATGGCCAAGGTGATATTTGAGGCCTTGTGGGAGGCACTCATTTCAGACATTCCATGCTCTGTCACCTCTAATGATCTTTGGCTCTTCATTTAGCTGCGACTTAGCTTTTTAATGAACAAATGCCTTAACCAGACTAGATGGTGATCTTATTATTGTCATATATTTTGAAAGTATGATGGGGGAGGGTGAAGAAATCGATATAAATCCGTATACAACAAGTAAGAGAATCCCTGAGAGACCAGGGATATTTGTGTCCCCACAGAATGATCATAAACTTGTCACTACTGGTCATGACTGTCAGTCGATGAATTAAGGCTGATGTGTTAACGCTATGAATCTCTGGTGTTTGCTCATGTATAAGACTGAGCTAATGGGCATATAATCCAACCTATAGCCAGTGTGTGCTTGAGAGAGAGAGAGTTGGGGTGGAGAGAGAGAGAGAGAGAGAGAGAGAGAGAGAGAGAGAGAGAGAGAGAGAGAGAGAGAGAGATGTGTGTAAGGGGGATCTGAGATATTCCCTGGGTTTATAAAATCCAGTGACAGTTTTGGGAGGTATTCTGGGGGGTTGGACACCAGGCAACCTGTTCCCAAACTTTTTAAGATATCTTTACTCTTATAGCTAGGGAAGGAGAGGGAAAAGAAATCCTCTATTAACACTGTCTTAGTTATTGTCCTTGCTGGAAAACTATTCCCAGTGATGTAATCCTGGGGGATTTTAGCTTGTCTTTGTTCCATATGCTTTAGGGGGATGTAGTGATCTGGAACAGTCAGTCACACATAAATAGTGGAGCAGTATCATGGCTTTTTAAGTTCAGTACCTTGAGGGGCTGCTGAGATCTCTTTTGACTCAGTTGACTTGAACCACAATGCAAAGATATATTTGGGTTAGTCTGGTGGCTCTTCCTGGCTTATAAATAGCTTTGCTTCATAGGGAAATTTCCTTTCTCTACATTTAAAACACCAGTGAGAGGCTTGATTTGTGTTAGCTCCTTCAACTTCAAATGTAGTCGGAAACTACATTTAATAATGCTTGGGCATTAAAAGTATCCAACAAGTAACTAAAAGAGCCAGATGCAGATATTCGTACCCAACCAATGGACCGAAGCAGCTGGCTCCTATTGTTGAACTAGGGAAGGCTGAAAGAAGCTGGAGAAAAGGGCAATCATGTATGAGGTCCAGCAGTTTCAGTTAATCTGGACCCCCCAAGATCTCCCAAACACTAGACCATCAAACAGGAAGCAAACACCAGCTGAGATGGGGACCCTAGCACACATACAGTAGAGGACTGTCGGGTCTGTGTTCATTCAGAGATGACGCACCTAACCCTTAAGAGACTGGAGGTCTCAGGGTTTTTAGAGGTCAGGTGGGGACATCGACATGGAGAGAGGTGGTGGGGAGGAGGTATGGGATATGGAACAGTCAGAGGGTGGAGAGGGGAGGAATAAAATATGGAGTGTACAAATTAATCAATTAATTAATTAATTAATTAATTTTAAAAATCCATCTTAAAAAGAAAAAAGAAAGAAAGTAGCCTCATACCATTTTAAAGTATCTTGTGCCAAATGGCTTACCTCCAGTTATACTGATATAGCTTGCTGGTTTGTTTTTTTTATTCGATATATTCTTTATTTATATTTCAAATGATTTCCTCTTTCCTGGATCCCCCCTCCCCAAAAGTCCCACAAGCCCGCTTCCCTCTCCCTGTTCCCCAATCCACCCCTTCCCACTTCCCTGTTCTGGTATTCCCCTACACTGATGCACTGAGCCTTTCCAGAACCAGGGGCCACTCTTTCCTTCTTCTTGGGCATCATTTGATATATGAATTGTGTCTTGGGTATTCCAAACTTCTAGGCTAATATCCACTTCTCAGTGAGTGCATACCATGAGTGTTCTTTTGAGACTGGGTTACCTCACTTAGGATGATATTCTCCAGGTCCATTCATTTGTCTAAGAAGTTCATGAATTCATTGTTTTTAATGGCTGAATAATACACCATTATGTATATATACCACATTTTCTGTATCCCTTCCTCCATTGAGGGACATGTGGGATCCTTCCAGCTTCTGGCTATTATAAATAGGGCTGCTATGAACATAGTGGAGCATGTATCCTTATTACATGCTAGGAAATCCTCTGGGTATATGCCCAGGAGTGGTATAGTGGGGTCCTCTGGAAGTATTCCCAGTTTTCTGAGGAACCCCCAGACTGATCTCCAGAGTGGTTGTACCAGCCTGCAACCCTACCAGCTGTGGAGGAGTATTCCTCTTTCTCCAAATCCTTGCCAGTACCTGCTGTCTCCTGAGTTTTTAATCTTGGCCATTCTGGAGGCACTCAAAGCTATCAGTTTTCCTCTTAGCACTGCTTTCATTGTGTCCCATAAATTTGGGTATGTTGTGTCTTCATTTTCATTAAATTCTAAAAAGATTTTGATTTCTTTCCTTATTTCTTCCTTGACCAATGTATCATCGAGTAGAGCATTGTTCAGCTTCCATGTTTATGTGGGCTTTCTGTTGTTTTTGTTACTATTGAAGACCACCCTTACTCTATAGTGATCTGATAGGCGGCATGGCATTTGTTCGATCTTCTTATATTTGTTGAGGTCTGCTGTGATCAATTATATGGTTGATTTTGGAGAAGGTACCATGAGGTGCTAAGAAGGTATATTCTTTTGATTTAGGATGAAATGTTCTATAGATATCTATTAAATCCATTTGGTCCAAAACTTCTGTTAGTTTGTGTTTCCCTGATCTGTCCATTGAAGAGAGTGGGGTGTTTAAGTCACCCACAATTATTTTGTGGGGTGTGATGTGTGCTATAAGCTTTAGTAAAGCGTTCCTTTACAAATGCAGGTGCCCTTGTATTTGGGGAATAGATGTTCAAAATTCAGAGTTCTTCCTAGTAGATTTTTCCTTTGTTGAGTACAAAGTGTCCTTCTGTTTCTGAAAGGCCCACAAGGCCCTCGAATTGGGGAGACCCTCACTCTAGTCTCGGGATAAGATGACACACCAAAAGTTCATGAGAGACTGTTCTTGATGGAAGCACATGAGGTTTACTTAGGGAGAGTCAGCGCACTGAGGCTGTGCTCATATTCCGCACGGGGCAGAGCAGACGACCTTGTGCAGCTGCAGTTGGGAGTTTTTAAAGAAAAAATTACAAAGAAAAGGGGGTAGTCAGTCATAGGGAAGGGGGGTCAGGCGGCAGAAGGTTACAGGTTATCTCAGGCAAACATAGTTAAACTTTTGAGTAAGACATCACGTGTCTCAGGAATGTGCTGAGCTAGTCCTTGGGGCGGGGAGTGCTAACTCAAGAGTAACAGTTTCTCAGGCTGAGAGCAGAAAAAAAAGCAAAACTTCTCTGTGTTAGGCTAATTGCTAGGAGTCTAGAAATATCAAGTTGGGGTCTACCATGTCTTTTTTGATGACTTTTGGTTGAATGTTGATTTTATCCAATATTAGAATGGCTACTCCATCTTGTTTCCTGGGACCATTTGCTTGGAAAACTGTTTTCTAGCCTTTTACTCTGAGGTAGTGTTTGTCTTTGACACTGAGATGCGTTTCCTGTATGAAGCACAATGTTGGGTCTTGTTTATGAATCCAGTCTGTTAGTCTATGTCTTTTTATTGGGGGAATTGAGTCCATTGATGTCAGATATTAAGGAATAGCAATTGTTGTTTCCTGCTATTTTCGATGTAATTTTTGTTTGTGTGATTATCATCTTTTGGGTTTATTGAAAGAAGATTACTTACTTGCTTTTTCTTGTGTGTTGTTTCCCTCCTTTCATTCGTGTTTTCCATTCATTATCCTTCGAAGAGCTGGATTTGTGGAAAGATACTGTGTAAATTTGTTTTTGTCATGAAATACCTTGGTTTGTCCATCTATCGTAATTGAGAGAATTGTTGGATATAGCAGTCTGGGTTGGCATTTGTGTTCCCTTAGGGTCTGCATGATACCCCCTCAGGATCTTCTGGCTTTCATAGTCACTGGTGAGAAATCTGGTGTAATTCTGATATGTCTGCCTTTATATGTTACTTGATATTTTTCCCTTACTGCTTTTAATATTCTGTCTTTGTTTAGTATATTTGGTGTTTTAATTATTATGTGATGGGAGGAATTTATTTTCCGTTCAAATCTATTTGGAGTTCTGTAGGCTTCTTGTAAGCTCATGGGCATCTTTTTCTTTAGGTTAGGGAAGTTTTCTATAATTTTGTTGAAGACGTTTACTGGCCCTTTAAGTTAGAAATCTTCACTCTCTTCTATACCTATAATTCTTAGGTTTGGTCTTCTCATTTTGTCCTGGATTTCCTGGATGTTATGGGTCAGGAGCTTTTTGCATTTTGCATTTTCTTTGACTGTTATATCAATGCTTTCTATGGTATCTTCTGCATCTGAGATTCTCTCTTCTATCTCTTGTATTCTGTTGTTGATGATTGCATCCATGACTCCTGACTTCTTTCCTAGGTTTTCTATGTCTCAAGTTGTTCCCCTTTGTTATTTCATTATTGTTTCTACCTCCTTCTTTAGATCCTGGATGGCTTTGTTTAATTCCTTCACCTGTTTTGTTGTGTTTTCCCTTAGTTCTTCAAGGGCTTCTTCCTGTTTACTTGTGCTCTCCTGTATTTCTTTAAGGGAGTTATTTATGTCCTTCTTGAAGCCCTCCATCAACATCATGACCTGTGATTTTAAATCCAAATCTTGCTTTACTGGTGTGTTGAGGTTTCCAGGACTTACTGTTGTGGGAGAATTTGGTTCGGATGGTGCCATATTGCCTTGATTTCTATTAGAAACGTTCCTACGTTTGCCTTTTGCCATCTGGTTATCTCTGGTGTTAGTTGGTCTTGCTATCACTGGCTGGTGCTTGCCCCTCCTGTGTGCCTGTAGGCCTGTCTCAGTAATCCTGGGTGAGCTGTTTTCCCCTCGCACAAATTGCTGTGGTGCTGCTGAGTTCCTAGATGCAGGTGGAGTCCTAGTGGGGTGTGTCCGAAGTGGTCCTCTACTATGGTGATCTCTGCCTACCAATCTGTTACACAGTCACAGGAGCAAAGTTGCTCCTATGTAGTTGTATTTGGGTATGTAGCTCTGTTGCCCCGATCTGGATGCAGGCTATGCTGGCTCTCTCCTCAGCACCACTGGGTGTATAGCTGGCTTCCTGAGTCACTTCAGCTTGCTGCTTTTTAATCATTAAACAAAGGTATCTGTTTTTATATAAGATGGGGATGCCAAGTGAATCAAAAAGCATAAATAGCATTGCTTTATTGAACACATAACTTACATGTCACATAGATATAGATTGGATTTAAATGTACATTTCAACATATTAGTTGTACTTGGTTGCAGCATCTCCTCAATTTATTTTTAATTTGCATACATGTTTATGTACTCACAATACTGGAGGTAGGTTGGAGAGTGCCTGGACATTTGTTTCTTTGTTTAAGGCTCATGGTTCATATAGCATTCACTCTACTAATTTATGTAATTATTTAAGGTCCAAATAACACTCACAGTGCTAACTGATGTTACTATTTTAGAGTTTTGCTGTTTTGTTGACTTAAAGTACCATATGGGGTGGATGGAGATGGCTTACTCATGAACTGTAGTTTACATTCTGACTCAGGTTTTTAACCTCTGCAATCAGGAAGAGGGCAACAGCATCAGGTAGATCATCTGTAATTCACACCTGAATGTATCTCCATCTGTATCGTGTTACTGCTATATGAGCCTTTCCCTTACCTAACACATGAATATACTCATGCCAAACAGGCAACCTGCCACAGACCAATGTGACAACTATACCAGTGTGAACCAGTGACCTTACTGGGATGATGAGCAAGAGTGTGGGGGACAGACAGACTGCTTACAGGAGGAGCAGGTAGAACTAAAAACTTTATTATCAAAAGTCCATGCCAACACAGGGAATGATGGGAGGGAGGGAGGGAGGGAGAGAGAGAGAGAGAGAGAGAGAGAGAGAGAGAGAGAGAACAAGAGGAGGAGGAGCAAGAGGAGGAGCATGAGGAACACGAGGAGGATGAAGAGGAGAGAAAGAAATTGCAACCCTGAGCTCTCTGCATGGCTTTAAGCAGATGATCAGGTCTCCAAATCTCATGTAGATAGCCTAGCAGGTCAGTAGTTGTTTACTGAGTCTCTAACTGTGAAGAAGGGTTCTGTGACTCTTTTACACTTCAGCTTTCCCAGAAATGTGAGGTTTGTTTAATTCCTACCTCTCATGAACTCTTCCCCCTCCTCTCCCCAACTTTCCTGGAAGGGATAGTTCAATTCAGGAGAAATTGCTATGTAGCAATTACTTTAGCAGGATGCTGCAACTGTAATTTATAGCAACATGGTTAACTGTCTCACTGCTGACCCTGAAGTCCAGGAACACCAAGATCAAAGAGCAGATATCTGGTAAAGGTCTCCATAAGAATATATTATCGTCAGTCCAGGGTCCTATGAAGGCTTGATACCTCAGCAAAGGGGAATGATAGGGCCGTGGGGTGGGAGTGGATGGATGGGTGGGGGGAACACCTTTCTGGAGGCAGGAGGTGGGGGGATGGAATGAGGGGGTTTTGGAAGGGAAACCAGGAAGGGGAATAACGTTTGAAATGTAAATAAATAAAATACCCAATAAAAAACAGGAAAAAAAAAAAGAAAAGAGAGATAACAAGATACAGAAAAAATTCTCACAATCTCAAAACTCTCATAATTAGCATTAAGCCACTTAGGGTAGAGCACTTCTGGTCTTGTTGCCACCATTGGGCCCCATGACGTAACACATTTCACTGGGAATTAAGTTTCCCAGCAAAGTGTTTTGGGAAGGATTTATGGACAATGTATCAAAAGGGGACATTTAAAGAGAATTTGGTTATTAATTCTTGAAAAAGAGCTCTTTCTTTCATATCTCTGAACAGCACCACATTGTCTAGTGAGACAACTGTTGATTATTAACAATATTTTATCTTGTCCTGTTGCCATGGGAGACCAGAAGATGATTTGTGAAAAGCCATGAGGAAGAGCCTTGGGAAGGAGAAGATGTATTTGGAGATGAGCTTTTAAGAGCTCATCTTCAGGTATGTGTAGAGAGCCAGACAACTAATCCCTCCTTGAATGGTCCTGGTGACAGAGTAGTCATCTCTGAGAAATATGGCCTGGGGCATGGCAGGGAGATTGGTTTGCACATGAGTCATTGCTCTCCCTTGGAATAGGCTAGCGTGCTACTATACTACCTTGGATATAACAAAGGTCACTGCTTTTATTTGGCCCTACCTACCATTGTTTTGGTCATAAGGAAGAAAACTACTCAGGTTATTTTATCTCCTTATTTTCAGAATATATATGTTATCTTAAGAAATAGTGCCAAGTTCTTAGTTGCTTACATAGTCTGGCTGTTTTTTGTTTTCCAGGGCAGACTCTAGGAGCACTGAGAATTTTCTCATAGGAACTAGCCAAAGGCCAAAGGCTCACTTGAGCATGTGTTAGAAAGCATTGGTAGAGAGGCGCTGGCCACACCTGAGATGTTTCATCTCAGAGCTGGAAGAAGAGCTTGCTAGCTGTGGTCCTCAAATACCAGAGCCCATAAGCATCGTCCCGATAACTTGTTAAAATGCAATGTCTCGGTGCCATTTTGTATCTCTGCATCCCTACACTTGCCTCTGATGTGGTAGATTTAAAGTGAGAACCAGGGATCTGCTTCTGAAGATGTTCCCTGGAAACCCACTGTGAGACAATGGTCCAGATTATCTCTGTCCCACGGTCTTTAGTAATAATTTACTGGAAAGTCATGGGTGTGAGAAAAGTGTCTGGGAAAATAAGTATTTTTCACAAAAATCCCAAATCCTTAATTTTTGGTATTTCCTAGAATGACTAATTATCACTGTCCAAAACTTATGATAGTTGAACATCTGTTTTCTTTCCTGTTCTCATAATAAGAAAACATGAAAATACTGCATCTCTAGTTACATTACAGGAGAGAATTAATGTTAGCAACAGGAGACTTTTCTTATAGATATTCATTCTATTCTTAGAACTGTAGACCACAGAAGAACAGGGACTCCGGAATCTACAGGTTCACTGTGGACCCATCATCAGCCTTTCAGAATGGATACTTGTCAGAAAAGACAATCCCTGTGGCTTCAGTCAAGTTGAGATCCTGTTAGGATGTGACTAGGGTTGCAAGAGGATAGATAAATAGATACAAAACGGGGAAAGAAGACATGAAAGAGAGAGCAGGGCTGACGGAGAGTGATGAGGGAATGAGAAGGAAAGGACAGGGTAAGATACTTCTCTGGGTGGCGTCACACTGAGTGACTTCTTTTGTTTGGTGTGACAGAAGCACAACACCTTGTGATTAGGAGGGACAAATTTCCTAGGTTGCAATTCTGTTCGGAAATTACCGTCCAAACAGCACATCTGTCGACTGCTTCAGGGCACACCTTTTACTGGAGTCGCCGACAGCAGCCCATGCAAGTGTGTTGTCATGCGTCTTCCTGTGATAACTGCGTATGATGACCAAGATGCAAAGAGAGAATTAATTGTAGAGTAGATGTGAGAGTAGCAGGGAAATGCAAAGACACGAGGCTGACTGGGGACACGAGGAACAGCTAACCAGGGAGAGATGGGTAGTGTAGCCACATGAGGGTTGCTAAGCATGAATCCCAGGGGATTCACTAGAAGGAATAGACATCAATGAAAAGGAGTTGAAGATCCTGGAAGAAATGACCACCCAGATGAAACTTCAAGCTCACTCGTGCTTTAGAAAATGACCATGTCCCAAGATGATAAACATAGTTGTATGACAGTAGTTGGTTACAACTCAGGTGTTTTGTTGTTGCTGCTATTTTGTTTGTTTGCTTGGAGGCAGGGTCTCTCTATGTAGACCAGGCTGGCCTCACACAGAGATGCACTTGCCTCAGCCTCCTGAGCGCTCGGATGAAAGGCACCCACGCACCCAAGCTGCCCAACTCTTTTTCTACCTTTACCCTTCTTCATGGTCAGACAAGCTAGCACGGCCACCAGGATCCCCCTGTCAGCCATCTACAGGTGGATCATGGACACCCTCTGCTGCTTCTGTCCCGCAGATCCCACCTAGCAGAATTTTTTTTGCTACAACCTATTCCTGAATAAGTGCTATATCAAAGTGCCCTGAGGGGAGGACAAACCTGGAGGAGGAGGTGGTGGTGGTGGTGGTGGTGGTGGTGGTGGTGGTGGTGTGTGTGTGTGTATGTGTGTTTGGGGTGGGGGGGCGCTACTGTCACATTGACCCTCAGTATGCAAACCACCTGCTCTGTGGGGCCTTCAAGAAGCAGAGGCTACTCCCAGTCTACATTTACCATGCCTTTTCTCCCGGGCCTCACAGGAACCCAGCACTGCTTACCAGGGTGGGTCTCTGTGAACATGGAGGCCCGGCCACTGTTGTGGGAGTTTGAGGAGGCCACAGGACAGGGCAGGCCGGGACAAAAGCACCAGCAGCCACGGTCCAAGTGGGTGCCAAGGTGCAACAAAGTGGTCTTTAAGGCCTCTGGAGCTTTTTCCTTGTCTCATCACCAGCAGGACAGAGAGGGGGCTGCAAACCTTTGAGAAGATCAGGAAGTGGAGGTCTGGAGTGGTTGGGGCAGGGACAGACAAGCTGCTAGGTCACAGGGAGAGACTAATACAGTGAGCGGTGTAGTTATAGCCGAAACTCCACCTGCAGTGATGTTTGGCTTGCTGGGATCACCGGGATCTGGAAGGAGGCAGTCCAGTACCTCTGTCTGCAGTGTGTGTGTGTGTGTGGGGGGGACCAGGTCTCACTCCACTCTGGCCCTTGAGGCTGACCCCTTATCCACCCACATGTGGGACAATTTAAACCTTTCTCATGTAAAGTTCTGTACAATAATCTTTTGAAAATGGTTTTTAAGAAATCTGAAAAAAAAAAAAAAGAGTTGGTGGTACACCTGGTCTTCAAGCTATTTTTTTGATGTTCATACATGAGGAAGTTACAGAGAATACACTCTAGTTATGGAAATTTGAGCCAGGTTATTTAGGTACTGGTGATAATGTTTAATAAAACCATATTAACTGGAGTTTATATGTACTATGTATATACACCTACACACACACACACACACACACACACACACACACACACTCAGGCGTGGGGGTGGGGGGAGACCAGGGCTGTCATGGCATGTATAAAGCATGCACTTTTACTATGATTTTTCATGTAGTCTTATTATGATTTCCATTTTATAATTGAAAAACTGAGATATAATGTTACTTCCAAAATTTCACATATCCGGTAGAGTGCCGAAAAGGTTTGAAACAGGCAGGCCTCACTTCTGAATCCATGCCTTAAAGCTTGGAACTTGGTCTCATTCATTTGTATATTCATGCATTTATTCATCCTAAGCTGATTGTGTCAAATATCTGTAATGGGAGAAAGAACTGTGTTTTTTAAGTTTGCAGCAGATTGTACAGCAGGTAAGGGTTAAAACAAGAACGTGCAGAAATGAGTGACTGAGTGTGAACCAGGGGGCATGGGAGAAATTTAAGAGAGATGAGTCTTGAAGTTTGTGTGGGCAGTTACCTGGGAAACAGGGCACTGGATGTCAAGGGTAAGGACATTTGAGGCAGAGGGAGGGCGGGTAACAAAGGCACGTGGGCGTGAAATGGACTGATGCATTTAGGCTGTGTTCACTGGCATGAAGAAACGCCTTGGAAACACAGGGAAGGTAGCGGGGAGTGGGGCCTAGACTCAGATCTGTCAACGAAATTTGAGTGTCTGTCAGATTCCCACACTTCTGTCTGGGATGTTCTCCAGAGAACCACAGCGAGCTCATTTTTCTCCTTAATAAAGCAAGTCCATTTCTATTCATGTTTCCATTGGAAAAACCAAGCTGTGCTGAAAAACACCATCCTTCATTTCTTTTATAGAGAGAAATGTGTCTTGATCCAGGGATACACATTTCTACAGTGCAGGGCAGTGTGCTTAGAGCAAAGAAAAGGGAAGGAAAAGGTTGGCTTTTAGAACAATATAAAGAAATTTGAATTTTTGTCTTATTGTAAGGGTGCATTATGATGCCTTAGATTTATTTGTTTGAGTAAAAGATTTTAATTGTGGACACATCTAACACTGGCTACCCTTTCAAATGGTACACGGAACACTCTGCATTCATATATAAGACTTGAGGCATCAGTTAACAATTTCATAGCTAATGAGATGTCCCAGCAGACCCCACTCCTTCTGAATTCAAGTGAATTCTTGACTTCTTCCTTTTATATGTAGCCTTTCTCTCTCTAAACACCGCACTTTCATTTTTACCTCTTCTGTAGTCTTCTCCCCTGCCCTTTCTCCTCTCACTGTCTACTGGCCTTCAGTGCTAAGCTTAGAAACCCTTCCACTTCTGGGCTCTTGTATTGAACATGTGGTTAGGAGCCCGTCTACTTGTTTCTTCAATAGCCTGTGCTTGTCTATCAGAGTTCATACACTTCAGAAGATAAATATGTACTTGTGTGTTCAGTAGGAAGCCAGGAGGTGAATGACAGAAGGCTACCTACCTTGTCACTTTTTGTATTCTTATTGCAAACTGCACTCTGATCATGTAACAGGGTTCCCTGGGGATGCCTTGATGACTTAGAAGGAAATAAGTGAATGGTGAATTATTGTCTATATTTCTTTGCACAAGGATGGAGTTGATTCATGGTTCTTGCAATAAGTCCACAAGGGATCTGCATTTAAAGAAATGCATTAAGGGTGGGTGAGGAGGCTTGGTGGGTAACGTCTCTTGCTCACAAGCATGATAACTTGTGTATGGTCCCTGGGACTCACACTATGGAAGGTGAGAACTGATTCAAACTGTCCTCTGAACTTAATGGGTGTGCACCCTAGTATACTTGTAGGAGACACCACACACACACACACACACACACACACACACACACACACAGAGGGGGGAGTAAATAAAATGCAATAAAAGTTTAAAGACATTCAGTGCTAAGTACATGCCTCAGTATATAATTCAGCGTTGACATTGAAGATTACATTAAAATTGATATTGGTGTTTGCACAGGTCTTTTCAACATTAATCAAACACATGACAAGGGAAAATACCACTGCAGCTTATGAAATTAAGTTTCCGAGGAGTGATACAATCGAGCAGTAGCAACTCTGGTTTTGCTGGGGTTAGAAGGCATAAACCTGAGCCTCTCAACCTGCCTCCAGCTTCTTCTGTGTTTCTGAAATAGTAAAGTGCTCGCTTTAAAAATCTCCCTTCTTCCAACAGTGTAAAATTTCCTGTAATATCTGGGGAGTGTGGCCTGATAGCCATGGTTTTGGTTGCAAGAATTGTCTCAGCATCATACAGCAGTTGGAACACTGCAAGAATTAACAGAAATTATACTAGTAGCTGGCACTCCTGAGCACAGTGCTGGGTGTTGAATGTTTATAATCTCATTGAGCTCCTATAGACGCCATGACAATAGTTGCTATTGCTCTCTTATATTGCAAGATAATAGTGAAGGAGAGAGGCAGACTGAACAACGGATCCAGGTCTATCAGGCAGTTAGTTACTACTAGTGATAAGATTTACTATTATTTTTTTATATTACTAGAGTCTCAACATAGTTTCTATATTAAATGCAAGTTGTTATTTCCTTGACCACATATGCTCATGTTTGTTTTATATTTTAGAATTTCCCTGAAAATCAGATTCTTCTTTCCTAACCCGGTCCTTCAGAAACTTGAAAATCATTATTAGTATTGTAGTGCTGTTTTACATACATGAGATCAATTCCCTTCCAGAGAGGAACCGCAGGTGCCCCTTGTACCTTTTGTCATGTGAGGACCTGGAGGCATGACAGTCATCTCTGGGGGAAACAGGTACCAGATAACTGAGTCTACCAGCACATTGATTTTGGTCTTTCCAGATATCAGAATTGTTTTTCCGAAACATCATACAGCTTGTGGTGTTTTGTTATAGATTAGGGCTATTCTGTGGGGACTTGGGATGCAACCCAGTTGGTAGAGCTCTTGTCTAGAATGCACAGAGCCCTAGGTTCCATCTACAATGTTTAAGTCAATGGTGGCATAAGCCCATAAATCCTTAGCACGCAGATGCAAGAGAATCAAAACTTCAGGGTCCTCCTGAGCTACAAAATAAAGTTTAAAACCAACTGAAGTTACATGAGACTCCTGTCTCAAAACTAAAACACTCAAAACAATAGCAAAAGTCTCCTGTAGTTTGAACTGTGTTCTTAAGCTTATGTGTGGAAATCCTCAGGTGACTTTATTTGGTAAAAGAGGGTTTGGGATCCCAGAGGTAATCGAGTTCAAATAGTTCAGAAGGATGGAACTCAATCCACCATGGTGATATTCTTATGAGAAGAGCAATTTAGATACAAGCATACACAAAGCGGCAATATGAAACTACTGGGAGAATACAACTCAAAGGATTAGGAAAGAGACCTGGAGTAAATGTGGCCCTTCAGGCTCAAACAACAAATCATTAAATCCCTGTGGCTTAAATTTCCAGGTTGAGATGGCACTTATGTCAGCCTTAGAATATTGTACCCGCATGGATTTCAGCTCTCTCCTACAACATGGTTAGCACAAGCACAGGGCCTGATTGCTTCTGCCTTGATCCCAAGATTGAAAAGCCATTGTCTTCTAAGCAAAGAGAAGAAAGGGTTAGTTCATTCTCTCTCCTCTCTTGGTTAAATCAGTGCTTGCTGCATTGAGTTGCAACTATTGACTCAGAATGACTTTCTGCTTTTCAGATGCAGAAGCGACGCTTTGAAGCCCTCACAGAAGGGAATTTTTCTCTACTATGTCAGCAGCTAATCCATCAAAGACGAGAGGTTTGGAAGGGGGGAAAATGGACTTCCTATTTTTCTTCATCTTCTCCCTGAGGACGCAGAAATGGAAATGCGTCTTCTGCAGTTCATCCTGTTGCAGATGGCTAACCTGGAGAAGCTCTAAGTAGCTGTGTGTTTGGAAACAGCAAGCACAGAGCATGCAGAGACAAGGTATACTACCTTAGAAAGGACTGCCAGTGATGACAGTTTCTGCTCTAATAGGACTTTTATGATAAGTGTTAGATAACACTGCTCAGAAGGTAAGAGCTCTACCTGTTCAAGCATGGGGGCCTGAGATCAGATCAGCCATTTTAAAGCCATGTGTCCATGACGATGGATGCATAGGCCTTCCTTGTTGCCAAACTAGTCAAATAGTGAGCTCTGTTTTCAGGGAAAAACCCCATCTCAAATAAGTGGACAATGATGGAAGTGAACACCTGATAGCCTCTTCTGATCTCTGTAGGGTCATGAGGACACACACACACACACACACACACACACGCATACACATGCACACACACACTCTCTCTCATGAAAACACATACACATGCACACACATATCTCATGTATCTCATGTATACACACACTTGCATACATGTATATACACACACAAGCTAAATATAAAAATGAAATGAAGAACTTGGAGTACATGTACAACAACATTTGCAGAAAAGATGCATGGCCCTCTCAGGTCAGGGTCATCTTCAGAAGTAAGTAATTACTGCAATAAGGAGTCCTTAGTCATGATATTGACGCCTTGCAGGGTCTGTAGCTTGAGTTGTTCCAATATAGAGATAACATAGTTTCTGATTCCCAAGCTTCCCACAGTTCTCACACATATGTGCATGCTATACAAGTGCATGTGTTACTAGGACAGAATAAGAAACCATTTTAGCAATAACTTCTTTTTAAAACTAGCTTTGAAATGCCTTTGAGATCTGACAGAATAGCTCATTTGACCACAGTGTTCATTTAAATTTCTTGATTTGGTCTTCCCATGGACACACATGTGGAATTCAGGCCTTATTCTTGAAACACACATATTCGCACAGCATAAGGCACCCTGGTCCTACTTCATATAAGCTTGAAAGAGTGTGTAGGGAGAGACCCCAGGATGTCATGCATTCTGGATAAATTCTCCACTGATCTACACCCCCAGTCCCCTAAGCTTCCGTGTCCCCTTTTCTCAAGGGTAGATTTGAGAGTGAATATTTTTTGAAATTCAGTATGCAGGAGTTGTGAGATAAGTTGAGTTTCTATCACATGTTAGGCCCTGTGGTCCTTCACACAGAGCCCTGCCATCTTCCCTTGTTGACCTCCTTCAAGCCACAGCTGGTGAGACTTGCATGGTTCCTTGAGTGGTTTTACTGATTCTTTCCCTGCTATTTGAAAAATAAAATCACTCTGACACTTAAATAGATAAGTACATACTATGTGGTAAACCTTCTGCTAATACAAAAAATGTTCCATACTACTAATAACATTGAAAGGATATATGTGCATATATATATACATAGTGTGTGTGTGTGTGTGTGTGTGTGTGTGTGTGTGTGTGTGTAAAATGAAGAGGTTCCTTGTATTCTGCTGTAATCTACTCCCAGTGACTATAGATAACCTGCTGTCAACTTTGTTCCAGGCCATCTGGGAAGCAGACCCTTCCCCACTAAGCTCTGGCGATGATGACAACTCCTCTTGACTCTATTGTGACTTTGAGTGTCCTTAGGCCAGAGGACCCAGTCACACTCCACCCTGATTCCTGACTGAAAAAAAAAAGTGAAACCACACAACTTATGTTAAGCCATTACATTTTGGGGTTAAATTATAGCATAGTAGTGGACAAATACCCAGGAACATGCCTAGGTGGTAGGTTACATGACTAACATGCCAGAGGCCCCAAGATCCTCAAGTCTACATGAAAGACATATTGCATGTTGTGCTTTGTTATGGTGGAGGAGAAGACTCGGATGAGAGAGAGGCAATGCTTGGGAAAGCCAGATAGCATACAACAAAGACATCATACTGGCTGTGCAGTCAATTATTCCAGAACGTGTTACCTGTCTCCTCTCAGGAAAGTCAAGCTCCAGGAGAATGAATTTGGAGTACAGGTAATCTGCTGGCATACATCTCTCCCTTACTCTAAAAGCTATTTGATTTTCATGTATCTAATTGTATTGCTAAGATAATAATCTTATTTTCTATAACTCTAAATGGTACTTTCAATAGAAATTTCAGATAGATAAAGTTTTCTCTGTTATTAGTGATCACAATTGAATCTTTCTCCAACTAGATATGTCTATAAACTATCATAAGACACAGTAAAATTATACGGGGGGCTTCAGGGCCCAGGAAGGCCAGCAGCTCTCTCAGAGGTTGTTAAGGGTCAATCTCAGTGCTCGTTAGAGAGGAGTGGATCAGCCAGGCATGATGGTTTGGGATGAAGTAGTACTTTTTATGGTTCACTTGTTTTTCTTCCTAGCTTTCTGTTTCTTTCATTTATGAGTTTGCCTTCCTTTGGAGGCTGCTAGAATCAGGTGTCTTTCACCTCTTATATAGAAGTAGTTCTTACTAGCCAGCATTGAAAGAGTTACTGGGTCTGTTTAGTTCTGCTGGATTTTAAGATGATGCCTCACAGATGTTTAATTCATATACTGACCTTCTGAGGTCAAGATTATTACCCCTATTTAGAAGATCTAGAAACCGAGGCAGAAAGGTTGAGTAATTTATCCCCGGGTGCAGGAGGGATCAGTGTCTGAGCTAGGATTACAGTTCTGAGAGCCTCAGATTCCTGGACCTGTGCTCAAACCACTGCGCGAATTTCAGGCTGCTTGGCCTCCTTAAACTAAGCTCTCCTCCCTTCTTGCCCTCGGAGCCCTCTGCTGAGCATTTGAACTGCTGTCCGCTGATGTACAGGAGGTCTGGAGGCACAGCCTAGAAAGTAGACCAGGCACTGTCTGGTTGTTGCTGCCTTTTTTTTTGGGGGGGGGGGCAGGGGCTTGGCAGCCAGTTTCTCCTCTAGAATAGGTTCTCAGACAACTATGTTTTAAAGACTTTTTCTTTTCAGACAGGGAACTTACTCAACCCTCATTAACCTCCATCTCGTGCTCCAGAACTCTATTAAGGAGTTGAAAACATGGGCAAAGGAAGGCTCACTGGTACAGGAGGTGATATTTCATAACTCTGTACACAGGTTTCCACTGGAGGATTTTTTATAAGAGGAGCCTCAAGTTCTACCACCTACCTATACAGTACTTGCCCACTCCCTGGCTTTTGGAAGCATACCTTTTCTCACAAAGATGCAATAAAAACATGTGTATCTGCCACCATTGTTAATGTCAGCAAAGTGTTCTTGAGCTTGGTCAAAACAGAAAGAACTTACGGAAGAAATGTTTTTTAGCACTCTGGGTTTGGAGGCAGAATGGAAGACTTGATCTGGGTCTTTGTGCCAGTGTTTTGATCTTAAGCCAATCCCTTAACCTCTCTGAAGGTACAAAGACAAACCAAAGGGCCCTGGCTCATTAGAGGGTTCAGTGTGGTGGGAAAGATAGATCACTGGCTATGACACAAGGCGATCCGTGCTGTATTAGTGTTATGATCAAAGAGCTTAGGGAGCACGGAGGGAGCAGCAGTTAAGCCTGACCTTGATTTTTCACTGCATACCAAACAGAATGTATTTTAATTGGAATGACCCTGGCAGACCCAAGGTGGAAAACTACGGCCTACGTGAGGAAGAATAAGTGCTGGATGACTGGACCACTGAGTGAGCAGACAACTGAGAGAAGTTATGGGAGAGGGAGAGAGGAGGTAAGGGGGCAAATCTGGGACCAGCTGGCAAGTCGAGGCTGTTCCTTAGGGAGAAGAAGGCTGTTTATGAATGCAGCCACTCCTTCATACTGAACGCTTTTAAAGTGGTCATTCAGGCACCATAATAATGCCTCGTTTGAGGTATGGTTGAGTGCCAGAACTGTTTGAAAGACAGAAATAAGCATACGATCGCAGAATAGTGGTGAGCACCAAGCGAGATCTGGGTACGGGAACACAGAGGGAGACACAGAACATACAAGGATGACCTTGTCAGTGGGAGGAAGGGGAGAGGCATGCTTTGCGCTGTCCCTGGAAGCAGCCTGATGAGTCCTTTTCAGAAACCTCCACTCAAGCAAAATCAGTTTTCCTGGCTTTGGTGCAGAAAGGAATGTTAGGACGAGCAACCAAGAAGCAGATTTGGAGCTTATTAAACCTTAAAGAAGGATTTTTGGGGAAAGGATTATATATATATCTGAGAGTATGAGTGTGAAATCAGGGTTTATTAATAGATTTTTAGTAATTTTATGAGGACTAGAAGAGACACACCTGGGGAAGGAATAAGACGTATCTAAGTGTGGACATGAGCTTCTTGAGGGAGGGTCACAATTCACTTAATTCTCAGCATTAGCCATGCATGCTATTTAGATGGCTCTCAAGTTCCATATCAAAGGACTGGAAATAATCTTTTCCTTCCTCTTTTTGGAGAAGTGTGATTATAAGGGTGGCCATATTAGATAGGGGTGATAAGATAGGGTTATAATCTGATATACTAAAGCTTTGCACAAAGGGCTTTAGATAGGTCTTTTACTATATGAGGATTCAGGTAAGAGTTCTAGACAATTAGAGCTTACATCTAGAAAGAAAAAGACCTAAAGCCAAGGTTGTTGACCATGTTGGAATTCCTGATGCTCGTAAGAGGTTTCATTCAGAAAAGGCATGTGTGTGTGTGTGTGTGTGTGTGTGTGTGTGTGTGTGTGGTGTGTGTGTGTGTGTGTGTGTGTGTGTGTATGTATATATGTATGTGTGTGCTTGTGTGTGACAAGTCTTTGAAACATTTTATGTAATTCATATGAAATACATAGTGTTCTCAATATTTACTATTTTTATTAATGAATTCTAGTCTCTGAAATTCTATTTATTTTCTTCATGTTTTAAAAAAGCAGCTTCACAGTTTTCTCACATGGAGCTAATAATTACTTTGGGGGAGATGTTGATGGTACCTTCAAGTAAGTGTCATTGCTACCAAGAGGTTCCTAAGTGGAAACTACTGAATAGTTGTTGACCAAAAAAGAAAGTGGAACAGGTGAGATCATCAAATATTCACATAACAAATTAAAAGCTAAATTATTTAGATTAAGAATCTCTCTGTGTCTCTTTCTCTCTTTCTCTCTTTCTGTCTCTGTCTGTCTGACTGTCTGTCTCTGTCTATGTGTGTGTGTGTTGGAGAGGAGGGTGCATGTTCATATGAGTGCAAGTGTGTTAACAGGTAAATATGGAGGCTACAGTTTAGTCTTAGATGTCATACCCCTTAGAGTATCGCCTTGTTCTCTGAGATTGGGTCTCTCTGAACCTGGAGCTCAGCAGTTAGGGCTAGGTCACCTACCCAGTAACCCTCAGGGATCCACCTATCCCCACCTCCCCTATTCTGGGATTACAAGTGCTTGCTATTACATGACTGTTAAACTTGAGTTGTAAGAATCAAATGCAGATCCTCCTTTACTCTTACAATGATGGAACCATCTCTCCAGCCTTAAAAATATTCCCTTAATAAACTCTAATGCTGCTTTTAAAGTTTATGCCAAGGATCATCCCTGAACACTCAAAATTTCCTCTTTTGCTTTATATTAAATACTTTTGCAATTTTATAATCTCTTTAAGATAAAATAGATAAAATCTTTACTTATTTCAATTTCAATATTTTTAAGGAGCAGATTTGTTTATGCTTTACTCTGTACAGCAATTTAAAAACAGAAAATATTGTTAGTAGATAGAAGAAACTCTAGATGTAAAAGGGAGAAAATAGCACCCCGATGGTCCATTGTTCTGAGATCTGAAAAGACATCTTCCTCTTTCAGAATCTGCAGAGATTCAGTGCAGATGTCTATGGAGCCAAAGGATATGACAGATTCAGTGTGGAGGCTTTTGCTGTCATCCTCTCTGCAGGATGAAGTTGATTTAAATATGTTTTACCACTATGGGAAAATACCGACAGACATAGCACAGTGCCAGACTCTTTGATTTTTGGAAATGATTACTATGCTCAAATATGGTTTAGGAACAATTAGGAAGAAAAGTTAAAAAAAAATACTCTAAAGTCCCCAGGCATTGAGAATATCTTAAAAATATTTGTTTGTAAAGGTAAGCATGTGGGGACTGAGAGACAGCTCAGTGGTTAAGAGTACTGTCGTAGTTAGGGTTTCACTGCTTTGAAGAAACACCATGATCAAGGCTAATCTTATAAAGGACAACATTAATTGGGACTGGCTTACAGTTGCAGATGTTCCATCCATTATCATCATGGCGGGATGCTTAGGAAGTGTCCAGGTTCTGACATGGTGCTAAAGGAGGAGTTCTATATCTTGATCTGAAGGCAGCCAGGCTCTCATTCCGCATTGGGCAGAGCCTGAGCATGGGAGAAGAACTCAAAACCCACCCCCACAGTGACACACTTCCTCTAATGAGCGCATACTTTCTAATAGTGCCACTTCCCATGGGCTAAGAATATTCAAACCACCCCAAGTAGCTACTGGTCCTATAGAACACTTGTGTTTTGTTCCCGGCAAGCCATATAGTTTCCCACCACCATCCGGTTCCAGGGCATCTGACACCCTCTTCTGGCCTCCACAGGCAACAGGAACACAAGTGATGCATACACATGTACACAAATGAACAGCCAAATACATTAAAATAAGTTGTTAAGAGAAATGATTTAGCAAGTGTTAAGAAATTCTAGTTACTTATAGACTCTATGTTTAAATTATAAGGAAAATAATAATTGGGGTGATTATCAAGCACATGATAACTCAGATAACTGAGGACTAAAGAGATAATAATTGTGGCAAAACATATCAGCCAGACACCAAATCAACCTAAATTTTAGTTTAAATGTGCTTGTTATTGCAAAGGATACACGGGCAATAGTTGTTGCGTCACCTGCCCTGAAGGAAACCTAATATCTTGTAGAGATAAGATATATGCCTATAGAACACAGAACACAAGGAGGTATCCATTTTAAGACATGATCTCATCCCAGAAATGATAGGTGAGAAGAGACAGGAGCTTCAAAGGAATATCCTGGACATAGTTGTAATTATGGACAGGCTGTAATGAAATGTGACATTTTGGCTCCATCAATAGGAGATAGAGAATATTTGCCTATCAGGACCAGAAAACCACCATCAGGAGCAATTCACCCACAGTTATAAGGCAACCAAAGACATGGCGAATGGCCATGCACTACTGTAGAGGCAAAACATGCATATAAAACTAGGGAATTATTTAGTGTTGTTCTAGCACGTGGCTTGCAAGCCTTTATTGAGAGCAGTATGTTTCCATCCCCTTGTTATAGAGGAAAGTACATTCACAAAGCACAGTCATGTACATGATATAAGACTGTAATATGGAAGGGCTGGAGAGATGGCTCAGCATTTGCTAAGAGCACTGACTGCTTTCCCAGAGGTCCTGATCTTACATCCCAGCAATCACATGGTGGCTCACAACCATCCGTAATGAGATCTGACACCCCCCCCCCTTTTCTGGTGTTGTCTGAAGACAGCTACAGTGTACTCATATAAAGAAAATAAATAGATCTTTTTCAAAAAAGACTGTATGTAATATGGAATTATTTCTATCACCTTCAACTATAAGATGCATGCTTGTGTCATAGAGTTATTCTTGCAATATAGGCATATGCCTTTTAGGTGCTGTTTCCACATTTTTGAGATTATAATATAATCACAACATTTTCTCCTTCCCTTTCCTCTCTCCAAATGCTCCCATATATCTTTCTCCACTCTTTTCAAACTAATAGCTCTTTTATTAATTGTTACTACATGAATATGTATGTATATGTACATGTTCGTAAATACATAGAATGCTATATGAATACACATATTTCAGGGCTGAACATTTGGTACTAGTCAGTTGGTTGTGCTCTTCTCTGGGAAAGACCATGTCTCCAGCTCCCAGCTTTTCTCAGTTGCTTATATATAGTTTTTTGTGTAGGACTGAGGCCTTCTGGGTTTTGGCACATCTATAGGTTCCCTGAGCCTTAGGTGTGGGAATATTTTGTAGATGTATCCATTGAAACCGAGCTCTACAACTCCACAGTCTGGCTCATTGCGGTATTCTGTAGTAGTCTCCTGTTGCAAAGAGAAATTTCTGTGATGAGAGATGGGGATTTCACATATCTGTGGATATAAAGACCAATGTTTAAGCACTGTTCTTGGGGATACAGCTGTACATTTTAAAGAACTTAGTATTAATAGCTTCAGGAAAAAAATTGAGGAACTAAACTCTGAATGGTGACTTAGAGATACTATGAATGCCACAGAGCACACGAAATTTCCTGAAAGGACTTGAATCTGCTATTCTAATGATAGGAGATAAGAATAGGGGATCCAAGCTTAATTCTGTTTTGAACAGTAGACTTTTTATGCCAAGTTCACATCACTGGTGATGATTTTGTTTGTCTTCTTTCTGACTACAGTAGATGAAGCCAATTGCCTGTCTGACCTTTGAGAGGGGGATTTCTAAGCCCTAAGTCCTCCTTGTATTATTCAACTTTATTAAAGAGGAACCATTCATAATAAAAAAGGATCTGTTTTGCCATACTTAAACATTGAAAGGTATTAGGTTAACAAAACTTACAGCAATATTCATCTTTTTATTTTCAACCTAAAGTAATGTTTGATTTTCAATAAACATGTCATTATTAGCTATTACCGTTGGTTGCCACATAACTATATGCCCACATAACCTGAAGATATTTTTATTGCAGTATATAAAGCAATCAAGCTGGAACTGATCTAAAAAATTCCTCTCTGCTGGTCAGCTTTCATAGTTTCTAAAGGTGCCCTGGCATGTTGCTCAACCACTTCGATGGTACTGCCCTGTCTTGAACCATGAGTGTTATGGTGCTACACCTGCCATGCTAGCTGTGCCCACTGTCGCAATGGTGTCAGAAAGGTTATAGGTGGAACCAACTGCTTTCGGTTTGGATTTGAGGGCTATTGCACAGAAGGAATCTATGTCTGATACTGTAAACTTAGCTAAAAGCTTGTAGCTTGGCAATTCATAGGCCCTAAAGGGATATATGCTAATGTTGGTTTGCAAACTAGACATGATATTAAACTGTCTTCTGAGTATTTATGCTTACCCACATCCGTTAATGCTCCCCTAATTCTTGGCTATAGAAAGTTTTCTCTATAGTGGTCAGCCATTAAAATAGAGACTTTAAATGGTGAAAGTGCTGATAAGTGCCTACTGAGTGCTCAGCTATGAATGGGTTATCTATGCCAACCCCTCTGAGGGTTCAAGGAACATAATTGAAGAGGGTGCATAAAGGGTATAACATCTGGAGGACTGGTTGTAACATGGCATGGTCACCAAATTTGTAAAGTCTTGGCAGCTATGGTTATCTGGACAAGATGAGGTCAAGATCAGTCAATGTTCCAGCAGAAAGCACTAACTGGACTCAGTAGATTATAAAAATAATACAGGGCACATGATGGTGTCGTGGTTATGTATGGGTTGTGGGAACTCTGAAGGAAATTATGGTATGAATATGACTCACACATTATTTGCACGTATGGCATTGTGAAAGAATAAATAGGCAAAAAAGGGAAAAAAGAAAAATACCCATAGATATAGCAATCAATATACAATAAAATTATAATCTAAATACCCTTAGTATATGATGTGTCTCAACCCTACCTTTTTTTGAGACAGGGTTTCTCTGTGTAACTCTGGTTGTCCTGGAACTCACTCTGTAGACCAGGCTGGCCTCGAACTCATATCCACCTGCCTTTGCCTCCCAAGTGCTGGGATTAAAGGCGTGCGCCACCCAGCCTCTTCAGTACTTCTTAAGGGTTTATCAAAAAGGCTCACTTTATGGCATCTAGAACCTTGGTTATAAAATTTGACTATAACATTTAGGTAATGTGAATGGAATTGGTTAGTGTGGTGAACAGACTCTGAAATTCAAAGATACGTCTGCGTGTTTGATATGAGATGAATGAACTTCCTATTGTACTAATAGTGAGCCAGAACACACTTGGCAGAAAAAAATCTGATTGGTCCCTGGAAGCCTGGCTGGCAAAGGTGGCTCAGGGTTACTTGAATGCTTCACTCCTAAGGAAATCTTAGATCTACTACATGGTTGGTCATCTAGAAGATTAAGGGGTTAAAGCATTCACATACACATTAGAGCTGAGAAACTCAACATATATCCTGATGTACCACTTTGGTTTTATTCTAGCTTGAAGCCAGCATGTATCTTGCTGTGATGCTTTGTATATGTCTGGCCCATAGAGTGGCATGATTAAAAGTGGCCTTGTTGGAATAGGTGTGGCCTTGTGGGTGGGCTCTAAGACCCTCATCCTAGATACATGGAAGCCAGTATTCTGCTAATCACCTTCAGATGAAGATGTAAAACTCTTAGCTCCTTCTGCACCATGCCTGCCTGGGCGTTGCCATGTTGTTGGCTTGATGATAATGGACACACCTCTGAACTTATAAGCCAGCACCAATTAAGTGTTGTCTTTATAAGGGTTGTCTTGGTCGTGGTGTCTGTTCACAGCAATAAAACCCTGATTAAGACACTTCCTGAAGGGTAAAAACAGTTCCTGTTTTGCTGACAGCAATGGAAAGACCCTAACACCCAGTCTCTCAATAGAGCCAATAGTGACTCCTGCAGTAGACAAAGGCTGGTGAAAAGGCTAGGCTCTTGAGTAATGGTGAAAGACCTCATTGTTCAGCAATGCCAGGCTGAACTTTTCTGAATCATGACTTGGGAAGTCCTACTGCCAACAGCCTAACTGTTAAATAATGTAGATGATTGATTAAAAATGACGTTTAAATAAGTGTATTACTTTAGATATAGCCATTTGGGAGTCAAAGGATGATATGCTCAGGCCTCAGAAGACCAGAAGAAATGAATTTCTTAGAATTCACAATCCACAACTATTAAATTTAGGCAAGTGTCTTAGGTTATTTCAGCCTGAAAACCTCTGGTTTATTAATTGGGCTTAATAAAAGTGGCCATACAGACTTATTTAGAAAATTCTGTGGCATACCCACTACAACAGTCTACCTTGGTAAATAGTAAATATTGGTTGTCTTATCTTATGCTGAAAGCTGGAATTGTCAGTAGAGTTTGGAACTTAATGCCAACACACATTACCCAAAAATCCAAAATAGAAAGAATTGTGGGCAAATAAGGTGTCACACTTTAAGAACTGTAATTTTTTTTTTTATTGATCACACACATTCACCCGAACCTTTTGGTACTTCATTGAAAGGTTCAAAGTTGTGAATAAATGGGAGAAGTTGTACTTTTAGACTGGAGCAGAGAAAACGCTTGTGAGCCCAGAGGTAGACTAGTGTTCAGAATACCAATTGCAAAGTAGCTCTCCACTGGGGCTTTCGGGAAATGGTTCTTTCATAATTTTAAACAGTTTGTGAATTCCCCTTCAAAGCAGGCTGTTCAAGGGGAGCTGAATATAACCTCTGCCTAATTCCTCCCAGTATTTCATTTCTCTTTTGTTTGCAAGGTATTAATAATTAAATGTGCTTCATATTGATAACTGTCCCGCATCTTATTTATTAATGACTCACTATTAAGCTTAAACTTAATATCTCCAGAGGTTCTCAGGTCGCTTTTTTTGCAGGTCATTGCTCTTTTTCTCTCTGAGGGACTAAGAGCTGAGGTTTCCAGCTTTGGGGCTTAAGGTGGATGGGTCTTGATGGTGTGATTACCCACGACACACTTCATTAACACTAATGGAGTCACCCATGCAGTCAGAGAGAGAAAGAGAGCCTTCAATATAGTCAACTAATAGGCAATAAATTATTACACCTGGGGAAAGCAGTCATATGTAAGAGCTGTAAATGATCAGAGTTCAGAAGAAATACACATATTTTTATTTTCCTTCAAGTATGTGTCTCTTGGTTCTTAAAAAAAAGACAGATCTTATTTTCAAAGCAAGAAAGAATTTTTTTTGAACCAATGCTTTGGTTCAGTGTAGATATGTCAAGAGACACAAAATACACAAGGTAAAAATCAGATTGTGCCACATGGTTCTGCTTTCTACAGCCCCCATTTTCTTTCTTTCTTTCTTTCTTTCTTTCTTTCTTTCTTTCTTTCTTTCTTTCTTTCTTTCTTTTCTTTTTTGGGTTTGGGCTTCACTCAAATCCAGAATTATGCCTGAATGCTTTCATTCGAGACTTAGAGACATAGAGTACAAGTTTGCCTTATGAAAGGAATCGCCAGTTCATCCCAGAGGAGGGGAAAAAAACCACATCCTAACAAGCAAACATTGTTAACATGGGCTATTGGGAGAGATTTAATTAACCTCAGCAAACCCTCATAAATCTGGTCTACCATGCCCATATGGTACCTTAGAGACCACAGTGCTGTCAGTGCCCATGTGTGCCCCAGTCAGGATCTGCTCCCGGGTTCAGTCCATCACATTCCACCGAGCAGAATAACTTTTCTTTCCCTGAGCCCCAAGGGGTCTCTTGCAACCGCTTTCCTGTGTTTTACTGCTCCCGTGGCTCCCCTAGTTTAGTCTACTCCGAGAATCTTGAGAGTAACCTCTTCTGAGTTTCACAAGGAACAGATTCTTAATGAGCCTTTTCTCCTACAGAGGAAGGAACTTCTCTGTAGCCTCAGTGCTCAGCGGAGATTCGGAAGCCCTCATCCAGCCCTGAAATTAAGAGAGCCAAAAATCTTCCATCTGGGTAATTATGCTCTCCAAGCTCTTCAGCTTAGCCACAATTCACCACAATTCTTCTGAGTTAAACCACTATGTTCATGCTTCCAGTGTGTGTGTGTGTGTGTGCGCGCGCGCGCGCACGAGAGAGAGAGAGAGAGAGAGAGAGAGAGAGAGAGAGAGAGAGAGAGAGGTGGAGGCGAGGGGTAAGAGTGTTCATTTTATGACAATTGGGAAGATATTCAGTAAAGGTATTCTGCTAGGAATGGAAATATATCTGCTCTGAATTCTTGTCCAAGAGATTGAATACATGCATGTATTTAATTTTGGGGGTTTAGAATAACTAGATAGAAACTTTCAAGATAGCAGTCCTATGCATCTTTCCCACATTTTTCTCAGCATTAACATTTCACATAACTATGTCACACGAAGAAACCAACACTCATAAAGAATCAACTTAACTCCACACCTAACCTGGTGTTTACTAGTTGTTGCCTAATGTTCCTTATGTTCCTGCCTGAGGATACCAGGATACCATATTACATCTGTTCTTGTGATTTTGATCTTTCTATGTGAATGCTCTTTGACGTTAATGATCATGAAAGTTTTGAGAAATACTGGCTGTGTGTTTGATATACTCTTCTGTGATGGGGGCTGTTTCATGATTAGACTTGGTTACTTGTTTGAGGTGGGAAGGAGAATGCAGAGGTGAGGTGCCCTTTTCATTACATGTCTCAGGCAGACATGTTGTCTACAAGGCTAATGCTGATGACGCTCACCTGACTGAGGTAGTGTGGGCTGTCTTCTCCACTGTGAACTCACAGTGCCTCTTCTCTCCCTTTCACACACTCCATTCCTTGCCAGAAAAGTGCTAAGCCAAAAACACTTAGCCTACAATCTAGAGTTATGTATGGAATTATTCTCCAATCCTCAACAGGGAATATTTATATAAGCTATTCAGGTTAATTTATGAGAGGCGTGCCTCTTCTTCCACTTATTTATTGATTCGATCATTTATTTCTGCCAGTTTTATAATCTGTTTTATTGACTGTTGAACTCCTATGCCATATCTGAATGTAGTGATAGCTCAATTAAATTCATTAATCTTAAATAGGTTAATAGAACCACAAGTTCAGAAAGAGCCTAAATGTTCTCTGATAACTTCAACTTAATGGGATAAATTAATACCTCTGTTACTTTTTGCTTTCCAAATGCATAATAATGAGAAAGAAAGAACTACTATACAGAATTGTTCTATAATCATGTCTAATACCAGCACAACTCAGGGAACAAAATGCAGTGTCAACTATAGTTATTCTCATCTGCTAGAGCTAGGTATTGTCTATTTTAGAAGATCAAGTAAGAAATAGGAATTGCCAGTCATTGATGTAGCAACATATATAAATCACATATGTACATATCTAATTACTATTTACACATATACCCTCATGAACTATACAAACAAGTACATATACAAGTCTTACATATATGACACATGTAATTTATACACATTTATTTTTAATTATGCACGATCAAGCTACAGACAAACAATTTCCCCTTGTAGGATAATTATATTTTGCTAACACAGCAAACAACTTAATGTATATGAGATTCTGTTCATTTCTCTATTTAATTTCTTCACCTGTGTAAGGCGTTGACCCACAGTTTTGGTTCTATAGATTGTGTTTAAGAAGAGGTAGAATTATAAACTGCCATACTTTGGTGATATGCAAATTATTTTTACTCTCTATATTATAATCATAAATGGCAAGAGTTCAGTCACACGGTTGCAGAGAATCGTGTTTTATTTTATTTTCCATTAATTTATTTACTTGTTCAGTTGACAGCCGATCTCATCCTCTGCTCCTTTTGGTCCTCACTCATACCACCCCTCCCTCACATCCCTTCCCATTTTCTTCTGAGATGGGGAAGTCCCCCTGGTAGCAACACACTCTGGCACATCAAGTTGCTGCAGAACTAGGTACATCCCTTCCCACTGAGGCCACATAAGGCAGCTCAGGGAAGGCGATGGCATCCACAGGCAGGCCACAGAATCAGGGACAGCATCCACTCCAGTTGTTGGGGGACATGGATGAAGACCAAGCTGCACATTGTTAGGCGTGTGTGGCGGACCTAGGTTTAGCCTACGCTTATTCTTCGGTTGGTGGTTCAGTCTCTGGGATCCCCCAAGGCTCCAGGTTAGCTGACTTGGTTCTTGTGGAGTCTCTATCACCTTGAGGTCCCTCAATCCTTCCCCTCAGTCTGTCACAAGCTTACCCAAGCTCCACTTAATGTTTGGCTGTTGGTCTCTGCATCTGTTGCCATCGGCTTGACTCTTACTCAGAAGGGGAAATAACATAGACATCAGAGGTGAATGTAGGTAGAGAACTGAGTGGGAGACAGGATAGGGAGGGAATGGATCAGGAAGTCACCTGTAAGGAGAGAGGGAGAAAGAATGGAAATCCCTAGGGGACATCTCTAGGAGATACCAGAGACCCCTGCAGGATAGGCTTCAGGGCATCTGTGGGGGTGAATCTAGCTGAGACTCTTAGCAGTAGGAGATACGGGGCCTGAAGTGGCCATCTCTTATAGCCAGGCAAGACTCAGGACACTGATCCACTCACGCAACCATCAACATAAAATGCGTACTGCCTACAAGATATGCAAGGACAAAGATGGAGCATAGGCAGAGAGAATAGCTAATCAACAACTGATCTAGATTGAGACCCATCCTGTGGGCAAGAAAGAATCCCTGACCCTGTTAATGATCCTCTGTCATGCTTGCAGACAGGAACTTAGTATAACTGTCCTCTAAGAGGCTCCTACCAGTAGCAAAGAATCATGTTTTTATATTTAACCACCATAAATATTTTTTGGAACTAATTCTGGTTATGATTTTGTCTTAAATGAATAGGAACTATCAGAGGATATTAGGGAGCTTCCTGATACTAAAATTGATTGATTAAGCATTTCTTCAGGTACTTAGGATCAGGAGTCAATAAAATAGATAATGACCCTGGGCTCATGTCAATAAATAGGGAGTAAAAAAGAATCAAATTTAAAAGTGTAAAAGTGCAGTGTTAGGAGGTGGTCAGTGCACAGAGAAAGGTTTGACATTGTGAGAGGAAGAGGCTATGATATAGAAAACCTCTGGGATAGACTCATGTTCTCAGTGATTTTATTAGTCTGTTGAGAGTTTTATGCAACGTATTTTCAACATATTCATCCCCAACTTTGATTTTTCTTTCCATTTTGTTTTTCTTCTATTGAGTCCACTTTGTATTTCCTAATTAGACTTGGGAATGAGGCCGTCCCTGGAGTGTGGCCAACCTACCAGAGTTCATATCATTAAAGACCTCTGCCCCACTCTCTCCCACTAGCTAGCGATACAATACCAATAACTCCTCAGTCAGTGGTGGGATTTTTGTGCACACCTTTCCTTGCTCTACTCTAGAATTCTGTCTGGACTTAGTTTGTTCAAGTCTTATACATGTTGGCATGGTCATCATAAGTTCTTGTTTGGCTTCCTAGTTGCGTCTGGACAAAATGTGTTTCTTTGATATTGTGTACCACTTCTGGCTCTTACAGTGTTTCTATGCTGTCTTACCTGATGACAGGAGACTTCAGCCTTTAGTGTGAGGGCTGATATGTATGCCCTACTAGGATTCAGCACTCCACAGTTTCTTGTTCTCTATACATTGATCAGTTGAACACAGAGTCTCCATATTAATTGCCACCCATATAAAGAGAAGCGTCTCTGACAAGGGTTGGGGGAGGCTCTGGACTATGTGTATAGCACTGAACCATTAGTTAGGAATCATTTTAATATCATTTGAACAGAGTCTATCTCTTAATTGGCACCCAATTCAGCAAGAACCTTCTCTGATAAAGGTTGAAAGATGCTCTGAATTATGGGTATAACAATAAGTCATTAATTAGGAGTAATTTTAATACTATGTTAATTTGAAAAATAATAGTATGGAGTCTATGACCTGTCTAGCTGGAAGTTTTGGGGCCCCTTAACAGTGCCAGGTATGGGTTGCAGATCATGGAGCAGGCCTTAGATATGATTAGAAAGTGGTTGGTAACATTCACATCTTGCCACTGTTGCAGAAGTGGACACACTGGTCCACTCATCAGGGCAGTTACTGTTGTAGTTTGTAGATTCCCAGATGGAGACAAAGTATTTAGACTTAAGAGATAGCCACATTCCAGGCAATCTACTGAGTTTTTACTTAGATTTGATTGCTTCTCATGATGAATAATAATAAAAAAAACCCATTTCTTCCTGTAGCCTTGACATAACTTTTTCTCCTTGACTTAACATGCTCATATTCTAGAATATACCAAGGTCTGTTCATAAAGAATATAAAGTTGTACATACAAGTGCTCACAGTCCACTGAAGGAGGTTCCTGTGATCTAAATAAGAATGAGATGAAGAAAGAATCAGAGTCCGAAAGTCGCCAGGCCTCTGAGGCTCCTTACTTGTCAAAATAAAGCAGCTCGAGAGCACCCACACCCCTTCAGGATGTTAGTGTTAGTGTCACATCTGACATTTCTGATTATCCCTGCCAGTGGAGATGACAAAGTGGGTGTCTGCCTGCATCTTTTCACTTGATACTCTATTCCAGGTCACTTACCATCACTCCTGTCTCCTCACCCCCTTCTTAGAGCAGATACTTCTCTCTTTTCCAGTACATCCATTAATATAAATGTTAAATACAGAATGTTGAGGAGAAAACCAAGGTTCATTGCAGGGTAGAGACTCCATTTGAATACTGAATGCTGTTCTGAGACTCCTCATTTAGGCCAGGCATTTCTGGGTATGAAAATAACATAAAATAATTCACTTCTAATGCATTTATTCTGGTTCAACAATCTCAATATATGGTTCAAGTTTACCATCACAGTAACTAAAATTTACCTTCTACTATATTTCCCAAACTTTAGGGCCAACATTGAAAATCATCAGGTGGAACTCAGGAGTTGACAAGTCTTAGGAGAATTCAATTTCTCCCTTTGATTTTAATGTTATCCTGGGATTAACTCTAAGTAGAAGTGATATATTCAGCAAAATAGTTCCATAAGCCAAGCAATATGTTGGAATGGGGACAGGAAGAAAGGGAGATTGACTGGATGGTCAGTATATATCTTTCCTTCCTAAATGCAAACCTAGTCCCTGACATAAAATGGTAATTTGTTTTGTACTTATAGAATGAACACTCACTGAATGGAATATTTAAGAATGTGTGTGTGTGTGTGTGTGTGTGTGTGTGTGTGTGTATACATGCACATTTGTGTATGTGTGTATTTAAGCTATTAAATAGGAACGCAGAGTCAGTTATGAAGTTTAGAGGACATAGAACACGTGCATGGGTTGAGAAAGAATATGCAGTAGGGTGTGGCAATCCATCTAAGCAGGCAGTTAATGTTTCAAGACAATTAGTTATTTAATTGACCACTAAGCTAGTGCTAATGCATCTAAATTTGTAATTAATCTCCATTTTATTTTCATGATTTTATATTTATGTTTCCAGTTTTAATTTAACAACAAGCTTTAACTTATTAAGTGTATTTAACACTTACTTACTTGGGGGAGGGTCTTAGGAGATGGCTCAGTGGTTAACAAAAATGGATGCTCTTTTGGAGGACCCAGGTTAGATTTCCAGCCTCTACATAGTAGCCCACAGACATGTGTAACTCCACCCCTAAGGTATCCAATGTCCTCTTCTTGCCTCCATGGGTACCAGGCATCCATGTGGTACACAGACACATATATAGACAACACACTATACACATAAAACTGTTTTTTTAAGAACTTACTATGTTGATACAACATAGTCTTTATATAACTTTGGGTATTGCAATTAAAATAAGTTTTGAAAATAACTTGAAAGGAAAATATTTTATTTTTAAAATAATTTTGATTTGTTATATTACCTTGATTAAATGTTTTCACATTCAGCTGCTTTTCTTTTTAAATGATTTGTATGTTTATTGCTTGTTTCTCACTGAGAAGGTCTTTGTGTCTTGTGTCTAACTATCATGAGTCATCTTATCCTTAGGTCTTAAATCCTTTATGATCTCTGTACTTCTGAAATGAAACAGATTATCCTATGTATCTTGCTTGGGATGTCCCATGATACCTGGCATTTTGCTGCATACAGAAAGCATTCAATAACAATTTTTAATTAAGGTTTTATTATATGTTAGATAGAGTTTGCTTATACTTGCTTATCCTAAGGTGTCTCTTACTATGAGGATATTTTTGGAAATTAAAAGCTCAATAAGCACATTTTGGTGTTTAGTTAAATGGTCTAAAAAACAACTGTCATAAAGGAGGGCAAAATCTTAAATGGCTTATCAAATATCATTTCTTAAAAAATAAAAGTCCAGAAAATGCATCCCATCAGTATGTAAAATTACTGAAGTGGTTTTTACATTTTTTTAAAATTAAAATCTAGTGACATTTAACCTATTTATTCAGAGAGAAAGAGAACAATGGATTGCCTGTAGCAAAATCAACACAAAGCAATAACTTACCTTGTACTTCATATTATACTTAAAATAATGGGGAAAGGCACAGTAGACACAACCTTATGTCTTTGCATCAGTGGTGGGACTGGTAGAGAAGTAGATTAGGAAAGTAGTTACCAGGAGTTTTAGCCATGTGGAGAATGGGAAGTCCTAGTCTCAGTTGCTAATGGTGTTTTTGGACTTCATGTTCTTCTTAGGTTGTTCAGCCAATTCTTAATGAAGCTTTAACCAGAATATAAGAAGCAAAATGGGCAAAACTGGAGTCTTCTCTGACCTGTGGACCTGACGGTGCTTGGTGCATGTGCTGGAGAGACATCCTAAAACAGGACATCTTGCATGAGTCCAAGTTCAGGTGTTAAGTCAATATGTTAATACTTGAAGAAACTAGAGAAGCTCTTCCCTAGTGAGTCAAACAAGGATGAAGATGGTAGCAAAGAAATGTATGTTCCCATCATGAGCTGTTTTTCATGCCTCACAGCAAAAGAAATCACATCCATGGTCTAGGAATGTCCTATTAAGAAATATAGATATAACTTCTGGAACACTTATTGTTATTTCATGAGAGAGAAATGTACAGCTGTTGATATGGCAGGGTGATGGATTATATGTGGTTGGGTGGTGGGAGCAAAAATTGATTTTTGGGTGTTTTAACACAATCTGTACTAAGTCAATATTTGCTCCTTTTATAGAGCATTGACTTAATGGTAGTGTATATCAGTAGTGCATTTTATTTATATTTATAAAATAATGTATGTTTTTATACTGTGTAACTTATGCAGTTGGGGTCAGGGTCAATTAATACAATAGAAACAAAGCATATAAAAATAAAATAGCAGTAATTTAAGATTTGACCAGTGAGCTATCCCCTAGCCCAGAAATTTGTTTTATAGTCCAGGTTCACTTAGCAAGTGGTACGGAGCATCCGGAGGTATTAGGTCATGAGTAGATTTTTAATCCACCAACATGGCTTCCCTGATCACATCCAAAGATCTTCTAGGTTTGTGGGATCCATCTGGAATGAAGACATACTCTTATTAGACATCTTTAATCTCTCTGTCTAGAATCCTTTAGTACACACCTTTAATTCCAAACAATGATGTCTAATCTAGGGGCAGACAAAGTGACAAATCAAAGATTTGACAGAATGAGTCAGAAATAGAATATGCCCAACGCTAATGAGAACAGACGAGAAAGGGAGGCTATTTATGAGCCGTGCTGGAAGAATCAGTCAGATAGAGGGCAGTTCAGTGAGTGCAGTTCACTTGGGTTCAGGCAATGCAGTGGAAATCAGCTGAGTTCAGTTCAGTGCAATTCAGTTAAATACAGTTGAGTTCATTGGAGTTCATTCAGTTTCTGCTGTCAGTGTAGTTCAGTTTGTGGAATTCAGTGGCAGATTTTCTAAGTAGAGCAATGCAGTGAGAAGCTGAGAGAGACCAGATTGAATCAGTTCATTTGGGGGGGGCGGGGTTTGAGCCAGAACAGCTGAGTTGAACCAGCCAACCAAAGTTCATCAAGAACTAGAAAGGAAGAGCTCATTCAGCAGTAAGCCTCTTCCCAGACAATAATTACATCAGGCAAATAAAAATAAAAATAAGCCACAGCTCCTGCCTATAGAGTGCCTACAATGTACTAGAAAAACAAAGAAATATAGTGTGAGAGTAATCATTAAGGCTAAGTCAGCTCAGCAATGCTTGAGCACTTGCTGATTCACAAAACTATTAATACAAAACATAAACAAAACCCCACACAAATGGAAAAAAATTACAATGATGTATACTTAAATTTGGGTTAGTGTATTGCTATTTACCACTCATAAAAATAGTCACTCAAAATCATTTTAAAAGAATTTAAAAATGTATACATTACATTTTCAGCTTTCATGTTTTATTGCAATGATAGTTACTATTTTCTTAGACCAGATTAAACGAATGTGTTTTAGACCTTCCTTAGCATGACTTAGAGGAATTCATAATAGTTATTTACAGTTTCAGTTATAAACAATTATATTTCCCAACTTCTGGAGTTCCTTGAGCACATAGATGACCCCTGAATTTCAACATTCACACTTAATAATGAGAAGATGATTTCACACATTTGCTTATGTTTGGCACTCTGATATTTTCTCATTAAAATCACTAAATTATTTCAACCATATTATTTTGTATATTTTCCCCAAGTCTCATTAAAATATGACTTAAGGTCACAGATATTACAAAAATTGTTTTACAACAGTGATTCTATGTCAGGCTAGCAATCAGAACTTAACATACTTGAATAATTGAACACTGATATCTCTTATTACTCTTTGCCTTAGATACATTCCAGAATGAAATTATAGCCTATCATATTTTGCTATCATTTATTATTGTTTAGAAGAAGGTCATCATTTTGAAAGAATAAATATGTGCATGTAGATACTTAACTGCTCATGTGTTATGTCTGATGATATTTGAAATAAGAATCATTATAAAAGCAACAATAAAATGTTTCTATATTTTACTAAAGTTAAATGTACTAGAACATTATTGGGTCATCACTAATATAAAGTGTACAGACTATATAAAGGAATTATAGAACTCCATTGTTAACAGTTGCATATTAAAGTATAAATCCTAAGGTACAATTCTGAAGACTATATTTTAGTAATAGACTTTTACTACTAGGATAGATTTTTTTCTTTCCCTGATACATTTTTCTTAGTTTCTAAATTCCTGTGTAAGGTGTCATGTATATATGTCTATGTTACAAATTTATCTATCATATCTCTCTGTCTATGAAAATGAAGCAAATGAATTCTTACAGCTACAAATACTAGTTATCCAAACTTGAAGGAGATGAGTATGTAAGCTTTGTTATTGTTCTTTATTATATTTGTATTGTCCTTCATGTTAAAATCAGCTCAAACTCCTTTTGTAGTTCTAAAACATACCAGAATAAACAAACAGTTATGCAAACAAAAGTTTCTGATGAGGGACTGGTCACCAGGCTCAATGGGAAAAGGTGCTTTCTACATAAGACTAGACACCTGATTTCTATTCTTAGAACCCATGCAAAGTTAGGACTGATTCCACAAAATCATCTTTTGGCCTCCACACATGTACACGCTCGTGTGTATCCACATACATCATGCCCATGTACTAATATAATAAATATAGTTTTAAAATAGTTTCTAATTACTAAAGGGTTTTGTCATGTGACATAAGTACTTATAAAACTCAGATTGGTTAAATTGTGCACCAGTTTATTAGTTATGCTTGATGTTGATTGTAATAATTCAGGAATCAAGACTGGAAAATATAATAAAAGTGCCACTTACTATGACATCTAATAACCCAGTTAGGAAATTTTTGCTTTCTGTTTTTGTGCCCTTAAGTTCTACTGGCCTACAAGTTTTGGTTCCAAAGGGAGTGCTTGTGCCAGGAGCCACAATAAACATTCTATTGAACTAGAAGCTCAGACTTCCTCTTGGCTGCTTTGGTCTCCTGATGTCCTTAAGCCAATTGATAAGAAATGAATAACAGTGTTAGGAGGGGTGATTGATCCAGATTATCTTGGGGAAATTGGATTACTTCTCTAAAAGGGAAGTAAGAGAGATTATGTTTGGAGTTCAGGCCATCCTTTAGGGCATCTCTTGGTATTCCCTTGTCTTGTGATTAAATTCAATTATAAACTACAACAGCCTAATCTAAGCAATATAGCAAAGGTCACAGACTTATTAGGAATGAAGGTATGGGACATGCCTTCAGGAAAAGAGCCAAAACCTGCTGAAGTTCTTGCTGAGGGTAGAGGAAACACAGAATGGGTAGTCAATAGGTAGTTAAAAATACCAGCTAAGGCTGTGTGACCAGTTGCAGAAACAAGAGTTAGATAACTGACTTGAGTATTTCTGTTGTGTTCTGATAAAATGTATTTGTACAGATATTTGTGTTTTCTTTCCTTGGTTGATTTTTTCTTTTTTCTTTTTAAGATTTTTATGTATTCTTCTCTCATACAATATATTCAAACCACAGCTTTACCCCGTCCATTCCTCCCAATATTCCTCCCTACCTCCTATTTTTCCCAGACCCACCCTCCATATTTTCCTCCAGAAAAGAGCTCACCTTCCAGGGACATCAAACAAACATGATACATCAAGATTCAATAAAACAAGGCAAAAACTCTCATATGATGTTTGGATGAGGTAACCCAGTAAGAGGAAAAGAGTCCCAAGAACAGGCAAAAGAGTCAGAGACACCCCTATTCCCACTGCCAGGATTCTGTCCAAAACAAGTCAACAACTATAGTATATATATATATATATATATATATATATATATATATATATATATATGCAAAGGAACTGGTGCAGACCCATGCAAGCTCTATGACTGTGCTTCAGTCTGTTTGAGAGGGAGAACACTGACTATGAATTGAATTAATCCAGGTCTTTGAGATAGGAAGATATAACTTTAATTTGTACTGTACTTTCTACTGGCAGCCTATGTAAAGGACACAGAAAAAAGAAAGCTCTCTCTTGCCTTGCAGTCATTAGAGCCTACTTCTTCCAGATTCTATTGTATACTGAAGATCAGCCTAGGAATCCAGCCTTTTGGATTGAGCAAAACTATTGCATTTCTGAATTTTCCATTGGTAGACAACCTTTGTTGGACTAGTTGGACCACAGCCTATAAACCATTCTAGTAAATCTCATATACACACAAACATACATACACATCCCTACCCTCACATGCCCCCACATTATATGGGTTCTTTTCCTCTAGAAAACCTTGACTAATAATACAACCTTCCTAGGAATTAGCTAGGTAGAACAGATCAGAAGTTGTAGCAGAAGCGGATATCTCATAAACTCTGATCTTAAGAGATGATCTTGAAGTTTCAAGGATGAAAATAAAAGTGCTTTGGTTTTTCCTGTTGCAGTTCAAAGGTGGGATTCAAGTTTCTTGGGACAAAGTGTGTTTCTGTTTTCACATGTAGCCTCATGAGCGTTTAGACAAAAGTACTATGCTTGTGTCTCACAAGCATACTTTTTTCTATTTGGTAGGCTCTAGGGATTTATTTTACTTCCTTTCCTCTGTAAAAGTGCCACTATTTTCTGTACCTAGTGTTTGTGTTTGATCTGTTGCTATGTATTGTAATGCTAAATGTAGGCCCCCAAGACCTGGTTGCCCCAGAGAAGAGAGAGATTGCACCTAGACTCAAGTGATGCTAGGTGACCTTGCCCCCAAGTTACTTCTGATTGGTGAATAAAGATGCTGTCAGCCTACAGCTGGACAGAAGAGACATAGGTAGGATTTAGGGTTCCTAGGCTTAAGGTCAGAGGAGAAGTACAAGGGGGAGAAGTTGAATAGAATGGGAAGCTGCCTTGGATTAGATGAGGCTTGAAACAATGGCCATGTGTGTTGGCTCACTGGAGTTAAGAGCAACCCAGACAAAAGATGGCAAACTGTATAATGGGATTATAGGTTGGGAAATAGGCGTATTAATATAGAGAATAGATATCTGCACAGCTCTTGTGCTTATTAAAGGTTCTTGTGAATATAAAGGTTAAAGGTGGGGTAGAAGCCCTGGATTGGGATTAATTATTTCTATAACACCTAGAGCACTGCACCCTTTCTCCCATAAATTGGCTGATATGTAGAAAATATTCATTCTTCATAGCATTCACTTTTATTCACTAATCTGTTTCCCTCTTGAGTAATAACAAAGCAGTTTTCCCCTTGGTTCCTTGGGGAGCGTGTGTGCCTTGTGTATATGCCCACCACAGCAAACAGCATGTGCGTGGAGGTCGGAGGACTATATTCTGGAGTCAGTTCTCTCCCTCCACTATGTGGTTCATACTCAGCTCTCCATGCTCAGAAGCAAGCATCTATAGCTGCTGGGCTGGTTTACTGCCCCTCCCTCTTTAACTTCTCTTATACTTGCTTTCTCACTGTGCTCTAGCTGAACACCTCTAGCATATAGGTCAAACTTGCTGATTTCCTTCTGAGTCGAAGCTCTTTGTGCACTGTAGAACAAGCCAGCATTGCTTTTCTAAGCTGCTGTTGACCACACTGTCTCCTTCTCTGTCCCACTGTTATGTTCTTAGTAACATTTCCCTGGTTGCTTTCACTGCAGGTTTCTCTCTGTTCTTACAAGTTATACTTTGCACATTATTTCTATTTCTTATTGAATCCTATTCTCAACACATACCAAAGTAGGGTCAAATCTTCAGCCCTGCTCAGGAAACAGTGTAGACCGATGGATTTGCTTGTTGCTCAACTTTGGCCTCATTGACTGAATACTCTTTCAAAGAGCAGCCATATGTTTTATAAAATCTCTGCCAGGAATTTTCATCATTGCGAATGGTCTGATTCTATTTATATTTAAAGTAATAATTTTATTTATTTACATCCCAAATGTTTTCTTCTTTCTTTCTGTAGTCCCTTTGACTTTGCTCATTTTCCCAAATTGACACCTTGGGCTTCTGGCAAAAATACGAGATGGCTTAACACCAGATATTAATTTCTCTTAGTTGTGGGGTCTGGAAAGCCCAAGATCAAAGTACTGATAGATTAAGCTATTGATAAGGAACTTTGTCCTGGCTTGCACATGGCATCTTTCCTGCTGCATCTGGCTGTGTCATGCTGTGAAGATAGGAAATCCTGTTGAGACTTTTCACATTATTCTCACCCAGGCTTTGCTCACAGGATCTCATCCATGCTCACCACCTTACAAAGGTCTGTTCACTGACACCATGACACTAGGGGATACCATTGAAACAGAAATGTCAGTGTAGGGATAAGTAAATAGTTTTCTTCAATTCTATGATGCTATAATGACCTACTGTTGGCTGAATAATTTGTAATTCGCTGAAATGCATTAGCATATGGTCCCAGCAGAAGTTAAGACTATCATAGGAGGGGTCAGACTACTAGACTTGCTATTTTATAGTGATCCCACGTTTATCACTACGATGTTAATCAACCTGAGGTGACAGAATTGTCATAGCCTAATCACTTCTTAATGGGTCCCCTATCCCAACTTGCATGCATTGGCAATTACTCTCCAGTGCATAGTTTTAGTGGACACATTAAAACTACTCTGTAAGGATCAAACCAACAAGTGCTAGTCTCCTTTATCCATACAACTTCAAAAATATCAACAATGGCCTTGTGACCTTTCTCCATTGGCCTTGACTGCTAATTCTACAACCACTGAATACTTTCTAAATATAATTTTAGAGTAAGGCATAGAAACATTAGCATCATATGGGGATATTTCTTTGCTTTGCTCTTAGTTTTTAAAAATGTGATTCACGTGGGTGCCTTTGGATCTTCCATATGGAAATACCATTACAGGCAATTTTAGTTCATGACATTCTCTGGGGCATAGAGAAAAGAGAGTATTTCTCTTATTTTAGGTACAATCTTTAGTCATCTTATTGACCCATTCTAACCATGGCTCAGAAGTTTTATCTCCTGGGACAGATTCAGAATTTCTTACATTTTCGTGTTAGAAAAGGCTTAGGCAAGAGTCTCCAGTTATATATATTACAGGTGATAAGCCTAGTTTCTTTTGTTTGCTTTGTTTAATTTTTTTATGCTTCCCAAATGTTTTAGAGAAGGATTCCAAGTTAAGCTATGTTTTCTCTTACATCTTTTTCTTCATTCTTTAAAATGATCATCAGTTTAAAAACACAATGATGGCTGAATTGGTGTTTAGGTATCACTCCCCAGACATCCATCCTTTATAAGGTCCTTAGACACTGTAGCAACATTAGCACCTTCATCGCATCCCATCAAGGTTGCGGGCATGAGATTCTCACTAAACATTTAACCATGTATTGGTATCCATGGGGCAGCCTTGAAAGAGGGTGGAGAGTCCTTATTTCTGATACCATCTTGGCTCTCAGGTGTGTCCCTAGCCCACACTGATCTTTTTGAGGTCATATTAAAAGTTTTGCAATTGTCTTTAAAGAATATCATGGCTACTGTTCGAAAAATATCTCATTGTATCTATTCATAGGGATTATAGTTACTGAAGTGCAAGTAGGATGGTGTATCTATTATTGAATTAATGACAGCTCCTATTCACATTTTGTTATCATGGTGTCCATAATTTGTTATATTTTAAGAACATCTGAAACTGGAAGCACTCCAAAACAGGAAACTTTGCTTTTTCTCTTTGTCACCTTTTCTTGGAGATAATTCTGGTCTGCTCTGGGCTAGTTTAGAATTTTAGTTTTGTTTATTATCTAGTACTCTTCTCTGTTCCCCTTACTGGTCACTTCTGAATTACATGTAGGATGACAGTTCGGAAGAGCTCACCATCTCCTTATTAGATGTAACCAACATACATGACAAAAACAAGAAAATGAAAACTGTCCAGTTAGCTTGGAATTGCAGACAAATAATGAACACTGCAATATATTTTGTATGTGGCACATCTCTTTTTGAGATTTTTGTTGTTGTTAATTGGATCATTGGAGGTAGGAAGACCCACTTTAAATCCACTTCACTTAAGGTCAGAAGACCAACCTTATATCTAGGTCTTTTGAGGTCAGAAGACCCATCCCAAATCTGGATCACACCCTTTCTTGACAGCCTACAGAAAGGACAAGGAAGAAAATCTGCTTGTCTTCACTCTCACTATGATTAGAGCCTGTTTTTTTTAAGATCCTAGTGTATTCTGAAGATCAGTTGAGACACCCAGCCTCATGGACTCTACAATTACTAGATTTTTGAACTTTCCTTTGGGAGACAGCCATTGTTGCATGAGCAGGACCACAGCCTATAAGCCACCCTAATAGATTCCATGCTGTCCAGTAGAATATTTCTGAAACTCTGCCACAGCTTACAGCACTGTAATTGCACAGAGGAACCACTGAAAACTATAGAAATGTTTAAGTCCAGTATAAATATGTCCCACATTGAGGTTCATCTTACCTGGGTCTTTAACTCAACTAACTCACTTCAACACCAGAGCACTTGATTGGCCAGAAGGAATGGGCAGTCTTTAGTGTTGACAGTGATAATGTCATTAAGTTGCTAAACTTTCAGAATCTTGTGACAGTGCAATCCCTCCTTAGATCCTCTTAGCTTAGTGGATGTCCCTGAGCCTCATCTACTTTTATAGTATAAAAGTATAGTATAGTAGCTTCATCTACTTTTATAACAAATGGTGTCTCCCTCCTTCCCACCTCTTTAACTCTGGAAATTGCTCAAGGCTGCGGGCTTTTTGTGGATTGTTTTTCCACACAGAAAGAAGACTTCCTGTTAGCCCAGCTGTCTTTGCCTCTGTAATTACATGGTCATCTGGCTGTTTCCCAGACCTAGAGGGCTCAGGAAGTACTTAGAAAGACATCTGTAAGTTTGATGCATTTCCTCCTGAAGATACCTTAAGCCCTATATAAATCAGCATGTACATCCTGGCTTTTAGATGTGACTGTATCTCTAGATGACATATATTTGGACTCTGGGAAAGCCACACACATGATGAGCCAGGAGAAGCCATGGGATACCTAGGACAAGGATGCCCTAGGCAGTCTCTGCCTATGTGAAAAGTGTTTGTCTGAATTGTTCATAAAACTATGAGTGCTTGGTATTCATTTCATGTTATTCATTTAGATGAAGAATTAAATATTGAAATTATGTTTGAACTTCTGGAGATTTGTCCAGGCTCTTGAATGAGCTGATAATGCTTATAGCTTTAGATGACACTAGCACTAGACAAACTTCACATTAAAATTCCTGTTTAAGCCTTCTGAACTAAGGGTAAAATACCAAGCTGGAAAGGCCTCTTTTTCAGCAGGGGAATAAAATGGCCCTTGTCACAGTGACTCCGGATACTGCTTTTCTGGTGCTTTTGAGTTCGTAACATAATTAGCAGCCACATATATGTACAAATAGATGTATATTATGTATGTGAGTTTGCATGTGAATGATTCTTCTGGGGTACACTTTAACTGACAAAGTATAGGGTTCAGACTGTGGTGGGTGCTCTTCCTCTTTGGACATATTGGGGTATTCAGATAATCACTGTAGGGATAAATTTGAATTGCTGATGTTTCAACCTTGATTTGGAACATGGATGTATAGAAGTGAGTTCCTTGTGAGCAGCCTACTAGGTTATTCTCTTTTGCTTTCTTATGGCTGTATGTGGGAAAGGAGAGAACAGCAGAGGTTGAAGTGGAGAGAGATTGCTCTGCAGAGAAGGCTTCGGGTGTGTGATCCTCAGTCAGTTATTATACAGAGTTGTTGTCATAGCCAGACACAGTGATGTAACCTAAACCACTTCTGAGAATATAAAATGCCGCAGACAGACACAATTGTGTTGCCCTTTCCAGTTCTATGTCTCCCATTTAGACACAGTGACCCAATAACCCATGAATGTCAGGAGTTCCTATTTTGAAAATTTAACAGTATTGGAGAGAGGTTTGTAAAAGGCATGGGTGCTGTCTTCATTAGGGTTTTATTGCTGTGAAGAGACACCATGACCAAGGTAACTCTTATAAAGAAAAAACGTTTAACTGTGGCTGCCTTACAGTTTCAGAGGTTTAGTCCATTATCAAAATGATAGAATGCACGGCAGTATGCAGGCAGACATGACCCTGGATGAGGCAAGAGTTCTACATCTGAAAGCAGCAGGAGGAGACAATATGCCACCCTGGGCATAGCTTGAGCATATACAACCTCAAAGCCCACCTCCACAGTGACAGACTTTCTCCAACAAGGCCCCACCCACTGCAACAAGGCCACATCTCCTAATAGTGCTCCTTATTTCTTATGCCCAAGCATTCAAACCTATGAGTCTATGGGCTCCATTCTTATCAAATCACCATCTTGTGTTTCCAATTGTAGTTATATAGTAGAATGTCATCTCCCAAATATTATTTTCTTTGGATACATGTATATCTTGGCAAATAATGTTTGAGGGATTTGATATTATTATTATTAAGGAAAACACAGAGGCAAATGGAGATGCATTCTTCAAAGCCTTAACCACACACAGGGGAGTTGGAGAAACAGGAAGAGCAGCCTGTGCACACTACGACCCAATGCTTTCCTTTCTTCGCTGTAGCTACCCACATGCTGTAATAGTGACACAGGTCACAGATGTTAGCAATTGCAGGTTCTCTTTTCTCTCTAAAGTTTACTTGCTTTGATGTTCTGATTTCCCCAAAATTAATTCCAGAAACAGGAAGAAAACAGATCTTCATTTCTGGTTAATGTATGTACAGGGCTCTGGTTTGTGATCCCATGAGTTGTCAAAGTCGTGTTCAATTCATGTACTTTGAAAAAATGTTAAAATTCTAAACTTTATATTAATGTTTAGCTGTGTGGCTTAGAATTGTTATGTATGCATATGCATTAGATGATTGTGGACTTGTAATAGGGAAATATATGTGCATATATATATGATATAGTCAAATACATTGCTTACTATATGATCATGAAATATTAGATATCTATTTTGCTATTATATGATGATTTATCCCAGTAATAATAATAAATTCAGAGTGTAGGCATTTAGCTTATTGGACCATTTGAATGTTGAAGAGATATTGCCCTTTCTTAAAACAACTTTGTTTTCATACTTTTAATATTCTTTTAAATTATAAAAACTATAATGTCCCAAGTTGCTGTGACAGCTGAAGATCAAGGGTGTGTACCAAACTAAATAACAGACCTAACATCTGATTTTCCATCCCAGCATGTCTCAGTCCAGATTTCAGTTTATGTCTCTCTAATTGTTTTAGCAGGCTAGGTTCTGGTCAGCACATACTACATCCAATTTGATGAAGTGTGACCTGTCCTCAGGTCACCGGGTAATTTTTAAAGAAATATACATATGTGCCTAGGTCTAGGGATACAAAATTGAATAGTATTGCTGTAAATATATTTGAAAAATAAAGGAGCCAGTTGGCATGCTATTTCCAAGTTTCGTTTTGCTGGAAAGGTTATTTCAGGAAAAATCCTAATATTAAAGACAGGATCTAGAAATCTTTAATGGCTCTAATGCATGCTTGGAGTACACTGGTGATACTTGCATTTTGTCCTTGAAACAATTTCTTTACTTTGAAATGAGAGCTTGGCTGGTGTATTTTGTCCTTCCTGTCCTGTAGGAATCTGCCTTTAACCAATAAATTCCTAAGAGAAGAATGGGGCTACATGAAGATTTTGTTCATAATCTTTGTGTTTTTTATGTCTTGGACCTTTCCTTTGGCTCTCTCTCTTTCAAATGGTGTTTTCTTTAATCCATTCTCCCAAGAATTGTCAAGCTTATGCCAAGCAAAAGCACTGAGTGATGAGCTAAGCCAGGACAAATCCAGAAAGTAGCTGATGTGTTCATAGGCATGCTGTCTATGTCCATTTTGCTTTGAAAATGGAGTCATTTGTGGTTGCTAGGAAATCCTGCAGCAAGACAAACTCCACATCTGTTTTAAAGTGGCTAGCAGGGAGGAGCAAAAAACAATTTGATTTCCACTCTACCTGATAGTTTCCTTTCCATTACAAAGGGCCATTTGAAGAAAAAAATATTCAAAATCTCTTACTTGTGACAATTCCTGAAGTAGCAGCTACCAGTTCCTCACCCTCCCATGGCTCTTTGGCACTGCAAATTGGGACCATCTAGATGAGTAAATCTGTGATATTAACTGAAATGTATTATCTGTGATTATTTGTCCCTGGCATCTTGGTCCTCAGTGTTGATGACTTTCAGGTCCTGATATGTTTCCCCCAAACCATGAAAATCAGACATGACATGAGGAGAGATCATCACAAGAATCATGCCTCTCCTGAGAGGAAGGACACTGTGCCAGTTAGTGTTCATGCTTGGGAAATGATGTGATTCCCCAAGGTGATCCATTAGTATTGCTCTCAGATGCTCCTCCTAGGTTGCTTAGCAGGTCTAAGTTGGGAAAGAAAGAACAGAGGCCCCTGAAGGGAGAGTTTGTCAGCAAAATTCATATTCTAATAAGGGAACAAACTATCCTAAAATGACATCATCCTTACTCCTGCCTCCCAGAATATGTATTTACTTTTTGTAGTTCCTTTTAGTTGCTGGTAAATTTTCTTTAAAATATGCACTTGAAAATTTATAAAAATTATGATTATGTTTTTCTTGTAAAGCTTACATAACAGAGAATATTTTCATTTACAGGTGAAGGGAATGTTTATTATAGGAACCTTCTTTTTTTTAAATTTACAGGTTGGTATTTTTATTTTTTATTGAAAGTAAATGAGATATTTTCTAACAACTGCTGGTATATATTCAGCTTTATTCCACCCAGTGGAATCTGACTTCTCTTCATTAATGGTCATGATCACATGAAGAACTTAAACTCCAATACTCAATAAATTTTTCTTACAATAGCATATGACTTTTTCTTTCTTTCATAATATCCATTAATAGGGGGTTTATATGAAGCTTCTTAAGTGTGATAAATTATAAAACTTTTCAGAGTAGTATAGCTCATAAACTGATTGTAACATTAGTGTACATAGTAGCATTAATTTTCAATTATAAAATATGAATGCCATATATATTGAGTATAGAATGTGGTGACTCAATTAATATATTATGTATGTATAGTGCATTTTCCAGTCTTTAATTAAATGGACTATTAGAACAACTTTTAATAAAATTTCAAATATAACCTAGATCAAAACAAATAACTCATTTTGCAGATGATAAAATTGAAACCTAGTCGTGATCAATGCTTTGCCTGCAGTCCCTTTAACGAGTGGTATAACATGGGTAGAAAGGGCTGGCCTTAGGCATTCTTCACTGTCACATTCATACTTTCCTGTAAGGATCTTTCTAGAATATAAGACCATGCTATTATTTATCCAATAAAAATCTAGTATTTGGACATTTTTATATAACTTGTACTGAAAGCTCATGTAACATTTTATAGTATTTCTTATGTAGCATAATTAAAACTCGTTACAATTCTAATAAAGGTTTGAATCAGAGCACAATGCTTTCTAAATCCCAAGGTGACTGATTATTTGAACACCATAGGCTCTTTTTGTAATTGTTCATTCTACTGAACACAGCATGAACCTTATTAAGCATGTGGTAGGGTATATTTTTATTCTTGAACTTAATTCAGCCCTAATATCTAAGAACTCTGATTCTTGAGCAAGTATTTCATCATTATATAATTCTTACTTAAGAATGTGATCGTGTGGTCTGAGGTTGCCACCATCTTGGCTCCTGTGACCAAGCAGCCAGTTCAGCCAGGTACACAGGGAACAACAGAGTGAACAATCACTCAGGACACAGTCTTTCTGAGTTCCTTCTGCATGTAGAAGCTGGGCAGCTCTACAAATGTCTGGGCACGTATCTTGCAAGGGAGCATTTGACCTGCAGGGAGTCCTGTGCTTAGAGGGAGTCCTGCTCTCAGAGACCTGTGCCACATCTGACACAGGGAAGATCCCACTTCCTGATATTCTCTAGAGAACTAGCAGGAGCAGGTTAATCACCATTGCCCCATCCATTGGATGTGGTAGACCTGTGCCACGTCTGACAAGGGGAAAAGCCTGCTTCCTGATACTCTCTAGAGAATGGGCAGGAGCACAGCATTCAAGAAATGGCAGGAGATATTGCCTGCAGCTTCCCGCCCAGCTGGCGGTGGGGAAGCCGGAGGGTCACCCAGCGTGCCAGGTGCTCAGAACCATCCTCAGAACCATCCGGCGGCGGCGGCGGCAGAACCAGGTACCCGAGACAGCCCAAGCTTAAGACCTTCGGGGACTCAGGCCTGGAGTGGGAATTGGGCACAGAATAGCTGGTGCACTCTGCACTCGCGCGCGGGGCGGACCCCGAGCTCCCTGCAGGCAGCTGCCATATTGCCTGCAGCTTCCCGCCCAGCTGGTGGTGGGGAAGCCGGAGGGTCACCCAGCCTGCCAGGTGCTCAGAACCATCCTCAGAACCATCCGGCGGCGGCGGCGGCAGAACCAGGTACCCGAGACAGCCCAAGCTTAAGACCTTCGGGGACTCAGGCCTGGAGTGGGAATTGGGCACAGAATAGCTGGTGCACTCTGCACTCTAGCGCGGGGCGGACCCCGAGCTCCCTGCAGGCAGCTGCCATATTGCCTGCAGCTTCCCGTCCAGCTGGTGGTGAGGAAGCCAGAGTCAGCCAGTGTGCCAGGTACCCAGACCCAGCCGGAGGCCGAACCAGCCTCCCATCCAGCCAGTGGCAGGGAAGCTGGAAACCGGACCCAGCCAGCTTCCCAGCAGCTTGGGACCAGCAGGCGGAACCAGATAACTGAGATATCCCAACTTTAAGACCCCTGGGGAAACAGGATATCAGACAGCGAACCCTGAGCAGGAGCAGTGCAGAGCAGCCGCCCAACAGGCGGAACCAAATACCTGGGATATCCTGAGGTTAAGACCTCGGGGGACTCAGGCCACCTGTCAGCAATCTGTGAGCAAGACCCCCGCAGGACAGTGATTCAGGTATCCCAGTCACTGGGAAATAGCCTTACAACCCCACAGGAGGGTCAAGCACCAGCTAGTATCTACAGGACCAACTAACACCAGAGTTAACCAGATGGCAAAAGGCAAACGTAAGATCGCTACTAACAAAAATCAAGGCAATACGGCGGCATCCGAACCCAGTTCCCCAACAGCAATAAATATTGGATACCCCGAAACACCAGAAAAACAAGACTCAGATCTAAAATCACTGGTCAGGATGCTGATAGAGGAACACTTAGATAAATCTCTTAAAGTAATACATGAGAAAATAGATCAAAAGCTAGAAGCCATTGCAAGACAAACACAATTAAATCCCAGATATCTCAACACACCAGAAAAACAAGACTCAGATTTAAAATCACTGGTAAAGATGCAGATTGAGGATCACTTAGATAAATTTCTTAAAGTAATAGAGGAGAAAATAGATCAAAAACTAGAAGCCCATACAAGGCAGACACAAAAATCACTTAAAGAAATCCAGGAGAATATAGAGCAAAAAGTGAATCCCAATAAGGGGGAGAAACAAAAATCACCCAAAGAAATACAAGAGAACATGGGTCAACGAGTAGAAGTCATAAAGGAGGAAACACAAAAATCCCTTAAAGAATTACAGGAAAACACAAACAAGCAACTGAAAGATCTGAGCAAAACCATACAAAATCTAAAAACAGAAGTAGAAACAACTAAGCAATCGCAAAGGGAGACAATGTTGGAAATAGAAAACCTTGGGAAGAAATCAGGAGTCATAGATGCAAATATCAACAATAGAATACAAGAGATAGAAGACAGAATCTCAGATGCTGAAGATACCATAGGAACCATGGATTCAACAATTAAAGAAAATGCAAAATGCAAAAAGCTGGTAACCCAAAACATTCAGGAAATCCAGGACACAATGAGAAGACCAAACCTAAGGATTATAGGGATAGATGAGAATGAAGATCTACAACTTAAAGGGCCAGCAAATATCTTCTACAAAATTATGGAAGAAAATTTCCCCAACCTAAAGAGAGAGATGCCCATGAATATACAAGAAGCCTATAGAACCCCAAATAGACTGGACCAGAACAGAAATACTTCCCGTCACATAATAGTCAAAACCCCAAATGTACTAAACAAAGAAAGAATATTAAAGGCAGTAAGAGAAAAAGGACAAGTAACATATAAAGGAAGACCTATCAGAATTACACCAGACTTCTCACCTGAGACCATGAAAGCTAGAAGATCCTGGGCAGACCTTATGCAGACCCTAAGAGAACACAAACTTCAGCCAAGACTACTATACCCAGCGAAACTCTCAATTGCCATAGATGGGGAAACCAAGATATTCCACGACAAAACCAAATTTGCAAGATACTTATCTACAAACCCAGCCCTACAAAGGATAATAGGGGAAAAATACCAACACAAGGGGGGAAACAACACCCCAGAAGAAACAAGATAGAAACCCCATCTCATCCAACCCAAAAGAAGAGAACCACTCAAATACAAATAATAATAACAATTCCCAAAATGTCAGGAAGTAATAATTACTATTCCTTAATATCTCTTAATATCAATGGACTCAATTCCCCAATCAAAAGACACAGACTAACAGACTGGATACGGAAACAGGACCCTACATTTTGCTGCATACAGGAAACACATCTCAGTGTCAAAGACAAACACCACCTTAGAGTAAAAGGCTGGAAGACAGTTCTACAAGCAAATGGTCCCAGGAAACAAGCTGGAGTAGCCATTCTAATATCAGATAAAATCGACTTTCAACCTAAAGTCATCAAAAGAGACACAGAAGGTCACTTCCTGCTTGTCAAAGGGAAAATCCACCAAGAAGAATTCTCAATACTGAACATCTATGCACCAAATGCAAGGGCACCCTCATTCGTAAAAGAAACTTTACTAAAGCTTAAAGCACACATCGCACCTAACACAATGATTGTAGGTGACTTCAACACTCCACTCTCCTCAATGGACCGATCAGGAAAGCAGAAACTAAACAGGGACACAGTGAAACTAATTGAAGCTTTGGACCAATTGGATTTAACAGATATATATAGAACATTCCATCCTAAAACAAAAGAGTATACCTTTTTCTCAGCACCGCATGGTACCTTCTCAAAAATTGATCATATAATTGGTCACAAGACAGACCTCAACAAATACAAGAAGACCGAACTAATCCCATGTCTCCTATCGGATCACTATGGAGTAAAAGTGGTCTTCAATAGCAAGAAGAACTACAGAAAGCCCACATACACATGGAAACTGAACAATACTCTACTCAATGACACCCTGGTCAAGGAAGAAATAAAGAAAGAAATCAAAGACTTTTTAGACTTCAATGAAAATGAAGGTACGACCTACCCAAATCTCTGGGATACAATGAAAGCAGTGCTAAGAGGAAAACTCATAGCCCTGAGTGCCTCCAAAAAGAAACTGGAAAAAGCATACACTAGCAACTTAACAGCACACCTGAAGGCGCTGGAACAAAAAGAAGCTAACTCACCCAGGAGGAGTAGAAGAGAGGAAATCATCAAACTAAGGGCTGAAATCAATCAAGCAGAAACAAAGAGAACCATACAAAGAATCAACAAAACCAAGAGCTGGTTCTTCGAGAAAATCAACAAGATAGATAAGCCCTTAGCTAGACTAACCAAAGGGCACAGAGATAGTATCCAAATTAACAAAATTAAAAATGAAAAGGGGGATATAACAACAGAAACAGAGGAAATTCAAAAGATCATCAGATCCTACTACAAAGGCCTATACTCAAAACAACCGGAGAATCTGGAGGAAATGGACAATTTCCTAGACAGATACCAAATACCAAAATTAAATCAGCATCAAGTAGACCAGCTAAACAGTCCCATAACCCTTAAAGAAATAGAAGGGGTTATAGAAAGCCTCCCAACCAAAAAAAGTACGGGACCAGATGGTTTTAGTGCAGAATTCTACCAGACCTTCAAAGAAGACTTAACACCAATACTCTTCAAACTATTCCACAAAATAGAGACAGAAGGGACACTGCCCAACTCATTCTTCGAAACCACAATTACGCTGATACCTAAACCACAAAAAGATCCAACAAAGAAAGAGAACTACAGGCCAATTTCTCTTATGAATATAGATGCAAAAATACTAAATAAAATTCTTGCCAACCGAATCCAAGAGCATATCAAAACGATCATTCACCATGATCAAGTAGGCTTCATTCCAGGAATGCAGGGATGGTTCAATATACGGAAATCCATCAATGTAATCCACTACATAAACAAACTAAAAGAAAAAAACCACATGGTCATCTCATTAGATGCTGAAAAAGCATTTGACAAAATTCAGCATCCTTTCATGCTAAAAGTCTTGGAAAGAGCAGGAATTCAAGGCCCATACCTAAACATAGTAAAAGCAATCTACAGCAAACCAGTAGCCAACATCAAAATAAATGGAGAGAAACTTGAAGCAATTCCACTAAAATCAGGGACTAGACAAGGCTGTCCTCTCTCTCCATATCTTTTCAATATAGTACTTGAAGTTCTAGCGAGAGCAATCAGACAACATAAGGAAGTCAAAGGGATACAAATTGGAAAGGAAGAAGTCAAAGTATCATTATTTGCAGATGATATGATAGTCTACTTAAGCGATCCAAAAAACTCCACCAGAGAACTTCTACAGCTGATAAACAACTTCAGCAACGTGGCTGGTTATAAAATTAACTCAAGCAAATCAGTAGCCTTCTTGTACTCAAAGGACAAGCAGGCTGAGAAAGAAGTTAGGGAAATAACACCCTTCACAATAGCCACAAACAACATAAAGTACCTTGGCGTAACTCTAACCAAACAAGTGAAAGATCTGTATGACAGGAACTTCAAGTCCCTGAAGAAAGAAATCGAAGAAGACCTCAGGAGATGGAAAAATATTTCTTGCTCCTGGATTGGCAGGATCAATATAGTAAAAATGGCCATCTTGCCAAAAGCAATCTACAGATTCAATGCAATCCCCATCAAAATCCCAAATCAATTCTTCATAGATCTAGAAAGAGCAATTCTCAAATTCATCTGGAGCAACAAAAAACCCAGGATAGCTAAAACTATTCTCAACAATAAAAGGACTTCTGGGGGAATCAATATCCCTGACCTCAAGCAGTACTACAGAGCAATTGTGTTAAAAACTGCATGGTATTGGTACAGCAACAGGCAGGTAGATCAATGGAATAGGATTGAAGACCCAGAAATTAACCCACAGACTTATGGTCACTTGATCCTTGATAAAGGAGCCACAACCATCCGGTGGAAAAAAGATAGCCTTTTCAACAAATGGTGCTGGTTCAACTGGAGGTCAACATGCAGAAGAATGCGAATTGACCCACTCTTATCTCCTTGTACTAAGATCAACTCCAAGTGGATCAAGGACCTCCACATAAAACCAGACACACTGAAACTATTAGAAAAGAAACTTGGGAAGACCCTGGAGGATTTGGGCACAGGGGAAAAGTTCCTGAACAGAACACCAATAGCTTATGCTCTAAGATCAAGAATCGACAAATGGGACCTCATAAAATTACAAAGTTTCTGCAAAGCAAAGGACACTGTCAGAAGGACAAAACGGCAACCAACAAAGTGGGAAAAGATCTTCACCAACCCCACATCCGACAGAGGGCTAATATCCAATATATACAAAGAACTCAAGAAGTTAGACCGCAAAGAACCAAATAACCCTATCAAAAAATGGGGCACAGAGCTAAACAAAGAATTTTCACCAGAAGAAATTCGGATGGCCGAGAAACACCTTAAAAGATGTTCAACATCATTAGTCATCAGGGAAATGCAAATCAAAACAACCCTGAGATTCCACCTCACACCAGTCAGAATGGCTAAGATTAAAAACTCAAGAGACAACAAGTGCTGGCGAGGATGTGGAGAAAGAGGAACACTCCTCCACTGTTGGTGGGATTGCAAAATGGTAAAACCGCTCTGGAAATCAGTTTGGCGGTTCCTCAGAAAATTGGGCATGTTACTTCCAGAGGACCCTGGCATACCACTCCTGGGCATATACCCAGAGGATTCCCCTGCATGCAATAAGGACACATGCTCCACTATGTTTATAGCAGCCTTGTTTATAATAGCCAGAAATTGGAAGCAGCCCAAATATCCCTCAAAGGAGGAATGGATACAGAAAATGTGGTATATTTATACAATGGAATACTACACAGCAATTAAAAATAATGAATTCATGCAATTTGTAGGTAAATGGTTAGACCTGGAAAATATCATCCTGAGTGAATTAACCCAATCACAAAAGAATGCACCTGAAATGCAATCACTGATAAGTGGATATTAATGAGCCCAGAAGCCCTAAATACTCAAGACACAAATAGCAAGTCAAATGATTCCCAAGAAGAAGAAAGGAGAGGACCCTGGGCCTGTAAAGATTGCTTCCAGTTTAGTAAAGAAACCGAGGGGGGAGGGGGAATTATTGGGGAACAGATGGGGGGGAGAGGAACTATGGGAACTATGGTGGGTGGGAACTGGGAAAGGGGAAAGCCTTTGGAATGTAAACATAGAATATAGAAAATAAAATTAAAAAAAAAAAAGAAAAAAAAAAAAAAAAAAAAAAAAAAAAAAAAAAAGAAATGGCAGGAGCAGGCCATTCAAGAACTGGCACTAGTAGGTGCATTCAAACTGGTAGAAGCAGGGCATTTGAGAACCAGCATCAGCAGAGCATTTGAGACCTGGCAGCAGCAGAACATTTGAGAAATAGCAGCCTGCAGGGCATTTGACCCTTTCCAAGTCTGCCACAGGAAAGACCCCATCACCTGATACTTCCTGAAGAACCAGCTGGTTGCAGGGCATTGGTGAGAAAAGGAATCCCAGGAGTATAGAAACACACACCAGCAGGACAGAGAAGCTAGACCAGAGATAACAAGATGTCCAAAGGCAAACACAAGATCATTACCAACAGTAACCAAGGCAACATGGCACCATCAGAACCCAGTTCTCCCACAACAGCAAATCCTGCATACTCTATCACATCAGAAAAGCAAGAGCTAGATTTAAAATCATATCTCATATTGTTCATGGAGGCCTTTAAGAAGGACATAAATAATTCCCTTAAAGAAATACAGGAAAACATGGGTCAACAGGTAGAAACACAAAAATCCCTTAAAGAAAGACAAGAGAATATGGATCAAAATGTAGAAGCCCTTAAAGAGGCTGCACAAAAATCTCTTAAAGAAATACAGGAGAATATGGGTCAACAGGTAGAAGCCCTTAAAGAGGCAATACAAAAACCCCATAGGGAATTATGGGAGAACATGGGTCAACATGCAGAAACCCTTAAAGAGAAATCACAAAAATCCCTGAAAGAAACACAGGAGAACATGGGTCAACAGATAGAAGCACTTAAAGAGGAATCACAAAAATTCCTTAAAGAATTTCAGGAAAAAATAAACAAACAAGTGAAGGAACTGAACAAAATTATCCAGGATCTGAAACTGGAAATAGAATCAACAAAGAAATTGCAGAGTAAGACATCTCTGAATATAGAAAACCTTGGAAAGAATTCAGGAGTCATAAATGCAAGCATCAACAACAGAATGCAAGAGATAGAAGAAAGATACTGAACATTCCATAGAAAAGATTGACTAAACAGTCAAAGAAAATGCAAAATGCAAAAACCTTGTAACCCAAAACATCCAGCAAATCCAGGACACAATGAGAAGACCAAACCTAAGGATTATAGGTATAGAAGAAAGCAAGGATTTACATATTAAAGGCTCAGTAAATATCTTCAACAAAATTATAGATGAAAACTTCCCTAACCTAAAGAAAGAGATGCCCATGAACATACAAGAAGCCTACAGAACTCCAAACAGGTTGGACCAGAGCAGAAATACCTCCCATCACATAATAATCAAAACACCAAATGCACTAAGCAAAGAAAGAATATTAAAAGCAGTGATAGAAAAAGGTCAAGTAACATATAAAGGCAGACCTATCAGAATTACACCAGACTTCTCACCAGAGACTATGAAAGCCAGAAGAGCCTGGGCAGATGTCGTATAGACCCTAAGAGAACATAAATGTCAGCCCAGACTATTATACCCAGCAAAACTTCCAATTACCATAGGTGGAGAAAACAAGACATTCCATGACAAAAGCAAATTTACACAATATCTTTCCACAAATCCAGCTTTGCAAAGGATAATGGGTGGAAAATACCAACACAAGGCAGCAAACCACACCTTAGAACAATCAACAAGGTAATCTTTCAACAAACCCAATAAAAAATAGAAACACAACCAGAATTTCACCTTTAACTAAGAAGATAACAGTAAGCAACAATCACTTTTCCTTAATATCTCTTAATATCAATGGTCTCAATTCCTCTGTAAAAAGAAATAGACTAACAGACTAGATACTTAAACAGGACCCATTCTTGCTGCATACAAGAAACCCACCTCAGTGTCAGACACTCACTGTTTAAGAGTCAAAGATTGGAAAACAATTTTCCAAGCAAATGGTCCCAAAAAAGAAGCTGGAGTGGCCATTCTTATATCAGATAAAATTGACTTTCAATCAAAAGTTGTCAAAAAAGGTAAGGAGGAACACTTCATACTGGTCAAAGGAAAAGGATGAACTCTCAATTCTGAACATCTATGCTCTGAACGCAAGGGCACCCACATTCATTAAAGAGACTTTAATAAAGCTCAAAGCACACATTGCACCCCACACAATAGTGGGATAATTCAACAACCCACTCTCAAAAATGGACAAATCATGGAATCAGAAGCTAAACAGAGATACAGTGAAACTAACTGAAGTTATGGACCAAATGGATCTAACAGATATTTATAGAACATTCCACCCTAAAGCAAAATAATATACCTCCTTCTCAGCACCTCATGGTAACTACTCAAAAATTGACCATTGGTCACAAGCCGGGCCTCAACAGACACAGAAATATTGAAATTATTTCATGTGTTTTATCAGATCACCATGGCCTAAGGCTGGTCTTAAGCTAAAAAAAATAAAAATTAAAAAAAATAAAGAAATAAAAAAATAAAACAATGGAAAACACACATACACATGGACCTTGAACAATTCTCTCCTCAATGATAGCTTGATCAAGGAAGAATAAAGAAAGAAAGTTAAGACTTTTTAGAATTTAATAAAAATGAAGACAAATCATACCAAAATTTATGGGACACAATGAAAGCAGTGCTAAGAGGAAAACTCATAGCCTTGAGTACCTCCAAAAAGAGAGGAGCTTGCACTAACAGCTTGACAGTGCACTTGAAAGCTCTAGAACAAAAGGAAGCAAATACCCCCAAGAGGAGTAGATGGCAGGAAATAATCACTTAGGGCCAAAATCAACCAAACAGAAACAAAAAGAACTATACAAAGAATGAACCAAACAATGAGCTGGTTCTTTGAAAAAAAATCAACTAGATAGATAAACCCTTATCCAGACTAACCAGAAGACACAGAGACAGTACATAAATTAATAAAATCAGAAATTAAAAGGAAGACATAACAACAGAAACTGTGTAAATTCAAAAAGTCATCAGATCCTACTACAAGAGCTTATACTCAACAAGCTTTAAAAACCTGGATGAAATAGACAACTTTCTAGATATATACCAGGTGCCAATGTTAAAACAGGATCAGATAAATCATCTAAATAGTCCCATAAGTCCTGAGGAAATAGAAGCAGTCATAGTCTCCCACCGCCCCCCCCCCCAAAAAAAAAGCCCAGGACCAGTTAGGAAATTCTATCAGATCTTCAAAGAAGAGTTAATACTGTTACTCTTTAAACTATTCCATGAAATAGAAACTTAAGGAACACTACCCAACTCATTCTATGAAGCCACAATAACTCTTATACCTAAACCAAGCAAAGACCAAACAAGGAAGGAGAAATTCAGACCAATGTCCCTCATGAACATTGATGCAAAAATATTGAACAAAATCCTGGCCAACCAAGTTCAAGAATGCATCAAAACTATAATTCACCATGATCAGGTAGGCTTCATCCCAGGGATGCAGGGATGGTTCAATATACAGAAATCAATCAATATAATCTACTACACAAACTAAAGGAAAAAAACCCACATGGTCATTTCATTAGATGCTGGAAAGAACTTTGACAAAAATCCAGCATTCCTTTGTGATAAAAGTCTTGGAGAGACTGGGAATCCAAGGTCCATATCTAAACATAGTGAAAGCAATATACTGCAAACCAGGAGCCAACATCAAGTTAAATGGAGAGAAACTTGAAGCAATCCCACTAAAATTGGGGACCAGAGAAGGCTGCCCAGTGTCTCCCTATCTATTCAATATAGTACTTGAAGTCCTAGCCAGAGCAATCAGGCAGCAAAAGGAGGTCAAAGGTATACAAATTGGAAAGGAAGAAGTCAAAATATCATTATTTTCAGATGATATGATAGTATACATAAGTGACCCCAAGACTTCCACCATAGAACTCCTAAAGCTGATAAACAGCTTCAGCAAAGTGGCTGAATATAAAATTAACTCAAGCAAATCAGTAGCCTTTCTCTACTAAAAGGATAAACAAGAGGAGAAAGAAATTAGGGAAATGATACCCTTCACAGTAGTCCCAAATAATATGTCATACCTAGGTGTGACCCCAATGAAGCAAGTGAAAGATCTATATGACAAGAACTTTAAGTCTCTGAAGAAAGTAATTGAAGAAAGTTTCAGGAGGTGGAAATATCTCCCATGATCATGGATTGGTAGAATCAACATAGCAAATATGGCCATCATGCCGAAAGCAACCTACAGATTCAATGCAATCCCCATCAAAATCCCAAATCAATTATTCATAGATATAGAAAGAGCAATTCTCAAATTCATCTGGAATAACAAAAAACTCAGGATAACAAAAACTATTCACAACAAAAGAGCTTCTGAGGAAATCACCATCCATGACCTCAAGTTCTACTACAGAGCAGTAGTGATAAAAACTGTTTGGTATTGGTATGCAGACAGGCAGTAAGATCAATAGAATCAAATTGAAGACCCAGAAATGAACCCACACACATAGGTCACTTGATATTTGACAAAGGAGCTAAAAACATCCAGTGGAGAAAAGATAGCATTTTTAACAAATGGTGCTTGATCAAAGGGAGATCTGCATGCAGAAAAATGCAAATTGACCCAATCTTATCTCTTTGTACAAAGCTCCAGTCCAAGTGGATCAAGGATCTACACATAAAACCAGACACACTACTTATAATAGCCAGAAGCTGGAAAGATCCTAGATGTCCCTCAATGAAGGAATGGATACAAAAAATGTGGTATATATACACAATGGAGTACTATTCAACAATTAGAAACAATGAATTCATGAAATTCTTAGACAAATGGATGGAGCTCAGAACATCATACTAAGTGAGGTAACCCAGTCTCAAAAGAACACTCATGGTATGCACTCACTGATAAGTGGATATTAGCCTAGAATCTTGGAATACCCAAGACACAATCCACATATCAAATGATGTCCAAGAAGAAGGAAGGAGTGGCCCCTGGTTCTGGAAAGGCTCAGTGTATCAGTGTAGAGGAATACCAGAACAGGGAAGTGGGAAGGGGTGGATGGGAGAATAGAGGGAGGGGATGGGCTTATGGGACTTTCGGGAGCGGGGAGCCAGGAAAGGGGAAATAATTTGAAATGTAAATAAAGAACATTTCAAATAAAAAAATTTCAATGTCTTTCAAAAAAGCCAGACACACTGAAGCTTTTAGAGGAGAAAGTGGGAATGAATCTTGAACACGTGGGCACAGGGGAAAGTTCCTGAACAGAACACCAATGGCTTATGATCTAAGAACAAGAATCAACAAATGGGACCTCATAAAACTGCAAAGCTTCTATAAAGCAAAGGACACAGTCAATAGGACAAAACGGCAACCAACAAATTTGGAAAAGATATTTACCAACCCTACATCTGGTAGAGGGCTAATATCCAATGTATACAAAGAACTCAAAAAGTTAGTCTCCAGAGAGTCAAATAACCCTATTAAAAATGGGATACAGAGCTAAACAGGGAATTTTCAACTGAGGAAAATTAAATAGCACTAAAGCACCTAAAGAAATGTTCAGCATCCTTAGTTATCACAGAAATGCAAGTCAAAATAACACTGAGATTCTACCTTACACCAGTCAGAATGGCTAAGATGAAAAACTCAGGGGACAGCAGATGCTGGAGAGGATGTGGAGAAAAAAGAATACTTCTCCATTTTTGGTGGGATTGCAATCTGGTAAAAGCACTCTGGAAATAAGTTTGGTGATTCCTCAGAAAATTACACACAGTACTACCAGCAGACCCAGCTATACCACTCCTGTGCATATACCCAGAAGATGCTCCTACATGTAATAAGGACACATGCTACACTATGTTCATAGCTGCCTTATTTATAATAGCCAGAAGATGAAAAGAACCCAGATGTCCCTCAACAGAGGAATGGATACAGAAACTATGGTATATATACATAATGGAGTACTATTCAGCTATTAAAAATAATGAGTTCATGAAATTCTTAGGCAAATGGATGGAACTAGAAAGTATCATCCTGAACAAGGCAACCCAATCACAAAAGAACACAATGGTATGCACTCACTAATAAGTGGATGTTAGCCTAAAAGCTCAAAATAAACAAGTTACAATTCACCAAGCTCAAGAAAAAGGAGGACTGAAGTGAGGGTGCTTCGGTTCCTCTAAGAAAGGGAACAAAATAGCCACAGGAACATTAAAGAAGACAATGTGTGGAGCAGAGACTGAAGTAAAGGCCACCCAGAGACTGCCCTACCTGGGGATTCATCCTATAAACAGTCAACAAACCCTGACACTACTATGGATGACAAGAAGTGTATACCAACAGGAGCATGCCATGGTTGTCTCCGGAGGGGCCCTGCCAGAGCCTTACAAATACAGAGGCAGATGCTAATAACCAACTATTGAGTGGGGGCATGGGGTCCCTAATGGAGGAGCTAGAGGAGAGGAGCTGAAGGGGTTTACAGCCCCATGGGAAGAACAATGATTTTGGCCACCCAGACACCCCAAGAATCCTAGGGATTGAACCATCAACCAATTGGTACATATGGTTCCAGCCCAAAATGTGGCAGAGGAAGGCCTTGTTGGGCATCAGTGGGAGGAATGGTCCTCGGTTGGATAAAGGCTCAACAGAGGCCCAAACAAAGGGAAACCGAGGGGGCGGGGCGATGAGGGAGTGTATTGGGTGAAGAGGCATATACATGGAGGCAGGGGGAAGGAGGAAGGGTAGGAGTTGGGGGTCTTAGGGGAGGGGGGATATCAGGAAAGGTTTTACCATTGGCAATGTAAATGAAGACGATATTCAATAAAAAAATTAAAAAAAGAATGTGATCGTGGAATCAATTTTTAAATTTTGAGCAATAATATCATTCTTTCATGCTGGCAATCCCTCTGACACCAGCATCCCTAAGTTTACAATACACTGGGGCACTGTACATGGAAGAACCTAGACTTCCATTTACCTTGTTATTTTCCAGAAATACAATAGAGAGAAACAGGTGTGTTTCTAAGCACACTTGTCAATATAAAAGACAAACAGGCAGATTATTAAGAGGTCAGCGATTTTATAGGCATGTCAGAGATTGAAAAGAGATGGAACCAACTCAAGAAAGCTTCAAAAAAATAGAGAGACCTTGAAGCAAAAAATTAGATATCGGAAGCAATATGTTCCAGCTGAAATTGTTTCAATGATAGGAAAGATGCTGAGACCGAGTAGTCACTCTCAAACTAGGGGGCATGCCCAAAAGGGCATGATGTGGAAGCTAGAGAGGAAAGTGTGCCGTGATTTTCCTGCAAAGATATAAACAACTGTCTATTCCTCCTTGATTAGTCACCTATGGCAGACAGAAGAAATGGTTCTATCCAAGTCTGGCTTGGTGAGCCAATGAATTTACTGGAGTTCTTTACGAAAGTGTCATTGACCCAAGGGCAACTGCATCTTGGGAAATCTCACCTTTGGATGGATGACACCTCACACAAACTGTGCTCCTGGTGCTCCCAGCACGGCTTGCACAGAGAGCTTTTTTGATGTTATAACCTTGGTGAGGCCTTCCAAATCGTTTAGGGACTTTCAGGAACTTCTCGAGCCTTCTAGCTCTTACCTTTCTGAATCTTAGGAACATCCTTGTTCCAACAGCCATTGTTTCAAGTTGGAGAAAAGATTTAGAAAAATGAGAACAGGGGACAAAAATTCATGGGAAGAAAGCTGAATATTAAGGGATGCCTTTGCTGTTATGCTATTTCCTATGTCATAGCAGCTAAGCAAAGAACGTCAGAAGAGTGCATCACTATGGACAAACTATAACTTAAAGGTGCTCTCTGTGAAGCATGAATAGGGTGCTTGATACTCCATTAGCATTCCTTATATTCTTAGTAAATGACAGCAAGCAAGTACTTTGAATACATAAAATATGTAAAGTTCATTGGATGTCACCAAGTTAACTTCGAATGCTCCTATATCAGTGGAGTCCCTAAATACTCAGGTGAATATAGAAAGCTCTCCATAAGTTTAATCTGGGATCATCTCAATGAGAGGACTTCAAATTAAAATGAACATAAATTTAAGCAAGCCTTGCCTTTATAAACTAGCTATTACTATTTCACTGTCTTAATGGAGATATTTGTTTCTTCACATGTCTAGTGTATGTTCTATTTGGATCTGGAATATCTTCTAAAGACCACTGGGACATAGGATATAGAATGGAGCTACTTGGGGTGTATAATCAAAGGAGATTGTAGGATGCTCCTTCTCCTCCTCCTCCTCCTCCTCCTCCTCCTCCTTCTCTTCTCTCTCCCTCTCCCTCTCCCTCTCCCTCTCCAACTCCTTCTCCCTCTCCCTCCCTCTCCCCATCCCCCTCCGCCCTCTCTCTTCCTGCCTCTCTCTCTCAATGGTACTAAGAATGAACCTTGCCTACCTCTGAACATCAGAGGTCCCAAACTTACTCAGTCATGGATTAAAATCTTTGAACTGTGAGTCAAAATAAACCTTTCTTTTTTCTATGTTGATTTCTCTTTGGTATTCTGATACTTATGCAAAATTAAATAAAGCAGTACAACTGAGGATGAGTTTCTAATGAATGCATTTTCATTGTCCACTTGGATTTGTTTAAAATAAATGTCATGGAAGAATTTACATTGAATGCACTAAAATTTCAGATTCTGCTTCAACTCAATGGGCTTCTTAAGAATTCCTTGTCTGGTGCCGGGCGTGGTGGCGCACGCCTGTAATCCCAGCACTTGGGAGGCAGAGGCAGGCGGATTTCTGAGTTCGAGGCCAGCGTTGTCTACAGAGTGAGTTCCAGGACAGCCAGGGCTACACAGAGAAACCCTGTCTCGAAAAAACAAACAAAACAAAACAAAACAAAACAAAACAAACAAAAGAATTCCTTGTCTGTAGTAATTTTAGTGTTTTTCTCTATCAAATGTAGCCAGAGTTTACTCACTTTTCAATGAGTTTTGAAGATGTGGTTACTGTAAATGTTAGCTAGGCATAATGGTGCATGTCTATCTATAATTATTGCACTAGGATCAGTGCTAGGAAAGGAGGATTGTAAGATTATATTCTAACTATACTGTTGAAAGAAAGAGAGGAAGGAAAGAAGGAAGGAAGGAAGAAAAGAAGGAAGAAAGAAGGAGGGGTAATTTACCTCAGGTGTCCTAGTCTAGATGTGCAGCTGTCCAGGCTAAGTGAGAGTGGCACAAAGTGTGGACCGGGTCATTGAGAAGTAGAGCAAAGATGAGATCTGTTTCCTCTGAATATTTTCTCTGGGCAAGATGAAACTGTTTTTTAGATGTTAAGGGTTATGATTAACCTAATAGCTTAAAACCATTAAATGTTGCTCTTTTCAAGTATTTCATTCAAACATTGCAATTTAATCAACTAAAAGAGGTATTAGTCAGCAACAGCAACATGCAGTGCATACTGCAATTATCAGCCAGGAAGGAACGTGATTACTGTCCTCTGAGAGCTTAAAACTGGGCAAACTTTGATGAAGTTTAAATGCATGTCTTTGATGAGACCAAGTGTTTTCAGGGTGGTGTGGCATAGACAGATTGACATTTTTGGAATAGGAGAATGGCAGTAGTCTCTAGGTACAAAATACCCTTGAAAATGGCCAGAAGTGATGCCTTTTGTACATTCTGCTCAACAAGGTGGTGTATAAGTGTTAAAGATATATGCCACATTAAAAAGTGTATTGCAAAAATAGAGGAGTTAACTTGGTACTTTGGGTTACCTCACATTTTTTTTTCAGATGAAAAAGGGGGTAGGAATAGGATTTGAAAACATATTTATGAAGCTCAAATAATGATCTCAAGAAAATGCACGGATGAATCATAGGCTGTGTTCCTATAAAGTGATAATCATTTGCTGGGCTCTGAGTGGTGCTCTTTCTGAATGAACAATTGCTTAGGAAGCTGCAGTATAGACACTGTGTCAGGAACATGAGCCCCTCTAGGACCTAGTGGCATCAACTCAACTCCTACATGGAGAGCATTATGCGACATCTGGTACTGTTCATCCAGAAAACTTTCTTTTTAAAATAATCAAGTACATAATGTTTTCTCTGTTTTTATTTTAATTTCTTTCTTAGCATAGAGAATCTATATTAACTCAAATGTTTTTGTTGTTTAGTTCATTTCTTTTGATATTTTATCTTACATACTTTTGAGAATGCCTCTTGTTTCTATTTCTTTGTCAACTTTACGAACATGTGTCTTCGGAGGTCTGACTAAAATCCTAAATGGCTATCAGGATTACTGCTAAGCCATTGTTTCCTCAGCAAAGGCAATGGCTGACTTCTCCAGTGACATAGGAAGTTCTTCTCTAGAGTAATATTTGGAGTTTGTACATAGAAAACATTGAAAGAAAGCATTTGTCTTTATTGGAGCATAAACAGAGTAGAAATCATTTCATAGTACTTCAGCTACTAGTATTTTTTATAGATCACAGAAAAGGTGAGCATTGTTTGTGGCTTCCAAGAGGTTTTGAAATAGGTGCCAGATTCTTCCTAGTTAGAAAGAGGGGCATGACCATAGACTCTTGGGGATGGAGGGTGTGCAAGACAATGTTCAAGGTACTCTTCATGGGAATTAGAGTCATGGGAGGGGTCAGCCATCAGGCCCCTAAATCTTCCAAGACTCTTTTCTTTCATCTCTAAAATGCGATTGTACTGTGAACTCCATGGGAGTCCATAAACCCATAATGGAATGATGTGTGGTTAGCCAAGTGACACATCAACAGTGGAAGAGGACCTTCTATTACAGGGAGAACTTCTATCGAAGTACAATGAGCATCTCAGGGCTGTTACCTTTATGGTATATTTTCCAGCCATATTTGGTCTTTCCCTGTGAAGAGTCAGGGATGTATAAAAAACTTAGGAAGAAGGTTTCATAGACTCGTTGCTTTTGACAATGGAGAATACGCTGCTTGAAGGAGAGGAGAGGAGGCATTCAATGGGTGATAGGCTCTGATCAGCATCTTCCTCAGTAGAAAGTAAAGTTAAAGCACCAATTTAAATAAGGGAGCTAGAATATCGTATAACTCTGTAGCAGTGTTCCAGACAAAAGGAATCTGGCAATGAATAAAAGACAAAATGGCTGCTTTTCTGAGAGTTTATATGGGTGTATACAGGTAGAGAAGGTGGGTACGAGATACAGTAAAGTAGGGGATTCATAGCATAATAGAAAGGAAGAAAATGCTTCAGGGGGAAAATGTAAGAAGATAGTCACTGGGGACCATCAATGGGTAAAAGGTGAATTTATTCAGAGATTTAGAGATGGTTTTATTGTTCATGGCTTGATTGGGCAGACTGTTTGTAGAGAGAATGTATGGATTCATTGGCACAATCCCTAACACTGGAGACAAGACAGAGATGGGCAGCCAGCAGATTTCTGAGGCTACTATGTTGTACACAGGTGTAAAGTATTATAAATGTATATATTGGGTGTATTTAGGTACTAATGGAGGTAACAGCATAAAAGTCAGTAGGGGCAGGACTCTAAGGCATTTAAAGAGCAGATACTGTCAGAGAACGGAAGGATCTTCCAGGATGTTCCAAAGCAGAGGGGAAAGCTAACAGGACTCACTCTAGCTTCTCTGCTGTGAGGTCTAGTGATCTGTAAATATAATAAGGAACATGGTTTTAAATGTTCAGGTGTGTGGTTCAACAGTAAAAGGTAAGAATAGTGAGTGTCTCGGTCCGCTTTGCCTTCCTGCGAGCAGAACATCCAAGACTACGTAACGTGTAAAGAGCAAGGGTATCTCTTACTATTCTAAAGGTGACAAAGGACTAAGTTATGAGCCAGGGTCTGGCAAGAACTTTTCTGCTGAGTCAAGCCCTGGAGAAGGGCAGATGTAGAAGCCAGAAATCAAATTATAATTTCAAGCCCTTCAAGATTGTCACTAACCTGTTCATGAGCATAGCACGCTCAAAACGTAAATGATTCTCACCAGTTCCCACCTCAAACATATACGGTATTGATTCACTTCCCAGCACCTGCTTTGGGTGAGGCATGTTCAAACTTCCTGTGCTCTCTCCTCCTCAGAACAGTAAAGTCCACACTAAAGTGCAGAATGTATTTTGCACTTATTTTATTCTAAAACACCATCCTGTTATTCTAAAATAACATCCTGGTAGTAACACCAAATTTCAATGCGCAAAGTCTCTTCTAACTTAACAGGGGTAAGCTCGAAGGCACAATTCACCTTAAGACAATTTCTAATTATGAGCTTGGGGAAAAAAACAAATTGTCTCTTCTAAACTCCAGGGTGAGACAGACATAGGACACTCTCTTTCTACACAAAGAAAGTCAGGGAAGGATCAGTATCTGCAGTATCTAGTTCCAGACAAGCTGAACATTCAGTAGGGGAAACAATATTAAACCTTAAACACCATATTTGTCCTATGCAAACCCCCGTTTCTGCTTTCTAGTCACATGGAGGTGTGAGCTGGGTTCTCAAGGCCTTATGCAGGTCACTTATATGGCTTTCCTGGCTACAGGTCTAGCACGTGTATCTGGCAAAGGACTCATAACTGCACCATCTCATGAAGGTGGAAGGACAAGAGAGCACACATAAAAATCATTGCAGAAGATGGAAATTGCAGCCTGAAGACCTTTAACAATTAGTACTTATCAATTTACGGCAATGGAACCTTTACAACTTAAATAACTCCTGTCAGGACCGGCCTTCAAATACCTGCCTCTTAGAGACACATTCAAACTCAGCAGATGGTAACACATTTATTGAGAGGCTGAACCAATAGTAATCCCTATTCAGACTTAGTAGTGTATAATCTCATTTATTCCTCACAACTAATATAGGAGCTATTGCATTTATTATCTCTCTTCTGCATAGGAATATGAGTTTATAGAAGTTAAGTCATTTGGGTAAGGCCCCAGATTTCACTGAAGAAATCTGACTTTAGTGTCAGCTTTTACTATGTCTTTCCCCCCTTGGACATCAGATTAGCCTTTTAAAATGTTACCCATTTCATTTAAGGAGCTTCATTTTTCGCTTCCTCTCCGTGCGATGTTGAATAGATATCTGTTCAGACATGTCCATACTTCAATTCCTGAAACTGGTGGCTAAGTTTAGCTTGTAGACAGAGGGTAATATCTTGACAAATGCATCGTAAATCGAAAATGATCTGCATTGAAAATGGATTAAGCACACCTTACCTGTGAAGGTCGCAGCTTGGCAACGCAGTCTGCTTCAGGGTGTCCGTTTTTAACCTTGTGATTTCCTGGCCCACCTGGCGCCATGGCTAGCTGCCATGGCCTGCTGCCGCAGTGGGAGAGCATATTCTATGACACATCATGAGCTCGGGACCAAATGGGCCTTTGAGGCATCTTTTCTGTGGAATGAATATGACTTTCACGCAATTGAACTATCATAAACTGCGAGCCTTCTGATTTTGCAGGTGAGGTTTGCTTAAAGATCTTAAGATGAAGGAATTGCTCTTGGTTACCTGGGAGGGCTTGGGGTCATCACAGAGACACTTGTAAGGGGAAGAAAGAGTGGCCAGAAGGAAAGGCATAGGAGAGTCGTCCTTCTGTGTAGACTTCTTGAAGTAATAGTCGGAGCAGGAGAGGCTTGTGGATAAACCCACCCAGCGACAGCTTCCCACTCACTGGGCTGCTGTGTGTGAGCAGAGAACAGGGATACTAGGGTGCTCATGAGAAGGGTGACATCAGACTCTCACCATGGGGACAATGGAAATAAGTCTAGGTTTGATTGCATGAGGCTGGTGATTCACTACCCGTCCTCAGTGTTACCTATCACTAAGGGCTTGAGAGAAATAACACCCCCTACGCTATTAAACCCAGAAAGGAGGAAGAAACATCTGAAGATGGTGCTGTGCTACAAATGGGATGCACGTTATTCACGTCTTAGCAAGGTTTGGAGACTTACTATAAGGTCCATCGAACTGGGTAATTCTTCTGAAAACACTTGAGATGAAAGGCTCCTCTATCACAGCAAGCATTGTGTGCTTCCAACGCTCCGTGCCAAGACAAACAAGCCAAAACAAATAAACAAAACGCCTTCCTTTGGGTTCCACAAGTGATTTTCGGCAAGAAATGTTCCTTTGAGATTGAGGCTTAGGACAGCCTTTAGCTTTCCCGTGCGTTTCTCTCACGCAATTGCTCGTCTTATTTTTATAAGTGAAGTTAAACGCTTTCCCTTTGAGGAATCGGCTATTTGTTATGAGAAGGTCCGTAGTGGATTCGGATGGGAAAACTGAATCGTAGAGACCAGAACAAGCCGATTCAGCTGAGAAAAGAGGATAGAAGCAAGGCAGAACGATGCTGGTGCTAAATCTTCCCTGATTTGGCAGTTTTTGAAGTACCACGGAAACTTTCCTCCTTAGATGACTTTACGTGGCACAGACGCCCATCCTTTATATTTTGAAACAGAAAAAAAATATTAATTCCCTTAAGCCCATAAAAAGGACTGGCTGTCATGACTTTCGTATGTAAAAGCATACCATAAGAAAAAAAATTAAACACATGTTAATGTAACTGGATGGTGGGGATGGAGTAAGGCAATACCATAGCCCGAGTACTTGACACACTATGGAAAGGGATTTCTCATTGTCCCACTGTTGGAGAATGTAAGTTGAGCGTCACCAAGGAACTAGCCAATTTCCTGTCTGGTGAGGTGCTATTTACTGGTCCCCCTGTGTCCTCCGTGAGACCTCTCTTCTGAAGTCACTGCTATGGGTTGAATGTGCTGCATGAGTGACACTTGTGGGCATAGATGGCCCCTAGGTGGGACATGTCTGAGAAGAACGGTGTTGCACTGAAGGAAGAGGGTCAGTGGGGACTACTAGCCTTGGCGGTTACGTCTAGCCAGTCCCTCGGCATGCTGCCAGCTGTCTGCCAGCCTCCTGCTCTGCCTATATGTGAACAAACTTTCAGACACGGCTCTAAATCTCACCACTTTGCCATCTGGCCACACACAGGCCCCAAGTATGTCCTTCTTCCTCACTTGAGTTGCTTCTCCCAGATATATTATCCTGGTAATAAGGAAAGTAATTAGACACTCCATCCCTAAAGAGATTTCCCGCCAAGGTCCTCCCCCAACACCAAAGCACTGGTGATCGAATTTCCCAGCTATAAATATTCCAAGGATTCAGTCAGCTGTGGCATATGTTTAGCTAAACTCCTATGAACTATTCAGCCATGGTATTCGGAACTCCAGAACAACTGTTTCTTTTCCTTCTTCCCACATTTGCTTAAAATATAAAGTGTGTTGCTTGAGTTTGCCACACAGATATATGGGGTATGAATCAGTGCAGGACTCTCTTCCACTGATACAGGGGATGCCAAGTCTACAGTGGGATACTTCTATGACTGTAATGCCTTCTCTAGAAATCCACTGCACCATCACTTGGCCCGGGCTCTGGTTTCAGGCTGTTTAGCTGACATGGCTACATTCAGACAGACATGTTTACAGAAGCGAGAGGCTTGTGTCATGGCCAAAACTCACTTCTAAGTTTGAGATTTTTTTAAGATTTGGGTTGTTGACTATGCTACGTTTGGGTATGTCGCTTCAAGGAGCATCCTGGCTGAAATATTTCCAACTTCTAACAGGTTTCCCATGGATCAGATTTACCTGCCTCTGTCTGCCTCCTCAGCCTGCTTCTGAACAGCCACGTTTCTTTGTTTTGTCTTTCTTCATTTTGCCTCTTTCTGCGAAGGGTGTTGGGTCATAGTCACTGACGCTTCCCCTCCCAGGATGCGAGTTTGGGGTTGGCTGCAGCCTGGGTTTCCGGTCTGTTTCTTTCACAAGCAGTTGTGATTTTAGTAGTGAGTTGGGTGGGAATAGCTTCTGGCTTGCTTTTGGGTTGTTGATTTCACAGATCAGTCAGTTCAGAGTTTTAGCGGAATATATGGCATGTATTTCATGTTTTGCTGTTTGACTAGATCCTCCTCCTCCTTTTGTTGTTATTATTTGTGAGTGTGTGTGGTATGAGTGTGACTATACCTGTATATGTGTGTGTTGTATATGTAAGTGTGTGTGTGTGGTGTGTATGTGTGAACATGTGTGTGTGTGTGTGTGTGTGTGTGTGTGTGTATGAGTGTAGTGTGTATATGAGTGTGGTGTGTATGTGAGGTGGTATGTGAGTAAGTGAGTGTGTATGTGTGGTTGAGTATGGTATGTGTGAGTGTGGAGTGTGTACGCATGTATGTATGTGTGTGTGAGTGTGAATGTGTGTCACATATATTTGACTGTGTGTGGTATGTGTGTGTACATGTATGAGTGTGAATATGTATACATGTATGTGTGTGTCTGTGTAGGGTATATATGAGTATGTGTTTGTGGAACACTGTGTGAGTATATGTGTATATGCATACAAGTGTGGTATATATGTGAGATAGTGGTATGAGGTATTTGTGAGATAGTGTGTGTGGTGTGAGTGTGTGTGTGGTATATGTGTGAGTGTGTTATATATGTGTGCATGTTTGAATGTGGATGTGTGGGTATGCATGTGTATGAGTGTAGTGTGTATATGAGTGTGGTATATATCTGAGGTGGTATGTGAATATGTGTGGAATGTGAGATTGTGTGGTTTGTATGTGAGTGTGTATGTATGGTTGTGTTTGAGTGTGTTGTGTGTTTGTGTGTGTTGTGTGTATTTGTATGCGTGTGATATGTCCACATTTGGGGACTGTGCTCACATATAAGCAAGTAGAAGTCAGAGAAAAATCCATCCTGAATAATTCTTCACTTTTTATGTTTGAGAAAGCATCTCAATGAACCTGAAGCTTGATCTCCTGGGTCCACATGTCTCTACTCACTGCTTCCTGGGATAGGTATGTGGAGCCATAATGGCTTTTCTTCTTTTACTTTTCTCTTTCATTCCTTCCCTCTCTCCCCCCTCCTCTCTCTCTCCCTCCCTTCCTCCCTCCTCTTCCTCCTCCTCCTTCTATTTCTTCTTCTTCTTCTTCTTCTTCTTCTTCTTCTTCTTCTTCTTCTTCTTCTTCTTCCTTCTTCTCCTTCTCCTCCTTCTCCTTCTCCTTCTTCTTTCTTCTTTCTTCTTTTCTCTCTCTCTTCTCTCTCTCTCTCTCTCTCTCTCTCTCTCTCTCTTCTTTTCATCATGGACTCTAGAATTTGATTTTAGCTTCTCTTGCTTTCACAGTTAATCCTCACTGGGCTATCTCCCCTGCCCAGTGTTTTTGTTGTTGTTTGTTTCTGAGAGAATGTAGCCAAGGCTGGCTTCATCCTCACTATATAATCTAAGCACAACCTTGAACTCTGGTCCTCCTGCTGGTATGTCACAAATACTACCATACCTGACTCCAAGATTCTAGCTTAACCACCAGGTTCATGGTGGACGCCTCTTCAGGGCGGTCCTCCATATTCCCAAGCACACATTCATAGACATATATGAGCTATTTGACTTTTAGGAGTCTTGGCAACTATGCCTGCATTCTAATTACTCCTATTACTGTTTGCCTTTTAGCCAAATCTGAACATTCTCTTCTTCTTCTCCTTGTATATTACATAATACTTTTGATTTGTTAGACTTTTATTACTATTTTAGATATACAATTTTGAGGTAGGTGCACCAAAACCATAACAAAAACCTTTATAATGATTTCAATAGAGCATTGAACCATGCACTGGTTGAGATTCTTAAGCACTGTATTATAGCATACTTTACCTTTCAACATATTCCTTGTAGACTTTGTTTTGTTTACTTTTGCTTCATTTTCATTTTACAATTATGCCTTCTAAGTTGTAATAATGAGGAAAAAATAGGCTGTTAATTTGAGAACTGGGAAAGAACGACTCGTAGGTAAAACAAATGTGTTTCTTGAGATGAGCATCATGAGGGGTGATTTGGTTGGCAGGAAGATGGCTCTCAGTGGAGGAACAAGCTGGGGTAGGCCCGAGGCAAAGGAAAGCTGACTGTTCTGACTGGAAAATAAAACATTAGGGAAGATCGTGTGGGTGAGAGAAGACAGAGAGATCAGAAACAGCTGCCATTCTCTGTGGAAGTTACTGCTATCAGGAGTGTCTGGGAGACACTGAAGATGGGTTTCTGTGGCCCAAATGAGAGCTATGCCCCAAAGATCATGTTCTGGGAGCTTGTTCCCACGGTGATGGTGCTGATTTGGTAGAAGCTTTAAGAAATAGAACCTAGCAGATGAGTCAGTCATGGGAAGCTGGTGCTCAGGAAGGATTTTTTCCTTTTTTTTATTTTCTATATTCTTTGTTTACATCCCAAAGGCTTTCCCCTTTCCAAATCCCCCCTCACCATATGTCCTATAAGTCCTCTCCCCCCCATTCCCCAATCACCCCCTCCCCACCATTTCTCTGTTCTGGTACTCTCCTACAAAACCGGATTTAGTCATTTCCGGACCAGGGTCCTCTCCATCCCTTTTCTTGGGAATCTTTTGCTTAGCTAATTGTGTCTTGAGTACTCAGAGCTTCTGGGCTCATTAATATCCACTTATCAGTGATTGCAGTCCATGTGTATTCCTTTGGGATTGGGTTGACTCACTTAGGATGATATTTTCCAGATCCAACCATTTGCCTACAAATTGCATGAATTCATTATTTTTAATTGCTGAGTAGTATTCCATTGTGTAAATATACCACATTTTCTGTATCCATTCCTCCGTTGAGGGACATCTGGGTTCTTTCCAGCTTCTGGCTATTATAAATAAGTTTGCTATGAACATAGTGGAACATGTGTCTTTATTGCATGCAGGGGAATCCTCTGGGTATATGCCCAGGAGTGGTATGACAGGGTCCTCTGGAAGTGTCATGCCCAATTTTCTGAGGAACTGCCAAACTGATTGCTGGTCTTTCAGGAGTAGAGGATTCCTGAGCAGGTTAGCGGGGGTGGCGTGGGGTGGAGTGGGGTGGGGGGAGCCCTAACTCCCCTCTGTCTCCCTCGTGTCCTTGCGCACGGTTCTGCCTGTAGCTAGTTCCCTACTGTGGTGTGATGTGTGCTTTCCTGTATGCTGTCCCAACATGTCTGGACCCTCTAGACCCCAGAAGTATGAGCCAGATAATTTGTTTCTAGTATAGAAGTTACCCAGGCATTTTGTTATATCAACACATTATGGACTAATTTAGCAGATACATCTCATTTTCAGTTTTGAGTTGGTCCCTGCATGGTCTAGTGTGAAAGTTACTCTTTAATAAATAAATAAATAAATAAATAAGTAAGTAAATAAGTAAGTAAATAAAATCACATGAATGTTCTGGGCCCTTGGATATACAAAGTTAGGGTGTGTGTGTGTGAAAACGCTGAAGCTATTGCATGCAAAGGGGGAAAAGGGAAGGAAGTCAAAGCGCAGGCAGGAAGCACAGGGGAGGGACTGGCATACAATGAATGCAGAAGCAAAACAGCCCTGTCTTTCAGGCAGCTGTGATCGATCAGAAGGCACAAAAGGATCATCCCCTTCCCAATCCAAATCCTGCGGCTCCCTTACACTCACGGACAATGACCGCAGAATCCGCAGCATCCATGATTGCCTTTGCATCCCAATAGGATGTCCAGCTGGAAGGGACTCTCTCGATATCAATTGTCAGTTGTTCATTCCTGAGTGCCCATAGCCAAGGAGGAGCACAAAGTGTGAGGAAGAAGAGAAGGGAAGGAGAGAGAAGAGGTTTGCTAGTGTTCTGCAGGAGGCACCCATCCTGTCCTTTCCTTCTTAGTCTCTTGCTTTCATTATCTTCTTTTTTAAATTGGATATTTTATTTATTAACATTTAAATGTTATCTCCTTTCCCTGTTTCTCCTCTGAAAACCCCCATCCCATTTCCCCTTACCCTTCTTCTATGAGGGCGCTCCCCCACACACACTCGCCCCTGCCTCACTGCCTAGCATTCCTCTACACTGGGGCATCAAGCCTTCACAGGACCAAGGGCCTTCCTTCCCATTGATGCCAGACAAGGCCCCTTCATCTCCTTCAGTCCCTCCCCTAACTCCTCCAATGGAGTCCCTATGCTCAGTCCGATGATTGACTGTGAGCATCCACTTCTGTATTTGTCAGGCTCTGGCAGAGCCTCTTCAGGAGACAGCTGTATCAGGCTCCTGTCACCAAGCACTTCTTGGCATCAGCAATAGTGTCTGGGTTTGGTGCCTGCTTGTGGAATGGATCCCCAGGTGGGGCAGTCTCTGGATGGCCTTTCCTTCAGTCTCTGTTCCACTCTTTGTCCCTGTCTTTCCTTTAGATAGAAGCAAATTTTTCTGGGTTAAAATTTTGGAAATGGGTGGGCAGCCCCATCCCTCAATGGGGTAGAGGATGCCTAACCACTAGATATGGTCTTGACAGGTTCTCCTTCCCCTTTGTGGGGTTTTTCAGCTAATGTCATCCCCATGGGGTCCTTTGGGGGTCCTTGAAGGAAGAATGGGACTTTCTGCTTGCTACCTCCAGTTCCTCATCCCCCATTACTACACACCTCTCTTCAATTTCCTGACCCTCTGTACATCTCCACCATCTCCTCCCAACCTTTCATTATCTTCTTTATCTCTTCCTTTATGACCCATTTCCTGCCCTCTGCTCTCAGTTTTCTGTTTAGAAGTAAGACTGGGATTGCCTGAATGTGAGCACAATGGAAAGATACAACCTTCTCTCTGCAGTGCCTTCTTTCTCTTTGGGTTTCTTGGTACCCTGTAGGGAAGGGTTGCGTGCAAGTGCTTACATGCATCTCTGCATATTCATGGGTTGATGTTCATCTACTCAAAGTCCAAATTTCTTACAGTGGAACCGGTTAGCACATGGAGAGGAAGCAAAAGACTGAGCAGGGCTCTGGTATTTAGAGAGAAACATGATTGGGCAGAGGAGGCAAACAGAGGAAGAGGAATTGGTGGAGACCATGTAATTGTCCTACATAGGAGCCAGCAGTGATGATTTACAGTCTGTTGTTACAAATCCTTTAGGTTTCCTTAGGGTTCACTACAGTGGTAATCAATTTATTGCTTCAAGTTCATGAAGGCAGGAACTGTGAAGTTTCTATATCGTGTGAGGTATATGACACATATTATTCAGCACGAGTTTATTCCCACATGCTATAGTGCCTCCTACATAGGGAATAGACATCAGATGTTTGCCGAAGGAGGAGACAGGTAGACAGGTTCTGGGGGAGAAGCATGGGCTGAAGAGGTGCTTGGAGTTATTCTGATCCTTCATGGCCAGTTGGTCCCTCTAAGGGTGTTTACATTCAAAGAATGTTCAAGATGGAGGAAAAAATGCCTAGTTAAATTAATTCATCCATTAATTATTAATAATTAAGCAGATTTGAAATAATCCAAGTTTGAAAAAATGCCTATTTTGTAGACTTTAGAAATTATTTGTAGCTGTTTGGAACACCTGCTGCAGTGAATCATTTTACTAAGCAAGTTTAGTGAATTCTAGTCCTGAATTTCACGTGGTGATTTTTTTTTTGTATGTGTGTAGCTCACAATGAATCTGACTGGTTTTGTGATGATTAATAGATAATACTTAGGAATCTATGCTAGAGACTGCAAAACCCAATCCTTTCTCTTCTGGCAACGCTTTCGTTTGCAGCCATTTCCTGTGGTGAACTCCTTTGAACAATATTTTGCCAGTACAAAGTTTGTAGCACAGAGCCTCTGACAAAGGACTCGGTGAGTCACACTGTCTACCTGCCTTTCATAGCAATGAGGCGTGGACGTGTTCCAGAGATCGGACGATTTCCTGCAGCTCAAGAACAAGGATTGTCGGCCCAGGTTGAAACCTGCTTGTGATTCTGGTAGGATGACTCAGTGTTTTGATGGGAAACGAGACCCACAATTCCCTGGCAGGCTGAGACTGTGAGATGGGAACGCCACACAAATTTTGCCATTCAACTATCCATATGACTCTCCTTCATATTCCTCTTCATAGTTTTTCTTACATCACCTTTCCATATTTTCATGGAGTATACAGACTTAGTTTAAGAAGTGAAGTAAAATGTCAAGACATGAAGTAAGCACTCTTATGTGCTGGAAGGATTCTGAAATGTTCGTTTATGGATGACCTGGGTTTGCTTAATAAAATCTCAATAACCCACTACAAAAACAAAAATAAAAATGAAACAACAACAACAACAACAACAACAACAACAACAACCAGAGCCTTTTGTCTTATTCACTGATGACTGTTAAAAACTTATACCCCAGGAGTTAAGGTGTTTTCCTCCAAGTTCCCTTCCTCATTACAGGTTGGAATTTAGGTTTATGTGAATGAGATAATTACAGGCAAGACTGGACACATGAGCAATTCCAGGGATTCCAGTGGTTGCTTTGCTGGTGTATGGAGAGTCCTTCCGGGAAGGACTTCTCCTTGCGGGGACTTCAGTGGAGTTGCTGGTGTCACACCAGAATTCTCACACAGTCCCACTCAATTCACGTTTATTGTTGATATAATCAAATACTGTAGACAAAAACACTTACAGATGGTGTAGCTAACACAGGATATGAGAGTTGGGTTTAACTGTCGATAACAGTTTACACATTTCCTTGAACTCAAAGTGTGCTTTTATTTTAAAGAAATGAAAACATAAATTATAGCCAAACCTTATCATGTAATCTTCTTGTCTTCCCCCCCACCTCCGCAGAGTCGGCAAATCTTGGATGTCTGTGATCTTTTACTATGGATTCACAAACAACATATAAGGTTGTGTACTTTTAACCTCTAACTCGACAGTGCTGAGTGTATTCTCTTTTTCCTATTTAGCATAATGCTTTGGGGATATCAACTCATGCAAATTTACTTCACTGGCTTCAATGGTAGAGACAAGCTACAGTACATCTATTCTCTTATGATGCTTCTAAAATTTTGCTGCTATAAGCATTGCTGCTAAGAAGGGCTGTTGTGTTTGTGTTCTGAACATGTATACAGAATTTTTATAAATGGCATTTTCTGCTATATACTTAATTTATAGCACATATACAGTTTAGTTTTTATAGATATTTCTAGATGGCTCTCTACAGTCTTTGTACAAATTTATGCTCCTGTCAAGATTCAAGTTTCTTTTCTTTTTCTCCATATTCTTACAAACACATCGTCATTGTCCATCTCAACCTTTGACTTCTTATGAAAAGAAAAGGTTAACTTTTTTCATTGTGTAAAATATCTGGTTAAAACGTTACAGGAGTTTGAGGTGGTGGCTCTGTGCTAGAGCATGGCATATGCCTAGCAAGTGTGAGGCCCTAGGCTCTGTGTCTAGCACTGAAAAAAAAGTCAGTAATCATGGAGCCGAAAGACACACATCATGCTTTGCCTTCTTTGACAACTTAAATGGCTTTGGAATCACCTAGAAGACACATCCCGGACATGTCAGCACCTTTGTTTATAGAGAGATTGAATGTAGGAGGAAAGTTCCAACTTTAGTGTAAGAAGTCCCTCTCCATGGATTTGGATTCTAGAAGGAAGAAATAGAAAGAATATAGGTAGTGAGACAAGCACCAGCTGACTACAGACACAATGTGACTCTTCGCTATACATCCCTTCACCATGCCTTCCCCACAAACATAAGGCATATTTCCTTAACCTGAGCCAACGTAGACCCTTACCTACTAAGTTGATTTTTGTCAGGAAGTTTGTCGTGGCCTCTTTTGTGCCCCATCCCCTTAATGTTTCCTTGTGCTTTAGAGATTATTGATGAGCCTGTGTGTATGTGCCTTGATTTTCTGGCTGGAAGAAGAGAGTGTCTTATTGAATGGTGGTTGGACTTTACTCAACATTAGGGTAAGACTCCTCATGGTTTTCTATGAAGCTATAGGGTTCCTGTTTCCACGCTCCACTGTGTGAATGAAACATAATCAATAAACTTCCTCCTGCTGGAAGGGCTTAGGTTGTTTGTAATGGGGTTGATTTCTGAAAATTCCTGCCAGCATCACTTTCTGTAAGACATTCTCTTATCTCTTATTTAAGTTCTTTTAGAGTAATTAAATTTTCATTATGCTGATCTTTAAAAATATTTATAAGACTCTGTTATGAACCCTTTTTGACCTTGTGTTAACTTTGCATCTATTAAAGAAATTGAAGAGCTGGTAAATCTTAGCATTTGATGTCTTTACAAGTATGTTGTGTTTGGCCAAGTTTGAACTGATGCTGTATTTGTCACTTCTAGGATTTCAATCTAATAAGACGGAATTGAGCAATATTTCCTTGTTAACATTTTATTTATTAATAATTAATGTTTGGTATATATGTGTTGTGTATATATGTATATGTGTGATATGTGTGAGTGTGTGTTGTGACGTATGTGTGTGAGAGAGAGATCGAGAAAGAGAAAAGGTGGGAGGGAAGGAGAGAGGGAGAAGGAGTGAAGAAAAGAGGGGGTAGGGAAGAAGGGAAGGAGAGAGAGAGAGACTGTGCAGGCACATGCCTTCCATGCTTCACATGTAGGAGTCTGAGGATTACTCGGGAGAGCTGGTTCTTTCCTTCCACTACATAGTCTCAGGGAATCTCAAATCATCAGGCTCAGAGCAAGCACCGTTCCTTGCTGCTCCAGCTACCTGGTTCTCCTTGGCTTGGTCACATTAGTACGATGTTTCCTGCATTATCCATACTATTTTTATGACTCATTTGATTAATGTTATACTGCTATCAGTTTACTTTTATTTTGTCCACTTTTCAAATAGGTAGAATTTATTGAACTTGTCAATTTTGTTTGTTTTTCATTGAGCTTATTATTTCTAAGTTTTTACACTGGAGACGTACTCTTTACTTCTTAGTTTTCCTTGTTTTCTAATGTGGCTATAACTAGTGCTTACAAATTTAGGTGTAGTATTGTGACTATCCCTTCATCTATATGAATTTTTAAATCAATTACGATGTATTTTGACCAGAGATTTAAACTGGGACTCTAAATTTCACACTTCCAATCTTCTCATGGAGATGTAGCCAGAGAACATGATCACTATATCTCTTCCCTGGAATATTTTAAGTTTTTTTTTTTTTTTAACTTGGCATGATATGGTCTAGTGGGCCACATGTTGCAAGTGTCTGAGGCTTTGTTTGATTGTTTCTCCGTTCTTTCTTCAGTAAGGTTATGTTAGCCAGGAGAAGGCTAGGGAAAGATGAGATCTTCTGCTAGTGTCTGGGTATAAAGTACGGTAACCTGGAATCAGGAGTTTGGGGTTGATGAGATAAGCCTGTAATGGGCAGCTGCGGGCTGGCACAGACCCAGATTCAGCTTGTATTGGGATTGCTTCAGCATTCTTTTTGTCGGGCTGGACTGGGAAGAACATGGTCTACAGACAGAAATCACACAGATCTTGCCCATCTCACCCATGGGGTAGCATTTGTGGCTGGGGCCCTTGACCAGCCATCTCTGCAGAAGGTTGTGGCTGGTGTAGGAAGTGCATCTTACCCGCTGCGTGTGTTCCCGTCTCCAGACTCCAGGTAGGTCCATCCTGTTTCATTTTCACAAGCAACACTGCTCTTTCAGTCAATATTTATTATTGATAAATGCGGACCGGTGCTTTATACCTAAAGGAGGTTTCTATGGGTTTTCTTTTGGTGGCTAACCTGTGAGTGGGCCTTTACTTGCCTTCACTTGAGTCAGTTTTGTTTTTTTTTTTTTTTACATATTTGCACATGGATCCTCAGATATTATAGACTTCATGGTTTTCTCTTATGTGCAAATCATTTTATTTATGTATTTGCTGTAGAGTATGTATTTGTATTTGTTTTTAAATAAAACTGGATTTTCATTGTCTTTGTTCTTTATCATTTTATTACCTTTTGAAAGCTGATTTTTAAAAAAAGCCTTTATGAAAGGGGTCATTTTATGATATATTATGTGGAGTAGTAGTTTGCATAAGTTAAAAATTATATCGCCTTGAAGGGTTTGTAGAGACCCCTGTAAAATTTCCCAGTCTTCATCTACTGTGACTTGTGATGTCAAACTATTGATTAATTCCAACTTATCAAAGAAATTCACTCAATTCTTATTATTCTGGTACATATTAGCAATGATAGGTTTCAAAATTACTTTAAATTTAGTTTTCTAACAAGTTGTACCGAGTTCGTAGCAAATTATAGCTTTCAAACCTATATTTTGTCTTTAGTTACAGTGTGCATTCTTTTAAAATTTGCTATAGATTGTCTCCTTTTATATTTTATTTACACTGCTTCAAAACACAATTAATTGGCTAGCTTTCCGAAGACTAGCTGTGGCTCTTGTGGTTTCTCATTGTTGTATTTTTGTTTGTTTTGGGGGTTCACCTCACCCCCCCTTTCTCTACTCTTTTCCTTCTTTTTAACTGCTCTTTTAAAGTTGTTTGTTGTTAAGAATAATCATTTGTTAAACCATTTGGAATGGTTAACTTTCTGACAAAATAAGCATTGTACCAAGTCTGAAGTTTTCCTTCTTACCCCTCCTTTTCAGCTCTTTTCCTTGGGAGATGAAAGCAAACATCTATTCACCCCAGATACGAATGATGGTGGACCAAAGAAATGCTCTTCCGCCAGTCTGACTGAGTGAGCCCGTGACTTTATTGGGGTTACTTACTGGAGCATGGGTGAAGGGTCATACAGAGGAGCTTGATGGTTTAAAAACAGCTCTACGAAGGAACAGGCCATTCCAGCAAGGAGGAGGACTGTGGAAGCTCCACCCTAGGAGCTGTCTGCTCTCCTAGAGAATTGCCTCTTCTCAACAACTTTCAACTGCTTTCCTGGCTTCAGGAGAGGCCCTGTGAACCTTGCTGCTTCTGGGTCTTGTAAATGTTGTTAGCTTCCTGATGAATTTGCTTCTTGCCCCAGAAGGCACCGATTCAATTTATAGGAAATAGTTATACAATACCCCACCTATGTAGAGATCATACACAGTCATGTTCATGGAGACATGCAATTTTTACCCTTCTTTCAATAGTTAATAAAATGCATATTATATTTCAGAAATTTACCTATACTAATAAGTAGGAGGTCTTCAAATTCTTAAATAAACTGCTATAACTTAATTGTACTTTTTCCTTTGTTTTTGGATTATGATTAGTGGTGTTTACAAACCTTTGTTCTAACTGTAATCATGTATGGCATTTGTCTTTTCTGCACACATTTGGTTAAGCCATTTGTCAGAAAATTGTGTGTATTATACATATTTTACATGTACATCTGGGGAACAGTGTTTCTCTATGTAATCACAATTTATGATCATGTAAGAAAAGTCCGTAATTCCACTTATCACACAAACGTATAATTCTTATTCATATTTCCTCAAGATGATTTCTCCACGTCTTTACACATTTTACTGCTGGTGTTAAAGAAATTGCTTTTAGTACGCTCAAATAAAGAAATTGCACAAGGAATACACCCCTTTGTAAATCTATCCTGTTTATACCCTTTCCAGGTGGAAGTCTTGGAAATAGTAACAGCACAGCCTATCAAGAGCCGGCAAAGGTCCTTTGTGAGATGTGCCAGCAGGTGAGTAAACCTGAGCTCCTTTCCTTAAAGTTTGCATTTTAGACAACCCCAATAGCAGCTTCCTTGATCTGGGTTCTTTAGGAAAAGACGATAAGATGAGGAGTCATATGCAAAAGGCTTGCTAAGGAAACACTTCCAGGAACACTAAATAGGAGTGGAGGAGCCGGGAGGGGCAGGAGTGGGCGGAAGCAGGCTATGCGTGTGTGTATATGCATATACAGTTTCAGTTGTGTGATCCTATAGGATGGTAGGATGAACTTACAAGATACACTGTGCCTTAGGTTTTACGTCTGTTCAGGAGTGTCAGGCTTTCACAACCTCAGATCAGGAGATACTTGACACTGTTCTTCTAGGGATGTTTACTCCTAGCTATTTTGAAGGTCTACTCCCACAGGGATCGTTGCCTCAATAGTATAAGTTCATCCACAGGGAAGACCTAAGGTATGCAAAATACACCACAAATTAGAAGAGGAGGAGGAGGAGGAGGAGGAGGAGGAGGAGGAGGAGGAGGAGGAAGAGGAGGAGGAGGTATGGATCAAGAACTCTGTTAAAAGCCATAACTGTTTTTCTCATTGGTTTAATGAATTTGAGGAAAATGTGGGGAACTGTGCTGAAGTTATTCTGCATCCACTTTCTCTGCAATTGCATCATGTTTGGTTTTCAGCCTCTGAACCTGTATCCCTCAATGCATAAAGATGCTCAGCTGACCAAGGACTCTTTCAGCTTTCACAAACTTTTGACAGAGTTATCTAAAAGTCATGGCTTATTTTTATTTTTATTTTGTATTTAGACCCTGAATGAAGGCTTTTTTTTTAAAGCTATGTGCTTTATGCCTTATAATGGGTGAATTTAATCCATTTAACTATACTGATACATGATATGATCTATTTCGATACTTATTTTAGTTATTTTTAAACTTGATTTTCTTGTTTCTAAACTTCCTTCTTTTTTTCCCCAACTTTTCTGACTACAATTTAGAATTATTGAGTTTTTCGTTTTCTTTTTTATGGCTTAGGAATCATGAATTTTTTTGCTTGTTTACTGTTTTCCTTCTTTCCCCTCTCCTCCTTCTCTTCTCCCATATCTCCTGTCTCCCTCTCACCTCCTTCCTCACCTCTTCTTCCTCTCTTTTTCTCACACTCTTCTTTCCTTCCTCTCTCTTTTCCTTCTCTTTCATTCTTTCCTTTTCTTCTTTCCTACCTTCTTGCTCTCCCTTCCTCTTTCCCTCCCTTCCTCCCTTCCTCCCTTCCTTCCTTCCTTCCTTCCTTCCTCCCTCCCTCCCTTCCTTCCTTCCTCTCTCCCTTCCTCCCTCCCTCCTTTCCTTCCTTCCTTCCTTCCTTCCTTCCTTCCTTCCTCCCTCTCTCCCTTCCTTCCTTCCTCCCTTCCTTCCTTCCTCCCTCCCTTCCTTCCTCCCTCCCTCCCTTCCTCCCCTCTTCCCTTCCTCCCTCCTTTCTTCTCTTCCCTTCTTCTTCACCTGCCCCATCTTTCTCCTTCTTTCCTCCTCATCTTCTACTCCTCTGTTCTCTTTCATTTTTCTTTTCATTTAGTGTTTTTATCTTCCTTAGTTAACACAAATAAGCAACCACATATCTAAGGAATTAATATCTCATCCATCCTCTCCCCTATTGAAGGACATTGAAACCACTTTGATCATTTCTTAGCGTTATGGTTTTTTTGTCTTACTTTAGCTTGGTGTGAGTTGCATCACACTCTGTTTCCGTGCTATCAGTCAGTAAGAACATGGTATTCTGAAAGCATTAAGAAATGAAGAATGTCCTTGCTTTTTATCATCCCCTTCATTTTCCTTGGAGAAAAAAGTGTGATTTTTGTTCCTTCCCCTGTTTATCTCCAAATCTTTAAATAATATTCTGCTATAGTTATAGCTTTCGTTTCTGTCTGTTACACATCTACCTTTTAGCATGACCAATCATGACTTAGCTCTTTCATTTCCCTGCCCAGCCCCACAGTCCCACCTTTTCCTTTGTTGCTTGTAGTACTGAGATTAATGATTATAAAATGTACTCAGTGATTTCTACTCCATAGCAGACTAAGCATTTCAGGACTCCACAGAACTGTAAACTCAGTTCCATATCAGGGAACACCCAATCTAATGAGGCTCAGAGAGAACTGGTGAATATTAATTTATTGTAACTGTTGAGGTGTGTAAACAATATGAGTGGGTTAAGTGACAGAATTCCAGGCAAAGGGAGGGATGGGTTTAATAAATCAAGTCTGGAGCATACCTCCCTTTGAGGGCAATAAACACAGAAGGATGGTTATTAGAGGGAGAAAGTGGCAAATGTAAACACTGGTCAGTTCCTGTGTGTGTTCTTAAGCTGGAGACAAATAGGCATTTCCATCGTGGGCTCCTCTCATGGCTTTTGCGATGGGCCAGCCATGCTGCTGTGATGTGAGAGGAGTTTTAGAAATAGATTAATCACTTGACTATGGGCGTATTTTAATAAAACCATATTTGTAAAAATCCCTACTACAAGCCATTGTCTTCCTTCTGACTGCAGACACGATGCTGCTGGACAAACAGCTGGGAAACTACACAGAGGCTAAGAGTGAGTTTTACCTTTTTAAAAGGCTGTAACAAATGTTCATACACACGTATATACATAAGTGAAGAACACTGTACAGGAACCAGAGATGAACATGAAGCCTAAATCATTCATTACTTGGCTACTTACAGGCAAAAATTGTTAGCTTCTGCACTATGGTGAGAGGCACAAGATTAGTTGAGCGTTTTTCTCTGCTCACCACACACAGTTTTTACTCTCTGAAAGAGCAAGAATGCTCTTGTTTCAAACATAACAAATAAAATATATGTCTCATTTTTTATATTGAAGACTCTATATTTTCACCGAGCATATAATCTCTTTCTTATGGAAGTCATCTCATACAACTTTAAATTTGAAACACATTTCCAGAACTGGTAACTCCACGTAACTAATGGTTCTCACATGGAACAACCTGCTTCTAGGGGCTTCACATTCAACCCCACCACCCATGTGTGGTACCCATGACATCTATATGTGGGGTACTAGTCAGCATCCCTATTAAGGAACCCCAGTAGCTGATAAGATCAATGGAAGGGCTTCAGGAATCAGCACCAATCTGCCCTTCTTGGCAGTGATGACGTAGTGCTGTGATACCAACACGAAGTATCTTTATGGGGACATTTTCCCATGAAGCCAGGGACATGTCTGCCTGTTGTTTGATGATCCCTGTCATTACAAATGCCACCAAATTAGAAAGGGTAATTCTAGTTCTAATTAGAAATATCTCAGCTCAGGTCTCATTCTGATGAGCTGCACTTGGAAAAATAATTATGTGTTTGACTACACCTAAATTATACAGCCACATTTATATACATGGGGCTGATACCTTTAGCATAGCATGTTAACTAGCACATGTCATATCACATGTGGGATTCTTTTAGGGAACTAAGGCCATTCCTTGAACATAGTAAACATTACATATGTATTCACAAACAATCTCTAAAATGCTCAAAGTAAGACAGAAAGCAGGAGGAAGACAGTAAATGCCTTTGCTTTGAATTTGTTTTTATGACATACCCATACTTGAAGACCAACCAATTCTTAGATTATAAGTTTAACACTGGTGATTATAAAGGCATGTTAACCTTAAAGGTAATTCAATATTTTCTTTGAAACCTGTAATTTTTCTTTGTAAATTTGTAGGTGGTTCAGAGAGACATACTAAGGTTTTTTATTAGCTGTGTGCAGTTTTGAAGAACGTTGGAATCTTAGTCTCATACAGGATAGTACCATCTTCTTGGCTATTAGTATAATTTCAGAATATTTTTCTCCATAAATTCTTATTAAAATTACCAAGGAGGAGAATGTTATTTAGAATGGCAGAACATTATTTTTTCTCCTTTAAAATAATTCCAACATCCTGTCTTAATAGTGCCCAGTCTTGCCAGTCCAACCATTTATAATTTAGTCATCCAAGTGCAGTGCCATGCCTGGCACAAAGCACTGTTGCCTGGGGTCTTCGTGCTTCGCTTTAAACTTTTATTTCTTTGGAATTATTGTTCCCCTTTGAGGACACAAAAGCTTCCTGCTCCCTGCTTATACTCATTAATCAGGAGAATTATGTGAGTGGACATTTGAACAAGAACAGGAGAGATGGAACTGGGCAGGGGGCGGGGTTTCCTCCATTTTCCTGTTGAGGAAGCTATAAAGGATTGAGTAGGAAACATTCCCCACTTATTACTTTTTGGAATAAAAAAAAGAAGCTGACAAAAGCATTAATTTGGGCTTATAAAAATGATGATGGGTAGATCCAAAGCAAATTATATGGAATTTGGGTAGGTCATATAAAAGAGAAGTCATGTGATCTCCGTTAGTCGTGTGATAAGGCAATTATGTCATGGGCATTTTCTCAGATAAGGACCCTAAACAGAAAGGCGCTGACATTTTCCATGATTCCTTTCCAAGTTATTTCCTGCCTCCACCATCCCCTCCCCTCCCCTTCACCCCTCTCAACCTTGTTCCTCTCCCCTCCCCCTCCAGCCAACCTTGCTTCCACAGGGATTTTCTGTTTGTTGTTTTTATTCCCAGATTCAAAAGCATATTTAATCACAGGTCTGAGCACAGCTTCAGGATAATGATGGCATGGGATTCTTCTCATTAGATTCAAACCACAGAGACCCAGAGCCAGGCTGATAGTTGAGATGCCTTTTCTTTTGGTATTTTTTTTTTTAATAAGACACTTGGTTAGAAGCAAAAACTTTCACGTTTAAGTGTTTAAGTACTTTTTTTAAAGAATTTTTCAATGTAAATATTTTAACCCCAGTTTGAAGTTTTAATGTACTTTTATATGTTTAAATTTCTTTTTAACTGACAGATAAAAAATGAAATCCGTGTATACGATTAGGGTGTCAGGTTTCAGGACATGTGTGTATTGTAGAATGCTAAATCAGATTAAACACTTCCATCTCCTTGAGATTTCATTATTTCTTTATGTAAAAACACATCCTCTTAGCTTTATGAAAGCTAATACAGTCTCTCTGATACGGTCACTGAGCTAGCTAAAACTTAGTACCTGTTGATTTTAATATATTTTAAATTATAATCAGAACAGTTTTATAGCTCCAAAAGGTCTTCCCTGTAATCTCCTTACTTTCTCCAACTATTATAATGTGACACCCTTCTCAAGCCTTTGCTCTATGCGTGCCTTCATGCAATTATAAGTATTGCCTAAGATTCAAAGTGGAGTCTTTTTAATTTGATGGAACAACATGCAAATGAAGACCCAGTCCTCAACTAAGTTCAGGAAATCCTGCTGTGCTGACAAGAATCAGAAAAAGACTGCTTTCTGCAGTCACTATGATCTTTTCAACTTCTCAAACTCAGATGGCGATCTTAAACATCAGTGTACTTTAGGTCTTAAGAAATACTTGTGTCTGTTCACGCGGAGCTATACGTAGCCACGGCTCTAGTGGGCAGAAACTTTCTAGCTTTGTAAATATTAGATTTGACAATGTTGCTAGGAAACACCCGGGGAAGTAAGTAGCATACAAATTATGAAGTATAAACTTTGCTCTTGCAAACAGAGCAGCCCTAAGGCACTTTCTATTGTCAAAAGAGCTGTGAGTACAACATTTTTATGCACGCGTTAAAAGTTAAGAAGCAACTCCTTAACACGAAAGTCATTGTTTTCTGTTTCATTTTCCAATTTCTTTTCTCTCTGAGAGCGGGAGCTGCTTTAAAGTCACCGGGACAGTGTCTATTCCCTGTTCCCTGTTTACTTCTCCTGGATTGGCTAAGCCCCTCTTTAAGAGCATGCTTTGTTCTGGGAAATGCTTTGGATCTGTTGAGCAACACACAGTGCTACTGTTAAAAAAAAAAAAAAAAAAAAGCTGAGTAATGTTGGCGCGTTCTCAAGCTGGAGCTTTCTCATGTGGCTGATGCAAACCTGGAGAATTTGCATCATCATGCAGCCCAGTAAGTTGGTGTGACAGGCAGTAGCTTAAATACGAGAGCCCTACGAGGAAGCTGAGCTGGTGTGTAATGATAGGGCAGCGGCTCGGGCTGCAGCTAACTGCCGGCCCCTGGAGCCGGTGGCACACAGGTGCTCCGAGGAGGAGTGAAGGGGCGAGGGGAGTAATTATAGAGTCGGAGGGAAGGAAGGCTGAAACACACCTCAGAGTTTTCACCTGTGGACACAATAGTGCAGAGCCAGCCCGTGACAGCAAAGGGGAAGACCGAACAGTCATCGGTCACCTCTAGAGAAACAAGTTGAAAGTTTTTTTGTTTTGTTTTGTTTTTCCCCACCTTCTGTTTTCTTTCTCATCCCCACCCCCCTCCTCTGGTGTGACACTACCATGGTCAGAAAGCCAGTTGTGGCCACCATCTCCAAAGGAGGTTACCTGCAGGGTAATGTGAGCGGGAGGCTGCCCTCCATGGGGGACCAAGAGCCACCGGGGCAGGAGAAGGTAGTTCTGAAAAAGAAGATCACTTTGCTGAGGGGGGTCTCCATCATCATCGGCACCGTCATCGGATCAGGCATCTTCATCTCCCCCAAGGGCATACTCCAGAACACGGGCAGCGTGGGCATGTCACTGGTTTTCTGGTCAGCCTGTGGAGTACTGTCACTTTTTGGTGAGTGTGATTCTTCTCCTGGAAGGGGTGTGTGTATGTGTGTGTGTGTGTGTGTGTGTGTGTGTCTGTGTGGCTCGCTGGGAAAGCGACCGGTTCTTTCTGAGGAGTAAATGAATGGGCAAATACTACAGGAAATATTTTGAATTTTTGTTGCTGTTGTTCAGGTATGTGCGTTACCCAAACACACAGTCCACTGTTGGCGCAAGACTGAACGCTCTCAGATTCCTCCCTGCAGGCTATCCTCTCCTTTCCTGCTGGAGACAGACTCTTCTTTGACTTTTTTTTTTTTTTTTTCTTCTTTGCTGAGAGCAAAACACTAACTTTGATGACCCAGAAAACCAAGCAAGCCTTCCGGGGCCGAGGGCTTGGGCTTTGCGAGGCGAGGCGTGCTTACAGCGGAGTTCTGGCAGCTGGCTCGCCGCAAGAAAACACCTGTGAGCCGCAGCCGGCGGGGCCTCTTTACACGCAGAACTGAGCGTTCAGAACAGTGTCGCAGGCCTTTTCTTAGCTAAGCAAATGGGTGGCACTCTTTGCCTTTTTAATATTTTTAATTCGTGGGTTCGTCCATTTCTAAGATTATGCTTTCAAAAGTCCTTGGGAAGATATGTGTTTGATGTGACTCCTCTGTCTCCGTACACCGTACAATGGCAAAGGCGTGAACTTTTTTCTCCTATTTTTTTTTTCCTTACTACCTTTAAGAAAAGTTCTCATAATTTCTCAGTATTAGTTTGCAAGCTTCACTTGGGTGTCAGCCTGGATCTGTTTTCTTCATCTGTATTTTACAAGGTCTCTGGGGAAACAGATACTTTGTCAGCCCATTCAATGAAGTTCATCTGACCAGACCTGGTATTATTATGCTTATTGCTTTTTCCCTTCAAAATTTATGTTTCTCTGGGTTGAGGGCTAATATTGCGGAGGAAATAATTTCTCCATGTTCAGGAGGGCAAGTCAGCATAAAACTCCCCCAAGTTCATTGTTAAGGTCACAAAAACCTGTGAATGGTCAATTATTTTAAAATTTGATTTATATTATGGGGTAATGCGTTGGTTCCGAAGTAGCCTACACTTGGAAGTTACTTTGTTAACCCAGAAACAGGTTCCTCTGGGACCAAGTACTAACTCTTGTCCCATTCATACTTTCAGCTCAGGTCTTGTGATACTTTAAATACTGATTGGGGGGAAAGTTTCCTACCTAGAGAACTCAAACATCTGTTCTTTGGAAGGGGGCATTTCAAATGATTTTTGAAAGCATTCTTTCTGTAGAAAGATCTATGAAGAGATTACTTTAAGGACCTAGAGAATGTGGTAACATCATTTATGTGAATAGATTATGCTTTATGAGATGTTTGCTGACTGATGTCCCTTTTCTTCGTTCTTTGGAGTAATACAGTTATTAAAAACTTGAACAGAATCCTTATCATTATTAATATTAAAGTGGTTCTGACATATGTAGCTTCAGATAAGCAAGGAGAAACTCAGTTGTTGTTCTTAAATGGCTGTGTACCCTCAGGCTTCAGGCATCTTACAGTACTTGATATATTTAGAATAAATCAATATCTAATCAGAAAAACTACAACCAGTTCCTTGAACTTTGCATACTTACACACAGGCAGCTCCCACTGTGTGATTTGATTTTCACACCCAATCAATGCTTATTCAGATGCTTTAAAATAAAATACTTGGAATGTTGAGCTAGTTAAAGGCACAGGGACTTGTATTGAGAAAATATGCCTTTGCTTAAGGCTGCCATTTTTGTTGGAAGCTCAAGAAACTACAGAGCTAGGGGTTGTGATGTAACCTGGAGTGGGCATTTGACTGCTAGCTTCAGAGACATGTGCTCACGGTACTGCTCCTGGGAGCAAATTACTGGAAGGTTTTTAACACAAAATCTTCACAAATAAGCAAGGCAAGATATAAGGAGAAAATTCTTCTGTGATTAAAACTCTAGAATCTAAGGGTGTAAACATTTTCAAGTCAAGAATGTAGACCTAAATGGTCCCCAACTTAAGATGGTTCAGCAGAGGATATATTTATTTTTAAATTGACAGTGGTAGATGATAGTGATTGGTTATTCAATAAATTCCGTGAGATAACCGTTATAAAATGAACTTTTGTAGGATGAGGCTGACTAGCTCCAGACAAGTGTGTAGGATGGTGCCTAGGCTATGTGTGGTACATACAGTTCCCACTGACTGGTGTTTACAGTGTACCATGTTTTTTTGGGGGGGGCAAAGTCACCCCTCTGAAAGGGGAGCAGCATCTGTGTTTGGTTTACAACTTTTTTGAACAACGAGGTCAACACCTGGACGTTTACAGCCCGCTTTGAACTTCTTTTCATCTGGGCTCATGGTTATGGAGCTTGGGGCCTTTAAATGGAAAATTCCATTTCCCCAGAACTCAATTTATACCTAGGACAAAGCATACAGAGGTCTGGGCATTGATTCCCTGACAGTAAATTCCAAGGTCTTTAAGAGTCTTTCCAATAACAAGGTTATATCGGTTGCTTTTCTGGATAACCTAACAACAGGGTGACCTTTATTTCCAAAACAAGTTTGCTAGTTGTCTTTAGGTCTGAGCTAATGAATATATACATAGCTCTTTGTGACATCATCACTTTAACATCTGGAGCATTGGAAAGCAATACAACTGTTTAGATCTTTTGGATGGAGTCCTGTCTCAGAAGATGAGTCTGGGGTGTGGTCATAGTGCCTTTTCTCATTTGTCCACTCAAAAAAATTCTCCAGGTGGCCCTGACAAAAGTCATACTCACATTTCTCTACTTTTCCAAATTATAGCTATTTTGAGCATTCCTTAGGAGATACTACTGATCAGCAATTACCTTCCACATGTGGAGCCTCTTTAGTTGCTTGGGCAGAAACCTTTGAGCTCGAAGCAATGTAGACACAGGTGTTTGATTGATTGGTTGATTGATTAATTGACTTTTGGATGAAATTAAGATTTATGTTTCGTGTCCTTCCTAATTAACTATGAAGCAGTTGGTAAGTAAAGTAACATCATGTGGTGTGTTTACTGTGTCACAGTCAATCCTATCTGTGGTTCACTTTCTCACCCTTACATCCAGAATGCTTCTATGAGATGAAAATTCATTTTTTTCTCACTTCAAAGGATGTGTAACTTAGAGTTTGGGGAGTTTAAATATAACTTTCCCAATCTCATGTGAGTGTTATTTATAAACACTCACATCTTAGTTTATAATTGATTTTCATTACATACATGACTGTAGATTATGGAATTTCTTTTTTAAAAATAGTCATTCTTTCAACTGCCTGGGTATACATTTCACAAACAAATAGAATAACCGTTTCTAGGAACAGAACAACTGAGTCAAGATTCCTTTTGCTGACAAAGCATATTGCATCAATTAACTGAAGTCTCAACACAGCGTGTTGTCTCTTCTTTCCCAAAGAACAGATAATCTATATTTTGATTTGCCACAGAAACATGTTATTAAATTACCATAGTGAAATCAGTTTGAGTGAATACCTTGTCTTAGTATGAGGTAGTGTTGTTATTCAAATAATAGGTCAGCATCATTGGCCTCTGCCTTCACTTATCCGTCTGCCCTCTGGTTTCTGACCACACATGTTCGTAGGTACCATTTCAAACACAATTCCTTTCCTGACATTTTTTTTCAGTTAATTTTATTGGCTTTTATGTGTATGGGTGTTTTGCTTCTGCACATGTCTGGTGCTGGAGGAGGGCCTTGAATGCCCTGGAACTGGAAACACGGATGGTTCTGAGTCTCCGTGTGGATGCTGGGAATTGAGTTTGGGTCTTCTAGAAAAGAAGCCAGTGCTCTTAACTGCAGAGCCATCTTTCCAGTCCTTGACACTTTTTTTTTTTTTTTTTTGATCAGTACAAGGCAGGTCTCAAGTGTGAGGAAGTTAAAAGAGGAACTTGGTGGGTCTCAGTGAGGAGATGATGACTGTTCCCATGAAGAAGGGCATTCTGACCAAAGGAAGTACCCACAGAGCATGCAACCCAGACAGTGCTGTGCGGATTCTATCACAAGACTACTTGATGCGGTGTCAATTTTGTGCCTTTTTATTATCACCTTTCACAGGAGCCCTGTCCTATGCTGAGTTGGGCACGAGCATAAAGAAATCTGGTGGTCATTACACATACATTCTGGAGGTCTTCGGTCCTTTGCTAGCTTTTGTTCGAGTCTGGGTAGAACTGCTCGTAATACGGTAAGGATATGGAAACAATTAAGGGACAATAAACATAGTCATTTCATCACATTCCTGGATCATCTTGACTGTTTTAACTAATTACAAATTTGTGCCATGTGACTTTGTTGAAAAAAAAAACTGACCCTAAGGCATAGAAAAGTTTTCTTTAAACTCCAACTTTTTTTTTTTATAAATAATATGTTTTTCTAGAAAAGGCATTTATTTGAGATGAGAGGAATCTTCAAAATTCACTTTGATAAATTATACCTTGGATTGACCAGACACAATTTAATGGGCTAGGAATTAGAGGTGTTTTTTTTTTAATTGTTGATTATGTCATCAAGACATTTAACTTCACTTTTATGACTAAGAAATCACTGATAAGTGGATATTAATGAGCCCAGAAGCCCTAAATACTCAAGACACAAATAGCAAGTCAAATGATTCCCAAGAAGAAGAAAGGAGAGGACCCTGGGCCTGTAAAGATTGCATCCAGTTTAGTAAAGAAACCGAGGGGGGAGGGGAATGATTGGGGAATAGTTGGGGGGGAGAGGAACTATGGGAACTATGGTGGGTGGGAACTGGGAAAGGGGAAAGCCTTTGGAATGTAAACATAGAATATAGAAAATAAAAATTAAAAAAAAAAAGAAAAACAAATGTCTGTGCCAAACAACTTAAAGTATTATCAAGTCTTATGCTTTACAAATAATGAAAAAAAAATCAAGTTAACACAGCGTGAGTGACTCATTTCCTCACATTAAACAAACTGGCGATCTGCAGTGGTAAAAACTGTTTGATTGCTCGGCTGTAAGACTCGGTCCCCCTTCCTGATTCTCTTGGCACAGAATAGCGCCAAGTCACTCTGAATAGCAAATTTCCCTCAGCATTGTGAGGAGCCTGTGATGTCACATGTGCAGCTTGTGTCACAGGTGTTCTGTGCTTTAAGGGAAATGACTTGCACGTTATGATCACATAGTTCATTAGAAATCATTAGGGAGCCTTGCTCTTCTGTAAACAGAAGACGCAGCATACCTAAATCTCAGCTAAGTTTTCGTTCTGCCACTAACAGAAGTGACAAAGGCAGAGCTCTAAGTGTCTGCTAACAGGAACAATTGTTATGGTGTTAGTAGCAACCTTCAGAATTGTGCAGGCTTCATTGGTGACGAGAGTTCTTTGTTGCTTAGAAAGTGCTAGTGCTAAATGATGATAAAAGGAGTATTTTATTTTTGTTTTGTTTTGTTTTGTTTTGTTTTGTTTTATTTTTTGCTTTTTTGCTTTCCTAAGAGTTCTCTATTTGGGACATACTTCTGTACTTCTCTCTCTCTCTCATTGCAATCATATGTACTCTTCAAAGTTTATTTTTGTATGTGTGTAGACATGACACACACATATGTATTATATCTATCTCTATCTCTATCTCTATCTCTATCTCTATCTCTATCTCTATATCTATATCTATATCTATATCTAATTTCTGGTTGAATCCCTAGTTTGTGGTGTTTCTTTCATCTCTTAATGTCTTAATAGTTCTGAAACACAAAAACTGGCCTTTCATCTAACTGACATTTAGTTCATCACCTTGTCTTGTAATTCTTTAGCTGCCTATTAGTATTTTCCTATTAGAATTATAAGCATTTCAAGTATGTAAGAACAGAGCTTGCAGCTTTTATGACTTTCAAACTATTTACATCGGTGCCCCATGTATTCCAGATACTAATTCTTTCTTAACAAGTGCTAGGACACCCAAGATCAGGTTATTTTGAACGTAACATACACAGCATCAAAATAAGAACACTTCGGTAGAATGCTGGCCTGTCCCGCCTGATGTTCTTCAAACTTCGCTCTGTCTTCGTCCATGCATTTGTGGTGTAACTTTACCCAACAGTTCAGTGTTGCTATGACAGCATGACCATTCCATTTGCAACGGACAGATATGGTACCCATTCATTAATTCTTTCCACAAATTGCTGAATAGCAAACAGCAAGATAAAGAGATGTAAATTAGAATGGACCACAATTCATGCTCCTAAACAGCTAATAATCAGATGTACCTTAATTTTGAAAGAACTGATCTATGGTATGTGCGTGCATGTATGTGTGAGCACAGGCATGTGCACAGCCAAGTTACCTAAATAGATTCTAGAAGCTTTTTAATACATCAGTGTTCCCTAGGATAGTCTTTCAAACAAGTAAAATAGCAAATTACACGAAGGACATGATTTCCTAGGATATAAATTCATTTCTTCTCATGACATCTAAGTAGTAATATCTGCGATATCTAAATGCTCTCTACTAAAATTTCACTTTCCAATTAAATCAGTGTTGTCAGAAATAATATGCAAAACTAATCCAAGCAAAGTCACCCAACAGAACAAGATGGGGTCTTTAACGTTGAGGTCACATAGTTACAGAATGCTTGAAACCTATTGAGTTTCATTGTACAGACGCTGTGCTTGTCATTGCACTGGTATAAAATTCTGTATGGAATGGACACAGTGTTGTTTCCACAAACTTCAAAGTCAAGTAGAAGGACAGGGGTTTCAATCTGGGGATCACCTTAACTAGATTTAAACCCTCCTGGGACAAGCAGTGTGGTGCTGTGTAAAAGGATGCTTAGACAAGGGGAGGGTTGGAGCCACTTCTCTGGACCAAGACTAAAACCAGATACTAAGTACAGAAAGCTATTTGGAAGGCCCTAGGCACTCTTGCCCACTTGTTTCTCTGTTGCTCTTCCTCTTCTTTTCTTCCCCCTCTCTCCCCATTCCATTCCCCCACTTCTCTCCACATTCCTCTACTTCTCTTCTATTCTTCTCTTCTCTTCTCTTCTCTTCTCTTCTCTTCTCTTCTCTTCTCTTCTCTTCTCTTCTCTTCTCTTCTCTTCTCTTCTCTTCTCTTCTCTTCTCTCCTCCTCCTCCTCCTCCTCCTCCTCCTCCTCCTCCTCCTCCTCTTCTTCTTCTCTCTCTCTCTCTCTCTCTCTCTCTCTCTCTCTCTCTCTCTCTCTCTCTCTCTCTCTGCCTTTCTCTGCCTCTACAACCCTTTTAACTCCCCTCACCATACCCTGAATAAACTCTATTCTATATTTAAGAAAAAAAAAAGAACTCAAAAAGGAAAAGAAAGGGCTCTAGACAGAAGTGATTTAGTTCTTGTTCCTTGGGAAGTTTGTAAGTGCAAGGCATGTTTTAAGGATACTGAAATGATGCTACCAGACTTAGGTTTAGAAATCAAAGACTTTTATAATTGATAGAGAACAGCAAAACATTCCCTTTGGAGGCAGGAGTGAGTCTCTGGGGAGAGAAGAAAGTTCCAGTGCTTGTGGTTTTGACTGAAGGTAGGAGATCAAGGTTGGAGACAGGTAATATGGGCTGGTCTCTGGTGATCCAGGGATCAGGCCCAGGTGTTAACCACAAGAAGGAAGAGAAGCTGAAAGGGACTCTTGCTTCAGATGTTAAGCAATTTTGTGGATTTCCTTGTGTGTGGTAAGAATATGCCCTCATATTTAAGATGGAATGGAATATTCCCTTTTTCCCTTTTGAAGAACGTATGACTTATTGTCTGAGTTGCTATCTTCTCAGGCTGATTTTGTCTTCTTATTCTGTGGTTCTCTCTAAATAAAGATTCTTAAGAAATCAAGACCACTCACTGGGCTTTGAGATTTCTTTTTACAAAAAAATAATTAAGAAACAAAGTTAAACACTTAGACACATGTTGGCATAAACTTTTATAACTACTAATTTTCAACAAAGAGTTTTTAAAAACTAGCCCTTACTAGTGTAGACAGTATTGCATTTGGAGTGTATGGCAACTTAATGAAATATGAAGCTCTAAACATGATAGGCTTTCATGTTAAATATGTTCCACATGGCAAGTAGTAAGATCTGAAGATCAGCAAAAATGTTATTTATTGTTTCCTGTAGTTAACCTAAATATGCTCTCTTCCAGTCCTGGAGCTACTGCTGTGATATCCCTGGCATTTGGACGCTACATCCTGGAACCATTTTTTATTCAATGTGAAATTCCTGAACTTGCGATCAAGCTCGTAACAGCTGTGGGCATCAGTGAGTATTACAGCTGTAAAAGAAAAGGAGAAAGAAATGTAACAAAGTGACTAGAGCAAATTTTATTTAGAGTCTTTGCATGGTATCCCCCAAATTGTGGTGGTTTTTTGTTACGGTGGTGGTTGTTGGGTTTTGTTTGTTTGTTCTGTTTGTTTTTTGTGTGTTTGTTTTTTGTGCTTATAATTTTCATTCTGTGTTGGAACAGACAGACAGGAACACAAGGTTTGAGGTGGCCTCTGCTATTGCAATGTATGCCAACTGTATACCGGATCAACAGATGCAGTAGCTGATCTCTTGAAGCAGACAAACCAAAAACTGCTTCCTTTATAAAATATTAAATGGATTGTGTATCAGAAGGCACTGTTCAGGATGAATAACTATTCTGAGGAATCATTTTTACGTTGGAAATTACCTTACTTCAGTGACATGTTGAGTTATTCCTCATGAATGGCCCTGGGGTTAAGTTTACATGCTGGGTGTGTGTGTTGTGTTTGTGTAGCTTACAGCGATACTAGCTGTCACCCTTAGGGTTACCATTTTCTTTACCTATTTCCGGCTATGATAAGACTTTTTTCTGAAGACTTGATAGTCGGTAGCTTTTCTCAGCTAGAAGATTTCTCTATGGGCCACAAATTAGGAAGTTGTTCACTTTTTTTTATTATTAATTGGCATAGACTTTTTAGAAGTTAAAGAAACAGAGGAAATGAAAAGAGGAACATGTACAAGATTACATAGTGATATGGAGCTACATCTGATGGTCATTTCCTATAACATTCTGGAATCTCATGGAGTAGGATAATTGCTGATTGACCTGTTGTTGTTTGAATATATATGATCATGGCTAACTACACTTAACTACCTCAGAAATGCTACACAGGAATAACTGAATTGCACACTCAGGAAGACTGCTTAGAGAGTCACTTCACAGTGTCGTACTAGACTAACACAAAGATTGATTCTCTATTGACAACAGATGGCCCAGGGGCTAGTCTGTAACAAAGTGCTAGTGATTCTACGTAAAAACATCTCTGGTATGACAGACATGGATGCCTGAACTAAATAGCTGAATCCTAAACACACAATTAATCTGTGATATCTCTAGAAAGACAAAGAAAATGACTCAACATAGACATTTTGCAGTTCTGGGCAGTTAAAACTCCACAGACCTAGGAACACCTGGGGACAAATGGCCTCACTTCCTCTGCACCTCAGAATTCTCCTGAGATAATTATTCCAATGTTGCGGAGGCTGTGAGAATTCAGTCATAAATAGAGTACTTGTGATGATGACTGCAACTTATTAAGAATGCAGAGCTAGTGATGAATACTTATATTTCTGTGGGGAAATGTCACCAGAATTCCCCTAAGACCAGGGACCTCCACAAGGCTACATCTCTAGTCCTTCACAGTGCATAGTTTGCCTGTTTGTGATTAGTAGCTATCTGTTACTGATTGACCTTATATGAAGACTAAGGGTTTTCTTTTGACTGTAGTAGAAGTACTTGTAGTTTGTGACGCGTAAAACTGAAGTTTTTGGTGGCTTTAATACTCAGGAAGAAGGGAGATTAGTGGTTGAAAGATATAGTCTGCTAGACAAGATGTTTGAACTGGTGCCAGGAGATTTTATGTGCTGAATCATCTCACACGATGGTTATAGGTCCCTGGAGACCTACAACCTGGAGTTGGAATAAAGTGTCCTGGTTTCTTGGTTATGTGATTTGGGGCTGTTAAACTTATTTATGCTTCTATTTTATTGATTTATAAAATGCCTATAAAATAGCAATGTATCATGAATGACTATAGAAATATAAAATTATATCAGAGTTTTAAGATTTTGGAAAGTCCCATCAAGAACATGGAAAGCCCTTGATGACTCTGATGGTGCACTAAAGGGTTGGACTAACAGCCATTTTTACATCTGCCATATTCTCTTTCACCAAAGAGATTACATCACACCACAGTTGTCTTATGAAGACTAAGAAGAGAAAAGGAGTATTTTCTTTGGAAATGAACTATGGAAGAGAACTCCGTAGACTAACAATACATGTTACTAACTAAAAGGCATAATAACCAAAGATTTTAAAGTAAACCCTGATATGAAGATATTTACAAAGCCACGATTTTTACCTGCTTTGATCAATACATTAGAAGAATAATGAAGATATTTTTGTATTTTTATCTTTAAAAGAATCTCTTATTAAGCCCATTTTTTTAGCCTTTTAAAAGGAGACATTAGTATTTTATGAAATTCAAAATGTTAGGTTCCCCCAATAAACCTTTAAAGCAATTGCAAGAAAGGTTGATTAAGCTGTGCTTGGGCTTACACATTTGCAGTTTGGTGGAGGCATGGGTAGAGCAGAGCCCAGAGGCTTGATGGAACCTTTATGCCTCCTCCTATTTCTGCCACTAGCTATAATATTAGTTTGTAAATTCTGATACAAGCTACAGATCCTGTTCAGGGAGCAAGCTCCTAAATTCAGAAGTACTGAAAGAGAAACAGGAATCGTCTCGTGTCTCAGTGGGAAGTGATTTAAGGCAATGGATTAATTGGAAAAGTCAAATGGCCTTTAAGAGGAATTTAGTTTTAATGGAACAATGGGGTGGGGTGGGGATGGGGGGGGCGATGGAGAAAGAGAAACTTACCTGGGGGCAAATGTCTCACATACTTTATTCTTCAAAGTGAATATAGGTGGTGTTTTGCCTGTTACAGGAAAAGGTTGTGGAGATGTAGAAAGTAAGAGTTTAATTGCATAAATTACTTCCCTGAGTTCCTTGAGGGAATGAGGAATTTAAGTCTCTAGTTTAGTATAGAAAAAGGTCAAACTTCAAAAGAGTTTCAAATTTTGTACACTATTAATGGACCATTTGAAAGATGATAGCAGGGTGGGGGGAGGATCTATTTAAGTTCTAATTTACCCACATTTTTCAAAGAACCCCTATTCTGGACAATGATCAGCATGAGACACTTGTGTTTATCCAAAATTCTGTCCATTTTAGTAAAAATATTAGGCATGTCAAAGTGTAACTGGAAACTCTTGTAAGTTGACTTTGGCTTATGTCCCTAAGCCCAATGCTAACATAGTCAATAGCCCCTATGGAAGACAACATGCTACATGTCTCTTATACTTTGAAGGAACAGAGACTTATATTCAGTATTTAATATGTCAGGTCTATTGTTCTGGTCTCTAAAGCTGAACCCTAAAGAATCATATTCTCAAGAGGAATATGAACCTTAAAGAAAAGTATTCTCAAGTGGAATAGTATAAAAAATGCGTTCTTCTTGTGTTGTGATGTCTACCCATGTCATTCCTCAGCACATCTCTCTGGGTCTCTCTCATATCCTTTGCTGGTTAACTTTATAGCAATGCAGTCATATTGCACAGCATTAACCTTTGTGGGAGTAATAGAGAGGAACAAAGAAAATGGTGTTCATATATCATTGTGAAAAATAGCTACAGGCTGAAGAGATGGATCAGGAGGTAACGTGTCTGCTAAGCAAGCATAAAGACCTACCCTCAGCCTGTAATCCCAGGACTATAACATTAGAGACTGGAAGACCTTTACGACCAAGTCAGTGAGCTCTGGGCTCATTGAAGGATCCTATCTCCAAAATAACATGGAGAACAACTGAGAAAGATGGTCAGCATCTGACCTCTGGCCTCTTTATGTGTGTACACACATACATGCACACCTGCATGCACTGTGCAAACACATACACCCAGAGAAAGACAAACTCAAATCTGCTCAGCCAATTCTACAAATATATTACTGCTGTTTCCATTTTCCTGGAGCCTCCAAATTATATTGAAAATATATGATTAGTCTGTGTTGGCAGTTCAATCATTGTGGGTGTGTGTGTATGTGTGTGTGTATGTGTGTGTGTATGTGTATCTCTTTAAATCTGAAGCTTAGGTATCTTCCCTCCTTTCCTTCATTAGCTAAATTACAACACAGTGGAGCTGAATCTTTGATAGATATGCACAGTGAGATATTCAGGTTCTGAGGAATGGCAGCCGTATCCTTCAGGAGGATTGTCCATAAAGTGTGGAATTCAAGTGCCCTGAGATCCTAAGTCAGACATGAACACTCCCAGGGAACTAAGAAAAAGAGAAGCCACAAGTTGTGGAGACACTGATTGTATCAGTGAGCTCACACATACCTTGAGCTATTTCCTTGTTGTTTCCTCCGTGAGCAGATGGCAAAGGCTTGAGCAAAGGCTTGAGCTACAGGCCTTCTAATCTTAACACGTATGCCTGTATATGAACGTGGGCAAGTTAAACAGAACCTGCTTTTTTTCTGCTCCTATAAAATACGCACCTGATAATAGCAACCATGTCATAGAAATGTGAGGATTAGCAAACATTATCCATGGATGTCTTCTCACAATGTCTGACGGGAAGATAGCAGTTTACATTCCTGTAGTGCTGGCTGTGTCTATTCCTAACAGCGAGATCAATGATATAGAGTTGGCCCTCTGCCTTCTAAAGGTTCTTTCTGAAATCAGTGCATCCAGGAAATGGATGCTGAAAGATAAAGCAAGCCAGCAGCAACTGCAGAGAGAAGCGGAGGCACCGGCTTTATCTCATCATGTACCATTCAAATACACCATCTGTATGTTTTATCAGTTTAGCACGAAGCACTCCAAAGACGGAAGTCAGAAAGAATATGAATCTGAGAGACTACCTAATAATCTGCAACATCTCTCTTCAAAATGAAAGACAGTGGTGAATGATTTTATGTGCAGAAAGAAATACTCGGTAGTCCTTAAACCACAGCAGCACCAGTCTCTAAGATTCCCCTAAACATCTTTTTAAAATACAACTTCTTTCAAAAATGGGTTTCTTATTTCTAGAATTTATGGATGTAGCTTTCCCTGCTACATTTTCATTTCTAGGGAACTGCATCTTAAGTAAGTAAATAAAGCCCACCTATTCCTGAGTTTTCATTTTGGTAAAAGTTTGAAGTAAGCCAATTTTTTTTTCTCATGTAGGAAATTAGTTACTTAAGAGAAGACTTGGGCCAGAGTGCTGGTGCAGATGTCTTATTATTAAGGTGTAGGTTGATGGCGTATGCATTTAGGAATTTAGTTCCTATTGAATATTGTTGGATAAGCAGCTTAGGGACCCTTAAATTCCACTGCTAAGACATAGTATGGAGACACAGTTTTAGCCAGAGGATCTCTCCTGGCTGGCCCAAAGGTGTCCACCTTACTTGCTAAGCTGTAGGTACCTCTGGGTCAGTGAGGTGAATCTTGTGGAATATGAGGGGGAGAGGGAGAAGGGGTGGGGAAGGGGAGCAGAGAAGGAGGGGAGGGGGAGGGGGAGAGGGAGAAGAAGAGTGAGAGGGAGAGGGAGAGGGAAATGTCTCCTGACATCCTCCTTTCCTCTGTTTCAAACTTTACCATCTCCCCATGCATCCATTAATGACTCTTTAATCTACTCTGTGGCTCAGTGGCATATCATAAACACCATTGCATGTGATGCATGATTGACTGTATATTGATTTTAGATGGCTATCCAAAACCATTAAAAGAATGTATATTAATTAGTCACCATTTGGGTATAGGTTGTTTTATTTTTCACATTAGTTATTGTATATTAATAACATCTCACCAATTCTTACTTATGGAACTGAGCTAATAGATTATCTTATACAAGGGAAGCACAGTGGCAGCTCCTGATTCTACACAATTCTAATTCGAATGGTAAGAATTCTGCTGGTGTTTCTTTCAATTCCTGGAGAAATAATTTTATTCATTTAAAAATCTTTTCTAAAGGGAGAATACATCTTTACCAAAGTAAAGTTTATTGGTGAAAGCCTTAAATGTCAGGAATAAAATAGCTGCTGTTTTGGGCTATACTGTGCCTATGTCTTTGGGAAGAACCTAAAGTTGAAATTCACTATGTAGAAATAACCCTGAATACTCCATCAGAGAAGAAAATAATGAAAGCCTAGAATATAACCATTAAAAATGTGCCTTAACATTTTTGAGAACCCAGTTCATTCATTCATTCATTCATTCATTCAACAAAAATATGTTAGTTATCTACTTGGGTCAGGAACAGATGATTGGCAATTATTGGCAATGCCAGAATGAATAGCCATTTTTCTGTCTTTGATGTGTACAGGGGTGGCTGTTTAGGAAACTATCAACAATACCTTAAGAGGAAAGTCTCTGGCTTCAGACCCACTGTGCATCCTAAGCTGAAAAATCCCAAGACCTTTTGCTTAAATAGAAAACATATGTTGGAAACCAATACTTGTTGGGTAGATTAAAACTTACTCTCATTATCTAGTTGGAAATCAGGAATTCCAAGAATAGTACTCAGCAGGGCTGGTCCTGATGGAAAGAACCCAGATGTCCCTCAACAGAGGAATAGTTACAGAAAATGTGGTATATATACACTATGGAATACTATGCAGTTATTAAAAGCAATGAATTCATGAAATTCTTAGGCAAGTGGGTGGAACTGGATAATGTCATCCTGAATGAGGCGACCCAATCACAAAAGAACACACATGGTATGCACTCACTGATTAAGCGGATATTAGCCCAGAAGCTTGGAATACCCAAGAAACAATTCACATATCAAATGATGCCCAAGGAGAAGGAAGTTGTAGCCCCTGGTCCTGGAAAGGCTCAATGCAGCAGTGTAGGGGAATATCTGGACAGGGAAGTGGGAAGGGGTTGATTGGGGATCAGGGGGAGGGAAGAGGGCTTATGGGACTTTTGGGGGGGATCCAGGAAAGGGGAAATCATTTGAAATGTAAATAAAGAATATTATATATATATATATATATACATATATATTTGTATATATATAATATTCTTTGTATATATACATTTGTATATATTTGTATATATATAATAGGATCTCAAACATAGCACTTATTACCCCTTCCTGAGTCAAATTTAGCACCATCCTGGCCATTGGATGACTCCAGGATGAAGATATTTGACTTTATTGTTATTGCACACCAATGTATGTTCATTGTTGCCAATGTGTAAAGAATAAAAGAAGTACTCTGAGCAGGAGACTTATCTATGCTTCTCAGGCCTAAATATCCCTCAAAGAGCCATCTTAATGCAGGAAAGCCTGGATCTGGCCAGAACCTGGGATTCTATACTTCTTAAGTTCTGGTAGTTCATGCCAGCACTGCAGGTTTATAGATCACGTTTTGACTGACAAGGACCTAAGACATCCTTGTGCTCATGGGGCTTTGCCTTTTGTAACTGTGTCTGTTTGTTTGCAGCTGTGGTGATGGTCCTAAATAGCACAAGTGTCAGCTGGAGTGCCCGGATCCAGATTTTCCTAACCTTTTGCAAGCTCACAGCAATTCTGATAATTATAGTCCCTGGAGTTATACAGCTAATTAAAGGTATGGACTGAAAAGGAAATGCGTTCTAAACTGTGTATCTGCTTCTGGTCTCTTCTAACACCGACTTTCGCTTGTCTAGCAGAATCCTTAATTAGTCTTTGGTTGTGGAACTTAAACTCTGTCCTGTCATCTAATTGATTTGAAAGGCTACATCGAGGATGAGTTGGTATTTATAGTTGAATGGCAGCGAAAGAATTAAGACTAGATTGAGCAACTAAAATAAGGTGTCTGTGAATTCCCTTGGTATAAATGGCTTGGAGTCAATCCCAAAGTGAAAAGCAAAAACAAAAGCAAAACCAAACCAAAATGAATTTGCTATTTAGCTTTAAGTATGTATCAATATATCCTTTTTTTTGCATTCCAGAACTTTTTCAATAGTAGAAACAATTATAAAAGATAAAATATTTCTGGAAAATAATGGAAGATGATTGATAATTCTTGATTTTTTCATTTGCATTTCTTCACTCTGAGATTAGTATCCACAAAAGAGGAGTGAAATAGCCTTTCTAAAATCAAGATCCTTATATGACAATATACCATTGCAAAAACTTAGCTTTTTTGTGACATTATTTTCTATGTAAAACTTGCATTTCTGAAGAAATGGTTTAGCTTTTGGATTTGTCATTGAGCTTCCTATTTACTAAGATAAGAGTTTGAGTGATGATGTCATAGGGTATGGTTGGCCATAGTGGATGGTATGTGTGCTCACATAGATTTAGTGGAAATGTTTGGAAAAGAGAGAGGACCCAACAGGTTACTGAATTTGTAGCAGGAAATAGAAATGATAGAGCGAATCCATTTTCCAGAGGTGACATATCATGTGGGCATGCTAACTACATCTCATTTACATTGACATTGTCAGTTCAGAGCAAAGGAATTTATAGAGAAATTTAACGACCCTGCAGGAGGAGAGTTCCAACTCAAAAGGAAGTGGCAAAGTTTAGCAAAAGCATTGCTGTCCATAGAGGCACCAAACAACAACATTGAGAACTTGGCCACTCTAGTTAGGAAAGGGAGTTGCTCTTGTCCATTTAATCAGTCTAGTGGCTGATCTTAGACCTGCTCCTGTAAGCCCAGCAACCTTAGCCCCAGAATAAACACAATGAAGAATTTCAACAGTAGGGTCTGTGTGAAAGAAGATGTGAGCTTGCTTTCCCAATTCACCACACTCTCTGTAGAGCTGGCCTGCTCCATTCCACCATGACCTGAGGCAAACCTGTCCATCCTATCCCAAAGATTCAAAGCAAGAGATGCCCCACTGTTCACAAAATGGGAAAAAAGTATGATGAATAAAGGTGTTCAGTCTACACGTTGGTGCCAAAGTTAGTAGAACTTGGTTTGAAGTTTGGTATAATCACTTATTCATCTGAAGTTTGGTATAATCACTTATTCATCTTCATAGAAAAAAATGGTGGCATTGACCAAGATGGGGTCAATAAGTTATCTCTATAAAGAAAATCTTGTGGGTAGAATGGCTTGTCATATTTAATTACACTGTGCTACTGGTAGACATTGACCATAGACATCTGATGTGAGTGGGTATGCCTATGCTCCGGGGAACCTTTATATGAACAAGCCTTGCATTTCAGGAGTGGATTTGGGTTGCACCCTTTTCTTGCTTTAGAAATGGGTGTGGAAGACACTACAGGGACAAATAGCAGGATGCTAAGTGATGTGGGATGATCAGTAATATGGAGAGGGGCAGTGCAGGAGTTTCTGGATGCCTCCTCACTCAAGGTAGGCTCTGGTATTTCATCTCTCACCAGGTCATAAGTGAATGTCTATGAGTTCTTTCAAACTCTTAGAACTTTAGTTTCATGGTTAAAATGGAGGACACCCAAGTAAGAGAAATGGAATTGCCCATTATAAATGCCACTTTAATCCTTCTGGTCATCTACAAAAGAATTTTCAAATAGTCTACCTGACAGGTGTGCATTTGGGAGTCCTGCCCTAGATTGAGTGCAGTATCAATAGATAGAGTTGACCATGAACAGAATCAGAACAGGCTAGCTCATCTCTTAACCAGGTATAGGGTAGGAATAAATAACCAGTTTTTGTCATGTTCTAAAAATCCTCCCATTCTAATTGCAGGGCAAACACATCACTTTAAAGATGCATTTTCGGGAAAAGATACAAGTCTAATGGGGTTGCCCTTGGCTTTTTATTATGGGATGTATGCATATGCTGGCTGGTAAGTTGATATATCCAGATCCTTGAATTGAATATCTTCATTTGTCTTTTGTCTTGTCATAGAAGTACCATATCACATATTTCTTCCCTAACTAAAGTTTCATTATGTCATGTATACAAAAATTATTTAGTAAAAATTTCAAGTAAAACAGAATTCTTGGAAATGAAGACATATAAAGCCAGTAAAAATTCTTTTTCCTGCCAAAGGACATAATGTAACAGAAATAGACTGGAGGAAACTAAGTAAGTTCTATCTGCTCAGACTCTCCTTGGTTTCTTTGTGTAATGTTTTTCTTCCTGGGGATAGGATAGATCCTCTCTCACCTGAGAGCCTTATGATGTACTGTGAGACATGGGACAGCAGAGAACTGTGTGACTGCCTTCCACAGAAAGGCAGATAATGTGGGAGATGTCTTTCTAGGTTGTAACTGCTGGCTTTGCAGGAGATCAGTTCTAGTTTCTAGGAGCCACTTAAGGAAAGACAGATTGTAGTTTCTGCAGCTTACCTTGGGAGAGAAGAAAAAGAACCATGAAGAAAAGATGGAAACATAACAGGAAGAAACCCTTTCAGTTTCCTTCAGTATGGCAAAGCCTGAAGCTTACAGTATCATTATCTGAGGTCCTCAAATAGTTAAGGTTGCTATCAGATTTAGCCCAGTGTCATAAAACTGAACAAACAAATGCTGGGATTTAATGATCATTATAAATGACTTCTCACTATTCATCAGATGATATAGTACCATGGGGTACTTGGTATTAGTACTTGTCCTGTCAAACAGCCTTTGTGCTAGAGTAAAGAGATACATATTTTTGGTTTTTGTTGTTGTTGTTTTTCTTTTTTTTCTTTTTCTTTTTTCTTTTTTTTCTTTCTTTCTTTTTTTTTTTTTGAGACAGGGTTTCTCTGTGTAGCTCCGGCTGTCCTGGAACTCACTCTATAGACCAGGCTGGCCTCGAACTCAGAAATCCACCTGCCTCTACCTCCCAAGTGCTGGGATTACAGGCATGCGCCACTACTGCCCAGCTAAGAGATACATTAATAGAAGTTAATGATTGTTTTCTACTCTGTCACAAGGAAGAGACAATTCATATGTAGAAATGAGATGGTCTTGGGAGATTAAAATGGTCCATATGATAAAACTAGGAAAGGAGAAAACAATAATAAAAGCTAAGTGGTCAAGTAATATGCAGTATATTCTCAGCCTTTATTCATTTTATTAAAATGCTTCCAGCAGTTGAAAACAAGAATGGGTAGCAAATACAATTGGCACTATGATACCGGAAGTAACTCTTTGTCCCTTATGCCTGTCTACCTGTGACCCTCCTGTCTTGATATAGAAGTGTTTTGCTGGGGAACATGAGTCACAGAAATCAGATATCAGAGAGGAACTTCCTGTATTTACTTATTGACCTCGTAAGCGTTCGTTGAAATGACTATATCCAGAAAACCCACTAGGTATAATATCAGACTCATTGCATAAAGATTAATTTTCATTATTTTGGAGCAAATAATGTGTAGTAGCTCTTTTTGTATCTTTATAAATCCAGTAATTAAAGCTGTGATAACCCTCTGTGAGCCTAAATATGCCAGCAAGAAACTTTGCTATATCAAGAATTATGTAAATATATAAAACATGAATAAAATTTTCTCTTGCCCCTACTCCATTATTTTGTGTTACCTTCCAGATAATATTAAATGCATTCCAAAATAAGCAGTGTGTACCCTATTAATCTCACAAATTGTGAAAATATGACATTAGAAGAAACTCTGCAGAGTCCAGCCACGTGGGCTTAGCACAGTTCTGAAGCAAAAATATTTGAAGGCTTTTAGGTTATAACATAAGATGATCAGCATATAATATTTTTATGCCCACAGAAGACATTTTGCATCCATTTGTATGCATGGTTTAGTTTTGGATCTCAGTGTTTTTGAAGTCTTTTCACTTTTGTCCAAAGCACAATGCGGTGCTAAGCAGAGAAAAGAACCGAGTGTGATCACAGTGTTAGAAGCAGAATCAACTCTTCTGTGCCTATTGAGCCGGGATCAGGGCTCCATGCCCTGGGGCAGCGGCCAAGCCACTGTGAGGGTCCCTGGGAGCCCCAGAGCAAAGCAGGGGAGGGGACAAGAGCTTTCAGCTCCAGCTGGGTGCTGGGAGCCTCTTGTACTCTTTCAAGAATGTAGAGCGTAGTGATCTTCACACGGCAGATTTGATTAATTCTGTTCAATGGAGTCTCTTTTGCCTGTGAGCACTATGCATCTGTTCCCACAGAATCTTAAAACATTTCTACCCCCACTCCACCACCACCACCCAGCCCTGGGTATTCAGGTCACCTGCTTCGTGTATAGCCAATGTTCTTCACTTCTGTGGATTTTTTTTTTTAATGGATAAAGACTCTTTTCATCTTGACTTCTTATTAATATTGCATTTTGCCGATGCCAAGTCCAAAGTGCAGCCCCTTCCAACGGTAATAGAAGCTTACAGAAAACTTTATTGACACCTTTGTCTACACAATCCTTGTGCTTTGACCCCAGTTTGGAGAGTCAGGAACCATCAGTTTCTTTGTGCTCTTGAGGGTTCAGTCGCAGTGTTGGAAAGTAAGTCTAGGATTTTAAATGAGATGTTATTGGATCTAAAATGCTTAGCTAGACAGGATGATAAGGAAGTATTTAGCTGTAAAGGTTTGTTTGCTGGTTGAATGCTGGTTGATCGGGTTATTAATCTATGACCCTTAGTCTTACAAGAAGAAAAGAAATAGAAGCAGAATTAGAAGGTAGAGTTCGTGGGTTTGGCAATCCAGAGGTGTAGATATTTCCATGGACATGGATGAAAGGAGATTCTATACTGAGTCTCATAGACAGAGGCATAATAAGAACAACCTGTGCTTTCTGAATTCTCCATCTTCTACCATATGACTGCAAAACTGGCATACAGACATGAGTCAGGACATTAAGTGGCTCCCACTCCTTTTATTGCTGCAGAACAATATTTGACTAAAAATATGTGGAGACAGTGTAATGGGACAAGAGCAAAGCAATTATGATGAGGAATCGCTAGCCAGACTGCTGACTGTTTGGGCAGGCAGTGCGCTCCTGCTAGCCAAGAGTTGTCTTGGATACCTTGCTGTAAGAGCAGTCACCTCCAGCTGCTAGGCAGAAAAGGAAAGAGATACCACCAACCCTTGGGGATCTTGGATGGAGTAAAGTTTTGGCTCCGAGGAGCACAGAACCTATCCAGAATGATGAAAACTCCTTCAGAGAAACATGATTAGGGGAAACGGAGTCATTAGCTCAGTCAGGTCACGGAGTCAGGCCAGCGCAACTTTAATATTATCGCCAATGTCCGTATTCAGAGGAATCCATCTGCCAGTCAGCCTGTGGCCTTGGGGAGTCAACCAATTTCAGTCCTATATCTGGGTCCAAAGCTAAGCATAGCGTGTTGAGATTTTTTTTTCTTCACTTTTCACTGTGTGATAGAAAATTGGTTTTCAGTGTCTTTTGTCATCCTCTTTAATCGCATCCTCAATGGATTTAGTCTCCCTGAAGCATCAGCCAGGATTATTGTAGGCCTTTGTGTCAAATCTCACCTACAGAATCTGTTTCCTTTAAAAGTCATGTACGAGGCTGGGAGTTATTGCACAGGGCCAACTATCATATTTATGCAGAGTCACAGAGAATGACAGGCAATAGACCTCATGAGCAGTTCTCAGGGACCTTGAGAACTAAACCAGGGGAGAGAGAATACAGTGGGCCTATGTACTAGAGACCGGACAGGCAGCAAGGTGTATTTCCCACAGTGTGTGGACTTTTGCACTAAAATGACTCATTTTTCTCCTCCCCAAACTGTACCCAGGTACTTTCCTCTCCTCTATTCTTTAGAGCCAAAGAAACATACCGGAAGTCATATTCTTTTCTTTCTTTCTTTTTTAAAATTATTTTCTATATTCTTTGTTTACATTCCAAATGATTTTCCCTTTTCCGGGTCCCCCCCCTTCCCGCCACCCTTAAGTCCCATAAGTCCTCTTCCCTCTGACAGTTCCCCACTTACCCCCTCCCACTTCTCTGTACTGGCAATTCCCTACAATGCTGCATCAAGCCTTTCCAGGACCAGAGCCCTCTTCTTCCTTCTTCTTGGGAATGATTTGGTGTGTGGGTTGTGTCTTGGGTATTCTGAGCTTCTGGGCTAATATCCACTTATCAGTGACTGCATTCCATGTGTGTTCTTTTGTGAATGCGTTACCTCACTTAGGATGATATTTTCCAGATCCAACCATTTGCCTAAGAATTTCATGAATTCATTGTTTTTAATTGCTGAGTAGTATTCCATTGTGTAAATATACCACATTTCTATACCATTCCTCCATTGAGAGACATTATATATATATATATATTATTCTTTTTCATGGACAGTTTCCTTCTTACATTAGGGTAGTTGAGAAAGACCAGCTCACCAACTATTAAGAAGCAACTGGCTATCTCTGACATACAAACCCTGGCATATTCCTTAACTCATATGGTTTATTCAGCTTGGAGAGTTACTTATATGTTTGCCTATTTATTTTTATTTGGTTTGCATACTGCCTGTTGCCTTGGGCTTATAACAAACATGTCGAATCAGTCTCAAACGGTACATTCCAAAGCACTATCCCTGGTATACTCAGAGCAGGGAGTAGTAGCTGAGTTATAGTCTGCCCTTATAATTCTGCCAGCCAGTCTTGCATTATATACTGAAAGATGGAGCATGTACACAGCAAGAATTGCACCGAAAGCTTCATCTCCTAGAGTAATGGCATTATATGCCTTCTCCTAGAGTAAGAACAACTGTTGTTTTTAAATTTTTAACTTTCTAATTGTTAAAACACATCATTAGTTATATGTGTATGTGTGCACTTTTTTATATCATACTTATTGCTATTGTTTTTTCTGTCTATACATTTCAAATATTAATTCATAATGCAGTCCTTAAAGTTGAAGCCATCTTGTTCTTGAGCCTTAACTGACTAGTGGATTCAGATAGGATTGTCATGATCTTGGGGCAAGACAAGCCTTTTCTTTTCTCAAAGGCTATGAGATGCTTTAAGCTTGTGGCAGATGATAGAATAATGCTCTGGATATTTGGTTTTAAGAAGAGGAGACTGACTTTCAGACTTTGATTCCACGTACCACACAAGAGGATATTCTAACATCTAAGGAATAAGATAACAGCAGAATGCATGACTTTCGCTCTTGGAAGTTCCCTGGGCTGATGGAATGAAGAGATAGCAAGTTTGCTGTTGTTACATTCAGCTGTACTTAATTTCCTCATTGTTTTCATCCAGCCCCTTATTCCTATTTGGCAATGGAATGTCCTTCAACCTTGAGGAGTAACCTTACTTAGAAAGAACTTAGTAGGGCTTAAAGGGCCAGGAACAACCCATTTTACTTGGAAAACAAAGTCATGGATACAAGACATCAGCCACCCCTGTATGGCCTTGGTAGATGCTCACTGTGAAGAAAAGCAATCAGAATTTCTCAGGCCCTGACATTGGGATAAGAATTTGAGATCCCATGGACCTTGAAAGTGAAATATTTTGTACCAAAATGCTTTTATTTATTTATCTTTGCATATAATTCCCAGAAACATATTATGGACCTAGAAAATGTTAAAAAATTCTTTTTCATTCTTGATAAACAATGAACTGTCTGAACATTCTTGAGACTTCCTTTCCTCCATAGGTTTATGAATCAGGTTATGTAGGATAAATACTGGCAGAGACTGTATGGGAAGCAGTGTGAGTGGAAAGTTGAATCAAAATTATAAATTGACAACTTATATGTACTCCTGACATCAAAAATTAAGTTATGGTTTACAAATAGAACATGAAATAATTAAATCGAAGTAATTAACATTTTCATAGCCATAGATAATTGTCATATGGTTTTTTAATTTTCTGCTGTAGAACATTTTATATTTACTCTTTTAGAAAACTTGAAACATGCAATAAACTATCACTTGTACAATTTTTGGACCCTGCTCATTTGTGGTGTTCTGTGTAGAAAGTAAACAGCAGTTTCCTATAAGGCTGCCCTCCTACAGGCACTTCCTCTAGTTCCTAACTCTCAGTGGAGACATGCTGGAAGCACAGGCCACCCATGTTTCCTTTCCCTTCCCCCTCTCTGTTACGCTCGTAAGGCAGAATGCTATATCATCTCTCCTTTCCCTGGGCACATAACTATAGGATGCCCTGCTGTGCTTTGGGCCCACCTCAACCCGGAATGGCCTCATCACACCTGACTAGGGTAAATGCTACGCATTCTCAAAGGCTTGGCTTGGGAGGAAATTCATCTGGAAATGCTTCTTGACCTTGGTTTCAGGATGGCCTTAGACTTCTAGTACTCTTGCCCTTTCCCAACATTGTCTCACGTGGCTCTGAGACATCCTGTAAAGAGTGAGCTTGCCCTACCGGCTATGGGCTTTCCACTCTTAGACTCTTAGTGTTTCACACACTTCAGTGACTCCACTAGGACTTAGTAGACAGTGTTCTGTGGAAGTTCTCCCTGTTGGTTATCTTCATCTTCCTGCATATTCTAACATAACTTTCATGATTCTTAGTTTGATTTGAAAACTTTAACATACTAATTGTTATTTGTTCTTTTATAATACAGGTTTTACCTCAACTTTATTACTGAAGAAGTAGACAACCCTGAAAAGTAAGTAACCTTATTCACTGTGAGATCTTTTTTATTAGGCATAAAATTTAAATTTTCTAATTAAGTAATAGACTTAAAGGAGAAATTCAGTGTGGACCAATTAACTTTACTGTTGTTGCTATCATTATTCTGTTAGATAAATTGACTTAAGTTTCATAATAAATTACCACTCACATATATGAATATATTACCTATTTAAATTAATGTGTTGAATATTATATATAACAATTTGGTATATTCAATTATAAATTGCCTTATAACCCAAATGTATGAAAGAATAAAGATATCTTTTACATAACCTATACAAACATATACATATAACCTAACATGAACTCTTATCAAGTTTAGTCTAGTTGAAAAAAGTTGATTGTTTCTGGCAATACATGTACTTTAAAAAAACAACCGTTTAATTAGAGATAAAAATATAATCAATGGAAACTTGTGAAGTAATTGAAAGATGTTGTAGGAACTTGTAAATTGGGAGTTTGGTGATTTTTCTTAACCCTTTCTTCCTTAAAAATGTTTGATAGATTATTTGATGTTAAACAATGTGTCAAGTAGACTGCAAAACAAATTAATTGTATGATTTGCAAATAACCATTTGACTTTTATATTAAAAATCTTTGAAGGATAATTTAAGTAATACAAAATATCATGTTATTTTTGGGCTATCTTCTACCCATTGTGCTAGGAGCCTCTTTCAGGATGAATAGGGTTACCTTCAAGTATTTTATCGTGTTCTCCCTGGATGAAATGTGTGGAGACAATGTGTAAGTGTGTGACTGACACCACAGTCGTGTGCTTAGCTAGCTAGGAGAAAGTAAGAAGCTCTTAGCTTCATTCTGGGACTTGTTGCTCATCAAGGGTATCAGGTGACTATGTGTCAGCAGGTAAACGGAGTGGGGGAAGAGAGAGAAACAGAGAGGCAGGGAAAGAGAGAAAAAGAAAGAGGAAAGAGAAAGAGAAAAAGAGAGGGGAGAGGAGAGAAAAAGAGAAAGAGATGGGGAAGGAAAGAAGGAGAAAGGGAGAGGGAGATAGAGAGAAAGAGAGAGAGAGAGAGAGGATCTGGTCTGTGGAAAAAGCAGCAGCATAAAGAAAGGGCACCAGTGTGGAGCAGGTTGGAGTCAGAGGGTTCGCCTCAGGGTTTCCTGTTCAGTGAACTATCAAGTTATGGCACTGAGTGTACTAGGAGGTAGCTAGCCGGTTACATTTGGCAAACCATCAAAGTTTAGAACATACAAGCCAACAATGGAAGTTAGCGTGGTTCCTCATAGAATCTGACAACCGCTCTGTAAATCAATATGCAATTTCAACCCGATGTAGGCCTGTTTATTAAGAAATATAGCCAATTTATAAGAATATTTTCATATTTGTAACTGAAATTAAAGATAGAGAAAATATTTACCAGAAACTAATTCTTAAATTTCTTGTAAACCATAAGCAAGATACCTAGTGACTCTAATACATTGATTATAGATAAATAACTAGTTTTGTAGACTCATTAGCATGTATGTAATGACACAGAGAAAGGACAGTTCATACTAGATTTTATGTAGTTATTGAATTCCCATTATACCAAATAAATAACTAGGACTTTGTATGGTATTAAATATAAAATATTTTAAAGAGATTGCTAAAATCTAATGTAAGAGACTATTCATTATAAAAATAGCAAATTATGGGTTATAGACATATTCTAGGTCACAATATCAGTGCTACAGAAGAAATTCATGGTTTAGGTTGAGTTACTTAACAATTTAGACTTACCTTAACCATTTGTCAGGTACATGTTGCTAGTGTGTGTGTGTATGTGTGTGTCTGTAGAGACCGAAAGTGTTAGATCTCTTTGATCTACAGTTATAGGCAGCAGTGAATCTTCTGACATGGATTCTGGAAATGCAAGTTGGGTCCTTTGGTAGAGCGTGCTTTCTGCTATTATTATATTTTTACTATTTAAAACAATGTTTAACCTTAAATATATTTTGACCGTATTTTACCCTCCTCCAAGTCCTTCCATGTTCTCTCCCCTTACTTACTCTCTTAGATTTTCAGAACTACTTACTCTAGTTCTAAAAATCAAATAGAATCTCAGTATAACAGAACTCCTCCAAAACAATAAAACAAAACTACAGCCATCAAACTGTAACCAAATAAAAGCGCGCGTGCACAAGCGTACACACACACACACACACACACACACTTACACACAAAACAAAAACACCAAAAAACAAAAACAAAAACAAAACCAAAAAACCTGAAACAATGATTTCCAATTATTCTTTGGTCAACTACTCCAGGACAGTCCTGAAATGAATGATAGACCCAGCAATGTCACTCTATTTGAGAAAATTGATTTTTCTCTCTCTCAGCAGGTGTAAGTGAAAGTTTACTTGTTAACATTTACCCTAGTGGCTAGGTATTCATTCATTCATTCATTCATTCATTCATTCATTCCTTAAGACTATAATATGATAAAACAAAATATATCACATGGAAATAGAACAAGGCAAATCAACAAAAAGGAAATGCGTCCAAGGGAATGCCCGTGTCAGAGGCCAACTCATCCACATACTCAGGAATCCCATCAAAACACGAAAGCAGAAGGCATAACACATATGCAGAGAACCTAGTGCATGCTGCTTCAGTCTCTGAGTTCATATCAGCTTTGCTGATGCTCATTTAGTGGTCTTGCATCCCCTCTGGCTGTTAAGTTAATTCTACCTCCTCTTCTGTGGGGTTCCCTGGGCTCCAACAGAAAGGATTTGATGGCGACATCTCATGTAGGGACGAGTGTTCCAAGGTCTCTCATTCCATGTGTAATGGATCTCTATGTGTGTTCCCATCTGCTGCAGGAGGAAGCTTCTGATCTATGAATACATCAGAATATCATGAGAAGTAATTTTAGCACTACATTTCCCTCTTTTTATAGACCAGTCTTATTTGGTTTTTCTCTCCAGTACCTGGGCTATATAGTCTCAGGCTCTTGGTCACCCAAGTAACCAGGATTTCGTCTCCTGGAGTGGGCCTTAAGTCAAATCAGTCATTGGTTAGATCCTCCCAACAGCTTTGTGCCTCCATTGCCCTGGCATATCATGCAAGTGGTACACCGCTGTAGAAAAAGGGTTTGTGGCTGTCTTGGTGTGTTCATTTCTCTTTAGAGAGTGTGTAGAGTACCATCCTGTTCTAAATAAGGTGGAATGTAGAGGTAAGGGCTCCATGTAGGCACTGCCTTAACATCTCCATGTTCAATGAATATATAGCTGTTGCCTTAAGCAGCAGGCCTTATCAGTGTGGAGAGCAACCAACAGTTGCCTTGGCAACAGTCTGCTTTATTTGGGGATTCCCATGAGACCCCTTTGGTCAATGATCCAATTAGCTGTAACCCAACATGCTCTTAAATGTTATGAAATCTCTCTAGCTCCTTAATATAGCATCTTACTAAGGTCTTAGTATATAGGATTTCTCAGTACACGTTGAGAGTCTCCAGAATTTTGAGGTCAATATAATAAGACAGGTTGAAGAACAAAAGTGTTGATCCCTTTTTCCTCTTTCACACAGGAGAGCTAGTTAAGTCAGTTCTCATTTAGAGAACTCTGAAAAACTTAGCTAATACATTCATTTTCCTCAAAATTAAAACATGATAAATTCACAAAATTTCTTAAGCACACAATGAAGGTTAATATCAGGTTCTGTAATTATCAACTGAAGTAACTCAGAGTTTTGATCATGTTCATTAGTGTTAGGCTTTAAAAATGACATCTTGTGACCATTTTAACAGTTAGAGTAGGCCTTTTCAAGCTGGGTTTTATTTTTAGAACACAAGAATGATTTGGGAGATATTTAGAGCTAAGTTATCAAGAACAGATGGCACAATTATGTGGATCTGGTCCAAATGCGTACTTTGGATTATTTTATAGGTGGACACAGATTCCAAAATGCCTTTCATTGCAAGGGAGAGTAATTATGGTTGCATCTCCTTTGTGACACGCCAAGATAAATGTGTTTCCTAATCAGTCACCGGTGCGTGTGTCCAGGTGTGCCGAGACATGCAACTTGCTGGCAGCTGGTGCAATGAATCATCAGCCGAGGGAGGGTGTCACCCTTCCCTTCTACTGCCTCCCCGGCGCAAGTAATCAGATCTTTCGCCAAACTAATAGAAAGAAGGTGATAATTAATTTAAGTCAGTGAAAATAGCGATGTGGTTTTAAGGAGATAGGATGCAGAGTTTCATGTTCTCAGCTGCCTACTCTGCTCATGTTATCGTCTTTTGAGACATCGCTCAGATTACCTAACAGGACCCTATGAACTCATTTCTGAGCCACCATAGGCGTGCCTCGGAAAACAGTTCTAAAGATGTGTTAACGAAGAAGACAACAGCTCGACAATCAGCTTTATGTTTATATTTAGATTATGTTACAGTTGAAAGATTATTCTCATGGCTGTTTTTCTTCTTTTTTTATCAATGCTTTCTCCTTATAAATATCAGCGCTGGTGAATATGTTCCTGTGTATGTATGTACACGCCTGTGGAGGCCAGCAGTCCCTGTTGGAAGTCTTCCTCAGTCCCTCTCAGTCTTATTTTCTGAGACAGTGAGACTCTCTCACTGATTGGTTAGGAAGGCTAGCTCGTGAGCTCCAGGGCTCCACTGGTATCCCCCTTGCCAGGGTAGGAACTAGAGGCACATGTTGGAGTTTTCACAGGTGCTCGGACTCAGAAGTCAAGTGCTCAGGCTTCTGTGGCAGGCACGGCACCAACTGAGTCATCTCCCCAAATGCATCAGATTTCATAACAACACAAGAAATGACAGTTTGGTTATATAGTCTTTAATAATTATCCACAACTTGTTGACCAACTCCACAAATAAGTGTATTAGAATAAGAAGAGTGGGTTTTTTTTAAGAGATATTAATGTATAATGTTTAAACCACAAAGGGCAAAGAATTCCAAGGGATATACTTTGGAAATATAATCTCCCCAAATGACATGTGGAGTAATACTGACAGATGACATATTCGGGTTTTTTAAAAATGTGTCTTAGGAAATATAATGAGTTTTTCCTTATGACATTATTTTGGTAGGGAAATATATCACACAATCTATCATTGTTCAAAAAGTTACACAGTACAAAGAACATATCATTTAGATGTATACTGTTTGAAATCCTGTTCGCCGATTGATAAATCATGTCTTGTGTTGATGAAAGCTAAGAAATGAATTGCTTTGGTTTGACCTTGGGGGTCTGAGATTAGTCAGTCTGTCTATTAGACTTGTTCTGGTGTTCTTCTCACATCATTTGTTCCTTCTGTTGGAAACGACAGACATAGAGGGAGTCAGTAAAGCTTGATACCATCCATCATTTTGGAAGAACAGGCCCTCATTGTGCTCTGAACGATCAACTTAAATAGAAGGTTTAAATAATCAGAGTGTCACATTTAATTAATATCTCTCCTGCTTCCAATTTATATTAATTGGTGCCTCAAAGTCATTGCTCCTTGTAGTAATGATAACTTAGAAGAGGAACTTAGGTCGGGAGAAAATACACTGAGATCAGATTGGTGAGACAGAGAGAACCTTTGGCCCACAGTGGTCCCCCCAAAACAATCTTGCTGTTTATTTTAACTGCTACACTCTTAAATTTTTATGAGAGGTATTTGATTTCTTTCTGACTGTTTTGTTTGTCATTATACTGTTTTATATGGCCCGTAAGTACCAGGCCATATAAAACCATTAGTCATAATAAAAAAAGCAAAACAAAGCAAATCAGCAAGCAAGTAAACAAACAAACCAACAACATCAAAAGAATTGCCTTAACACTTTGCAGTGAAGTTTCATGAGAAAAACTGAAGCAGAGTTGTGGATTTCTTTTTATCTTTCATTTTGTCACTATTATAATCCAATCTTATATGATCAAAATCTTTGTCTTTATGTGCTCAATTAGAAGATAACAACTCCTTGGAAGATAACAGTGTGTGTGTGTGTGTGTGTGTGTGTGTGTGTGTGTGTTGTGGCTAAGTTTTTGAAACTGCTCATTTCAAAATAATGTGATTTTACAGGCATAGAACAGAGACAAACTTTTATTACATATACTCATGTTTGATTTTTTTTTTGGTAATATAAAGTGATTGTTTTCATAGAAAAATAACCCATTTTAAATAAATTTATAGAAAAACTTATGCTATTAAGCCAATTTAACTTACAGACATGTTTGCCAAGTAAATCTTTTCAAAAATAAAGTTTCTGAATAGAGGATTTTAAGGATTCAGCCGCATGGTGAAGCAAATTGATTCTGAGCCTTTGTTTACTACTTTTAAGTGGATGATAATTATCCCAATATTATACTCCTCATAAGTAAGAAATATATGAAAGATTTAAAATGTAATACACTTGACGAATACAAACTGCAAAACTGAACTTACATCTCAGTCTAAGAAATGTCTTTTTCTTCTTTTTTTTCTTTTCTTTCTTTCTTTCTTTCTTTCTTTCTTTTTTTTTTTTTGGCAAAGCACCATTGGATTTATCTTAAATCTGGACACTGCTGGTCTTCAATTTTGAAATAATTAACACCCACATTAAAATATTTCCATGGTATGCTTCCCTGGAAATAAATACACAATTTGGTAATTTCAATTCCCATGTGATTAACCACCAAAATTTAATGATATGGTTGGGGCCACTGAGGCAGACAGAGGCCAGCATCTGACCACATGGCAAGAAGACATGATTGTACCTTTACCAAGCAAGGTCACCAGGTTGCTCCTCCTTCTTCCTTGCTGTATTCTGTGTGAAAGTTCCTCCCTAGTGGGACATGGGGCTGCTATACTTTGGGATCAAAATTCTTGCATTTCTCAGTTTCATGTATGCATAAAAATTACATTTGGCTCCAATACCCTTTGTTCCTGTAAGGCTGAAGTATTGAATAAGTGATGCAGAAATTATAGGATTATATTATAATATTTTTATCATGGGGCAATCAAAGAAGACAGCTACTAATCCTTCAAATGCTTTGCGGAGGGCACAGCACTTTTTCTCTCTTTTTTATTCCAACCACATCAAAAGGCAGAGTTTTGAGGGGGAAGGCTTTTGAATCTTCTTATTTCCTTTCAGTTCAGTCATTTCTAAGTTCTATTTTTAATCTCATTGAAGTCTATATTTGGCATCTAGAGTAGAAAAAAGTCATGTTTGGAATCAATAACAGTGGTTAATTTATTTATCTTCACCCAATTTCTGCTTCTTTTAGCACAAAGTAAGAGACCGCGAACAGTAGCGTGGATGGGGTGATGGGAGGCAGAGTTGGGCTTGGAGGGGAAGCGGCAGAGTTTCTGAGCATGAGTCCCCTCTACCAGAGCTTTAAACAGCAGTGAGTCACAAGTGGCAAAATAGGAGCTACTATGTCCCTGAATCTGTCTACCTTAATTATTATTATTATTATTATTATTATTATTATTATTATTATTAGATTAGGGGTGATGGAGCTCTGATAGCACAGAACTCATAATTTACCTAGGGATGGCTGTGAACTTACTAGGATCCATCCATTTCCAGACTGCTGGGATGAAAGGCCAAAGCCACCATGTCTGTGCCTTTTAAGGCATGGTACTAGTTATTGTGTGCATTGACTAGCAACTTTGTAATTTACAACCATTTCTAATTGGGATAACTTATTGTTTGCTGGTATAAGCGGGCGGTAGTGGTGCTGCTGATGTCTTGATCACAGTATATATTATCCAAGTGAGGGATGAAATAGTTCACACTTCGGGTACAGCGTCACGGTCAGTCTCTGAAACCTAGAAGCTTATGCCATAGCAGTATTCAAGCATCTACGCAGGTTCGCATCTACTCATCTGCGTGAATATTATCTCTGTATTTGGAAGTATCAAATCAGTAATTAGCTTGTCTCCTTATTTTGAGATTACATGTTCATAATCCCCCTCACCCATATTCTCATTTATGTAGATAATCTACCTTCTCTCTTTGGTATATCTGTGTTTGAAAGTCAGGCGATTATGCCCAAAATATGGCCCAGAAGTAAATTTCATAGTCTGGGTTATAATTGATGAAACATATCTTAGAATCATAAGCTCTATTGTGTGGGCTGGTGATCCTTAGGCCCTCACGCTGACCCATTTCTATTTAAGATTCCTACTAGACTAAGATAACTTTCCATGTGACTCTTTATGTATAGATGCAAGATATGTTATTATGTCTATATTTTATGACATAAAAAGGCCATTATGTTCACACTCATTGTGCCTCAAAGCTGTTGTGATAATTTTTTCCAGTTTTACAAATGCTGGAAATAATGGTAGGGTTTGTACAGGCACAAGACAGACCTACTCCCAGAATGCATCTGAAAGGCACCAAAGGAAGTTAAGACTGTGCAGTGAGAAAGAGGCATTCCTTCATTACATGTACTATGCTTGCCTTCAGAGTCATTGCAAATAGTGCTGCTGCAGAAAATCAAAATTCAAACCCTGTCAGGCTGTAAGCAGCTGTTTGACCTCAGACAGACCTATACTGCTTGGTGAGCCTTTGTTTACCACTCTAGTATGGGTGATAATAATCCTCACATTATGCCCCCTCAAGGTTCCAAGGATGAATGTGTGAAATTCAAACATTTTAATGAGCTCAACAAGTAATTTACAAACACCAGCTGCAACCCACACCTATATTCTTTGAAGATTAGAACATTTTATAAGCATAAGCTCTGAAAATATTAAAGGATTAACATGATTGTTTCATGAACAGGGGGTGCCTTTTCTGCACATGTGAACTAATAATCAGCTTGGAACACTGCTGCACCATCAGCAAATCACTCTCTCATTAGCAGTTAGAAGGCTGAGGGGAGCGGGAGAATTGTGCTGATGCCCAAGTCCCTCAGGTGATGCCCAGCTCATGCATGCATCGGAGTCAGAAGGAATTTCTTGGCAGATTTTTTCTTTTTTCTTTTGTGATAAATATTAGCATGGCCTCAGCTGGATAGCTATTGTCACACAGTTGATTGATGGCACTGGTAGGATAGATGTACTGTTTGTATTTGACTAGAGTTACCTGCTTTTAGGTTGACTGTCTTATCAGGGAATGATTTTATGAAATCCTTGAAACAAAGTCGTGGCTTGAGTGGCTTACACCATGCATTTTAGACATTTTATCCTTACTTTTTTCAGTAAAGAAGCTAGTTAGTACAGTTTATGAGAACACAAAGTAAAGTTTTATGAATTTTTACATAGAGATATAAAATCTTGTTTTGTATATACATATAATATATAAATATATTATGTAGAAATATATTTGCACATTCACATTTATTATATACATACACATATCTATACATATATCACACACATACACATACACATACACACATACACATACACATACACACATTTATGTATATATATGCCCAGCTTTAAAAAAATAGTTCTTTAGTAACTATTCAAACAGCATTTTAATCTGGCTCATAGATATGTTGCAGGGGTTAGTAACTCAGATGATTTTTTTTCAAAACATGATATGTGTCCTGTGCAGGGGAGAAAGCTGACCCTCAAAGGAATGGAATTCCTTCATTCTTATGGCCATGAAGTTGGCCAGTGAGAAGATTAGAATGGGAATCTATGATTTTCTAGCTCCAGACCTCAGAGTCTTTCTAAAAAAAAAACCAGTTAATCTTGTGGGAGGAAAGGCAGAAGAGAAGCCTTGATCACAAAAGGCATCCGTGTTAACGAAGGCTAGAACTTTGCTGAAGAAGAGGAAGCACAAAGCAGAACAGAGAGATGGAAGTGTCTGACGCAGGGCCTGGGCATCCCCAAAGCTGTAGAAGAATGGCTGCTTTCAGGGAATAATGTGTAATACATCCTGTGTAAGACAGTGCAGAGATTGGCCTGTGGCAAGCCCAAACTTTCACCGGAAGACTTTGGGACCTTATTTAGCAGCCATTGAGACTGGCAGGCAGGTGCCAAGGAGAGTCTTTGGAGAATGGAAATCAGTGCTTGAAAAACGTTAACTTGATTTCAAGACCAGTGGGTTTTCCTCTTGTGACACTGAGTTTCAATAGAGTTATAGTGATGGGGATACTCTTTAACCTTCCTTTGCAGGTTTGATCATAATAAAACAGCATCCTTGAGAAGTTAATTGACATTTGCACTTGTTCCATTGCTAGGGAGACACAATGACATAGCATGTAGCAAAAATTCTAGCAGAGAGCAACATAATTACCACATTCCCCGGCCTAAGGTAGAGACCTACCTACTTAGAGAATAAGATGAATCAACGCTGTGTCCATGTGTTCCTTTCATAAATACAGGGCTGCAGGTGTTTCTTTATGAGTGAAAAATGATCCATTTATTGATTATCTCTGCTACTGGAAGAGCAAATGAGATGAGATGAGAAACCCAAAATTATCCAAACCAGAGAATTTGGTTAGTCATGTAAATTCCCAAAATACAAATGTAAGAGATTCTTGTTCAGTATCTTGTTCAATATCAACCTTGAGATTTTAGCATTGAAAACATGGGACATGCTAGCAACTAACCTTGCTTTGAGTTCTATGAAATTCAAGGTCTGCTTTTGGATAAGGAAATGTGGAGAAGTCAATAGTCATGCAGACTGCTGGCTCGTGTTCTTGGAGACAGATAGGCATCACAATCTGGTGAGATAGATGAATCTGAAGGCTGGGCAGATGGCTCAGTGGTTAAGACTGCTTGCTGATTCACGTTCAGTTCCCAGCATCCATGGTGGTTGGATCACAGGCATGCATACCACCAGCACCAAGGGATCCTATGGGCACCTGCATACATATGAGCATACCCACCTTAGATGGACATAACCACAAGCAGATAAACACACATGGACCACAAGCAGATACACACACACACACACACACACACACACACACACACACGAGTGGGTAGATGCTAGAAGAAGAGGAGGAGGAGGAGAAAGAAGAAGAGGAGGAGGAGGAGGAGGAGAAGGCCCTTAGACTTCATCAAATAGAAATCTTAGTTAGAGTCTGGAAACATTTCAAGCAAAATACTTTAAAGACTGACTATCACCCATTGGATATTCCAGGCGGAGTTGGACACAGGTAAAGAGAGAGCTAAGAGCATGACCACAGGAAGGAGACAGCTTAGTAGACCACTGGTACTGCTAGGCACAGTGAACTTCACAGTGGTGCTGTGCTCATATATCCACATGGATCAGATGGCCAAGATGCTAGGCTTTTCTGCCTCTTGTTTTTCTGGGCTAGGGTCTCAGCGTGTAGCTCAGGGTGACCTTGAACGTGCAGGGCTGCTGCCGCCCCAGCTCTGACTATCTATAGACGTGCGGCCACCACATCAGCGCAGATGCCATTTCTGCTTCTGAATTATTTTGCTTTAACCTTAGCTGTCTATGTTCTTTGTCCTTTCTCGGCATCTTGCTGAGGAAGGATGCTACGGTAGGCAACTCTGCCTCCCCTTTCAGCTCTAGCATACCCCATGTAGATGGCAGAAGATGCCAAGTGTGGGAAGGCAGTGGATCATGCCAAGACCTGAGATAAAAGAAGCCCTACTACAGTGGCCAGAGTTTATTCAGAAGACAGTTAGAGGTATAGGTAGGCAAACAGGGGAAATGAGCTAATTTATTAGACTGTAAAACCAAGGACTACATCCAGGAATCTAACTCGGTGAGGTTACCTTAAAGACAGGGCTCATGATTTGTGTGTGTGCTAGAAAACAAGAATAACACTCATGAGAAAATAGATCATGTTGTGTTATGAGGAATCCCTGATTCTATTTATTTTCTTTATCAAATATGCTCATAGGAGACAAACAGTTCCTGGTAAATCTCAGTGGTCCGGAGGATTTTAAGTTAGTAGTGCTTTGTTGGTTCTCATGAAAGCATAAATAGAAGCAGGAAAGGATCTTTCAACAAGTCTCTGAAGATGTTTTCAATAACCATTAGGCTCTTATTGTTTATTGGCACTGGCTAGCCTAATAAATAGAAGAGAGCCTTTTGTCATAATTTTCACATATTTACAGTTATTCACCTGCTGTTTGTGTGTTCTAACCCTCACCTAATACATTTCTTGTGGCAACTAAGGATATATGTTGATAACATTTGACAATGTCATTCTTACAGTAGACTTTTGATGATAGAATATTTGAGTTTTTCTTTTTCTTTTCTTCCTCTTTGTTTGTTTCTTTCTTTCTTCTTGCTCTTTTTGAGACAAACTCTCCTTATTATGTAACTTTGGATATCCTAGAACTTAGCTCACAACTCAAGCACACAGTGATCCATTTATCTGTGCCTCTTGAGCACTGGGATTAAAGGTGTGCACCATCATACCCAGCTTATTTTTATATTTCTTAACAACATGGTGCGATTACCTATTTGCAATCTCTAGAAATTACCAGGCCAGGATTTGTATATGTGATGAGTTCTCTCTCTCTCTCTCTCTCTCTCTCTCTCTCTCTCTCTCTCTCTCTCTCTCTCTCTCTCTGTCTCTCTCTCTCTGTCTCTCTCTCTCTCTCTCCTCTGTCTCTCTCCCTCCCTCCTCCTTTCTCTCTTGTCTTCCTCTCTCTCTCTTGTCTTAGTGTTCTGTGCTCATTGCCACAAGGTAAATGGCACCCTTGTTTGAAACACCAGTCTCGGATGAGGCAGACTTTATCTCATTTTCAGAGGTAAGCATTTGTAATCTTTGACATGGAGGCTGTCTTACAAAGACATAGACTATCTCTGTACTTGGCTTTGTAAGGAGATGGGCTATGGTTCTTTGGATTTGCTAGCTATTTGCTGCTGTGCTATATTTTCTTTCCTTTTTCTACCTTCTCTCCTACAGAGGTGGAATAGATAGTTCTACCCATGGGAAAGGCATACCAGCTCTCAGATTTGGTGTGCATTTTAGCATGATAATGCTAACATCCAAAAACCTTCATATTTTGTAGATGGCACATGGTACCACATAGAAATAAATTTAGATTTATAGCATACAATTCAAATGTGCATTAATATATGAAGAGTTGCACCTTAAGTGATGGACTCTCCTTACACCAAATGAAGGTGACAAGTTAGAATACATGATGCTGTAAGTGAAGTCATTTTGAAGGCCTGAGATGTCTACATTACACAGGGATTTTAGAGGCATTCCAGGCCCTACCTTTCCAAAGTGCCAGCTCTTTTGATTTCACATGATGCCATTTCTCCTTCTGATTCTGCTGCTATTCTATTCCCATTCTCTCAGGAACAAATAGCGATGTCTCAAAATCTTCATATTATCACGTTGTATGTTCTTATTTATCTTCCTTTACACCTGAACATTGAAATGTCTTGTGTGCCTTAGTTAATTAAAGTATCCCCTTGTCATGGTTACATCATGATAAACTTGGCTTGAGAAAATAAATCATGCTAGTTTATAATGTGAGAGTTAAAAGGTAAACATCTACAACCTAAGACAGGTGGCCACAGCAAGACTGCAGCCTTGAAATTAGCTGGTGGGGAGACATCACTGTTAAACACATCCTGTGTGGCCTTTAATAAAACTGCTCTTCAAACAGTGAAATCTGTGTAGCTTTGCCATTCATATTTCTAGAGTTGTTGTGCAAACAGATAATGAATGCGGCTCCTAGAATAGTAGAAGTCATTTAGTGAAGGTCACGAGAAACATTATAAGGTGGAGATGCTGGAATTTCAGGATATTGTAAAGGAATAGTTAAGTCTAACAGCTCAGGTGTCTTCACAGATACACTGGCTCCTGAAAGATTCTTGGCAGTTCTTTGAGTGGCTATATTTAATTTTTCCATTATTGTTACAGTCAAGCAATCAAACTTCCACTTTCTGTGTTTCATCCTCGGGGAGCAAACAGAGAAACTGACACAGAAGACACCGTTAGCTTTTGTCTTTTGTCTGACAAAAGCGCTGAGCTGAGTTGCTCAGTGATTGGGTGGGGGAGGTCACAGATCTCAGGTGCTCTTTTATGGCTGTGTAGAGACCCAGGCAAGAAGGGTTAAATATGCCCTGAACATTTGTGCATGCTTATCTACTTGTTTCTCCTGATACAGTATCCTCTCACCAGGGAGAGTTTACTAAGGGACAGTGTTGGGAGAAAGCTAGTACCCACTGGATTCAGGCACACCACCCACGCTGTGAGTCATGGGGTTTTCTGCTTTATACTAAGCCACAAGCTGAGTAGGCTGTGGACCCAGTATGGAAGAAAGCTCCACTCTGGGTGTCTAGGTGCTTTTCAAAACTTTCAGGCTCAGGACACAAATCTGTGACTAAGCAAAGGAGAAAAACTCCCTAGTCTCTAAACATGACGTCAATGGAGCTGACATTTCTGTGAGACAGTTCAGTAGAATTTCTGGGATTCTAAACCCTGCCCTACCTACTCTGTCCTTCTGAACAGAGAGGTTTAGACACCGCCCCCCCAAGCCACCCTGATTATTTTGTTTCTGTGTTCTCCTAATAAGCACATGTGATTTATCAAATTTTAAAGTAGGAGGAACTCGACAAAAGTAGTTGTAATCCAATAATCGTCGAATGATTATTTTTTTTCTGTGTATCTTATATTCTGCTGAAAGAGTCAAAGTAACATGTTCAATAGCAATGAAAATGATTTTTATTGGATTTCCAATATGGTAATATACATCTTCTCTTTAATAATAACAGATGGCCAAATTTGAAGATTTTAAGAAAAGAGAAATGTAGAGTCTGTCAATCATATTGAGTCAAAATAATGTTCTCTTGGATAATTGTAGTCATTGGTTTCCCTGTCCCTGTGCATGTATAGACATGAGTGCTTGATTGTGTTGCTTGGATGAAGACACATACACATTTCTCTTTACTACTGGCCTTCTATCATTCACCTATTGTTAGTTTATCCTGTTCCCCAGGGCGTGGTCTGCCTCATTAACGCCCCATCCCCAGTCTTGCCTTACAGTACTGATGTGCACACCCTCCACTCTACTTGTGTGCCTACAGCTCTGGCCTAGGCTTTTCATCTCATGCTATTCCATTTGATTTCCCTGTCTCTAATTTCTCAGTGGATGCTGTTTTCATGAAGAATGATGTGCCTTTAGTGGTTTTTTTTTTCTGTTGAATTTGAAGGCATATCAGTTTTCCTTGATGCAATAATGCTAGATTACAGATTTTTCTATACAAATCTATATATTCAGTTATTTCCTTAGGATTGGATACTGGATTTTATATACTATTTCATATGCAATGATCATTCACATGGTCACTATGATGCCAAAATGGCTTGTAAAGAGGAGACACTGCTTTCCTGTGACTGGCACTGGGTGTCACCTCATTTTGTTATTTGACCCAGTTTTCTTTCTTTGTAGTTCAAGGGCCTGAACACACGGCCTAGCGGTGGAGTCATTTTCTCATATTTTATTACCTGTCACTCTGGTTCTGTTCGTTTGAAATGCCAGCTTGCAGAAGTTTAGCATTTATATTTAAATATATTAAACATTTTTATCATGTATATTGCTTTCATGGTCATAACCATTTTGTATACTACATTTAAATATCTCTCACACAGGTGTCTCTATATCTAGCTATCTATCAACTATCTATCAATCAATCAATCAATCAATCAATTATCTATCCATCTATCAATTATCTATCTGTCTATCCATCTATCAATTATCTATCAATTATCTATCTTTCTGTCTGTCTGTCCATCCATCCATCCATCTGTCTGTCTGTCTTGGGAGAATATTTTTCTCCCCAAATTTCTCAACAATTGAGTATTATCTAAGAAATAATATCCCTAAGTTTATCCCTAAGCTCATAAATTATGGTACTTGTTATGATATGATAATACACATTAAATTTTATGTTCTATGCTAAGATATTTTAGGTAATTTATCATTCTATTGGTATAACAGCCAATTACTATTCAATTTTGTTATTAAAAATGCTCAAAATCTCTATTTACTTTGGAGAGAAATGGTGCTTCAATTATTACCTTCTTACTCTAAACGAATCCATACTGAGTACAACTTACGTTTCCATGGAGGGATTTTCTGTTCAGCTTTTTTTAAATATAGAAATAATATAAGTAGTGTCTTGGAATTTAAAGCTCATGGCTTTTCAAGTTATCATGAGGGTGTTATCCCTTGTAATGATGCCCCCACTGTACAGTTTATGAGGCAGACATCCTTCACCATGCACTTCTTTCTCCATGTGCCACGCTTAATTGTTAAGTTTCTTTCTTTTGTCTTCTCAGATTAGAAGAAAATTAATGAAAGTGGCCATGAATGGCCTTAATCTGTTTTTATCCCTTTATTTCCTTCTGAAATACGTTAACACAGCACATGATATTTTATTTTTCAGAGTACTTTTAACAAAACAACATGCCAAAATATTAGCAGAAGTACCGATGCTATTATGAAGAAATATTGCTTATGATATTTGCAATTGCCAACATTGCCCATTGAAGATTACATATTAGTTAAGTTTATCGTGTATAAATAGATCCAACCTTTTTGTGTTTATAATCATGAGAATTAACCTTTTATCACACATTGGAGAGACAATGAATGTATTTCCTAAGCAATTATGTAAATTCCACAATGCACTTAAAAAAGATGGGCACATACTTTTCTCCTTGATTTTTTCTCTTTCAAAGGAAAATATCTGTTGGAGAAATACAGAAATCATATTGTTCTGACCTTCTTAAATGCCTGGTACTTTTCTTGCAAAGTGGTTATGGTGCTATTGACTTATTCCATCACCTGCCTGTTTCCCTATGATGGTTTCTGGGTCCTTGGTATATTTAAATTATACATTAGAAAAACTTAAAAACAAACAGCACAATAGTAGTGTTTCTCCAGTTCTGCATTGTTTTGACAGGGAGCCTTGCAGTGGTCTGGTTTATCCCTTTCTCATCTGTGTCTTATGCAGAAATGTTTGTGTGTGGCTACTACATGAATCCTGGAGGTTAAACTCAAGAATAGAAACAGAGGCCATAGAGGAATGCTGCCTATTGGCTTGATCCTTATAGCTTGTTCAGCTTGCTTTCTTTTTAATGTGTGTGTGTGTGTGTGTGTGTGTGTGTGTGTGTGTACACACACACACACACACACACATATACCATATATGAGTCCCCATGGCCTCAGCTTAGTTCAATTTGTAGTTCATGTGGTGCCCTTGACCCCTCTGGCTCCCTCTCTAGCATTAGACTGCCTGAGCTCCGCCTAACATTTGGCTGTGGGTTTCTGCATCTGTTTCTATCTGCTGCTGGATAAATGGTCTCAGGAGACATTTATGTTAGGCTGCTGTCCATAAGCATAGCAGAGTATTATTAATAGTGTTGTATCATTAATAGTATCACTAATAGGTTGGCCTTCTCCCATAGGATAGGCCATTTTGATTTGCATTTCCCTGATGACTACAGATGCTGAACATTTTTTTAAAGTGCTAGTTGTCCATTGGAGATTGCTTTGTTGAGAATTCTGTTTAGCTCTTTACCCCATTTTTAACCAGGTCCTTGTTAAAAAAAAACAAAACAAAAACCAAGTGTCTATTTCTTTGTGGAATTTGTTATGTATTAATACATAAAGAAAGATTTGTACACATTGTTCTGAGACCTACTTAGAAAATGAGGGGGGAGTTCTCTGAGGGGAGCACTTTGACCTAAGACCATCTAGAACAAGGAAATCTCAGATAAATAGTTTTCTAAGAAGAATGACCCCCTACTCCTGGTGCTGTCTGAATTTTGGATTTCACTCATTAGAGAATTTCTGTACACTTGGTATATTAATCACTTATAACAGTTAACTGATAGAAGATATTTGGCAGGTGTTGCCCAGTGCATGAGCTTGGTATCAGTGAGCTTGCTAAGCACAATTGGCATTTACCTTTATAGTACTGTTGTGCAGGGTCTCTTGAATTTCAGGTGATAATGATAGACACAATAGAGTTTTGACAAAACCAAAGTTATAAAATACAGTGACTTAAGAAGTCCCACGTAGTGTGTAATTATTAAAAAAAAAAAAAAAAAAAAAAAAAAAAAAAAAAAACAATCCATGCTAGAGCTGGCCACGCTCTGGCAATGCTGTCTCCCTGCCCCCAAGCCTCTCCCCAAGCAGGGGTCTACCCGGTTTTCAGTGGTTCCTTTGCTGCTGAACCGCTCACATTTCCCGAGTCATTCTTCTCCTGGGACTAGCTCTCACAAATCCTGCAACCCAGTAAACAAAAACTCCAGATACTTGTAATTTATCAGTCAGATTTATATCGATAAATTCTAAACAAAGAACTCAAAACTCAATTGATATTGATATTGCCCACCTAGATTAGACAAATGTGCCTCATATTCTATTGTTCTCCTATGGTATCTATAGCTACTTGTGGATCTGATTCATCTTCTTCTCCTATAGGTTCCATTGTGTCTCCTCATCTCCATGTCATCTCTCTTCCCTCTCTTCTCTGTCCTCTCCCTGTCTCCTCTCTAAAACTTTCAGCCTCAAGTTCTTTTTCCATTGCCCAATCCCAGGCTCTAGCTTTATCTGACTAAGATTACACTGACCTCACCTGCGTACAGACAGCAATCTACAGCTCCCTAAAAATGTTGGTGTTGGTGTAGTACATGAAGGTCTGATTCCATCACAGGCAATATGATTAGAATCAGGAGGGTGGACATGTCACTTATCCACTAAATTACCTTCTGTGATGCTCATTTTTCTTTAAGTCAGGCTCACACCTTGAGATAGTAATGATGTGCTATGCCTTCTGAGGACACTGGTATTATCTTTAGAGGACAAAGGAGATTGTGAAGTTGGTGCCTATTCTATCCTTTGAAAGAAAAACCAGAAGCAAAACTATATTTTGGTGCTCTGATCTAAGAGCAAGAACCTCACTGCTTCAGAGAATCCTCTGGGATGTTTTTCCTCAGAAACTGTGGAGGAACAAACATTCCAGGGAGTGACCTCTAAAGCCCCTCATTCCAATACCCCATATTTCTGCCTGATGAGACCCAGCTTTCAGACTGTAATGTAGAGACTTTTAATGATGCCACGAAATCATGTTAGAACAATTATCAAAGTCAGACTTGGAATGAAATTTAAAGCTCCCCAAATTATTTAAATTGGCACTGCATGTATAGAAATTTTTAGTTCCAGAGATGTGGGGAAAGGAGCTGGGGGGAAATTACAGAAGAGAAGGGACGGGAAGAATCAATGGTTGTGTCCACCCCCTCTGTTTCCCTTGGGTCATGTGTCACTGAGTCATCGGACAGTGTCTTTGCCTTGGTATAGTGTTCCTTCAGCAAGGGGTTTGTCTGTAAAACTGTGGTCTAAGAGAAGACATTAGTAAATAAAAGAAGAATGCATGGAAGTATGGTTTCCAAAAGGTTTTACTTTTCCCCTGAATGGTAGCATTCCACTCCTCGGGGAATATGAATCTTGATAGCTGGACAGCTGGAGAAGAGAGGAGGGAGGGCGTGACCAGGCTCTGTCATTCCGTGGGCCTCCGTGACCTTTTCAGGCAGCCGTCAACTGTGCTAGCTAGGAGTCTCCTTCCTTACTTGCTTGACAATGACATATTATCTTTCCAGACTGGCAGGGTGCTTAGCCCATCAACTCGATTTTTTTCTCTTTACCTCCTTTCCCTGAATTGCTATGTCATGTGCGCTGCAACAGGGGATTTGCCACTTTGTCTAAAGCTAGACTATGGCTATCGACTCCTTAGCCCACTTTATACATTTCTTGCTAAGATTAGCTTTATCTGCTATGATTATTTTTTCCTCAGTTACTATACTATTAAAATTATTTTCAACTTGATAGAGTCAGAAATATACTGATTAGGTAATTATTCATATTTAGACACTTTAAAAAAATGAACTTATATATTTATGTATAATATATACATATATTTATGTATATAATTATGTTAGAGAGCAGCAGTTGAGTCCCAGATGTTAACTAAGGCATAAAGGAAATTTCTTGGGCCGTGATTTTAAAAACTTACTTAAAAATTCTGGATCACCTCATTTTTTAACAAGATGCTTCTGCATTAAAACAAGAAAAGAGGATGTGACTGGTGGAAGCGGCACAGTGCGCCACCACTGTCTACCGTCCATTGCCTTCTGGTTTGATTCCTAGAGCTCCAACTTGGAAACCAGTTGTTTACTTGCCTACCAGACAGGTAAACATAAGAGATTGTTAATTTGGTCTAATGTCATTAGTCAGAGATATTGGAGCCAAGTTTGGAGGAAGAAGCGATACTTTGTCAAAATTGAAAGGCTGCATGTTTTGTTTATCTGCCCCATTTCTCATTATTTGTCAGATATGTGATTGGCTTTGTTTATTTGTGCGACACGTTGTCAGTTTCTACTAAATGTACATTTCAGCTTGAGGGAACTTTGTCACCAATTTGCATATACCACCCAGCAGCGGGTAAACTCAGTACACGCCACCTTTGCTTTTTGCACGGGAGTTTATTTCATTTTGCATCATTGAGGATAAAAGTGGGTAATTGTGTTTTTCCCTTTGTTAGATTGGTGGCATTTTTTACGAGTTCAAGATATTTTGTATTGTTCTGAAATTGTAAACAGTAAGATAGATGTGCCTTTGCTGTTTCTGGGAAGTTTGAATAATTATTCATTTTCTCTATCTTAGCTTGATCAGACAAATATTCATTTTTATTTGACATTGTCATTTAGGCTATTAAGATTTTTATGTCATTTTCTCATCTGTTGTAAACTAAATAATATATTATACAATACTACTTAATGAGGCCACAGTTTTAGTCTTATCTAACCTAATTAAAATCTATAAATATAGAGGAAAAAAATCCATACAAAGGAAGTCCTTTGTGCTTTGCTTATTTAAGTTTAATGCTTGTTGAACTAACAGTCAACCCACATATGGGTTGTCTTTCAACCACCAAAAGGTTACTTCTTAAATCTTCTAGCATTCCATTTTGGGTAAGTTGGCTCCCTGGTAGGATTTTTTTCTATGTTAATTCTGCAATTCAGAGGTCTTCCCATGGTATGGCTTCCTCAGGAAATAGTCTTGTTGCATTCTACAGGATAAATGTTCCCCTCACACCCCTCCAAGGGGCAGGAAATGAAGACTTGGTCCAAGTATAGTCGTATTCCGGGGTGATATAATGAATAAGGTGTAGCCTTTTTGTTTGACACTATTCCTGGGGAGAAGTAAACAAATGAAGGGAAATTGACATTAGGCTAAAGTAAGGCTATCCCCAGAGTCCAACTTGATGAACCCATGACTGTACTGAGGTTCCTTATAGGAATATGGGTGGGGAGTCACTTATAGGAGCAGAAATGACTCAAAGACTACCGTGGCACTAAAACCTATCACGGGGTTGTCACAAAGGCGCCTGGAGCACATTGCACAATCTGCAGGCTGCTCAGCAGGCTGCATGGTGTCTCTTCCACGCTGCTCAGCTGGTCTCTGTCTCTTATAGGCAGCTGGATGTGCCCGAGATTGTCTTGCAGCAGTCCTTACCAAATGTAGATGGAGGAGGGACTCCCTAAAGCTTTTGAGTTGCTTTATTTATGAGTTTTAATGAGCTTCCCTTTAGGATGGGATTTCCATCTTCTCTTAGCCAGTCCTTAGAGTCCCTGGTTTCCCTGGAGTTCTTTATCTGGGAGGAAACCTCTACACACAGGCACCCTGGTCTTTGGGTCTATGAAAGTTTACCTCTGCAGGGGATTATGGGACCTTGTTTCCTTGTTTTACCTCAGCTTTGCTCTTTGGCCATGACACAAGAGGAAAGGACTTATCCCATTACATATTTCAGCCGTGAAGCGCTGCTTTGCCAGCGTTCCAAGTAACAGGGCCAGGTGATTATACACGGAAATATCCAAAACAGGGAGACAGAGGACGGTCTGGGGGAGTTCGTTACATTGACAGAGAATGAAGTAACATAGAAATCTTAGGGCAGATCTCAGCTAGGGAAGTAAGCCATCTCAGCTTCTACTCATTCATCCACTCAAACCCTGCTGTTAAGAATGAGTCACATGCCTTTCTACACATGAGGAAGCCTGGGGGCTCTCTTCTGGCTAGCTACTTCTCAATAATAATGCAATTTTGAAAGAGGAACACAAAGTAGTGTGTAGTTATGTGTCTTGTCCATAAATCTGACTTTCAGTAACACCACTGTAAAAAAGTGCTTCACTGAAACCCCAGCGCACTTTGGCTCAAATCATGAGCCAACTAATGGAATTTTAAGAGGAAATATTATATGTACATCATAGGAAAAATAAGAACTAGCCACTGCTATGGAATTTAATTTATTACTATTAAGAGATTTCATCCTATGATTTAATTGCAAGCATTTAATTTAAAGCCAGTTTTGTCTTTATAAACTAGAACTTGCCTAAAATATGCTTGTGTTTGTTCATGATAAATATAGATAACTATAATGTATCCAGAGGACACACACTAAATCTTCGGAAAATGAGGAAAAATGAGATGCACATAATGCAAAGGTTTTGAGATTGTATAAAGTGGAAGCAAATGAAAATTTATGCTCACGCTACATTTTGCTGTATAATTTTATTTAGTCCTGAATTTATTCTGGGAGTAGGCAAGAAATAAAGTATTTACGGGATAAAAATGTTTATATTTATGTTTGTGATTGCTTATTACCCTGTGTTTCTGAGTCATAAGTTTGTGTTTTCCTTCATTTGCTCTGTGAGGTTTGGGAGCAAAGGAGATCCTTTATATCCCTTTTTCCTTGTCCTCTTTCTGTGCTCCCCGTTGTACACTCTGACGTGTGTTCTTCCTCTGGAGCCTCTTGTGGCCTTCCAGGCTTAATCCTTGCCTGTTAATTCCTCAGGATTCCTTCCAGGTCTCTGTCTCCTCTTTCTGTTTCTGGACTGCTTTGTCTGTGGACGCAGGGAATGATCAGTGAGGCTTAGAAGGGACGGTGACAGGAGTTGGAGTGTCTCAGCTTAACTACCCATGGTCTCCTCTCCCTATGCTCCACGAGAACTTGGGGACAAATAGGCTTGAACTCAGTGGCATCCGTTTCTGTTCTTTTGCCTCAATGTGCTTCTTGTCAACTGTGCTCCAGAACTGCCGTTAGGCATGAACATGAATCCTTTAAGAACGCTAAAGAGATTCATCTGGCATTTTCTTCTTCTTGATAAGATTTTTGTTTTTGTTTTTCTTTCACTGCCAAATTGTACCTTCTCAGTTGCTTGCCACATCTACACAAATGTGTTTCGTTTTTACCTTTTACTATCCCGTCCCCATTTTTAATGGATGGCTAGAGATGTAGCCACACTACACTAAATGTTAATGAGGCAAAAATCATGGGAAAAATAGGAGATGTATATGAACTCAAACACTGGAAAACTGGCAATGACAGTTAAGTCATTATGACAGTGAAGGAGTACATAGCCACATTAGGCAGTCCAAATTCTAGGGGTTGCTTAAGATATTGCTCTGACTAAGACTCGGAACATGTGAGTAACTCATACATGTAAAATAAACATGAAACACGTGGTAAGCTTTTTAAACACATTAACATTTGATCTGTCATACATGACCAAAGTCTGAAGAATTAAAGGAATTAATAGCAGTGATAATAAAATAAATGATAACTCTACAAAAAGTAACCTGGTGAATCTAAATGAGAGGTAAAGATTGTTTCTTGGTCGAATCTGTGGGGGAAAAAAATTATATAACTCTTTCAAAGTCCCTGCAGGGTCACTATAGAGAAAATCTGAAGCAAGTATGTCTCTAAAATAAATAGACCTGGAAAGTGCTTAATATGATTATTAATACTTTATATTGCAATGAAGCATGGCTGCATTTCAATTACATACAAGCAAAGTCTTCCCATTCCCTGCTTTTTCAGCAGACTTTAAAAAATCCTTGAGAGACACTGGTTTTTATGTATGTATTTATTTATTTCACATAAAAACGTTTGCCATTCTTTTGCTCTTTTTGATCACTCATGATTTTTTTCCTTTCCTTTGGTGAATGCCAAATTTATGCACTGAAATATTAATGCATTCTAAATAGAAAATTGAAGCATGAACCTCTGTCTTAGTTTGGGTTTCACCGCTGTGAACAGACACCATGACCAATGCAAGTTTTGTAAAAGACAACATTTAATTGGGGCTGGCTTATAGGCTCAGAGGTTCAGTACATTGTCATCAAGGCAGAAACATGGCAGCATCCAGGCAGATATGGTACAGGAGGAGCTGAGAGTTCTATCTCTTCATCTGAAGGCAGGTAGTGGAAGACTGACTTCCAGCCAACTAGGGTGAAGATCTTAAGCCCATACCCATAGTTACACACCTACTCCAACAAGGCCACACCTCCTAATAGTGCCACTCCCTGGGAAAAGCATATACAAACCATAACATTCCACTCACTGGCCCCCATAGGCTTGTTTAAACATTAGTCTATGGGGGCCATACTTAAACATAGCATAATGCAAAATACATTTAGTCCAACTTCAAAAGTCCCTATAGTCTATAGCAGTCTCAACAGTGTTAAAAGTCCAAAGTTCAAGGTCTCTTTTGAGATTCATCCAATCATTTAAATGTAATTCTCCAAGCAAGACAGGAAACCAGCTAGGCAAAGTCAAAACTCTTCATCTCCACTTCTGATGGCAAAGCAGTCTTCAGATATCCAACTCCTTTTTCATCTTTGTTGATTTCAACAAGGTTCTTTCTCCTGGGCTTGTTCCACTCCCTGTTAGCAGATTCCTTGACAGGCATCCTGTGACTCTGGCATCTTTAACATCTTGGGTACCCCAAGTCAATTTCAGCTTCACAGCTTCTTGTTCCAATCTCTGAGGTCAACACATGATCTTTTGTACATCTCCAAAGAGCTGGTGTCATTTCTCCAGCTCTGCCCTCTGTAGCACTCTAAGTTCAGATTGATCCACTCCATTACCATTGCTGTTCTTGGTGGTCATCCCATGGTATTGGCATCTCCAATATGCTAGGGTCTTCTACTGCAACTATATTTCACCAAAGCCTCTCATAGACTCTCTTCATGGTACCAAGCCTCAACTCCTTTGCATGACCCCTTCAGTCCTGGGCTGTCAATTACAACTGAGGGTATACTTTCACCAATGGCCATCCATGGCCTCTCACAGTACCAAGCCTCAGCTGTTCTTCATGATGCCTTCATGCCTTCAAAACCAGTACCACCTGGATGATTCTTACATGTTACCAAGTACATCTGCAGCATGAGGAACTCTTGCTATCTCTGGAATACAGCTTCTTTGTGCTCTCAGAAAACACTTCCAATATTTCACCTCAGTGATGCTGGTCTTTTCTTAATCACCACTAGTTTCTTAGCTCCAGCTAACCAGCATCAATTGTCCCAGTAATCTCCTTCTCCTCTTGAATATACAGTCAGAGACACATGGCTGAAGCTGCTGAGTTCTGCTGCTTGCAGAAGCTGGAACATTGCCCCCTTGGTCTATTACATTACCACTAGCTTCCTTTTTCCCAGCTCCTTCACGGCCTAAGTTGGCTGTCCTGAATCTTGCTCCTTAGACTGACTTTGAACTCAAGAGATCTGCATGCCTGTCTCCAAAGCACTGGGATTAAAGGTATGGTCCACCAAGCCTGGATTAAAGTTTTTCCTCACCTAGAATTTGCTCTGTTCTAGGCTGGCCTTGAACTCAGAGATCTGCTTTTCTTTGCCTCCTGAAACTAAAGGCTTGTACGACCATGCCTGGACCTACAGTTAACTGGGTAAATCTTGTCCCCAGGGTCACCACTCCTTTAATTCAATTTTATATCCTTGAATTCAGCTCCATTTCACTTCCTGGATTCCCTTTAATACTCAAACTATATATTTTGTACTTTTCCTTTCTCAGCATACTATGTTTGTTCAAAATTCTCTTTATCAGACTTAAGCAGAGAACAAGGTCTTTTGAGACTTCCTTTGCAGATGCAACTAATATAAAACTCTTTACCTTAGTCCTAGGCAGTCTCTTCAGACAATGGCAAAAAGCAACCATGTTCTTTACCAAAACATCACAAAAACAGTCTCTCAGCCACATATTAAAGTTCTTCTTTACTGAAACCTCTTGGGCCGTCAGGTCTACACAGTTAAATTGACCCTCAGCACCACTGACTTCCATATTCCTACTAGTCTGTCCCACTAAGCCCCACTTAAAGCATTCCATGGCTTTCCAAATCCAAAGTCCCAAAATCCACATTCTTCCAAATAAAAGCATGGTCAGGCCTATCACAGCAATACCCCAGTCCCTGGTACCAACTTCTGTCTTAGTTTGGGTTTCACTGCTGTGAACAGACACCATGACCAATGCAAGTTTTATAAAAGACAATTATTTTTTTTTTATTTTTTTTTATTTTTAATTTTTTTATTGGATATATTCTATATTTACAATTCAATTCCCTTTTTCTGGTTCCCCACCCCCAAGGGTCCCACATGCTCTTTTCCCTCCCCCTGCTCCCTCATCTACCCCCTCCCACCTCACTGTTCTTGTACTCCCCCACAATGTTGCTTTGGTCCATTCTAGCTCCAGTGTCCACTCTTTTCTTCTTGTCAGACCTCACTTGGTATGTGATTTAAGTCTTTGGTGTTCCAAGCTTCTAGGCTAATATCTATCACTGATAAGTCAGTGACTGCATACCATGGGTATTCTTTTGAGACTGGGTCACCTCACTTAGTATGACGTTCTCCAGCTCCATCCATTTCTCTAAGAATTTCATGAATTCATTGTTTCTAATGGCTGAATAGTACTCCATTGTGTATATATACCACATTTTTTGTATCCATTCCTCTGTTGAGGGACATCTGGGTTCTTTTCAGCTTCTGGCTATTATATATAAGGCTGCTATGAACATAGTGGAGCATGTATCCTTATTGCATGCTGGGGAATCTTCTGGGTATATTCCCAGGAGTGGTATGGCTGGGTCCTGTGGAAGTATCACGTCCAGTTTTCTGAGGAACCGCCATACTGATTTCCAGAGTGGTTGCACCAGCTTGCATTCCCACCAGCAGTGGAGGAGTGTTCCTCTTTCTCTACATCCTCGCCAACACCTGATGTCTTCTGAGTTTTTAATCTTAGCCATTCTGTCTGGTGTGAGGTGAAATCTCAGGGTTGTTTTGATTTGCATTTCCCTAATGACTAATGATGTTGAACATTTTTTAAGGTGTTTCTCAGCCATCCGAATTTCTTCAGGTGAAAAGTCTCTGTTGAGCTCTGTACCCCATTTTTGGATAGGGTTATTTGGTTTTCTGGGGTCTAACCTCTTGAGTTCTTTGTATACCTTGGATATTAGCCCTCTGTCGGTTGTGGGGTTGGTGAAGATCTTTTCCCAATTTGTTGGTTGCCGATTTATACTTTTGACAGTGTCTTTTGCCTTACAGAAACTTTGTAATTTTATCAGGTCCCATTTGTCTATTCTTGCTCTTAGGGCATAAGCAATTGGTGTTCTGTTCAGGAATTTTTCCCCTGAGCCAATGTCCTCAAGGGTCTTCCCCAGTTTCTTTTCTATTAGTTTTAGTGTGTCTGGTTTTATGTGGAGGTCCTTGATCCACTTGGAGTTGATCTTAGTGCAAGGAGATAAGAGTGGATCAATTCTCATTCTTCTGCATGTTGACCTCCAGTTGAGCCAGCACCATCTGTTGAAAAGGCTATCCTTTTTCCACTGGATGTTTTCAGCTCCTTTGTGGAAGATCAATTGGCCATAGATGTGTGGGTTCAATCCTGGGTCTTCGATCCTATTCCATTGATCCGCCTCCCTGTCACTGAACCAATACCATGCAGTTTTTAATACTACTGCTCTGTAATATTGCTTGAGGTCCGGGATATTGATTATGAATATCGATGCAAAAATACTAAACAAAATACTTGCCAACCGAATCCAAGAACACATCAAAATGATCATTCACCATGATCAAGTTGGCTTCATCCCAGGGATGCAGGGATGGTTGAAATCCATCAACGTAATCCACTACATAAACAAACTCAAAGAAAAAAAACCACATGGTCATCTCATTGGATGCTGAAAAAGCATTTGAGAAAATTCAGCATCCTTTCATGCTAAAGGTCTTGGAAAGAGCAGGAATTCAAGGCCCATATCTAAACATAGTAAAAGCAATATACAGCAGACCAGTAGCCAACATCAAGGTAAACGGAGAAAAACTTGAAGCAATCCCACTAAAATCAGGGACTAGACAAGGCTGTGCCCTCTCGACATATCTCTTCAATATAGTACTTGAGGTACTAGCTAGAGCAATTCGACAACCGAGGGAAGTCAAAGGGATACAAATCGGAAAGGAAGATGTCAAACTATCACTATTCTCAGATGATATGATAGTATACTTAAGTGACCCAAAAAACTCCACCAGAGAACTCCTGCAACTGATAAACAACTTCAGCAAAGTGGCTGGCTATAAAATCAACTCAAGCAAATCAGTAGCCTTCCTATACACGAAGGATAAGCAGGCCGAGAAAGAAACTAGGGAAATGACACCCTTCACAATAGCCACAAATGATATAAAGTATCTTGGACTGACGCTAACCAAACATGTGAAAGATTTATATGACAAAAACTTCAGGTCTCTGAAGAGGGAAATTGAAGAAGACATCAGAAAATGGGAAAATCTTCCATGCTCATGGGTTGGCAGGACTAATATAGTCAAAATGGCAATCTTGCCCAAAGCAATATACAGATTCAACGCAATCCCCATCAAAATCCCAACTCAGTTCTTCATAGAGTTAGAAAGAGCAATTCTCAAATTCATCTGGAATAACAAAAAACCCAGGATAGCTAAAACTCTCATCAACAGCAAAAGACAATATTTAATTGGGGCTGGCTTACAGGCTCAGAGGTTCAGTCCATTGTCATCAAGGCAGAAACATGGCAGCATCCAGGCAGATATGGTGCAGGAGGAGCTGAGAGTTCTATCTCTTCATCTGAAGGCAGCTAGTGGAAGACTGACTTCCAGCCAACTAGGGTGAAGATCTTAAGCCCATACCCATAGTGACACACCTACTCCAACAAGGCCACACCTCCTATAGTGCCACTCCCTGGGAAAAACATATACAAACCATAACCACCTCTTAGAGTGTTACAGAGCATAGGAGAGTGGGTGGGTGGTTTGTTTTGTATGTTTGTTTTTAAATAACTGAATTGTTTGCCACCATGTCCAGTTACACATCTCAAAGAGAAGAAGAGCACATCCCTTGGGGTCATGAGTTCTAGGTCCTCATGGTGACAGAGATAGCAGACTTGATTCATGACTGTCTTAGATTTTGTTTATGTTAGGAAACAACCTTGGACCATCCTAAAGTCAAATGATCAGGACACTCCTTTGTTTATCTGTGTAGCAAAACTCCCTTTACTTTAATGTTTCCTTGACCGGCTAGAGTGTCAAGTAGGGCTACTCATTCTGATTTTACAGGAGTAGCTTCTGGCTAGATTGAAATCCTGGAAACAGTCTCTCTGGTGCTTAATCACAACATACCTAAGAGCTTCTCCATGTAAGTGACTGTTGGTTTGTATTCACAGACACAGGCATCTGATGTGTGTAGTGTTGACTATTGGTCTGATAATGTATCTCTTATATAAAACATGTGTATCTATGGGCATACCAGGACCCTTCACATCTTGAAGTTGACATAAAAGTCATCACTAAACTAAAGTCAGCCAGATATCACTGCAACAGACATTCTGGGGGTTTGAGGCACTGAGAGGGCTGGGTTTGGCTTCCAGCTCTCCACCCACTGCTTCTGTGACCTTCCTTGGTCCATGTCACTGACCTCTGTGGGCCTTGGCTTCTCTGCCCTGAAGAATATGGAAGTTAACTCCTACTCAAACATCCAGTTGTGAATTTTATTTATTTTTATGTATCATTTCACATAGATCTGAAATGCCACACCTCCATTTCAATATCAACGGTCTTTGTGGGGGTGTGGGGTGGGGAGGCTATACAGATTTCCAAAAGATGAATCTCCACCCATCTCTTTTGAAAAGTGAGCCATCACCCATAACAACCAGAAACAGAAAGGATCTCCTGAGCAGGCATCTCAGAGCTCCACGTTGGTAGCCTCAAAGTATGACCCGCCTTCCTTAGTGTGCCTGCCTGTCTAGAGAGGCCGATTTAAACTAAGCGGCAGGAAGACTGAGTTGAAGACAATTTTCAACTAAAATATCAGATACACTTACTTATTGACTGTTAATTAGAAAAAGCATACGTGCTGGTGGAAGGCTCTTGAGGATGGAGGAACTCTTCTCAGTGAACCTGTGTTTTGTTCTCCTTAAACATGTTCGAACACCCGAGGAAGCGGAGGGCTTATAGGTGTGCGCTGTTCATACTTACCACAAAGCTAAAGCTTCTGTTGCCGATGGCCAACTCTCAGTAATTTAGAAGCTTTGATATACCCACGGCCTCTCCTCTCCTTCCTCTAATCAATTTTGTTTCCTGTGCCGCTGGCGGGCCTTCCTCTTGGGTTTCTAACCCCGCTTATCTGCCCTCTGCATCTAAAGCCTCCAGGAAGATCGCTCTGACGTGGCCTAATAGCTTTTATCAGCTCACCCTGTGGTGGTTCTTGTGCTTTGATACTTGTAACCGGGACTTAACCACATGGTGCCCAGCCCTGATCAGGTCAGCTGCTCACCTTTGTGAAGGATCCTATTCATATGGAGGCAACCACAAAATTTACTCCGCCCCCACCCCTTCCCACAAAGTGGAAAGGAACTCAGGACAGTCAGGGATGCTAGTGGCTCTGTAGACACAGTGTCTCCAGTTCCTGTGGCTTTGTTTGATCTAATTAGAGAGAATCATGGTATATCGTGCTCCAGAGCACAATGTTTTTCTTTTTGTACTCTTATTTCAGGTGCCTGGGGTTGTCCCCTCCCACACCCTGCCCCCACCCCAGAGCTACTAAAGAAAGCACTTTCTTTTCTTTTCTTTTCTTTTCTTTTCTTTTCTTTTCTTTTCTTTTCTTTTCTTTTCTTTCTTTCTTTCTTTCTTTCAAATTAGACATATTTTTTTATTTACATTTCAAATGATTTCTTCCTGGTTCTCCCCCTCACCCCCCCACAAAAGTCCCATAAGCCATCTACCCTCCCCCTGTTCCCCAATCAAGTCCCTCCCCCTTCCCTCTCCTGGTATTCTTCTACACTGCTACACTGAGGTATCCAGTCTTTCCAGGACCAAGGGCCTCTCCTCTCCTTGATTGTCCAACGAGGCCACCTTCTGCTGCCTATGTTTCTGGAGCCATGGGTAACTCTATGTGTACTCTTTGGTTGATAGTTTTGTCCCTGGGAGCTCTGGGGGTACTGCGTGGTTCATATTGTTGTTCCTCCTATGGCACTGCAAACCCCTTCAGCTCCTTGGGTCCTTTCTCTAGCTCCCCCATTGGGGACCCTGTGCTTAGTTCAATGGCTGGCTGAGAGTGTCCCCCTCAGTATTTGTCATGCACTGGCAGAGCCTCCCAGGTGACAGCTGTATCCCGCTCCAGTCAGCAATAATAACTCATTACAACTTGCTGGACAAGCCTGTTGATGTTTTTCTCTTTTATATACAAACACATCTGGAGAAATTCATCAAGTGAAGATTTTCCTTTTAAACAACAACAACAACAACAACAACAATAATAATAATAAATGGTGAGAATATTCTCCTGGCATTACCAATTGTGTTCTACAGAAATATGATTAAAAAAAGAATCTCTGAATGTTCCCCTCCCTTTACAGCAAACCTGTGAGGAATGTAGTCTTGACAAGACATTTTCAGCTTACTTAATATTCTATGGTTTAATTTTCATGAACATTAGTAGAGCTAAGGAAGCCATACATACTTCAGGGTCAAAAATGCCCTGATTTCAAGTTAGGTCATGCACACATCCAAATCCTGGCTTCTGCTTACCAGCTGGGTATCCTTGGACAGTCAGTTACATAAACCCCAAAGACTCCATTTCTTCATAAATAAAACAGTGCTTATGTTTCCGGCTCACAGGAATTTCCAAGGGTAAAGTGAGGTGGATATGTAAAATGCTTAATTTTTGCTTAACTTTGGGGCGGGTAGCAGCCCAGTGGCGGGTAGCAGCTTTGTTTGGTAGTGGCACAGTGGGAAAGTAGGGCTGATCTAGAAGGCTGGGTTAGCTAAGCCTGCCCTCTGCTAAGGGACCAAAAGTCCCACTGAGAAACACTCATCCCAAGAAAGGCATGGGGGCTGGCTTCAAGATGCCAGGAAGGGAGGTGGGAGGGGGGATGGTGGGAGGTAGGGGGGAGACTCAGTTCCGTGCTGAAGGACCATACTCCCACGTTTCACATGTATTTCCTGTTATTTTTCAGACTTATATAGTGTGATCTTACTTTTTTCCCTCTCGCACAAGTTAGTCATCACATTGCACTGAACAAGGTCAGTGCAGCTTTTATTAATAGAACCTTGACATACCTTAATCAACCATGTGCTTGGGAGGAATGGAGGGTCTGTTTTTTTTCCCTTTCTCTGTATATCCATCCATCTTTACAGAAAGTATGAACTCTCCAGGTGGGGCTACTATGCAAGCTGAAAGATGCCAAGTTCAAAAACAGTTCAGTGGATGGCCAGGGAGGGGGAATCCTCACGGTTCCTCCTTACTCTTCTGCTTTGTCATCTTTAATTGCTTCACTGCCTTGTGTTTCATTGCCTCGGTGACTCTTTTCTTTTGATTTAAATTTAGCACCTATCAATTACTGGACTAGCGAGGTCTGTTGCAGCGCTTGAGGGGGGAATTCCACAGGCCCCTCTTCACACTGGGGATGGAGAACATCTGCTGCTCTCATGTTAGGATGCCAGGATTTAGAGGTCAAGGCTGAAGGCTTCGGGGATCAGGGCAAGTGTCAGGCTGCACGGCAGAGGCCATCTTGCTGGTTTAGCCTGTTCACAGCAGGGGATATTGCCGTTCTGTGTAATGAGCTGGGACTTGGTGTGTTAAAGACATCTAGCTTGGCAAGTGAGGTTGGCCATGCCTTTCCCCTCCTGGTTCTGTACTGCATTGCATTTTTCATCTTGCAAGAAATTATATTGAGGTCTTTATTAGTGGCACCCTGCAGGGTGAGGGCTGATAAGCAGGATGGCTTTACAAGAAAAAAAAAAAAAAGCCAGCTTTTTGTGCAGGGGAGTTGAGGGTTTAAGTTGCCTGAACGGGAAAGGGTCTGAAGTGGCGATTATGTTAAGCAAGAAATGTGTATCGGTAACATGGAATCAAATTATGAGGGTCAGTAGCTTCCTGGCTTTCCCACTGCATTAAATGAAGACGTAAGATTGCATTTGTGCTGGGTACTTCCCGAGGCCACACAGAGTCAGGACTGTCCGCTCCTCCATACTTCACAGCATGTCGCCTCTAATTTCGTGGGATTATCTGCACGGCTGCTTTATTAGATGCTCGTGATCTTGAGAGTCCTTTGGACGCGCAGCAGGGCCATGCAGAGTCATTACTGTGAACGCGCCTCTGATATACAAAGTTCTTATTGCCGCGTCGTCATCGTCGTCGTTGTCATCATTGTCATTTCACAAAGATGGATGCAGCCCACCCCTCTTGCTTCCAAAACTCTGCACTTATTTGTTTGCACCACAAGCCGCTGCAGGGGAAAACCCTGAGTGTGAAAGATGCTTTGGAGGGCTCCCTTTAAAAAGCTGTCAGTGCAGTGGATTAATAGTGGAGAGGCATGTGGTCCTCAGGTCAGCAACATCAGGATCACATAGGAGCACAGGAGTGATGCTGTTCCCATTAAATCAGAAGCCCAGGGCTCAGTGGCCTGTGCTCTAACAAGCCTTCCAGGTGATTGTAAGGATAGCGTGGCAGTAACAGTCATGGTATAAAGAATGGGATAGACCCATATATTTGGGGATAGAGCAGTAGACAAGTTATACAAAATGCCTGCCCCCACCGGTCTCATTAAGTGGCACAGGTGCTTTGTTCTGATAAAACGTTCTTCTGTATGGCACCAAAGCATCCCTTCATGGCTGGGGCCCTGATACAGCCATCCCTGGAACTAGTCTTCTGTAGTCTTTGGGTAGCAGATAACGCGACATGACCCATCCGTGCCCACTTTGTGCCTTTCAGAACCATCCCCCTTGCAATCTGTATCTCCATGGCCATCATCACAGTGGGCTACGTCCTGACGAATGTGGCCTATTTCACAACCATCAGTGCTGAGGAGCTGCTGCAGTCCAGCGCGGTGGCCGTGGTAAGTCTCCCTCCAGGAGAAAGTGTTTTGGAGTTCGTAATCTCATCTTGACCTGAATGATAATAATTTGAAGATTTAGAGCATACCTTACTCAGTATGTGTCATATGATACAGCTAACCTCTACCAAGGGTTCTCTTTGTTATGTTTTATAATCTCCTAAAAAGCATTTCTCTTTATAAAGCTGCCTAAAATTCCATCAAGGCTCTCTTACAAGGACGGCGTATTGCTCGTAATAAAGAATTCACTCATTAACTCAAAGCCAGGAAGGGTGAAAACAAAAAACATCCAGTGACACTCCCATCCACCAAGTACAGTTCCTTTTAACACGGTATCACTTCCTATCAGCCAGACCCACAGGGAGCCGTTATCTCCTGTTGTGTGAACCAGTGTCTGAGGTCACACGGTATGAAAGGGGCTTTGTCCACTGCCGTGCTGTCAGGCGGTGAAATGCACAAAGCTTCCGGGTGTCTGGTCTGTTGCCTCACGTTTCTGGGCAAAGGGCAGCACTAATTTGTGGAGAGCATAATGGGGCCCGCTAATTGCATCACAGCAGCTGCATCAAGCACAACGGGGGAAAAAATCCTATCTTAACAACAACAACAACAACAACAACAACAACAACAAACGACCCCCAAACAACAATAAACAAACAAACAAAACAAAAAACCAAACAGTAAACAAAAAACATCCTCTATACAAATGTGCAAGCCTGCTTGGGGGGGGGGATGTTACACTTTTGTCTACCATTTATTTATATTTTCTGTCACTTGTCAGGATTTGAATTATGTTCTAGCTTTTTACTGGAAACCCTGGAAGGAAATGAGGAAATGACAGCCTCCTAGGGTGGGGGAGGGCTGACTCCATAAACAGGTTCAGCTGGTAGGACTTACTGGGGTAAAGTGTGATGAAATGGTCAACTTGTCTATTGTTTCGATTTATCCTCCTGCACTAAAGTTGGTATGTGACACAAGTACCTGTCACACTCGCCAGCGTAGCTCATCCCACAAAGGTGGCTTTCTGGGATTGTGCAGAACAGTTTCTGTCTCTAAAAGTAGAATTTCAGAACTGAGCCCCTTCCTCTTCTCAGAGGCAGTAGTTGATAAAGTCAGTAAATGGATCGCGTCGCTTTGGAGGGTCAGAGCAGGCGACTGTTTAGACCTTTGCCCACAGGTCTGAGACAAGCTACACCGTGGTACCCCCTTCTGATGATTGTCTTGTGGAGGCAGTTTGACCCTAACGAAAAAGAAAGATTATAAAACATTCACGTAGCACCAGGCTAATAGAAAGTCAAAGAGCAAGTTTGGCCTAAATTGTTTCATTTTATTCCACTTTCGGGGAAAGCATTAATTTGCTCCGTTCTTTGCTTCCTCAGACTTTCTCTGAGCGGCTGCTGGGAAAATTCTCATTAGCAGTCCCGATCTTTGTTGCCCTCTCCTGCTTCGGCTCCATGAACGGTGGTGTGTTCGCTGTCTCCAGGTGAGCGAGTTCATGTATTTTCAGAAACACATTTCTGTTTTAGAGATTGGATGTGATAAGGATAACTTTTAAAGAGAGAAGCAATAGTTCCTCTGAACCTGTTGTTTTTAAAGGGATATGCAAGTTCCTCCTAGATTCTAGTGAGGCATGTTTCATTCTATCCAGTAGAGGGCGCTGCGTGTCTATCCATAGCCCATTCTGAGCAGAGCATTTTTAAAGTCTGTCTACAGGGTCTTATAACAGGCTTTATTTCTTGCTATAAAGTCTTTTGTTTTTCTGAAGGTGCCACGAAAAAAGGAGTAAAGATGAAAGCAGAAATCACCACCCCACCATCTGTAACCCTTTTTCTTAGTTCGATGGTACAAAAATCCTTTTTGTCTACTTAGGTTATAATTTAAATTAGAGAAATGCTAACACTACATGCATGTGCATGTGTGTATGTGTTCGATGCATGTGTGCTAGCTTGGATAGCACTAGCAATCTAGCACTGAATTTTCCACCAGCTACTCACGTATAGGAAGAATTCCACTCAGTACAATGTTGTTATTATTTTCCCTCAGAGCAATATGCGATATTTCCCAGACACTGTATGTCCTGAAGCGGGACTCAGGATGGAATCTGCCCTTTCTCTTCAAAGCACAATCCAAATGACCAGATAATAAATGCCCAGATGCATACCCTGAGAAAGATGCGTCCATATTGCTTCGGGAATTAAGAATTTTTTTCCCATTTGAATGATTGATTCTATAGTCAACTTCACCGTCTTTTTTTTTTTTTCTCTCTCCCCGCAGGTTATTCTACGTCGCATCTCGAGAAGGGCACCTTCCAGAAATCCTCTCTATGATTCATGTCCACAAGCACACTCCTCTGCCAGCTGTTATTGTTTTGGTAAATGCATATTAACAAGCACACGCAGTTACAGCCTCACAGAACAGTTAGGAAGGAGGGAATGGACCAAACATCCTGATTCACCACTCAGTTGGTGCTCTGTGTATCATGTTTGGGAGGCCAGGGATTTTTGCCGTGGCTCTGTGTCTTTGATGTACGTTGGATGCCCTGGAATATGACCCGCCTCAGTTCTGTTTCACCTTTGCAGAAATTTGTAAGGTGTGATGGGAAATGAAGGCTGTGGTTTGTCTCCTTGGCAGAGAACCTCAAAGGAAAGAAAAGGAAAAAAAACCCACAGGGTATAATCTAAACTCCGGACTCGGAGTTCAGCTGAAAGCAGACTATGCAAAAATTATCCGTTGCCTCCTCCTGGCTCCTGTCATACAACATAAGTCAAAGCATAGATAAAACACTAAGCAGAGAGATGATTCTCCAAGAGTAACTGAGACCTGTGAGAGTGAAACTTAAAGAGAAGAAAGAAAAACCCTAAATGTAAATTGGAGCTGTGGAATTCTCTGCGCTGGGAACAACATTTGTGAAATGTGGGATACAAAAGGCTGCAAAAGGTGTCAGAGTCCTCAAGTACCCACTGGCAATGCCACAGTCCTTTCGTTCCCCTCTGATTTTAGTAACATTTTTTTCTTAACCAGAATCTGCTGTCAAGAGTGCCCTAGCTTGTATTGAGCATTCCTCCCCCCCCCTTCTCCATGCATTTAATTTGTTTCAGAATGTTTCCTTGAAATCTCTTTTTTGAAAGTACGCATACGCTCTGTGCGCAGTCTGGAAGCTAACGTCACTTGTGGGAACAGGCTGTATTATTCCCTGAAGAGGGCTTTCGTGTGACGCCTCTGCTGTCGTTCGTGCTGTCCTTGGCTTTTGCAGCTGCAGAGTCCTGCTCTGACGTCCTTCCTCCGTCTCTGTTTATTCTTCCCTGGTCTTGAGGGTCACACGCAGTTAGCACAAGGCGGGGGCGGAGGGGGGTTGACCTGGAGTAGGAAAAGGTCAATGTTGTGTGTCCAGGAGCCAAGAGATTCACTTTCAAATGGTTGCTGCCTATGTGTGGGTCTCCAGAGAGCTTCCTTAGAGTCTCCCAGTTTTCTGAATTTAATATTTACAATTGGCACTCATGATTCATTCTTGCATGCTTTTGAGTGGTTGGGTGTTTTTCTTTTTATTCTTCGAAAACACAATGTTCTTGGGTAAGGTGTACCTGTACACAGTGCAAGTCTAGCAAGCACGAGAACTTGAGTTTCGCCCCTCAGAACCAATGCTGGCATGGTAGCTTTCACTCATAATCCCAGTACTGGGTAGGCTGAGACAGGAGGCTCCCTGGAGCTCACTGGCTGGTCAGCCTAGTCTACACGGCTTGTTCTAGGCCATCGAGAGACCCTATGTCACAAGGTAGAAATTGTCTTTTGGCCTCCATATGCATTTACAAACATTGCATGTATACATGGGTGCACCTGTGTAGAGATGGACAACACCCTTACACACAAAAACACACTGTCTCCTTTCTGATGAAAAAGGAACTGACAAAGTAACAAAACGGCAAATTCCTACAAAATTCCAACTGAAATGGCGCTCCTGACAGCATCCACTGAAGGAGGCTTAGTTGCAGCCTGAGAACAGAGTATGGAAAAGAGGTTTGTGGAATCTAGGCTTTGGTCGGGATGAGAGCTTGGCATTATCAGTAACTACTGGACTGGACGGGCCACTCGCAGTGTGCGGTGATGCTATCGGTTGGTGTTACCCATTGCCTCTTGGTTCCCTTTGATTACTTTGTCTCTCCTCCTCCGCCCCCCAGCATCCTCTGACGATGATAATGCTCTTCTCTGGAGACCTCTACAGTCTTCTGAATTTCCTCAGCTTTGCCAGGTGGCTCTTTATGGGACTGGCAGTGGCTGGGCTGATTTATCTTCGATACAAACGCCCAGATATGCATCGCCCTTTCAAGGTAACCTCAGTCGTCTCGATGGGTTTACATACATCTCCCTCTTAATACCTAGGCCTCTGTTTGTCATAACCTGAGGATGGGAAGGCTGGGTGTGGCAGGGTCCTTCGGAGTAACAGATTTAACTCTTGCTGGGCACGCCTTTTGTCACACATCACTTGGGGGGAAGGAAACCACATGCATTTTTAAGTATGATATAGTGAACTTGTCATGGATTTTTATCTGTGGAGAACAGACAATGTTAAGAGACTTTTCGCATTGGGTTTTCATGCATGGCTTGGGTCTGCTCAGAGCATGGCATACCCCTGTGTTCATACTAAACGGTTGCAAACAGTACTTCGTTAGATAAAACTCTGGCCATGGGTGCTGCTTTAGAGAATAGGTATTTTAGTCCTTATTCTAACTTGTTAACATTGTGGTAGACTTCCCCTCTATATACTGTAAAGCAGCAACCACCAATGGGTTGGCATCCCTTTCACAGGGTTCTGTAAGACCACTGAAAATGCAGCTATTTATATTATGATCCATACTAGTATAAAAACCACAGTTACAGCGTAGCAATGAAAATAATTTTATGGTCGGGGGTCACCACGTAAGAAACTGTTTTCAAGAGTTGCAGCATTAGGAAAGTTGAGAGCCAGTGCTCTAAAGAAATCTGAAATGCCAAAGGAAAAGCTCACCACTTCACAGAAGACCATTTACTCTCCCTGGCGCTTCCCGCGGGCAGGGCTGGAGGGCAGCCTCGTCATCAGTCTCGGATGTCGGTGGGCTGGTGTGATCTCGCTATTTATTTGCTTTTCAGACTTAGCCCAGATGCTGCCGCCAGTGATGTTATCAGGATTTGCCTCTGATTGTATTCATTGCCACATGCTCGCAGCATCTTTATTAGCTGTAGACTAGGACTTGGCCTGTTTTATTCCCATGAGGTCTTATTGTGACTCTCAAGAAGAAATCAATATTCACTGAAAGGTTTTAACATGTAGCAAAGCCACTGGGCGCTCTGGACTCCGTGTGAAAGCGGGTTCTAATTGTGGTGATCAAAGAACCAGTCTCCTAAGATGAAAAATGTAAATCATGTGGATGCTTTCCTAGGAAAGAAATTTGAGAGAAATTCATCCGCTAGGAAACACACTCGCCTAGCTCAAGACTTGGTTCACATATTCTGAAACAAGTTAAGAAACAACGCCGACAGGGTACAGGCTCTGGGATGACCTGGTCACATGACTGACGCCCTCCGCCCCGGACTGCGCAGGCGTGAAGCTCTTTTCCTCTTGCTGTGTTTCAGGTGCCTCTGTTCATCCCCGCACTGTTCTCCTTCACGTGCCTCTTCATGGTTGTTCTCTCCCTTTACTCGGATCCATTCAGCACCGGGGTCGGCTTCCTTATCACCTTGACCGGGGTCCCTGCATATTATCTCTTCATTGTATGGGACAAGAAACCCAAGTGGTTCAGACAATTATCAGGTAAGACTCTAAGCACCTTGGGCCCGGCTAGATACTGTGTTGTGAAAAACGCATAAAGCTGTACATAGCTAATATGCATCTCTTAAAGGATAAAGCTACACACGTCACACAATGGTCAGTTAAACTAGATTAGTGCATTATAACTGCAGCGTGAAGAGCAAGACAGGAAAGGCAGGTAGAGAGCAGCCCTGCGGGTATTTAATTCTGGTGATCGTGGTCACTGGAATTTTCTAGAAAGAGTAGCTTCTTTAGGTGGAAGTTTTTCAGTGCTGCCACTGTACCTTTGAATCCCTTAGTGACATAAGGATTGTGTTCTTTGGTTGAGCGCAGTCTGGTGACTATCATAGCATGTAAGGTTTGTTGGGGAGTGAGGGGGAAGCCAGCAAATGTCCTAAACTGTCTGGCTGTGATATTACCTCATTAGGAAAGGTGAGCCGAAGAGGTTTCCATCAACAAAACCAACCAACCAACCAACCAACCAACCAAACAAACAAACAAACAAACATACCCCATACTACAACAACAACAACATCAAACCAACCAAGAGTAGCAGCGCTCTTTTGCGGTTTCTCTATGTTTGCACGTGGGTGAGCACTTTCTCCTAACAACCATTTAAGTAGTAGAAGCCACTCTCCATATTGCAGAGACTTCGAGTGTCATCACCAGAGAATTCTGTCACTCACCCAAGTCGTGTGGGATTAAATAAAACAAAGCTGGAACCAGAACTCAGCAAGAGGCAGTACTGGACACTGAGGGTGGGGGAGAGGGCATTGAGGCTGAAGATACCGAAAGGGCACGGGCGACTTCTTTAGGGGCAGGGATGAGAACTGAGGAATGTCTGATGGAGGGCCCCATTAGCAGGGCCACAAGGACATTAAAAGCACTAAAGAGGAAACGCTGCCTCATGCTGGTAGGCAGTTAGCATGGGCAGGAGGAGACACCGGAGGCCACCTGGTTAGAAGGAGGCTTTGGAGGAAGCTGGGTGTTAGGGCAGCTCCTGAGCTCTTTCCCCACCTTCACCATCTCAGATAGATTTCCTAAGGACCGGTGTCCTAGATTCTGTTCCCTGCACCCAGGGAAGGATGCCAAGCCTCAGCAAGAGGGAGAATTTAGAATTAGGTATACAGGCCCTGGGGGCCTTACATGTAGGATTTGAACTCACATTGGCTGGACATCAAAATTCTGCATGTGTAGCATCAGTGGGAGAAGAGGCCCTTGGGAGAGACGCGAGGTTGGGGAAGAGGGAGTGGGTGGTTGGGTGGAGGAACAACACCCTCATAGAAGCAGGAAGAGGAAGGAAGGATGGGATAGGGAGTTTTGGGGGGTGGGGTGGGGTCGGGAAAGGGGATAACATTTGAAGTGTAAATAAAGAAAATAGCCAATAAAAATTATTCACTGGATTAGATCCTCATCCCATGACAAAATATCAGACCATAACAGTAGAGAGACACGGCATAATGCGGGAGGCCCAGAAGAGCCGGCGGGCTTTTAGAGAGGGGCGGGGTAGAGGAGAACAAAGGGAAATTCATCTCTTCCCAACTAGAAGGCTTTCTGTCTCCCTGTGCAGTTAGCCAGTTCTAACTGGTCTTTCCTCTAATGTGGCCGGCTCCACGCCACTCTGTCGGCTCAGGTTAGCCATTTCCAAACGTGATCTCTCTCTGTTGCCCTGCTGAGCTTGGGTGCTTTTGGAGGTTTTGCTGTGTTTCTTCTTCTGATGATGCTTTGAATATCTCCAAGGCTGCTGTGTCTTAGCCATTTGTGGAAGGAACGGCTGAGAAGGAAACCCAGGGTAGTCACTGGTTCTCGGGACTCCGTTCCCTCTTACCAGCCGCACGCACCACAGTCTGCTTTAAACTGTGATCCTCGCCGCCGCTCTTTATCTTTATAGACGCCTTGAAAGGAAGTGGGGGAAAACAGCAGTCCTCTATAATTCTGTTTGATTTTCCTCTTAGGCAGCGTTCTTGTAGTAAGATAAAGAAAATTCATAATATTTATTGCTGCAGTAGCGAGTATTTTCTTAGCCTTTGGCCAAAACAAAACACACAGACGAAACCAGAGAGTCCTATAGAAGCGCCCCGGCCCTTCCCCAAAGACACACTTTGTGTTAGAGAGAAAACTCCACGTGAGCTTGGAGGCAGGAGAGTCTTGCCCAGAGCACTTGGTCCAGTAGTTTAATATCATGTTGTTTTGCCTGGTGAAATTATGTTTTTTCTTCTTCTTTAACCTTAGTATGTATGAATAGATTAACCCTGGGAAGAATGTGACAGTCTACCAAAATGTACCCAGCCGGGGCTATTCCCAGAAGTTGTAACTAGACATCATTCTGGTGCAGAGACACTGGCACAAGGCTGGCTGGCACAGTCAGGGAGTGTTCCCAGCCTAAGGAAATGAGATGTTCAGAGATCTGATGAATGTCTCTGGCCACAGGATGCCAGTATTGAACCATTTTTTATGTGCTAGAGTCTCCAGAGCTAGAAGAAAGCACACTCTTAAGGGGGTAGTCAGATATGCAGAAAGCTTTCTCCTCTGTAACGGTGGGGCAGACCTTTAGCTGTTTATATTATTTATATTATATTTATATCGTGATATAAATATATTTGTATACATATTCATATTATATATTATATTTATATTGTATATTATAGTTTATATAATTGTAATATAAATCTTGTAATACAAATTATATGTAATAGTCTATATTGTAAATATATATTGTATATATATTTATAGCATTCACTTACTTACAGACAGACAAGCTTCTCAGAGGAGGAAAAGTACAGGTTCACCCTGATATGTTTTGGGTACACAGAGCACTAGACCCAGAAAACCCAGGCCAGGGCTAGCAGCAGCCTTTGAACTTGGTAGCTGCTTCTCATCCACCCAACCCTAGTGCAGCCGAGAGCCATTAGGATGACTGGCAGTCAGTCCCGCTTGCTCAGGGAGAGATACAGAGGCAGCCTTATTTAAATAAAATCTTTGGTTGTAAAAAGGGGTGTGGGGAGAAAAAGGTTTACTCTGGCCAACGTGAACAGGATGCCTGTGATCCGTCTTTGCCGACAGCAAGCTTGCAGCTCGAGAGCCTACAAGCGCGAGCTGCTCGAAGCCCGTCAAAGGAGCTCCATTTGGAGCAGTCCACCGGAAGCTGGTGAATGCATCCCCAGGCTTTTCCTGAAGGCTAGAGTTTACCGTTTTAGTTCACTAAGTTTGCCTATGTGTTTCTTAGCGGCTCAGAAGATGTTCCATTAAATAAATATAAATATAAAAAATTAAAATAAAAATAAATATAAATAAATATTAAAGCATCCCCCCCCCCCAGACCGCGGCCCTTTTAGAGAACCTGTTGTTTTTAGTATGATTTCTGGGGCAGGATAGCTGTCCACCGCTTCCCAAGCTCGCTCAGTCCTGGCTGTTGATCTTCTGTGGACCCCAGGTGCAATGGGTGTAAGAGACCGTGCAAAGCCAGTTATAGTTCCAGTTTGCTTTAGGAATAACAAGGGAGGAAGATGGAAACTGAAATCACTGCATGGCCGTAAGGTTCTGTAGGCTGTAATTATGGACAACTCCAACTGTTGGTCATCAGCCTACCTTTATTTGGAAGGGCAGTGATAGGGATTTATTACTGTGTATCCACTAATCTTACTGTGAGTATGAACAGGATATGCGACGCTCCAAATCCACATGTTCTGCCTTGTTTCTAGAAGCTTTCTCAGTTCCATTGAGCACCTGTGCCAGCCCCACTGTTGCAGGGGCAGCTTAGAAGGAGACGTTGGGGAACCAATGGGTACCTAAGGCCACATGCCTTTCTGAGCACTCCGCGTGATAAACGTGACGGCTCCACGAGGACCCCGGAGGGAGAGCTGGGGAGATGTCCGTGGGGCTCCCTAGGCAGAACCACACACCCTGCAGTCTTGCTCTTGCTCTGATGCAAGGAGGATGGAAACTTTGCTCTCAGAAGGACACAGGGGCGTCCCACTTGCTGCTGCTGTTATTTGGAATGGATGCCGAGTTCCTAACCAGGAAGCACAGATCTAAGAAGGCAACACATGGGAACCCGCACTGTGGGGAAACAGCAGGAACGAGCCGAGCTTTGAGTCGGTGGTGGTGGAGGACCAAGTGAGAAGATGGGATATGGAGATTAGCTTAGGGGGCTGTGCAGGGATGCCTTTGAGACATGGGCTTGACGTCCTGTTTCTTTAACCCCACTGCTTTTCTTTACAACTGTGGTTTTTCTTTTTATCCCACTGCTTAGCTCCTTGTCTACATATAAATGCCACCTTCCCTGGACTATACTGATAGACAAGTTTCCCAAAAGCCTATTTTCATAGGATAATTTTACCATGTCCTTTTCTGCAAATATGGGGGGGGTATGACTGTTGCTTTTATGGCAGAGTAGACTGTATAAAATACAATTTATTTCAGAAATATTTGTAAGGTTTATCATTTAGCATTACTGTATATAAGGCCCCTTTCAATAGATGTAGGGTTAAAAACAAATAAACAACAGCAAAAAACCCCTAAAACAACCCACCAAAGACCTCAGGAGGTGTCCCCAGGCAAACTACCTCAGGGATTATTATTGTATTCGTTACTTTTCTTTGTTCTGCAACAACATACCAGACAAGAGGCAACCTAAGCGGGGAAGAAAGGATTGTTTTGGCTCATAGTTTGGGTGACCACAGCCCATTGTGGCATAAAAGGCACAACTGCTGGAGTGTCCTGGGTGGCTGGTCTTATTGTCTTCAACAAGGGAGCAGAAACCAAGCAGCGGCTGTATAGGAAGTAAGGCTGGCTTATAAAGTCTCCAAGCCTGCCCTCTTATCCCACCTTCTCCAGCGAGGCCGTGCCCCTAAGCCTTCCACACCCTCCTAAACAGCGCCAACAGATGAGGCCCATGTGTTCAAAGGAGGGACATTTAGCAGCACCATAAGGAGCAGAGAACATAGGACCAAATTAGCCTTTTAAATGCAATTAAATACTGTTTGTGCAGCCTCGTTAGAATGACAAGTCATCAGAGAAGAGACAACTGTCTGGAGGGGAGATGGTTTGGATCTGGAACCTTTGAGAGGACAGTACGTAGGCTTCTTTAAGATAAGGAGACTTTGGAAGATGTTCTATGGTGATTGAAGACAACAAGAAAACAAGAATGTCCCAAAAAGCATCACCACCAAGCCCAGCACCCTAGGTCTGCCATTAGAACGTGTCCTTAGAAGAAACACAAGCCAGGGGTTATTATATTTTGGTGTCCATTAGAGTTATCTCTTGCTGGATTAAACCTTCAGCTTCTAAATTAGGAGACTGAGACCTAGACTTGACACAAAATCAGAATTGTGGAGGGTACTTAATGTGATTGGTCTAAGGACCAGACCTTAGTGACCCAAATTAGTCCAAGTTTCTCATTCTATTCATGAGACAGACGAAGTCTTGATAATTAAGGTAATTTGCTGAACAGACACTGGAAATACTATTCTCTTCCTGACTGTCCTGAGAAATTGGTTGTCATCCCCTATGTAAAAAAAGAATAAACCCATTATGAGCTGAACATGAAGAATATTTGTAAACATTTATTTATATCTTGGTCCCATTGTCTCAAAATATTTCCAGCCTCCTGGTTCATAAATAAATGTTCTTATTTGAATACAAAATATTAATATATTCTTACTGAGAAAGCATCATGGGAAGTTGTAGAAGTGACAAGTCAACTAATTGAGGATGATAGGATTGTAATGAAGTAAATAATTCTCGGAAGTGCTCTGTAAAGAAGGGAGTTGTGCATTCTCGGTATTCATCCCCAAATAATTCACAGTTTGCTATTTTTATGCCTCTGTGATCTTCATGCATTTTAATTTCTCCTTATTTCTTTATAGACAGAATAACCAGAACATTACAGATTATACTAGAAGTTGTACCAGAAGACTCTAAAGAATTATGATCTTAATGCATCAAAAGCTTGGCCATCTGCCCAGGATTGTGATACAAAATGGATCTTTATTTCAAGAAAACACAACTTTGATGATGGACTAAAGGAATCAGTTATCTCTATTCATATCCTCTAGTGTCTTCAAATTAATTTCTGAGCAACTTACTGGTAACTCCATGGATTTGTAGCAAGCTAATATGCAAGCCATGCTGTGGGGTGAGCTCATGGTTCTTGAGTCTAATGCCTATCAGCTGAGGGGAAAGGAAGAAACCTAAGGGCTTGGGCACCCGGGCAATCATTCTCGACCACATTTCTTATCACGACTGAGAACCTTGAATAGAAGACCAAAATGGTCTCTGTATATATGAGGTCTGTAAACATAGCTTTACTTACTGGGGACATCTATACTGTGAAAAGTACTTTGTTTTTTATTTTTCTGAAAAATGTCATTATTGTAGCAAAGAAGGCAGAATAATGACATTGACCTTTGATTGTTTTCCTTTAGTGACCAACATGGCTGTCACTTACCTTTCAATGGCTTATACTCAGAGCATCAGAACAAAAGATGAGAGTAGTATGTGTGTGTTTGAGTGTGTGTGTGTGTGTGTGAGTGTGTGTGTGTGAGTGTGTGTGTGTGTGTGAGTGTGTGTGTAGCTTGAGATCAAATTCAGGACTTTACAAAAGCCAGACAAGCACTCTACCATTGAGATAAATCTACACCCTAATTTTCTTAAATGCACAAAAGAAATATTTCCAGGGGCTAGTATTTATGACACAATCCTAGGAACTATGTTCAAACTAAAATCATTGAGAACGTGTTAGGTTAACCTCAACATCGCTCATGGTCGGGAAGCTTGGTGTTTGATTTTCATTATGGTTTGTTTTTCTACTGAGAAATGTGTACAGTTTGGTGAGAAATCCATTGGTGAACCACCTCTTTGGTAATTTACTTCTTGGTGGACAAAAATGTTTTTCCTCATCACTGTACAATATCAGCATGGGAGACATTGCCCATAAACCTCCAAATACCAGGCTTTCTCTATAAGCCCCATTTATATGCGGTGTTAGCGATCCTACTCACTTTTGCTTTTACTTTGTGGCTGTTTTCACCTGGTGATGAGTGTTTGACGGTGTGCGCGTTCCCTTTACAGCTCTGTTAAAATATGTCTCTGGATGAAACTCTCTGGATAAATTAGGAAAAGCACAGATGGGCATACAAACTACGAACGAGGTGCCGCAGCTCCGTAAGATGTTCAGCTGATCTTTGCAAATCTAGGCTGTTTCAGTCATTTCCTCACTTTAGTTATTCAATTTGCAAAACAGGGAACTGCGGCCACACCTGTTGAAGGAGAGTCTTCAGTGCTGCTGTTCAGCTGCGTGATGTTAAGTCAGAGTTAGAAACACTAGCCATATTCAAATGGGACTTATGTAATGGGGGGGGGGCAATAGCAGGGAATCTCTGAGTTCCAGAACAGCCAGGGCTACCCAGAGAGACCTTGTCTTGAAAAAAACAAAACCAACCAACAACCAAAAAAATATATTTTCCCAATTACAAGACCATTGAGTTCATAGGTAATTGTTCAAAGTACAAACGATTATCTTGCTTTGGAACAATTCACCCAATTCAGTGTTTTTAGTCTCAATAACATTTCATATATACCCAAAGTTGACTTTGTTTCTAAAGGCCAAACCAAGTGTCTATTTCCCTAAGTGAATTAATTATTAACAAGTTTTACTGATTTTACTAACATGGGCTTTTCCAAACCATGTCTAGTCTCCAGAGCCAACATAGGGTTCATTTGTTGACTCCTATCTCTGGTAGATGTGGCCAGAGGTGCGTGTTATTATGTTGTTATCTTAATCCAGACCCATAGGATTCATCAAGGCAGGGCCTTCTGCTTACCTATGAAACAGAGTAAGCCTTGGAGAAGGCCCTGTGGTCTGTGGTTCTTCCTGAGGCTCATGTGCTCCTTAGCTGATCCGCCTTACTGTAGTATTTGCTTGCCTTTCTGTGTGCGAGCTCGTCAGGATACACTTTATCACTCCTCTTGTTTCTAAGAGGCTATTTTTGTATTATTAAATTTATAATGTCACTGCAATACCATTTTAACCAAGCATGAAAAAAGAATCAGTATTTTTTTAAAGTACTGTCCATGGGGCTGTGTTTCTGCTTATTCTGAAGTTATACCAGAAGAGAACACAGAGTTCCTTTATTTGTGGAATTCATGTTCATAGTTGTTGGTGAGATCATGTAAAATAAATTTTTATTCGGTAATACTCCTGCACACTTGTAACGTGTGTTTGTATACAAAGTAAAATTTTCTCACATTTTAGATTTATATATATGTATATACACATGTGATTACATGTGTTAATGTTTGTGCTGATGTACATATATGAATGTTTATATAAAATCCTTAATTCGATTATTATAACACAGAGTTAAATGCAGCCTAAACACTTTAAAATATACAATACTCTATTTTCAAATATTTTTTGTTTAGTATACACAGCATCAAATGTAACTTTTAAAGCATCTCATAAAGACTTTCAAAGCTTAGGTTTAATTTTATTCACCTTACACGATCATAAATATTTCTATTGACTAATATTTTTATCGTGCTATTTTATCTCTTTTTTTAAAGCACTAGATTCTCCCCTTTGAGAATCTTCAAGTGGCTCTTGGAAATGGTGGCTCTGCTCATCAGACAACTGGTCCTGCTCTTGTCTTTCATCAGGAGATTGAACATTTCTCTTAGTAAACATGGCTGGGTCCAGGTTCGCTTGTGGGATCCTGAGTCTACACCCACAGTCTGTGCATGTTTGCTGCCCAGTCCTGTGGGTACAGGGTCAGGACAGCGGATAGGGTTAGTTCTTCATGCCCTGCAGTTCCTCTAAAACTAAAATATGCACATAGAAACATTTTGTTTTTCAGATCGCCTTATGTGTCGACTTAAATTGTTTTCTTAACTGCCATTTGAACAGCAGCAGATGGTTACCATGAGGACGATGCTTTACTAGAAGTCTTAGCAAGCTGAGATCAGCCTTTGGCAAACTCCCTGTTTCATCGCAATGCACAGGTGAATGGGATGCTAAGGAAGCCTGCCTCGCTCCCTTTTGCTGATATTCTGTAACTGAGATGTGACAAGACAACTCAAGGTCACCACCACATTTTACCCTCATGCCAAAAAGGGGACTATTAATGCTTGTCTGTTGAGTGTAAATGAGCATCCCGAGAAGCTAATCAAACAGGAGTTTGGGTGCCTCTACTGCACCTAAGCTCCTTCCAAGATCCCATACCTAGCACTCATTTGGAAAGATTATATATTTTTAAAAGACCAGAAATTGGGGCTGAAGAGGTGGCTTGGCTTCTAAGAACACCTACTATCCTTACAGAGAACTTGAGTTCAATTTCCAACACCCAGATGGCTCATCACCATGGTAACTGCAGTTCAAGGTGACCCAGTGCCCTCTTGTGTATACAGGCATGCACATAGTGCCTATATATCCATGCAGACAAAACACACACACACACACACACACACACACACACACACACACGTATGTATATGTATATATTTTAAATGTATGTGAAAAAATTTAAAGACAAGGAAAGGTATACAAAGATTTTGGACACTGTAATATCTATATTTTCTTTATGAACAAAGTAAAAACAGTTCCCATTATTTTTACATTAAAAGTCATCATAGAATATTTGTAAAACACATGTTAAATATATAAATACTATGTTAATTGAAATAGGCACATAAAAACCACTAGTGGCTGTCTCATAAGGTCTATGTGATATAGAAGTCAGTGATATCAACTCTTAAGTTGTGAATAACAGAAAAGAAATGAATGAGGTTTTATTTGTTTTTATTTTTATTTTTGGAGAGAAATAGATTTGAGATTTGAATGGAGACGACTCAAAAAACTATTTTATTTGAATATCATTGCCTTCCTGATATGCTATGTGTCGGGGCTGATAGAATGCAGGTGATATTTTATGTCCCTTGTCATTCAAGCTGGGAATTAGGTCAATGCACTATGTAATGGCAAGAGAGAAGGTAATGAGTCATTTGCATAGCTTCTGTTTACATTATATATGGAGAAAAGAATGATTGCCTGCATGTGTAGGTTAGCCACATTTCCTCACAAACAATACTTCAAAAGTCCATTCTTAATATATTTGACAGTTGAGAGTGTGACCTCTAGGTAGGCCTCTGATTGTTAATATTATACTTTAAAATAGATGATTTAATATGCAATTTTATAAGCAATCCTCTATTTTATTGAATTCTCCAATTATTTGATATCTAAAAATAAATGCTTTGTCCGTTTTGTGTCACATAACTGGTGCAAACGCATATGTTATGGGCACATAGGAAGTTCACCTGTTCATTTTATGAGGCCCTGTCCCTCTTTGTCAACTTATGACAACACTGTTACTCTTTTTTTTATCTTTCTGTTCTATGTACATAAAATAACAGTTCCCTGTATTTCAGTTTTGATAGTATGCCTTCAAGATGGTAACTAGAGAAAGACTCACTTCCTAAGATTTTTTTACTGAAAAAGAAAATCTGCTCCTCCCTTCACTTCCTTATTTCCAGTTGGTTTGAAATACAGAGGGTGGTTTCAGCCTGCAGACAGCTCCCTGCTACGTGGTGTGGTGGTGTGTGCATTTCAGCCTGTTTAGATCAAAGGCACTTTTGTCATATCACTCCCCACCTGCACAGTTTTATAGACAATACTTTCAAAGACCCAGTTCCTCATTATACTTCCGAGAGCTGTGTGGCTGGCAGAGACAATTCAAAAGGAAGTACACTCCCCACCCCCACTGTAACATACACACTACAGATGTTAGAGTGAATGGATTGTTGTTTAGAGGACCTGCTTGCTGTGTCCTTACTACCTCTTGATGAAGCCACTAACGACAGTGTTGAAGGCCAGGGAGAGAGAGAGAAGACTAATGCTCAGTGATCTCTTTCGCAGCAGGACCTGGGTTCTGAGCACTTTGTGAGATGGTATTTTCACAGCGTCTTATGGGAAAGTTAGATCTGTGGATGGATGAGTGGGTTGTGTGTGGTCAGACCTCACTTATTCTTACTAATGACCCTTAATAACCATAGACTCAGATCTACAGCCATATCCTAGCAGGAGGCAAGACATTGTGGGTTCCTACCCCTAAAATTTGAAGGATCTTGTTTCAAAGAATGTAGGAATTAGTCTATGCCTATAATTTCTCTGTCACTGTACCTACCAAATAATACAATAAGATGTTATTTTAGAGTAGAAGAATACTTTGGGGGAAATTAAAGAAAAACATTATTTGTAATGAGTGAAAGTTTATAGGAGGAAAAATTAGAATTCTAATTATTTCAGATACTAGTTACTGGCATTTTTTTTTATAACTCTAAAACAAAAATGTTCTGTGTCATCATAGCTATGTTTTTCTATGTCTCTGGATATATACCAGAGTGTTTATTTCACAAGCCACCAGAATTCTTTTATGATTCTGAGCAACCTTACCATCTTCTTGGAGAAACTTGCCAGACAACACTTTTATCTAAGAATTTAATTACTGCTCTGTTTAAAAAAACAAAAAAAAATAACAAAACAAAAACAAAAACCCTGCAACTAAAATTTTAACTAGGTCCTTCTTCATATTATCTATGTTCAGAGAGTTTTACCCTTAGGAAGAAGCTCCTATAATCAGTAGCAATAGCAATGATACTTCATTTCAAAGCTTGCATATTTTGGACACAGATATTGATCCTGAATTCCTTTCTGTTGATGAGTTTCAGTACAATGGTAATGAGGTCAGTTGTTTTCAACAGGTGGGAATTTTGCAATCATAAGCATCAGGTATGTTTTCCATTTGGGCTGCACAAGATAAAAACTAGGTAGTTATGACTCACTAATGCTGTGCTGGATACCAGGAGAACTTAATTTGTCTTCCCTCTCTGGTAAGACTTAAACCCTGAATATCATAGCATGTAATTCTTATTGTATAGTGAGTGAGACTTACATGGTAGTCATGCACTGGGAAAGGAAGAGTTTAGTTATTAATTCAAAATTCAGTCAATTCAATCATCCTCTTTATTTTAATATATCTGGATTTACTTTGTTAAAATGCGAGTTTGTAAGTTTTATCTAAATACTTAACCTATTTTTTTCTTTTTACATCTAGGAGTAGAAAAATTCATAGGTGTGCTGGTATGTTCATAGTAACGCGTCAGGCACTGCATATAAATGTACTTGGCTTTGCTTTCATTCTTCTGAAAACATTATTAACTGGTTCTGGAAGTATCTCTTTAGCCCAGTGGTAGTCAGTTTACCCTTAGGATTATGTTGACAACTGTCCTTAGATCTGTGCTTCAGTTATAACTTACAAACTTGCTAAGCTTTGTGTGGGATCTGGACCGTGTTTCTCATGATGTTGGAGCATTCTCCACATTGCAGGAGCATGGCACCTTTGTTCTGGTGATCTCAATACAGGACTGGAAACACACTGCCTAGACAAAAATGGTACCCTGTGTTCTCTGCATTCCACTCCTCTGACTACGTTCTTTAGCATGGCATTGTGATGTTGAACCTTGGGGAAGGTGATGACTGTATTTTGTACAAATGGTGAATACTTAAAGGGCAAGGTGGCTTTCCTACGCAGGTGCTGAATGTTGGGTTGGGAACCCTGCAGAGAGATGTGTCTTCGAATTCCTTGGCGCTGGTATACAAGCATATGATGTGTGAGATAAAACAGGTTTTACAGCTAAATGACTTCCCTCTCAGGAGAGTGCTGCTGCAAGAAACTCATTGCTAGACGGTGTTTGTGGGCTATTTGTATGACTGGGAAAGCACAGTGAAACAAGTGTACTTCCTGATGGGAATTCTTGTCCATCTTTTCGTATGGATGCATTGGTGCAGTATGACATCACTCCAGTTTGCATTGTTGAATTATATTCCAGTTGTGTTTGTGGAGCTGGCCACTTGTTAGGCATCTAGCTGCTTCTTTATATGTCTGTCTTTATATATTTTTACTTGAAAATACTTCAAATGGACATTTGAATAAATATTTCATAGTTTACATATTAAACATCATGTTTCTTTTCGATAATAAATACTGCTTTAAGTGGAAGCTTGTGTTTATGATTTTTGTCTCATGGATTGTCTGCGTGTGTTGAACTGTCTCTTGGCATTTCTGTCCGTGAGGTCGCAGTGGAGGCAGGTCCCATCTCGGCAGCATCTTCAGAGTGCATGTCTGTCTAGCTTCTGTTCTCATTTACCTAATGTCTTATTTTCATCTGTGGGACAAAGTCTTTTCATTTGTGACTTTTGACAAGAGTGTCGTCTCTTGTTTCCTTCTAATCCAGATTTCTGTATTTCACTAGAATATTCTTAGTGAAACTGAAATCAGGTCACATTTTCAAAAGAGTTTCCCACTTACTTACTTGTTTGTGAATCAAACTGAAACATTTTTATATAGTGTATAGGGCTTGCCACAGTGTATAGGGTTCTCCATAGTATATAGGGTTTTCCAAAATGTGTAGGGATTTCCGTAGTATGTGTGGTTTTCTATGATGCATATGGCTTTCCATAATGTATAGAAAATCTTACACAATTCTCAGTATAAGGGTTTACAAAATAGGTATTTTGATCAAATATTTACTACTAATAGAAGTTTTATTAAAAACAATTATGATTTTACCACTTATTAAAGATGAAAGCAAATTGCATATGAATAAGCAAACATGCTTCCTTATTTTCTATCTAAAAAATATCTTGTTAAAATATTTAATTTTGTAGGCTGTAGAGGCTCTTTGATACTTTTCAGAGTTGTCTGACACTAACACCAAGAACAAACAACCTTTTACATAAGTACACGTGACTACAAGGTAGAAATAAGCTTGAGGACACACTGGAAATTCTAGCTTAATCCCAAGCAGGTATTACGGATTGTTTTCAAAAGAAAAAAATGTGAGTCCACGGATTTTGAAAATCAAATATTTTAACACAGTCCAAGTTTAATCTTCCATAATGAAGTTGTTATATTTCCAGAGTGGCAGAGCTGTGTGTGTAGAGCAAAGGCACTGCAGTCCGTAGCCCAGAGCAGTCACAGTCCTGAACTGAGTTGCTTCAGAAAGCAGGAGCTGGTGTCATAGGACGTGATGGTATGTGCAGTGCAGAGTGTGATGAGTTGTGTGCTCATTACCAAGGTAGTGCAAGGTTGTGTGAGGTGCTGCCCGGCTCACAATGAATGGATTCATTGTGTATTAGGTTTTGAATCATTTTTTCATCATAGCGCATTCTGAAAAACTTTAACTCTTGCCAAATATTCCCATAATAACCACATCCAACTAGGTGACATTACCTGGAATTGCAAGCACAGTTTAAGAAATTAGGGAGGAAAGCATAGAAAATACTCAGCAATATTAAATATATAAAAATAAATTATATAATTAATATATATATTAAATTATATATTATAAACTATATAATTAAATATATAAAATAAAAGTATGGTCAACTGCTCCATTCAAGGATGGTGCAACATACACAAGTCAATAACATAATATCTAAAAATTAATGTGCTTAATTTCAAATCATATAATAGTGTGAAGAGATGTAGAAAAGACCTTTGATAAAATCCAACATTGCTTCATTATGAAAGTCATGGAGATACTTGAGATAGAGTGTACATTTCAACAGAACTGAGGTTTGTATACAATAAACCAGGCGACAGCATCTTGTTAGGTGGAGAGAAGCATTTCCACTAAGATTAGGATGAAGACAAAGATATCCACTCTCCTCTTGTGTTCATTATAGTACCTAAAGTCTTACCTAGAGCAGTATGACAAGAAATGGAAATAAAGGGAATATAGATATGACTCTGTCCACTAATGACTCCTGAAGAAAACTCTCAGAGTTGATAAATACTTTTTATCAAAGTGGGAGGATACAAAAATTACACAAAATATCAGTAGCCTTCTTATATACCAATGACCAACAATATACAGAAAGAAACCAGGGAAACAATTCCATCCACAATACACACACACCCACACCCATGTAGTAATATAACAACAACAACAACAACAACAAAAACCTGGAGAAATCAAAGAAGATATTTGAAGACCGAGTACCCATATTCATAGATAAGAATAACTAATATTATAAAAATGCCCATCTTATCAAAAGCAGTTTGAACTTCCAATACAGTATCAATCAATTCCAGGGCCATTATTCACAGATACAGAGAAATGATATTATAATTTATGAGGAAATACAAATGACCAAAGATAGACAAAGCTATCCTGGAGGTATCAGCATATCTGATTTCAAGTTTTGCTCTGGAGCCATAGTAATAAAGACAGCATCATACTAAATCCATATAGGCATAATATAGACATATATATCAATGGTAAAATATAAGAGGATATATATGTATGTATATGTGTGTCTATTTATATGTCTATATCTATCTATCTATCTATCTATCTATCTATCTCTCCACTCCATACATATATATGTATGCCCATACACACACACACACACACACACACACACACACATATATATATATGTGTGTGTGTGTGTGTGTGTGTGTGTGTGTGTATACACACACACACACACACACACACAGGTCATCACCTGATCTTTGACAACGATGCTAAAAGTGTATGCTGGAAAAAGGACGGATAATTTCCAAGAGATGGTGCCTGGGAAAACCTGAATATTAACATGAATGAAATTAGGTACTTATTTCTCATCTCACACAAAACTCAATTCCAAATGCATCAAGAATTCAACATGAGATCTGGTATTCTGAAACCACTAGACAAAAAAGTAGGGGATATTCCCACATACAAATACAGATAAAGACTTTTGAAGAGGATTCCTCAGAGAAGACAAGAAATCTGACCAATGACAACAATTAGGATGTTATAAAACTACAAAGCTTTCAAGTAGCCTGAGGATATCACAAGCCCCAGTGGGAATATTACTACTAATCTGTCAAGTGACCTAGAATCAGACAACCTTCTCAGTCTGTGTATTCACCTGGACAAAGGACATTCTCAACCTTAATCAGAGACATGAAATGTAAGATAAATATTTGTAGGGAAGAAGGCAGGTAAATAGGAATGGTAGGGAGAAGCAAGAGGGTAGAGCTTGAGTATTTGCATGAGTAGATTTGGAAAATATACTTTTACAAGTCTAAGGTTAAGTTTCTGTATAAAAGCAAATGGACTCGGCTTCCCCTCCCCTCCCCTCCCCTCTCTTTCCCTCCCCTCCCCTCCCCTCCCTTTCCCTCCCCTCCCCTCCCGTCTCCTGTCTTCCTCTTCCCTCCCCTTCCCATTTTTTCTCTTGCCCTCTCTTCTGTTCCCTCCCCTCCCATCTTCTCCCTTACAGTCTTTGTCCCTCCCCTTTCTTCTCCTTCCTTTTCTTCTCTATCTTCTGTTTTATTTCTTTCTGTTTTAGTTCCATCAGGATAGGATGAACTTTCCCATCAAAGAATACAGTGTGGATTCTTTTTGTGAATATAAATTTAGGTTTTCCTCAGGTAGCCTATTCATTGTAATAATATATTTTTTTAACCTTAAAGACTTGGTAAATGTTATGTTCTGAAGTAAAGAAAAGAAGAATGCCTAATTTGTGATTGATCAGACTTCATTCTGAAACAGATGTGAGCGATGAAGCAACATTTCCATTACCTGTTAAGGGAAAACATTACTGAAGGAATCTAATCAATTTGGCACCTGTAAAATTTACATAATTTTACATTTCAAAAAGGAATGAAAACTATATGATATCAGTGATATGAGTATGAGGTGGTATGGTATGGTTAGTATGCATCTTGATTGTTTGTGAAATAATCAAAGAACAAATTTAATTAGTAAGACCATGAAAACATGAATGGATTGTGCAATATTCTTATGCACCCTAAGGTTAAGTAACCCATTGGATTCTATGTCAACAATCTCTTCTTATTTGAAGACAGTGAATAGGACTGAATGTGTGTCTAATAAAGACACACAATGGCCAGTAAGTATTCTGTTTGGGAACTTTCAGTAAGCTTTTGCATGTGCTGCTCCATTCCGTGATTTCAGCTCAAATTCCAGGCTATGTCTGATGAATAAGGGCTTCTGCGGATTATGCCCAGGCAGGTGTTGGGTGGGTAAATATGCCCCTGCTTTTGTTTCCACCTTCTAAAATTACATTTTCAGGCTTGCTTGAATGCTGACTTTGAAGGGTGAGCCTTCACAGCCCTCTTAGTGTTTTTTGTGGTTCCAAGAACACCTGGTTAGCAGCTGGCAGTGGCTATAACTATGGTCTAATAAATGTTTGATGTTTAAAGAATAATAATTAAGATTCAACGTCCTTTAAATTTTATTAATTCCGAAAGACATGAAAGAGGATTTTCTAATGCAGGCTAAATACTTCAAAAGTTGAAATACATTCCAGCACCAATAAAAACTTAATAAATTATTATAATCTGAAGAATAGCAGTCTAGTTATTCCCCCTTATTTTTTTTTTATGCTGGAATTAAAGGTATGAAACACCATTGCCCAGTGTGTCTTGTTTCTTACTTTTTTATTTTCTATATTCTTTGTTTACATTCCAAATGCTTTCCCCTTTCCCAGTTCCCCCCTCACTGTATGTCCCATAAGTCCTCTTCCCTCTGCCCATTCCCCAATCCCCCCCCCCATTTCTTTGTTCTGTTACTCCCCTACAATACTGGCTCCAGTCTTTTCAGGACCAGGGCCTTTTCCTCCCTTCTTCTTGGGAATCATATGATTTCCTAATTGTGTCTTGAGTATTCAGAGCTTCTGGGCTAATTAGTATCCACTTATCAGTGCTCACATTTCGTGTGTATTCTTTTGTGATTGGGTTACCTCACTTAGGATGATATTTTCCAGTTCCAACCATTTGCCTACAAATTTCATGAATTCATTGTTTTTAATTGCTGAGTAGTATTCCATTGTATAAATATACCACATTTTCTGTATCCATTCCTCCATTGAGGGACATCTGGGTTCTTTCCAGCTTCTGGCTATTATAAATAAGGCTGCTATGAACATAGTGGAGCATGTGTCTTTGTTGCATGCAGGGGAATCCTCTGGGTATATGCCCAGGAGTGGTATGACAGAGTCCTCTAGAAGTGTCATGCCCAATTTTCTGAGGAACCACCAGACTGATTTATAAATACCAAAATTAAATCAGGATCAAATAGATCAGCTAAACAGTCCCATAACCCCTAAAGAAATAGAAGGGGTCATAGAAAGTCTTCCCACCAAAAAAAAAAAAAAAAAAAAAAAAAAAAAAAAAAAGTACGGGACCAGATGGTTTTAGTGCAGAATTCTATTAGACCTTCAAAGAAGACCTAACACCAATACTCTTCAAACTACTCCAAAAAATAGAAACAGAAGGAACACTACCCAATTTGTTCAATGAAGCCACAATTATGCTTATTTTTTCTAAAAATAAAGATATTAATCTTATTTATCATAGTGATTAGCATAGCACTTATATAATGCCACGTTTGTATGTTTTTAATTTCCTAAAATCTAAAGCCAATATAATTTTTCCATGTTCTAAATTCTGCTTTAAACTCACTTATGGTTATTTTTTATTCCCACACTGCTAGATTATCCTTAATTTTTTTAATTTAATGAGTTATAATGAAAGGTTAGTGCTTTGTTTTGAATTTAGCCAAAATCATCATATCCCTGATCTTCAGGCCACACAGTGGGTACCAGAGCTCAGTGCTCAGCAGTTTAAGTGTTGTTTCTGCTTCATGAACATAAATATTTTGGGAAGCAATATTTCTTAATGACACCAATTAGCATTGATACTAGCTAGATTAAGTCTCAAGTTCTTAAGTCATTGTAACTATGTGGAAATGACTTGGTTTTGGAGCTGAGGGGAGCTGAGTTGACCCTGAAGGGTGGGTGCCTGTCACCAGCCAGATATGACAAGTAGAAATTTAAGGGAGGGATGTTACCAGTGAAGTATGTGATAGGGAAAGCAAAGAACTTGTTGGAGTGGACAACCAATGGTTGCATTGACTTACGGCTGACTCCACAAGAGGGAAGCCAAGCCCAGCATTGTTCAAGAAACCAGGAACCAGAGACTAGAGAGCCCAGAGTCCTAGAATAAAACCAAATACTACTGAACTGGTCTAAAAGAAAAGTATCAATAAATCGACTCTTAGTGATATTCCACTATACTCATAGATCAGTGCAGTGTCTAGTCATCATCAGAGAGGCTTCTGCCTCCTCCAGGGGGAAGGGAGTTGCTCAGGGAATTATGCAGAAGAGGAGGCACAGAGGTTGTAAGAGCCGGGAGTCTCCATCTTGTCATGTCTGGTTGTTGTCCCTTGGAAGCCAGTTCCTTTCTAAGGAGACAGAAAGGGAGCGAGAGGAAGACCTTGGAGAAGTGGAGGGAGGAAAACTATCATCAGGCTGTGTGAGGCTGGAAAGCCATATGGGGAGCCAGTCCCTAGCAAGAGTGAGGTTGAATGTTGTCCAAACCTCCAGAATCTTGTCCTGAGGCCTGCAGGAGTAGGACCGTTTTCTTCCTTGCTCTGAGCCTGCATGTACCAGTACACAGAGCCTGTATGACCGCCCCCCACCTCTACCATCCTTGAGTCAGTCACATAACCTTAAAGTTCTTCTCTCCCTATAAGGACACGCCCAACAAGCACCTGTCCATGCAAATGAAGCACTCACAGCACTTTAACCCTGAAAACACCAACCCTCTCCCCAAGGTTAATATAACTCTTGTTACCCCCAAATGAGGAGAGCTGCAACACTCACACTGGATTAGATCATGTGGAACCCAACCGACTGAATAAGCTTCTTTGGTGCACAATGGCTACCCCAGGGCAAAAGCAGACCCAAGACAGCGGGGATGTATTATATGAGGATGTTAAGAATCTATTTTCAATACAAGGGAAAGAAAAGCTTCACATCCCTTTAACAATGCCTCTAGATAGAATTATTTTTTAAAAAGGATTTGAGGCTTACTTCATTTTATCACTCCTATATTTTGCTTAATTAGTTCACACTGTCAAGAATGTTTATAAACTGTAATAGGCTCTAAGACATATATTCTGAAGGAGGAAGGAACCCCGAGAATTCCGTAACCAACAGCTGTGGGGAATCGACTGTCCCAATGTCTCACTGCTCTCCCTCAGCAGATTTGCCTTCTCCCTCCAGGTCAGGCGCTGTTTGATTGACTTTAATCCAAACTCCCCAAATCTCCCCAGTCTTAAGACATTTTATTTATCACAGGAGATCATTATTTGACTAGTACTTTTCAATAAACAGTTTTAAGGTAATAAAGTCATTGACTGAGACTTGAATTTCGCTATTTCTTTAGAAATACAAAGAACGATTTGTTTTGGGTTTTACGTTCTGAAATTCACAGAAAAGAAAAAAAAAACTAGCTTCTCTGACAAAAACCAAAAACCGAAGGGGGGGGAAACAAGAATTTTGCCTAATTATAGAATAAAAGATACTATTTGAGCTTAGTTCAAGTGCTATTCCATCAAAAACAAGGATCTTTCTGACACCATATGTTAAACTCAGATTTCTCTTACCTGAAGCTCACTAACAGATGTTTCCTATGCACATACAGTGATATATTGATTTCTTTAAAAGAATAATTTTATATTGTCCAGGTGTACCTAAGGAAAGAAAAGGTTAATGCAGAAAGCCGGAGGTTATTAGTAAAACATTTCATCAGATTAAAGTTCTCAAATTTCAATGAGGGAGACTTGAATCAAACCATTGAAAGGGCAGTAGAAATGGAACAATGGTTCAATTTTATAATGGATGTTATTTATCATTTTTATTAAACTTTGTATTAGCCATGTGCCTTGCATCGACTAGGAGGCTCCTCACCTCTCTCTATGAGGAAGACAGATGACAAGCCTTACTTCCATTTTTGGATTGAGAAAATGAATATAAAATCACTAAAATGGCCCGCCTGGAGCAATAGAGAAAGTCAAAGAGGTGAGAGTAGAAATTCCGATGATTAAATAACTCAGCGATTTTCAGAGTCCTGAACTGCACCATCTTTTAAGTGAAGACAGTTACTTTGTTTTTATTTATAAGTCAATCAATCATTAACTTTTTTTTTTTACAGCCACTGAGTGATCATCAGTGAATTTTATGATGTGGGATGCAGGTTTTGGCTCTCCAGCCGCAGAAACTCACATTACTACATCCTGGGCGAAGGCGACGCTGTCATAAACCACAGGAACGCTCAACTTCATATAGTGTGTGATTAACTGGAAAACTGCACCGCAGCTATAAACCTAACATTGGAAGATAGGATGCTGGGCTTCCCACCTGTGCTTAAATAGTTGGAGGAGTTAGAGCAGAGAGGCTGACTCGAGGTGATAATGTGTGGGCTGATCACAATTTGAGCGAAGCCATATAATAGAAACACGGCTTCATAAACCAGTTCAGTCCGTGCACCGGGCCTAATGGCTTCTCTGTCTTTGGCTAAGATGATGGGCAGAGGATAACAGTTGCAGCAGAGCAGGCAGGTGCAGTGTGACTCCTGTGATGAGAGAAACAAACATCTTGCCACCCCAGGCAGAGTATTAGAAACCCGGCCAGGGAAATGATTCTACCCAAGTTTATCTTACGGAACCGGCGGTGAGCCCATTGGACATCCTTTCAGAAATACGGGCAAGGAGTTACTCACAGGGTGCTCAAAGGCGATCGCATGACCGAAAAGCCCACCCCAGCACGAGCGATGGCTCAGGAACGCAGCATCCCTGGAGCTCCATGTCTGACCTGCTGGCTACTCTGCATTTTAGATGGTCTCCTCTCCCAAGGAAGGGTTACTGCTTGTGTCAGCCTTGGGAAGGGCCTGGTACTTTCCAAGGCTTCTGGGTTTTATTTACTTCTAACCTTAAGAAGCCCTCGTTCTGGGGAGAAGGGTGTTTCAGTTTGGAGGAAACGCAGTTTCTTTCCACACCCAGAAGTGTTTTTCACATCAGAAAGAAGGATTTTATTTGGAGATGGAAGCGGCGAAAAAAGCAATTTGGAAGGAATGGGGAGGTCAAAATGGCGCCTGGAGCCTGCAAGATCTAATGAATGTGTGAGATCGTGTGTGTGTGTGTGTGTGTGTGTGTGTGTGTGTGTGTGTGTGCTGTACAGAAGTTTAAATTGGAACCTATTATGAATGGAAAGATAGATGAAATACCGTCATTAGTGACTTGGGTTTCAAACCTCAAAGATTTGGTAGATCAGGCATTTGGCTAAGTCAGAAATACTAAGTACAAACTTCCATCTCTTTTTCATTCAGAGATTGGATCCTTGTGAAGTGCTGGATTTGAAGTAGTAAAATCATCCGTGTGGGCCTATGTCATTACTAGAAAACTAAGCAAGGTCTCAGGTGAGAGGGCAGGGCTTGAGATAAGCATTACTAATACCTTTAACCCAGCTTTCAGTAGTAATCTCTTTTTTTTTATTCAAAGTATCGATCAGTTAAGACATTCGTCAACACTGCATAGCGGAGAGGAGAAAAACATGGCACCTTTACTGCTGATACAGCAAGCCAGAAAATGGGATTCTGTCTGCTGCAAGCAAGTGAACTCTGGGATTAAGAACATTTATCTCTCCTCTCACCAAAAGCTGCCTAAAATCAGTTACCTTTCCATGGGTTCCCAGCCCTATACAAGTTAGGGCATGTCCAATAACGGTGAAAGACCACGGCTGCTTCTGGGGGCAAAAACTCTTGGACATTTTGTTTTGCTTTCTTCCAAAGTCACTAAGGTGACTAAGCTGTGTTCTTTTAGAAAGAAGTCAAGACATTTCTCTTCATGCACTTCTTTCTACATTAAAGTAGATACTGCATACAAAATCTTTCCTTTCCCTACCTCAGCGTGCTTCTCAGTATCCTGTATGGAGGTAGATTTAGCTTTAGAACTGTCTTTTGCCCATCGTAAGTCCAACCTAACTCAAGCATAGTGCCTGGAGACACTAATGACTTGAGAGGTAATCTTGATTAATTGCAGTAAATAAAATCGGCAGTTGACTGTGAACTGATGACTTCCCACTGCAGAGAGTACATAAACAACACAAGCCCATCACCCAAGCTCAGGAGCAGCAGGGAAGAAACAGAACGCCCCAACGAACTAAAAGCAGAAGAGGGTAGTGAGTTACTTACTACTAAGACTCTTTGGTTCTAAGATGAATGGCTCTTCTCAAGGATGACAGAACTTACTGCAGTTTGGGAAATCTTCCAATGATGTCATTTAAAAAAATTAGTTCAGGTTAGATATATGACAGCCACCTGGACTTTATAGTTCAGGTATGTGTTAAGTGAAAAAGAGATGGTGAGCCACTTGTATTATGTTCATTTGGGTCCTCCAAAATTGTTCTTACCTGAGTCCGCATGCCTGCACATAAGAAGCTGAGGGACCCTGCCCCCAGTTGCATCTGATTGGTAAATAATGATGCCAGCAGCCAATGGCTGGGCAGGGCAGACAGAGGCAGGACCTTAGGATTTACCTGGGCTTGAGGTGAGGGAGAAGAGGAAGACCCACCATGCCAGGAGAGGTAGAGAAGAGTGCCACACCTGAGATCTTGGGGGAGAGCAGTCCGGAGAGGGCTGCCCGACTGGGTCCTGGGCAGCAAAGATAGAATATAAATTTTAGTATAGATTCCCAGTAACTTGGGAATATTGGAGGAAAGTGGATTATATGGAGGCTAGAAAGTGGCCCCAGGATTACCAAGACAGAGAAGTGGGAGGGGTTTGATCGGGAATGGGTGGAGGGAAGAGGGCTTATGGGACTTATGGGGAGGGGGGAACCGGGAAAGAGGAAATCAGTTGGAATGTAAACAAACAATGTAGAAAAGAAAAAAGAAAAAAGAAAAGAAAAAGTGGCCCCAGCCGTTGAGCTGTTTTGGGTATATCAAAATACAAAGGTTGTGTGTCTCTCCTTCAGGAGCCCAGAACATTAGGGCAAGTCGTGAGGATCAGCTTAAGATTTTAATTGGTTACTACTACAATATCTTCTGATCAAGACACACTTCTCAGTTTTAACAAGTTTGCTATGATCTGCTATTTACTGCTGTCTGGTACAATGTAAATACAAACTGACTAAATAGATTAAAGAAAAAGAGGGAGATGCTGAGGGTATTGTTATGGCTTGGGTTGGCCCGGACATACAAGGGCTCCAGATACAAAAGTAGAAACCAGGCAACCATCTGTCTCCTCACCTTCATGTCTCTGTGTGACTATCATACTCCCATTTTCACACGTTATAGTTTCTCTGAACAATGCCTATGGCTGTGTACCCTACTCCATAAAAAATAATTACTTAAAAACTCAAATTATTCTGTCATGATTCTAAGTATTTAATTTGGACTCTCGAAGTATAGCCCCTATGGGTGATATTTATACGAAGAGCTGGGTGAATGGTTTTGAAGAGTTTAAGTTTTGTTCTCTCACAGATAAGCACTTCATTTTATGCATACATTTTAGAAGTTTCTATTCCTGTGCAAAAGCAAAAGAAACTTTACTCACTGATAGCAGTAGTGAGGACTTCCTGGCTGTGTAGACGTGAATGGATCCCAGGGCATGGTAGTATTTACCAGAACAATACCTCATAAATCTTTGGGGAATATGGAAGATGGAATTATAATCTGGAAGGATTTTCACATCAGGAAGTCAAGTGAAAATTAGAGGTTTTGTTTTCATTCTGTAACCATGGAATCATAGCTTACAAAAAAATGACTTAATTTCTAATGAGCAATTCTAATGGCTTTGGTTTCGTGTTCTCTTTGCCAGTCAGCTTACGGAGGTGGGAGAAGTGGCCTGAATAATGAGGAGTTTTAAATGTACTACCCATTTTAGCTGGAGATTGTAACGCCTCTCAGAAATGGTTTAGATCAAACTGACAAAACATAAAGATATGAAATGTTTAACTGTGTGTCCACTCATACATAATTAAGATTTACCAACACACAGAATATATAATTAATATCCAATTGCATATAATTTTAGTATCAGTAGGCAAGTTATAAAAAATATGTTTTTTCAGGAGCACTTAGGTGTATTGGCTGCTTTTCTTGTTACTATGACAAAACACCTGACCAAGCAGCTTAAGGAAGGAAGGAAAGAAGGAAGGAAGGAAGGGAGGGAGGGAGGGAGGGAGGGAGGGAGGAAGGAAGGAAGGAAGGAAGGAAGGAAGGAAGGAAGGAAGGAAGAGGTTATTTTGGCTCCTGGTTCAAGGGCATGTGTCCATCACTGCAGGACAAACATCACAGGCCAAGTTTAGGGTGACTGGTCACTTTGTATCTACAGTCAGTGTGATAGCTATTCCTGGCTTTCAACTTGACTACATCTGGGATGAACTACAATCCAGAAATGGAGAACACACCTGTGATCCAAGTCTTGAGGCTGGAGGACACATACTTCTGACATGGAGATCGTGAAGTATAATGGCCATGAAAAGCTTAGGCCCAGAAAAGGTAGTACACGCCTTTAATCCTAGGAGACTAAGGCAAGCAGATCTCTGAGTTCAAGACCAGCCTGAGACAAAGCAAGCTTCAGATCCAGGTGTGGTAGTATATGCCTTTAATCTGGGCCAAGCATATTTAAACCACCACAACAACCTTCCTTTTCATCTTTGTTGACTGCAACAAATTTCTTTCTCCTAGGTTGGTTCCACTCCCTGTTAGCAGCTTTTGTCAGTAGATATCCCATGGCCTCTGGAACATCTTGGGGTCTCCAAAGCAACTTCAAAGTTACAGTTTCTTGTTCCAATGTCTAGGATCTACCCATGATTTTCTGGGCTCCTCCAAATGGCTTGGATCACATCACCAGCATCTGAAGCACTCTAGGCTCTGGTTGACTCCACTCCATTGCTGCTGCTATTCTTCATGATCATCCTGAAGTACTGGTATCTCCAGTATACTGGAGTCTTACACTGCAACTAGGCTTCATCAATAACCTCTCATAGGTTCTCTTCATGGTGCCAAGCCTCAACTTCTTTGCATGAGCCCTTCAGTCCTAGGCTGTAAACTGCAACCGAGGCCACACCTTCACTGAATGCCTTCCCTGGCTTCTCACACTGCCGAGCCTCAGCTGCTCTCCATGCACCCTTCATACATTCAAAACCAGTACCACCTGGGTGATTCTTATGCATTACCAAGTCTAGCTGCAGCACGAGGTATAACCTTGGCTATCTGTGAAACACAGCTTCTTTGTGCTCTCAGAAAACACTTCCCAGATTTCACCTCAGTGATCCTGGTCTCTTCTTAATCATTGAAAATTTCTTAGCTTTAGCTAACCAGCATCAATTGTCCCCATAGTCCCTCCTATTTCTGACTCTAAAGGCAGAGCCATATGGCCAAAGCTGCAGAGTCCTGTTGCTTGCTGGAATTGGAATATGTCCTCCTTGTTTTATTACATTATCACCATCTTTCTGTTTTTCAACTCCTTCACTGCCTAAGCTTGGCTGTCCTATTGTCAAACCTTTAGTTTCCACCAAGGCCCAACACCATGCCAAGAGGTGTTTTTCAAAGGGAGAATAGTTGTCTGAAGATAATAGTAGAGCTTTGCTCCAAAATCCCAAAGGTCTCTTCTGTGATTCACCTATAGGGGCCTGCCAGAGGCTCCAAACAGCATCTCTATCTGCCACTGACACCTTAGGTACCATCAGATCTGCTAGATCATATGGGTAAAATGGTAGAGCAACCTGCACAGCAGCCTGGACCTGTTGAAGAGCCTTATGTTCCAGACTCCACACAAAGCTAGCACCTTTCTGAGTCACTTGGTAAATGGGCCTGAGAAATACACCCAAGCGAGGATTGTGCTGTCTCCAGAATCCAAATAGAACCAGTTAAACATTGTGATTCTTTCTTGGTGGTGGGAGGGCCAGGTACAATAACTTATCTTTTACTTTAGAAGGAATATCTCTGCATGCCTCACACCACTGGAACCCTAAAAGTTTCACTGAGGTAGATGGTCCTTGAATTTTGGTTGGATTTATTTCCCATCCTCTGATACAAATGGGTTTCCAGTGAGTCCAAAGTGGTGGCTACCTCCTGCTCACTTCCTCCAATCAGCATAATGTCATCAATATAGTACACCAATGTGATATTTTGTGGAAGAGACAGATGATCAGGATCCCTTCTAACTAAGTTATGACACAGGGCAGGAAAGTTAATATATCCTTGAGACCAAACTGTAAAGGTATACTGCTGGCCTTGCCAACTGAAAGCAAATTGCTTCTGGTGGTTCTTATGGACAGGAGCTGAGAAGGCTAAATGAATAGCTGTATACCAAGTACTAGGAGATGTGTTAATTTTCTCAAGTAACAAAACTACATCTGGTGCATCAGCTGCAATAGGAGTTATTACCTGATTTGATTTTCAATAGTCAACTGTCATTCTTCATGATCCATCCGTCTTCTGTACTGGCCAGATAGGGGAGTTACAGGGAGATGCTGTGGGTACCATCACCCCTGAGTCTTTCAAGTCATTGATAGTGGCACTAATTTCTTCACTTTCTTTGGGAATATGATACTGTTTTTGATTGACTCTTTTCTTTGGCAGAGGCAACTCTACAGGTTTTCATTTAGCCTTTCCAACCACATTAGTCCTCACTCCACAGGTCAGAGAACCAATATGAGGATTCTTCCAACTTCTAAGTATATCTATCCTAATTGTACATTCTGGAACTGGGAAAATTACCATAGGATGTGTTTGGGGACCTACTGGACCTACTGCAAGTCAGATATTAGCCATCCTGGCTTCATAAGCCCCTACTTTAACTGAAAGGTCACATGAACATTTGCAGAATTAAATATTGTAAGTGGTGTGAATGTTTCTCTTTTATTTTGTTAAGAATACAGTTGTATAGATATTTGTGATTTATTCCAAATTCTTTAACATCAATTAAGAGAATATCAATCGGTTTTTAAGTGTAGATACTAGAGGGATTGATATGTATAGTTAGATTATTACTATTTTTCCTTTATATCAGCCCAGGATCTTGAATGGTATCACTCATGGGCATTCTGGGTCCTTCCTCATCTCTTAAACGTCTCTGAAAAACACCATGAGAAACACACTGAGGAATATGTAACATGTGATTCTGAATCACATCAGTTACGTTGACAATTAAGGTGAAATGTTAAGGCAGGAATCCAGCAGGTACCCTCTAAACCTGAAGCGTGCGCAAGAATTGTGCTGGAGCTTTGATACTGAATTCCAATGATTTGGTGTTATGTAGATAATGTTGCAGAATTTGTAGAAATGCAGAAATTCATGCCATCCTTTTATACCGCGTTTCTACAAGTCTATAAATAAATGTGTTTAAAAAGTCATGGGAGAAAAGACCTTTAAACATATTTAGGAATAGGAAATAATGAAGCAAATGGCAGTCTTCCATGTTTAAGCTATAGTTAGAACTGTTTGCACAGGGAAATTCGGAGAGCATAGGCAGGGAGGTGTGGTTATGGGGAAAAGAACGATGGTGGCAGCCAGTAGAGGACTGAATGAGTTCATCAAGAAGAAGGGCTATGGGATGAGGGACTGCTGGGTCATATTCTTAACACTGTAGAGACGATTGGCTGCAAAGAGCCAAGTTGAGTGCATTAGAAGTACACTGCATTACAGTGAGGTTATAGACAGGAAGGGGAGGTGTTTAACAGGAACAGAGGCGAACCCTGAGCAATTAGAAGTGTGCGGGCTAATGGGAACATCCTCAAAAACCTGGCAAATGACCAAGTCTCCTCAGTTCTCCATGCACCTCGAGGTCTGAAAAGGAAAGGGTAAATAAAGAAAAAGAACTAAGATGCTTGGTCTGCTGTTTTAGCAAAAGGTCCATCTCACAAAAAAAGTAGAACACTGCAAGTCCCTGCTTCCCTGTTCAGAGAATTTACTAGTGTTTTCTGGGTTTTAGAGAAAAGCCAAGTGCGGCTTGGCCCTGCTCACTTCCCGGCTGCTCTGGTAGGATCTATGGCCTAATAATCTGCAGTGCCCAGGTAGAGTAATTTTCAAGTAAGATATCTCTTAAAATTTATTTCTAGCCTCTGCAGTAAATGAAGCAACAAAAATAAGGCTCAAGAAGGTTCTATTAACCTTTTAGCCATCTAACACAATGAATGTACCAATGGGAGATCATTACGGAGAGTTTCATTGAATTGCAATATGAATGCAGATTTTAAACTATGCATTGCCTGTAACATCTTTCTTCTCCTTCATTTGCTAAATCAATCTTACCAGAATCATAAGACACAATGACTCTATCTGTCTCTATCTCTCTCTTTCTCTCTCTCTCTCTCTGTGTGTGTGTGCTTGTGTGCGTGTGTATGTGTGTGTGTGTATGTGTGTGTGTAATACATAATGTATACACATGGCTGTGCACACATGTACAGAGGCCTGAGGAATGGTCCTTTTCCTGAAGGTGGGGCTTGCCATCTTGACTAGTAACTGGCCTGTGAGCTCTTTTATCTGCCATCTCCCAGGGCTTGAGTAACAGATCTCACTACCACACTCAGCTTTTACAGTGATGTCTGGGGTCTCAACTCATGTCCTTATGCCTGTGTGGCAAGCGCTTACACACTGAGCCATCTCTAAAGCTTATTAATTTGTGGTTTTGAGGTTGAAATCTGCCACTGCAATCTTGATTACTTTTACACCATTTCTTCTCTTGCAGAGGTTGTGCCCAGATATAAATGGCAAAATGAATTGTGACATTTAATAACATGATTAAAATTTATTTCCCTCATGACAGATATTTCTATCATAGTTTCTCAGTATTATTTCAATTAACTTATAAATAATTGCTCCTCATTTGCTACGAACTAATCTTTTAAGAGATACACAGTACTACTATGTAGTTTAATTCAACAATTTGACTCATTTCAACAAATAATAAACAACTGTTATTTGTCAGGATATATGGTGTGCAGTTAGAGACAAACCACAATTTTTCTATAGTAACTATTTCATCGTGTCTTCAATGATGATGAGAGACAGAGCTGTAAACAGATTTGCACAGAGCACAGGATAGGGGTAATGAGGAAAGGGAATGATATTTGAAATGTAAATAAAGAAATTTCTAATAAAAAAGAAAGTGATTTGATTTTGAGAGAGGAGAAAGAATGGTGAAAGAAGGGTGTAATGGACAGACACAGAGAATGTAAACATTGGGAGAGAGCTGGACAGCCTTCAAAAAAAAATCCCATTATTGCAAATACATGTGTTTGACATCAGTACTGAACTAGAGAACAGGCAACGGTGTCTGTGTTCATTTCCTGTTAAAGAAACAGTTTCTTTTTTAAAATGAATCTGCAAGTATTGATGGCATCAAAAGATAGCATGTCTGTGAAATTGCAGCAGGGGTGGGGTTATCTAGCTATTATAGGATTTGCAATTCAAGCCATATAACTATGTCCCCAAGATATACAAGGAATATGCACAGAAAGTTTTGTGTTCTTAGTGTTTGATAGGGAGTTTGACATGAAGCAGAATTGTAGTGAAATGGTACAATGTAATGATCCATTACAACTGAAATTAATTTGAGACTATCTTTGACAAGTTTTGATTTTACAATGACAGCATAAATTTGGATCAATCCTAATTCAAATGGCTTCATTTTTAGAAGCTAAAAGGTGGGTTATCTTGACTAAAGTCCTCTTAATCTTCGGGAGTTCACAGTGTTTCTTTGCTTTAGATTTATTGCTGTACTCAACCCTCCGGCGTGACTAAGTCAACATTAATCCCCAGCATATCTTCACTATAGAGCAAACCCAATCAATGTTAAGGAGCAGACAACCATGACACTGAGAAAAATGCAAAGGGGCCCTGGCATGAAGATTTTGACCCATTATTTACTTAGCAAATACAATTCCAGGATATTTTTACTATGTTTTAATCCCAGGAAATCAGGGCTGAGATTTGACTTAAATGCCAGGGTGTCTTTTCTGGAAAAGGGTTGAGATTCAGTTTTGCTGCACTGTATAAGGCTTCATGAAGTTGGCTTCAACTCTCTAAGCCTTTGTCATTTCCCTAAATGTTTAAGTGAAAATAACACGTAAGAAATCCCTGCTGACAGGCCTAGCATTTGTCTTCTATTATTTATTGTGATACTTGTCTCCACCCACCATTACACTCTAACAAGTCAAATACCAGTTAAAAGAATGTTTACGACCTTGTAATTCACAGCACAGTATCTGTTTTGACTATACTTAATGGCCAGCACTTACTCCAAATGAGTTAAAGCCTGTTATCGTGTACACATTTATTTTCACTACTTTACTGTCCTGGTAAAACATTTTCCACTTCTCCTCTGCTTTTCTATTCTCTTGCAAGTTTAAATCACAGAATGGAACAAGTTAATAAATGGTATTAGCACTGTGCCAACGGGCTTGATAAGTGTAGGACATTACCCCTGCACTTACAGACACATAAACAAATGCATACAAATCTGATTTTTTTCTCACCCTCTCTATTTGAGAGCCTCCCCATCCAAGGCTCTCCACTTGTTCTCTCTCTAGAGAATCCTTTTAATGTATGTCTCATTGTACAAGTCAGAAATTTGTCTATTTTTCTCAACTATTTCCCATCTTTATACATGAACAATATTTGCAAATTTGGAGTTTAGGTACATTGCAGAGAAGACTATTTGAGGGGTGTTAATATTTCTCTCTTTGCCCATTTTAATAATTATCTAGAGGGGATTGCAATCCCATAGGAAGAACAATATCAATCAACCAATCACCCCACAGCTCCCAGAGACTAAGCCACTAACTAAGGAGTACACATGGGTCTGGCTGAATATGTAGCAGAAGATGGCCTTGGCAGGCATCAATGGGAGGAGAGGTCCTTGGTCCTAGGAAGGTTCGATAGATGTCCCAGTGTAGGGGAATTGAGGACAAGGAGGCAGGAATTTTCACAATTAGGCCAGTGTGGGGCTTGAGTGGGAATGTCCCCATAAGCTCATAGAGTTGAATGTTTAGTCACCAGAGTGGGACACTTTCATAAGGGTAGAAGGACTAGGAGGTGAGGTCTTGTTGGAATATATAAGGCCTTGTTGGAAGTAGCGTGTCACTGTGGGGTGACCTTTGTAGTTTCAAAAGCCCATGCCAGGCCCAGTCTCCTTTTGCTTATGGATCGGGATGAAATACTTAACTCCTCCTCCGGCACCTGCAGTGCCTGCCTCCACAATCCGTGCCTTGATGTGATTCAATAAAGCCTCTGAAACTCTCATCAAGCTCTAAATGAAATCTTTCCTCTATTCAGAATTTCCATGGTCATGCTGTGTCCTTACAGCAATAGAAGTGACTAAGAAAGTTAGCCATAATCTTGGCTTATAAAATCATATCACACATAATAATTATATTTCTTGGATGTGAAGGAGAAAAAGGAATCTAAGCATGTTGATATATTGGCTCTTAACTTCTTCTTCCATTGGTTTTTAATGAACTTGGAAGGCAGCCTGGCCTTCCTTGTCAAACATGGAATAAAACTAAGTTCAGAAGCTAGAACTAGATTTCTTACCAATAGAATGCAAGCATTCACACAACTACCATTCAGAAATTATTCTATCTTCTTTCTGTCAGTGATCTCTTGAAGAGTCAGAGAAAACATATTTATGAGAGACTTGCAGTTGGACAGTAGAATAATTACAAGCTCTGTACAACTTACCATAGTAAATATTGAAGGATACCAACAGAGAATAATCTAGCTTTAAGCTAATGCAAAGGAATTTACAAAAAGCTATTTTCTTTTTTAATTTTTATGTTTTTATTTGGTTTAATTTATTTATATTTCAAGCATTATCCCCTTATTCTGTTTTCCCCCTTCCCAGAAAGCGCCTATCCCATCCCCTTTCCTCCTGCTTCTATGAGGGTGTTCCTTAACTCACCCACCCACGCACTCCCACCTTCTTGCCCTTGATTCCTCTACTCTGGGACATCTTTCGAATCTTCATAGGACCTAAGACGTCTCCTCCCATTGATGCCTGCCAAGGCCATCTTCTGCTACATATTCAGACAGAGCCATGTGTACTCCTTAGTTGGTGGCGTAGTTCCTGGGAACTGGAGGGTGATTGGTTGATTGGTATTGTTCTTCCTATGGGATTGCAAACCCCTTTAGCTCCTTCAGTCTGTCCTCTAACTCCTCCATTGGGGACGCGACACTTACTGCAATGGTTGGCTGCAAGCATCCAACTCTGTATTTGTCTGGCTCTGGCAGGGCCTCTCAGAAGACAGCTATATCAGGCTCCCGTCAGCAAGTCTTTCTTAGCATTCGCAATAGTGTCAAGAGTTTGGTGACTGTATATGGGATGGATCCCCAGGTGGGACAATCTCTGGATAACGTTTCCTTCAGTCTCTGCTCTAAATTTTGTCCCCATATTTTCTCCTGTGAATATTTTGTTCCCCTTTCTAAGAAGCACCAAAGTGTCCACACTTTGTTCTTCCTTCTTCTTGAGCTTCATGTGGTCTGTGAATTGTATCTTGGGTAATCGGAGCTTTGGGGCTAATATCCACTTATCAGCGAGTGCATACCATGTGTGTTCTTTTGTGATTGGGTTACTTCACTCAGGATGATATTTTCTCATTCCATCCATTTGCTTAAGAATTCCATGAATTCATTGTTTATAATAGCTGAGTAGTACTCCATTGTGTAAATGTACCATATTTTTCTGTATCCATTCCTCTGTTGAAGGACATCTGGGTTCTTCCAAACTTTTGGCTATAATAAATAAGGCTGCTATGACATAGTGGAGCATATGTCCTTGTTATATATTGTGGCATCTTTTGAATATATGCTCAGGAGTGGTATAGCTGGGTCCTCAGGTAGTACTATGTCTAATTTTCTAAGGAACTGCCAAACTGATTTCCAGAGTGGTTTTACCAGCCTGCAATCCCACTGACAATGGAGGTGTGTTCCTCGTTCCCCCACATCCTCTCCAGCATCTGCTGTCCCCTGAGTTTTTCATCTTGGCCATTCTGACCAGTGTGAGGTGAAGTCTCAGGATTGTTTTGATTTGCATTTCCGTGATGACTAAGGATGTTGAACATTTCTTTAGGTGCTTTTCAGCCATTTGATATTCCTCAGTCAAGAATTCTTTGTTTAGCTCTGTACCCCATTTTAATAGGGTTATCTTGTTCTCTGGAATTTAACTTCTTGAGTTCTTTGTATATATTGGATATTAGTCCTGTATGGATTTAGGATTGGTAGATCTTTTCCCAGTCTGTTGGTTGACATTTTGTCCTTTGCCTTACAGAAGTTTTGCAATTTTATGAGGTCCCATTTGTCGATTCTTGATTTCAGAGCATAAGCCATTGGTTTTCTGTTAAAACACAAAAATTATAACCAACTAAGTTTTTAAGATTATGCCTTGAAAACTTGGTTTCATAGTAAAGATATTTTTTTTTAAGTTTCATTGTCTGGAATAAACAGGAGATAATCCAAATTACCAATGATGCAACAATAAATAATAAGCAATAATAAATTAACAAAAGTTATTAAAATAATAACTTATAAAACATTAAAAACAAAAATCAGAGAAGAAATCACCTGAGTTTGTGTATTATAGCCTCTTGACATTTCCTTTTCAATCTCCATAGAAAAGCACCTCTCTAAACTCCCTTTCATGGTGTGGTCCTTACAGCCCCAGTAGGTACTTCCTGCTGGAATCACCTGTTTCACCCTCCATGAGTGCTGAAAGATTTGGCACAGAGTGTAAACTTGTCCCAATAGGTTCTGCCACACTGCAGGTGAATGACCCCAAATCATAGTGACTTATGATAACAAACGTCTGTCTCTCATGTGAATGAGAGTCACAATTGTTCAGAATCTATGCTAGACAGATCAACTCTATTGTGCAGTTCTGCGAGAGGAAGAACAGAGAAACTAAAGCAAGGGGAAATCCTGTAGACATTTCTAAAGAGCATATTATAGTGAAGAATTCCTAATTCTTAGTTACCGTAAGCTGAAAGAAGAGGGGACATTTGGTTATAGTACAGATGTTACAGTACAGACTTAAAACCTAGGGGAGGAAAGAGCTGAAGAGTAGTGGTGTACACCTTTAGTCCAGCTACTCATAAAGCAGAGGCAGATGGCTCTCTGAGGTACAAGGCCAGCCTGACCTACAGGGTGAGTTCTAGGACAGCTAGGGCTACACAGAGAAACACTGCTTTTGGGGGGACAAAAAAATATCTGCATGGTCTAACCTGCTCTTCCTTGGCTGAGGTACAATATTTAAATATTCCTAATTCAAAGCACAACTGACAATAAGCAGATTGTAAAAACATGAGACTTTATTTTGTTTTGTTTCCTTTTTTTTGAAAAAATATTTTTTCTTATAAAATATATTCTTCTTCTTCTTCTTCTTCTTCTTCTTCTTCTTCTTCTTCTTCTTCTTCTTCTTCTTTTTGGTTTTTTCGAAACAGGGTTCTCTGTGTAGCCCTGGCTGGCTAGCCCCGAACTCAGAAATCTGCCTGCCTCTGCCTCCCAAGTGCTGGGATTAAAGCCGTGCACCACAACTGCCCGGCAATATATTCTTATTATAGTATCTCCTCCTTCTATTCTTCACAGTTCCTCTCCATTTCTCCTCCTATTTGGATCCACCCCTTTTCTATGCCTCACTAGAAAACAAACAGGCTTCTAAAGGATAATAATAAAAATATAATAAGATATGACAAAAATAACATCAGAATAGGGCAAAGCAAACAAACAGTAAAAAAGGACCTTCTCCCAAAAGGCACAAGAACAGATATAAAGATAAACTTGTTCACACACTCAGGAAACCCATAAAAACACCAATCTAGAGGTCATAATATATATGTAAAGGACCTTTGGATATATATCCAGTTGGTCATGGCCCTGAAGGATGAGGGGAGAAAGGGAGGGAAATGGAGAGAGGGGAACCAAGTACAGTAGCCAGGAGCCAAAGGTGCAAGAAGGAGACACAGAGGTGGTACCCAAAATGTCTGGATTATATAGGGAAGAGCCTATGGTGCAAGGGCAGCCCGTACCCTGGGCTGGGGAGTTCAGCGTAGAGGGCAGGGTATGTCAGCCATACCCTGTTACAGGTTGGGACTGAGAGAGGCTGGGAGCCTGGAGACCTGGTCTGCTATGATAGAGGTCAGCTGCTTTTCCTTGGTTTGAAACTTAACAAAGAGAAGATGGTCTTGAGTTTAATTTCTGTTGGTGATTTACTGCTAGGCATACAGCCTACACTTAAGAATAGTTTGTTTTTCCATGAGATTCCTTTGGAGAAAAATAACTTTGCGTTTGCAAGTGGTTATCAATTAGAGATTGCTTCTGCATTAGGGATGGAGGCATGTGTCCAAATCTCCTTTCACCTTTAGGACACCATCTGATGCAGACCTGTGCATGCCCTGTGCATACTGCCTCTTGATTTAGAGGGCCTTGTTTGGGGGGACAGGACACAAGACTTATTCTCAGCCTTGACTGCTTATTTCTTAGACAGAGGAATCTTCCAACTATGGGGTCTATTTCCCTAACTAAGATTATGAAAGAGAAACAAAGGCTGAAAGAGCAAAGAGAATGATCCCGGGGGGATGGGTGGGGGGAAGGGGAGGTCCCTCAGTGGGTTTCATGGAAATGTATTCACTAGCCCAGGATCAACAAGATACCCCAGGATCTGAGCATTCCACCACTGACACTCTTGTTCTTGTTGAAGTGACACATGCTTGCACATTCAGCAGCCAACACTTGACACAGTTGTTGAATTTTGAAAAGTTTGAATCTTCTAATATTTCAAAGGTAGAGGAAGCACAAAGAGGTTTTTTCTCTTGAAGAAAGACAGTCCTGTATGTATCATTGTGTTAAATCTTTACCCAAATATAATGTCAAAATGATCAGGAATTTTCATGCATAAAATCTTTGGGGAATACTTGTAAATTATCATATATAACATATTAAAGGACACAACCATGAATTATCAAATTAACAAACATAAAATAAGCGAAATAAGCACTTTAAGCATTCAGTCTTTTGATATGCTAATGTTTTTGTATTATTTTACATATAGCTTTTAGGGATAACATGGTTTTCTTCAAGAACACAAGTCTCATGAGTTCTTTGGCTGCTACAAAATTATCTTTGAAAAACATATCCAAGGTGAGTCAAATTTTAAAAATTGAGACAATTCTAAATTGGGGCCTGAGCATATAAGATGTGAGCACAGTTTTGTTGAAGAAGAAAAGTGAAAGCTGTCTTCATGAGTTTAAAAGGAGAAAGCATTTATGTGAGGAGAAAGAATTGTTCACCACCTTAATTCATTATTAAAGGTGACCATTCATCCTTGGTAATCAGATCAATTTCTGCTGAGAATTTAACTCTATATATGTGAATTGGAAGTGATTTTATTAGTGTTCTACTACATCAAGTTTGATAAAATCCCCAATCCATTTCAGTTAAGTTTCTATTGATCCACTTAAGAGATCAATTTGGACTTGTTCGATTCTTTTGTCAAGAGATTTCATTTGGCTTGAGTTTTAACGTTATGAGATAAATGTGATTTACAAAGGTAAGGGAGAATGAAAAGGAGCTCGGATGAGTGTTGACAGTGGTTTGAAGGTAAGCGCTTTCACGTGAGCATTTGAAGGGGCGGTATCATTTTGAAGTGGACTAGGGAAAGGAGACAGAGTCATCTGAGCATGCCTCTCTGAGGAATTCCTGGTCCCATCGTCCCTGGATCCAGTAGTGAGCACACTTCCGGTGTTATTTAACTTTTGGATCATCAAAATACACCTCACATTTTATCCTTGATGATTGCATAAGTATACTCATGTGTGTAGCAAGATCTTTCTCTCATCCCTACTGTGCAGTTTTCTATTACTTTCTGTATTTTAAGATTCTTTTCCCAGGGGACAGAGATAGAGTTTGAAAATCTCTGGTGAACCCTGGGCAGTTGCTGGAACTTTACTTGCCAACCATCTCTGCCCTGGTTGCCCTCTTTGGCAACAGTTTTACCTTCGAGGGAGAACTGCCACAAACGTGTCTCTTTCTCATGAAATTCTACGTTGTTATTGACAGGATACAGATCTCTTATGTATCCCACCCCGCAGAAGGAAGGCTTTGAGACTGGCCTACTTCCTGGTGGGGAACAGATGTATGATTGGTAGCCATGTTGTTGGATCATGGGAGTTGACACCAAAGCGAAGCTCCACAGACGGAGAGTAACTGAGGGTCAACCTACTCCAGCCGTTGTACCTGGTGGGTTTTAGCAGAATAGTCACTATAATTCTTCAGGAATGAAAGAGGATGTCTGAATGAAATTAGACTATGATAAATACCAGGGCACAGTAAAAGTCAGTCTGGGAAGTGGTTTTGAGATCAGAGAATTAATCATGGAAAAAGTCATGAAAGAGCAGGTGGTATCCTGAAAGGAGTGATGGAATCTATGCATGCATAGACCCAGAAGCAAGGGCACACAACTGCACGCATGCATATCACAAATCTTCCATTGCCCTGAGAAAGCAGGACTAAGATGGTGGGGGAAAATGGAATCTTGGTAAAGGACTCTTTTGAGATGTTCCATTTCACCATGATTTTAATTATTGCGCAGTAACTATTAAAAGTTAATTTAAACACTTGTATTTATCATGTTCATATCTTTATTTAGAAAGAAAAAAAAAGCAACTGGCTAAGTCTACTAACAAAAGGAATTAGCCAAAGTTTTCTTTTTCTCAGCTTTATTTCTTCTGGAGAGGCACCTTCAACTTAAACCACTGGACAGGTTTCACACTTTAAAGCATTTTGATCTTTCAAATGGCTTTATTGACATTTATTTTAGCAAGTCTTGTTTTCCTGGCTCCATCCCTAGAAGCTGGATGGCCTCTTGCTTCCCTAGAGACCATGCTATGAGACAGACATAACAAAGTACAACGGACTTCGGCCTTACAATGAAAGACTACTCATTATTATTGAACTTTACCTAGAAAGTGCAGGGAACTGCGCAGGCAGGCAGCAGAGGGCACTGACCACCGCTGGCATTAGAGACTAGAGCTTTATCTGACTTCGCTGAAAGTCTTTGTTTTCTCATGTTATATTCAACTATCTTCACAGCAACTTTGTAGTGATTGAAATGCTTGCTAAAGAGACTAGAAACACTCTGCTTAAATTTCCCTGTAACCAGAAAGAGGGTGTAGGAAAAGAGAAATAAAGTAGTTTTTCAAAGACGGAGTCACAATAGTGGAGAATGATTGCAGCCACAGGCTATGATTCTATATAATGAAACTTACATCTTTTAAAATTGGACCATGTTACGAGCCAAATTCTATCACGAAATTTAAAAATTAAAATCAAAATCTGCTGGTGCCTTAATAAAAATGGGAATGCCTGGTTCTCTGTTTCACCTAGGACCTGCTCTGCTTTCTGTTTTCAGGGGACTCCCAACACTGCCTGAACAAATTACAAGCAAATTTAGCTGTGTTTGTTGTTTTTTTTTTCTCTTGCTTGCTTATGACAGGTAATGTAGTAAGTTGCTGATGTCGTTGATTAATGGTCATGGGAACACTTGGGAACATAATCAATCTTCAGAACAATTTATTGTTTGTACAGTTTACTGCCAAGGCTGCAAGAAAGATTTTGTTTTTTTCATACATTTGAAATCACAGGAAAATTGCCTTTCTTTCTGAGTGGTGGGATATTTGTTCCCTGAATTCCTGGAAGACAGTAGAGGCTGTGAGTTACTGCCAGATTTCCAGCCCTACTGAAGATTGTAGTCCACAGTCCAGGAGGTTAGTGGTCTGCCATCCTGTTTCTTAGGTTGGAAACAAGGGATATTTGGGCGAATGAAAATGTAAGCAATGTCTTTCATACAGCATCAATTTGTAGGGTGCCGTTATTGAAGCGAGCTAGCTGAGAGGGAGAGGGTGATGAACACGTGCTACCCACAGGCTTGTCTGGCCCAGATGGCCACATTGAATCTCTGCTTGATTTCTTCTGATCCCGATTGCTAAAGATGTCCATAACGGAAGGGATGTCATTCTCCACAGCACCGTGGCTTGTACACATTCATCAAGTATCTCAGGATCCTCGGGTCTGTCTGGGGCAGTGGTTCTCAACCTGTGTTGTCAGATATCCTGCACATCAGATGTTTGCACTATGGCCCATAGCAGTAGTAAGATTACAGCTATGAAGTAGTAATGAAATAATTTCATGGTTTGAGGGGTGTCTCAGCATTAGAAGGTTGAGAACCACTGGTTTCTGGGGGAGAAGATCGACAACTGCGTGATTATAATTTTGGTGTAGGCAGTTCCAAGGAGTTGGCTGCTTTGCCAACAGGACAAGCACAAGGAGAGAAAGAACACTATGTGTTCCCTTGAGCTAAAGGAGCAGGCTGCTTCCTGGTGAATGTTCATTTCAACCAACAGTCAGAGAATAAGAGAAGCCAACTTGGATGGGCCATGTCTGCTTCTTCTGCTGTTCTCTTGAGTGTACCCATTTCACTGGACTTACAGACGACCCTATGAGAGACTAAAGGATGACAACATGATAGGGAAATATGACCCACAAGAACAAATGTTCATAGAAGCTTTGCCATTCACTGTAAAAAAAATGAGACTGGGGATGACAGCACATGATGATCAGGTCTCTGACCGACCATGGTCGTAAAAGAAAGCTTGTAAGTCGATGAAAGAGTGCTGGGTGGAAATACGAACTCTCCATGCTCTTGGTGAGGAACGACAGTGATTCACTGTATCCCATGTCTTAATACATATATAAATTTACACATTAGTTTCACATAATCACAGTTTTGAAATTTGTTTTTAAATCAATAAGTAACATTTATGTATGTTTATGGGCGCTAATGAAATGCTTTGATCTATGTGTATACTTTATAAAGAAAAATAACATAAAGACCAAATAACACACTTATCACCTGAACAACCCATCATGTATTTATTTATTAATGGTGAATGCTAAAATTCTACTCTCTTAGTACTTCCAAATGTATATCATAGTGTAGTGATTTGTAGTAATCATGCAGGACAATAGGCCACTAATAATTATCTTTGTAGGATAGCTTAGATTTTTTTGTTTGTTTGTTTTTGGTTAAATTTCCTCTTTCTCTATCCCAGTCCTGTACCAGCCTCTGGTAACCTTCTGCTCTATCCCCTTGAGATCAACATTATAGATTTCCACTTAAGTGAGATCATCTGATATTTTCTTACTTGCTGTATTTATTTCCTTTTGAACAAAATTTTCTAGGTATATCTCTGGCATCACATATGATTCAATTTCTTTTTCCTTTAAGGCCAAACAGAGAAACTAGAGTTCCTCTGAGTACACAAAGCACATTTCTGTGTCTGCCCATCTATCTGTGCCCATATAGGTCACTTCCTTACCTTAGCTTTTGTGAATGAAAAACATCGGAGTGCAGGGATTTCTTAGGTACCTATTTCAACATCTCTGGATAAATCCCCACGTGTGAGTGGGGTTCAGTGATAATTTATGACTTCTTTTCAGGATTACCTTTTTCACAAACAGAAGAAACAAACTCTTTCTTGATGGCCCTTTTCCCACACACCTCTTCAAATATATTTATCTCTTCTCCTCCATTTACAGCCCATTACCTGTTATGTTGCTTTCATTGCACATTTTAGAAAAACCCCAAGACCTTCAAATACATACATTAAATTCTTTTAACATTTTGGGGGATAAAATATATCACACTGCTACATGTACTATTAAACATTTACATTGCTTAGTAAACATTTTTAGGAGGCTGAAAGAAGGCTATTAGAGGCACAAATAGCTTTATTTGCTGTTTTCTAACATAATACGACCAGTGCACTCATGAACCCACAGGAGCTAAGGTTGTCTCATAGTTCACTTTTTGTTTGTGAAGGAAAACAAACAAAAAGCTTTGTTTCAGAATAAACAATATATTGAACACACATAACACACAAGCACAATTATTTGCTATTGTTATTGGACAATGTTATATATAGCTGCACTGTTGTGTGTCTATGCAGCCTCTAGTGCAGGGAGTTGGTTTACTTCTGCATCACAACAGATCCAAGGCATGTGTTGTGACACCTACTGCCATGTCTCCAAGACCGTTAAGTAATAGAGATTCCACTTCAATCGCAATACTATGCAGATTACAATTTATGGTCTATCCTTGACTAAATATTGTCGTGTGGCGTGCTTAATACCTAGCAATCAAAGAGAACATAAATAAAAATTAAACCCAGAGAGTAGAGAAGGCTGTGAGGACATTGTCATGGTCCGCACACTGTGTGATATCTTGAGTTTTCATACCTAGTATACAAACCAGTGGCACCGCAGAGCTGACATGAGAATACAACTCTGCAAGTTCTTGGGAGGCCAACAGTTTGAAGAGTACATTTGCTGCTAGAAATGGACCCACGGGATAGAGGAGTTCATTTCTTGAATGCTTATTTTAATGACCAATGAGAATGAGTTCCTCCATGTGATAAGTTCTAACCTTGATATTTGGAAATGTCTTCTCTGCCCTTACTGTGAGTACAGGTGATGTTATCAACTTTAATTAAAAACAAAGAACCGGAAGGTTAGAGTGACAGCTCAGTGGTTAAGAGAACTTATGCCTTGGCAAAAGATCCAGATTCAGCTCCCAGTATCCCCACGGTGGCTCGCAACCATCTGAAAAACTCCAGTTCCAGGGGATCGATGATCTTTTTAACCTCTGTGGGCACCAGGCACAGACGTGGTGCACATGCATGTATACAAAAGCATGCAAAACACTCATACACATAAAAATAAATATTGAGAGAATGAGAGAGAGAGAGTGAGAAGTTGAGCCCTGAAATTTGTTTTCAACACCTATGTGTGTCTCCTCACTGATGTCTCTGTTTGCTTCTCTCTTTGTCCAAAAGTCTAATTGAACAGAAAAATGCCAAAGGATAAAAAACCCAAGGCAGGAAACAACTTCTTGGGCTGAAGTGAAAGCCCACTTAACAGAAGTCAGAGTCTGCGGCTGTCCAGTTGTTCTCGGAATAGCTGGGCTCGTGATATTCGCCATCGGAAGACAGAGAATAGGACTTTGAAATATCTGCTCAAATTTAATGACAGATGCAGCATCCTGAGTACTAGGTTTCTTCTTATTTGTTTATTTTTCATTTTTTCTTCTTCTTTTTTATCCCCCTTCCCTGTTTCTTCTCTGCAACTCCCCATCCCATCCCCTTCCCTCTGCTTCTATGAGTGTGCTCCCCCATCTATCTGCCCATTCCTGTCCCACCTCCCTAGCATTCCCCTATGCTGTGGCATCGAGCTCCACAGGACTAAGGACCTCTCCTCCCATCGATGCAGATAAGTCAATCCTCTGCTACATATGCAGCTAGAGCCATGGGTCCCTGCATGGGTACTCTTTGGTTGGTGGTTTAGTCCCTGGGAGCTCTGGGCAGGGAGCCAGATTGGTTGATGTTGTTGTTGCAAACCCCTTTCGTCCCCTTCAGTCTTTCCCCCTAACTCATCCATTGGGGTCCCTGTGCTCAATCCAAGGGTTGGCTGCAAGCATCCTCATCTGTATTGGTCTGGCTCTGGCAGAGCCTCTCAGGGGACAGCCATACCAGGCTCCTGTCAACAAGGCTTCTTGGCATCAGCAATAGTGTCTGGGTTTGGTGTCTGTAGGTGGGATGGATCCCCAGGTGGGCCAGTCTCTGTTTGGCCTTTCCTTCAGTCTCTGCTTCATTCTCTGTCCCTGAATTTCCTTTAGACAGAAGATTCTGGGTTAAATTTTTTGAGATGGGTGGGCGGCCCCATCCTTCAACTGGGAGCCATGCCTAGCTCTGGATATTGTCTCTATATGTTTTCTCTCCCCATTGTTGGGTATTTCAGCCCTATTGGGTCCTGGGAGCCACTTGTTTTCCTGGCATCCAAGGTTTTCAAGTACTAGGTTTTTTGTTTTTGTTTTTGTTTTTGTTTTTTGTTTTTTTAAAGAACTTCCTATTCTGAGAGCCTTTGCACTCCAACATGAAGGGATATGCCCTCTTTTGTGGATAATTGGACCTTATGTGTTCTGCATTGGTAGGATGTCAACCTCTTCCCTATCCATCAAGGCAGTAGAGCGGAGTGGTAGTGGATAATTTTGAGGTGAGTTTTTCACATGATGACACTTCAGGAATTATTTCAGTGCCCCCTGTTCATACAGCAAGTGGCTTCATATGAGTCAGTAGTAACATTAACTAACTTCATTTCATAAGCAGCTTCATGGAAAGATCCACATGTTAAAAAGAGGAGGGACTTTCATCTTCCTGAAATTTCTTATTTAGTATAAATAAGGCTTTTAAATCCCATTTTCAGATAAAATGCTAATTTTGATTCGCTTTCATTAGAAATGAAAATATGCAAATATAAAACAAAAGAAGGCATGTGTATATGTATCTAAAATTACTGGCGAAAAGAAAACAGATTGAAATTTTGCAATAATTTGGAGTTTTAGACTCTGAGTTTCCAATGTGTTTTAATTGAAGATCCATTCATTTTAAAGTGAGTTTTCAAGGAGAGTCTGCTGAGCCCTGAATGGTCCACTATGAATCATGTTTGAGGCTTATTTTCTTGATGCATTCCCATGGCCTTGGAGAGTAGCATCCTTAATGAATAGGAGCACTCTGCATTTTTATACTCTCACCGCTCCGTAAATATTAAGAGGCATTTGAAAAACAGGCTTCCTCACCTTTGTAGTTTATGAGGGATGAGATTTTTATTTACCATGCCTTTTAGAAAAGAAAATGCGAGGTAAAAGAAAGTAAGTGGTTTGCATTTATGCTAACGAATAAGATGAGGGATCATCAGTATAGATTTTTTCTTGAATCCTCATTTAGTTTTGAAATCATTTTACTTTTAAGAAACAAAAGCAATAATTTTTTCCTTTGCATATTTTATTTCTATGCAAAATATTTGACTTTAGAGTATGGAAGTAGAACTAGGAATAGATCATTTGAATTTTGTGTTTATTATCTACTGTTATTTTATATTTTTATTCATTAGATGATTATCATTTAAGTATTTAAGATTGTATGATAGGCCATATTGCCTGCAGCTTCCCTTCCAGCTGGTGGTGAGGAAGCCGGAGGGTCACCCAGCGTGCCAGGTGCTCAGAACCATCCGGCGGCGGCGGCAGAACCAGGTACCCGAGACAGCCCAAGCTTAAGACCTTCGGGGACTCAGGCCTGGAGTGGGAGTTGGGCACAGAATAGCGGGTGCACTCTGCACTCGCGCGGCGGACCCCGAGCTCCCTGCAGGCAGCTGCCATATTGCCTGCAGCTTCCCGCCCAGCTGGTGGTGGGGAAGCCGGAGGGTCACCCAGCGTGCCAGGTGCTCAGAACCATCCGGCGGCGGCGGCAGAACCAGGTACCCGAGACAGCCCGAGCTTAAGACCTTCGGGGACTCAGGCCTGGAGTGGGAATTGGGCACAGAATAGCGGGTGCACTCTGCACTCTAGCGCGGGGCGGACCCGAGCTCCCTGCAGGCAGCTGCCATATTGCCTGCAGCTTCCCTTCCAGCTGGTGGTGAGGAAGCCAGAGTCAGCCAGTGTGCCAGGTACCCAGACCCAGCCGGAGGCCGGACCAGCCTCCCATCCAGCCAGTGGCAGGGAAGCTGGAAACCAGACCCAGCCAGCTTCCCAGCAGCTTGGGACCAGCAGGCGGAACCAGATAACTGAGATATCCCAACTTTAAGACCCCTGGGGAAACAGGATATCAGACAGCGAACCCTGAGCAGGAGCAGTGCAGAGCAGCCGCCCAACAGGCGGAACCAAATACCTGGGATATCCTGAGGTTAAGACCTCGGGGGACTCAGGCCACCTGTCAGCAATCTGTGAGCAAGACCCCCGCAGGACAGTGATTCAGGTATCCCAGTCACTGGGAAATAGCCTTACAACCCCACAGGAGGGTCAAGCACCAGCTAGTATCTACAGGACCAACTAACACCAGAGTTAACCAGATGGCAAAAGGCAAACGTAAGATCGCTACTAACAAAAATCAAGGCAATATGGCGGCATCCGAAACCCAGTTCCCCAACAGCAATAAATATTGGATACCCCGAAACACCAGAAAAACAAGACTCAGATCTAAAATCACTGGTCAGGATGCTGATAGAGGAACACTTAGATAAATCTCTTAAAGTAATACATGAGAAAATAGATCAAAAGCTAGAAGCCATTGCAAGACAAACACAATTAAATCCCAGATATCTCAACACACCAGAAAAACAAGACTCAGATCTAAAATCACTGGTAAAGATGCAGATTGAGGATCACTTAGATAAATTTCTTAAAGTAATAGAGGAGAAAATAGATCAAAAACTAGAAGCCCATACAAGGCAGACACAAAAATCACTTAAAGAAATCCAGGAGAATATAGAGCAAAAAGTGAATCCCAATAAGGGGGAGAAACAAAAATCACCCAAAGAAATACAAGAGAACATGGGTCAACGAGTAGAAGTCATAAAGGAGGAAACACAAAAATCCCTTAAAGAATTACAGGAAAACACAAACAAGCAACTGAAAGATCTGAGCAAAACCATACAAAATCTAAAAACAGAAGTAGAAACAACTAAGCAATCGCAAAGGGAGACAATGTTGGAGATAGAAAACCTTGGGAAGAAATCAGGAGTCATAGATGCAAATATCAACAATAGAATACAAGAGATAGAAGACAGAATCTCAGATGCTGAAGATACCATAGGAACCATGGATTCAACAATTAAAGAAAATGCAAAATGCAAAAAGCTGGTAACCCAAAACATTCAGGAAATCCAGGACACAATGAGAAGACCAAACCTAAGGATTATAGGGATAGATGAGAATGAAGATCTACAACTTAAAGGGCCAGCAAATATCTTCTACAAAATTATGGAAGAAAATTTCCCCAACCTAAAGAGAGAGATGCCCATGAATATACAAGAAGCCTATAGAACCCCAAATAGACTGGACCAGAACAGAAATACTTCCCGTCACATAATAGTCAAAACCCCAAATGTACTAAACAAAGAAAGAATATTAAAGGCAGTAAGAGAAAAAGGACAAGTAACATATAAAGGAAGACCTATCAGAATTACACCAGACTTCTCACCTGAGACCATGAAAGCTAGAAGATCCTGGGCAGACCTTATGCAGACCCTAAGAGAACACAAACTTCAGCCAAGACTACTATACCCAGCGAAACTCTCAATTGCCATAGATGGGGAAACCAAGATATTCCATGACAAAACCAAATTTGCAAGATACTTATCTACAAACCCAGCCCTACAAAGGATAATAGGGGAAAAATACCAACACAAGGGGGGAAACAACACCCCAGAAGAAACAAGATAGAAACCCCATCTCATCCAACCCAAAAGAAGAGAACCACTCAAATACAAATAATAATAACAATTCCCAAAATGTCAGGAAGTAATAATTACTATTCCTTAATATCTCTTAATATCAATGGACTCAATTCCCCAATCAAAAGACACAGACTAACAGACTGGATACGGAAACAGGACCCTACATTTTGCTGCATACAGGAAACACATCTCAGTGTCAAAGACAAACACCACCTTAGAGTAAAAGGCTGGAAGACAGTTCTACAAGCAAATGGTCCCAGGAAACAAGCTGGAGTAGCCATTCTAATATCAGATAAAATCGACTTTCAACCTAAAGTCATCAAAAGAGACACAGAAGGTCACTTCCTGCTTGTCAAAGGGAAAATCCACCAAGAAGAATTCTCAATACTGAACATCTATGCACCAAATGCAAGGGCACCCTCATTCGTAAAAGAAACTTTACTAAAGCTTAAAGCACACATCGCACCTAACACAATGATTGTAGGTGACTTCAACACTCCACTCTCCTCAATGGACCGATCAGGAAAGCAGAAACTAAACAGGGACACAGTGAAACTAATTGAAGCTTTGGACCAATTGGATTTAACAGATATATATAGAACATTCCATCCTAAAACAAAAGAGTATACCTTTTTCTCAGCACCGCACGGTACCTTCTCAAAAATTGATCATATAATTGGTCACAAGACAGACCTCAACAAATACAAGAAGACCGAACTAATCCCATGTCTCCTATAGGATCACTATGGAGTAAAAGTGGTCTTCAATAGCAAGAAGAACTACAGAAAGCCCACATACACATGGAAACTGAACAATACTCTACTCAATGACACCCTGGTCAAGGAAGAAATAAAGAAAGAAATCAAAGACTTTTTAGACTTCAATGAAAATGAAGGTACGACCTACCCAAATCTCTGGGATACAATGAAAGCAGTGCTAAGAGGAAAACTCATAGCCCTGAGTGCCTCCAAAAAGAAACTGGAAAGAGCATACACTAGCAACTTAACAGCACACCTGAAGGCGCTGGAACAAAAAGAAGCTAACTCACCCAGGAGGAGTAGAAGAGAGGAAATCATCAAACTAAGGGCTGAAATCAATCAAGCAGAAACAAAGAGAACCATACAAAGAATCAACAAAACCAAGAGCTGGTTCTTCGAGAAAATCAACAAGATAGATAAACCCTTAGCTAGACTAACCAAAGGGCACAGAGATAGTATCCAAATTAACAAAATTAAAAATGAAAAGGGGGATATAACAACAGAAACAGAGGAAATTCAAAAGATCATCAGATCCTACTACAAAGGCCTATACTCAAAACAACTGGAGAATCTGGAGGAAATGGACAATTTCCTAGACAGATACCAAATACCAAAATTAAATCAGCATCAAGTAGACCAGCTAAACAGTCCCATAACCCTTAAAGAAATAGAAGGGGTTATAGAAAGCCTCCCAACCAAAAAAAGTACGGGACCAGATGGTTTTAGTGCAGAATTCTACCAGACCTTCAAAGAAGACTTAACACCAATACTCTTCAAACTATTCCACAAAATAGAGACAGAAGGGACACTGCCCAACTCATTCTTCGAAACCACAATTACGCTGATACCTAAACCACAAAAAGATCCAACAAAGAAAGAGAACTACAGGCCAATTTCTCTTATGAATATAGATGCAAAAATACTAAATAAAATTCTTGCCAACCGAATCCAAGAGCATATCAAAACGATCATTCACCATGATCAAGTAGGCTTCATTCCAGGAATGCAGGGATGGTTCAATATACGGAAATCCATCAATGTAATCCACTACATAAACAAACTAAAAGAAAAAAACCACATGGTCATCTCATTAGATGCTGAAAAAGCATTTGACAAAATTCAGCATCCTTTCATGCTAAAAGTCTTGGAAAGAGCAGGAATTCAAGGCCCATACCTAAACATAGTAAAAGCAATCTACAGCAAACCAGTAGCCAACATCAAAATAAATGGAGAGAAACTTGAAGCAATTCCACTAAAATCAGGGACTAGACAAGGCTGTCCTCTCTCTCCATATCTTTTCAATATAGTACTTGAAGTTCTAGCGAGAGCAATCAGACAACATAAGGAAGTCAAAGGGATACAAATTGGAAAGGAAGAAGTCAAAGTATCATTATTTGCAGATGATATGATAGTCTACTTAAGCGATCCAAAAAACTCCACCAGAGAACTTCTACAGCTCATAAACAACTTCAGCAACGTGGCTGGTTATAAAATTAACTCAAGCAAATCAGTAGCCTTCTTGTACTCAAAAGACAAGCAGGCTGAGAAAGAAGTTAGGGAAATAACACCCTTCACAATAGCCACAAACAACATAAAGTACCTTGGCGTAACTCTAACCAAACAAGTGAAAGATCTGTATGACAGGAACTTCAAGTCCCTGAAGAAAGAAATCGAAGAAGACCTCAGGAGATGGAAAAATATTTCTTGCTCCTGGATTGGCAGGATCAATATAGTAAAAATGGCCATCTTGCCAAAAGCAATCTACAGATTCAATGCAATCCCCATCAAAATCCCAAATCAATTCTTCATAGATCTAGAAAGAGCAATTCTCAAATTCATCTGGAGCAACAAAAAACCCAGGATAGCTAAAACTATTCTCAACAATAAAAGGACTTCTGGGGGAATCAATATCCCTGACCTCAAGCAGTACTACAGAGCAATTGTGTTAAAAACTGCATGGTATTGGTACAGCAACAGGCAGGTAGATCAATGGAATAGGATTGAAGACCCAGAAATTAACCCACAGACTTATGGTCACTTGATCTTTGATAAAGGAGCCACAACCATCCGGTGGAAAAAAGATAGCCTTTTCAACAAATGGTGCTGGTTCAACTGGAGGTCATCATGCAGAAGAATGCGAGTTGACCCATTCTTATCTCCTTGTACTAAGATCAACTCCAAGTGGATCAAGGACCTCCACATAAAACCAGACACACTGAAACTATTAGAAAAGAAACTTGGGAAGACCCTGGAGGACATGGGCACAGGGGTAAAGTTCCTGAACAGAACACCAATAGCTTATGCTCTAAGATCAAGAATGGACAAATGGGACCTCATAAAATTACAAAGTTTCTGTAAGGCAAAGGACACTGTCAGAAAGACAAAACGGCAACCAACAACGTGGGAAATGATCTTCACCAACCCCACATCCGACAGAGGGCTAATATCCAATATATACAAAGAACTCAAGAAGTTAGACCCCAAAGAACCAAATAACCCTATCAAAAAATGGGGCACAGAGCTAAACAAAGAATTTTCACCAGAAGAAATTTGGATGGCCGAGAAACACCTTAAGAGATGTTCAACATCATTAGTCATCAGGGAAATGCAAATCAAAACAACCCTGAGATTCCACCTCACTCCAGTCAGAATGGCTAAGATTAAAAACTCGAGAGACAACAAGTGCTGGCGAGGATGTGGAGAAAGAGGAACACTCCTCCACTGTTGGTGGGATTGCAAAATGGTAAAACCACTCTGGAAATCAGTGTGGCGGTTCCTCAGAAAATTGGGCATGCCACTCCCAGAGGACCCTGGCATACCACTCCTGGGCATATACCCAGAGGATTCCCCTGCATACAACAAAGACACATGCTCCACTATGTTTATAGCAGCCTTGTTTATAATAGCCAGAAATTGGAAGGAGCCCAGATATCCCTCAAAGGAGGAATGGATACAGAAAATGTGGTATATTTATACAATGGAGTACTACTCAGCAATTAAAAATAATGAATTCATGCAATTTGTAGGTAAATGGTTAGATCTGGAAACTATCATCCTAAGTGAGCTAACCCAATCACAAAAGAATACACACGAAATGCAATCACTGATAAGTGGATATTAATGAGCCCAGAAGCCCTAAATACTCAAGGCACAATTAGCAAGTCAAATGACTCTCAAGAAGAAAAAAAGGAGAGGACCCTGGGCCTGTAAAGATTGGATCCAGTATTGTAGACCCAGAACAGAGAAATCGTGGGGGGGGGAAGAGTGGGGAATAGCATGGGGGGGAGAGGAATTATGGGACATATGGTGGGGGGTACCTGGGAAAGGGGAAAGCCTTTGGAATGTAAACAAAGAATATAGAAAATAAAAAAAAAATGTTAAAAAAAAAAAAGATTGTATGATAACAATCTTTAAGAAATTGCAGAAATGCAGGAAAATAGTTAATATCGAATCATAAAATGCATTTCACAACATTTAATAAATTTGGTTGAAAACTTGACCTTAGTTTTCTTCATAGTTAACAGAGAACATTCAAGAAACATTTTACCTCTAGCACTGAAGTATTTTCCTGTGTACCCTACCATGAAATTAGATTGCTTATATATTCCACTATATACTTCCAAAATGGTATATTTAATTCATAGTTAAGGTACCGAGCAACGACTGTTAAATCATCTATGGGAATAAGCTATATTATAATCAAACTGGAAAACCAATTGACCTTGGTGTCAATAGTTTTGGGTGGGATAAGATGATCTTTTGGTTGTGGCAAGAACACCCAAAGAGAAAATGGAAGTGAATTGTTTTTCTTGTTTTTACTGTGTTGTTGTGGATCCCAACAATCCTTACATGGCTTAAGATGATGGTGAACAATTTTATCATTATAAATGAACACATTGACCAACTAGGTCAGTGGGGGAATTTCAAGTAAATATTCAATATAAGCTGAACAAATTGAGTCATCGCGATGGAGCATATTGGAGAATGTCTAACAGGACTGTTAGGCCAACTGGGACAGCATCCAAGGGATGTATTTGGACTTTGGCACCTTTTCCTCCCGATCAACAGAGTATGGAAATGGTTGCTCTCTCCAGATGTTAAAATCATAGTAGCAATATTTGTTGAGCGGCAGTTATATGCCACAATATGTAATTGTTGCAATCATATCATGATAACACATTTATGATTTGTAGTAAAAAGAAAAAAAGAAAAAAAGTCACACACAAAGGCCCAGGACAAGTGACTGTAACTCCTGGTGTATTAAGGACCAACATCAAGACAGTACTGTTAGTGACATGTGTAAGAGAAAAGCACGGGCTCTTCTGAATGGATAAAGATTTCCAGGAACTGTTAGAGGAGTTGGACCTGGAAGAAGAAAGTACTTGCAGACAACATTTTGTTTTGAGAGCATAAGCCTGTGTTTGTCTTCTGGTCTCCTCCTGTCTTAGATTTCATTCTTGTCCACCAGAGAAGTTGCCATCAGAAACCATTTCACTTCTCCCTCCTGTACACCCTCAGACCCTGCTAATTTTTCCACACCTCTGTCCTGTCTGTCTCCATGGCTGCTTGGGGAATTCTCAAAAATACTTGTTGAAGTGTGCTGCTCACTTAGATTCTTGACACTGTTTTTTCTCATCAGTGACTTGAAAGACATGCCGATCAGTTCCACACCTCTGCGCATTGATATGGATATGGTGAGATTCCAGGGACACTCCTTCATTCCTACTCCCCTGATGCCTATTGGGGCTAGCCATCTAACATCTGTCCCCAAATCCAGACAAGCTGAGTTCAGGGTTCAATTCTCTGCTAAACTGGGGACTGGGGGCACAGGGTTGGAAGGCACCAGGGGAGGCAGGAACTGTGAGCAATTTTGTTTACTAGAAATAAGAGAGACATGTAAGAAATTGGTAAGACACCGACTTGAAAGATATTCTAACTTCCTCCTATTGAGATATTTGACAGAATGAGAAAATTGCATTTGATTTGATAAGAGATGGATTTTTGATAGAGTTTTTCAGCAGGGTTTATTCATCTCTCCCTGTCACTCTTCCTGTCCCTCTCCCTCTCCCTGTCCTTCTCCCTTTTCCTGTCCCTGTCTTTCTCCTTCTCCCTCTCCCTCTCCCTGACCCTTTCCTTCTACCCCCTCCCTTTCTTCCTTCTCTCCCTCTCCTGGTTATAGGAGGATAAGGAGAGAAGGCTCCTGGTATTCAGTCAGATGAGTCTCTCTCCTTATCCCATGTCTTTTCACTTACTACAGGGCATATACACTATGTCTGTACAGGTGTTTCATGTAATAGGAAAAATATTGGAGGATGAGGTGCCATTGTTTTTTCTTCCCATGGTGCCGACCCTCACCCTAACCTTAACCCCAAGCCCAATCCTAACAGCTCTGGGTACATGAGAAGGGCTTCTTGAAGAAGAAAACAGAGGATGAATTCTCTCAGTCCTCTTCAGAATGCCAGGTTCATAAAGGGCTCAAACATCTTTCAGATGGGGGATGCATTACTTTTGACAAAGAAAGTAGACAACACCATTAAATTGGAACCCTGACTGAACCCCTTTGAACAGGTAGAAACTAGATGGAAGCTCAAACAAATCTCTGAGTATCACACTCTGCTAGCAGAGAGGTGGTGTAGCTAGACTCTAGCCAAGTGTTCAGGCAACTCTGAAACTCTTCCCGTTAACAGTATGTTTGGCAGCTCTCTGGTGAATAATCTTTTTTTATGTGTGTTCCATTTGGAAGTGAACTTGATACCAGTTGCTTTAAGTAATGGGTTTTTTTTTGGTTTTTTTTTTTTTGTTGTTGTTGTTGTTTTAAAATCTGTTGCTGTGTTAATTATAGCAGGGACACCGCAACACAATCACGGACTGATGTGAATGTTTTATTCAATGAACCAAAGAAATATCCACCAGGGCTGTATAGAAATGGCAGCGGACTGTAAACAATCAAATATGAATGAGTCTAGGTAGCCAATGGCACTGACGACTTATGAAGCTGAACAGTAGGAATTTTTCCCAGCTGCAGTTTATGCGAGAATCACTGAAGAAAGCAACCCCTGGCATGATGATATTTTCTCACGGAATGTAACTAATTTCACACTGCAATAATTTTGACAAGCATTCTTAGTTTCTTCCCATATGTTTTATTTTATTGTCTTGAAAAGTGGCCCTTGCCCTGGCACATTTGGTTGCTATTGAACACTGTAGGAAAAATGTTTACATTTTGTGCAATCATCAGTAACTGAAAAAGGAGGTAAGTCATGGCCCATTGCTTTTGTACTTAAGGCCTCTGCCTACACACCAAAGCAAAGAAGCCATTTGGGCTTCTCCGCAAGACCTGAGGCAAAGGGACAACTGGAAATCATAGACAGACACGTAAGCTGAGAGTCCATAATCCTTCAGACCATGCGTGTATCTCGGAAAGGCAAGAAATCGCTTTGTTCTCATTCTAAAGCAGAAACACTCGAGAAGTAATAGCATAATTGGCTAATGTTCCAGGATACTCGATGTTTACGTTTTTTTGTTTTAAAAGCTATCTGACAATGTTTTATAAAATATGTACAAAAGGAAATGAAGAGTGCACAAAAGGCACCCTGACTGCAGATCCCTGACTTCCTTCAAAGCTCTTCTATATAAACAGCTTTCATGTATGAATGCTGCCGTCGACTCTTGAATATCCTTTAGAAGGCTTTACTTTGCACTTAATTATTTTATAGACTAAAACGGAAAGCAACCTTTAAATGCTTTATGTGAATTTTCCTCTTCTATCTCCATTCCATACACATGAAGATACACATAAGTATGTACACACACACACAATCTCCCCCTGTCAACACACCCCACACAACTATATTCCCTCACTTGTATATCCCTCAAATACCTTTCTACCCCCATACTTAAATACCATCACCTACACAGCCCTACAATTAGATTCCCCATATCCCTGTTCTTGCAGCAATTTAAAGAGTAAGTAATTCTATAGATTAAAATCTGCCTGCCCCCCCCAAAATAATCTGTTATTTACAGGATGAAAACAATTTTGCTCTCTGTCCGTTCAGAATTCTCAGCCAGGATGTCTGAGATTAATAAGTTCAAGGCAAACAGAAGTTCATTACTATTTATTCCTTATGTATTTATTGGGGTTACTCAGAGATGAAAGTAAACCTTCAGGGGTAGAGGTCAAACTTATGCTGAATACCCAGAATAATTTAAGCCAAAGAGGTGGCCCATGATCACCCAATCATATTCTGTTCTTCTACATAATTTGTCATGTAAATAGCTTCAAAATGAGTGAAATGAATCTATAATGAAGTAAAATTTCCTCCTCTATTCTCTGGGGAAAAAAACCCAGACACTAGACAAATGAATAGGTGAAAGACATATAACTATATCATGGGTCTATGCACAGGAGACTGAGGAAATATAAGACTGGAAGAAAAGCCAGTGCTTAGAAAATATACAGAGTCCAAATCTGTAGAGGAAGGAGGAGTTTAGAGTTTCTGAAACTGGTGGAGGTTATAGGAGGAAGGAGAGAAGCTCTCCTGGTATTTAGTTAGATAAAGGACTAAGTTTAAAGAAACGTTCATGTCATAGTTTGGGGAAGAAAGAGACGTGAGAAGTCAAGACATGAACTTAAGGAGTTTGCCTTCCTTTAGCACCACAGGAAAAGTGCTAGATATCACTGTTTGACGATGTTGCTTTTCTGAGTCCCAGGAGAAAGAAGCGTGAGATGTTAACAAGACAGGGCTATAATTTCTCTGAGATATGTTGGCATCAATGGACATATTCTGCAGATATGCCATCAGTAATGAAGATATTCCAAATGAGAGACACCTCTTTTCCTTCCCTTAGCTACAGGAATGGAGTCTAAGAAATTGGGACCATGGTGCCAGCTAGAGGGAAAATTGTCTTTCAGAAAGCTATTTCACACAGGTCTAACAACTTGTCAGACCACATTGCAAGGAGGCAGTGGAACTGAGACCGTGCAATGGACAGAGCTTAAACCTCAACCCAATTCTAGTGCCCAAGATAGAGCTGGGAGTCACTAGACTCTGGTATTTATTTCCTTCCTCCTTATGAGTACCCTGAACCAATGGATGAACCAATGGGATGACCATTAATCACTTTCCTGTTTTTTGACTGTTACTCATCTCTTTAATTGACCTATTGAGGATGGGTGGCCAGGACCCACACCCTGATCATAAATCTTCAAGAAAAATTTCAACATAATACCAGGGTAAGATAATAAAAGCAAGAAAACAATGTTAATTGTGTGTGTTGTCATTTTTTTTTCGAGACAGGGTTTCTCTGTGCATTCCTGGCTGTCCTGGAACTCACTCTCTAGACCAGGCTGGCCTCGAACTCAGAAATCCGCCTGCCTCTGCCTCCCAAGTGCTGGGATTAAAGGCGTGCGCCACCACGCCCGGCGTGTGTTATCTTTTTAACACCCGACATCATGTTAATGTGCAAAAGGCATACAGAGCTGACCAAGGTGATACTGTTTCTTGACTTCTTCAAAGCAGAAGAGCAAATCCACTAGCTACTGTGACATCCTGTGATAAGCTCTGTAGTAAAATAATGGTTCATAGGTCATGATAGAACTCATGATACGTTATACCCCAAAGAAGAACAGAAGATGCTGTTCTAAAATATGCCTCTATAGCATATTGGATATTTGAAGAAACAACCACAACTGGAGTAAAACTGGAAAATTACCTATTTTTAAGAGACATCTGTAGAGGAAATCTCCATCATGTATTTCTGTGGCTGCGTGTGTTCCTGTGAGTGTAGGTGCATGTACACGTGTGTACATGTGGGGTTCGGAGGTTGATGGCTGATGACAACTGTCTTAAGTCTTTGTCCACATCACCACCACCATCACCACTACCACCCCCCACCCTCACCTCCATCATCATCATCATCATCATCATCATTATCATCATCATCATCATCATCATCATCATCATCATCATCATTATTTTGAATCAGAGTCTTACTGAACCTGGAGCTCACCATTTTCCTTGTTTGGACCCTCGGTATTGGGGTTACTGGTGTGAGCCACCCACCACATCTGCCTTTTACACAGGAGTAGGGTATCCAACTCAGGTGTGCACGCTTACACCAGAGCACCTGCTGACTGAGCCTTCTCCCAACACTGGAATTTTCTGCTTTTTTAAGTTACTGCTCTCTGAAACCTCTGCAGAGGATGATGAACTGGAGAAAGGGTTATCTTTTATCTGTGGAAAGGACACTCTCTTTGTCTAAGGTGGGAATGCCCTGGTCATCTAATCCTTCTCACATCTCCCTTAATCCTTTCTTTGTTTCAGAGAACAATGCTATTGCAGACTGAAGTTTTAATGTTTTCTTTGAGATTGGGCATAGAGTCTAGCCTCACTTCCTGGATTCTCCTAAGGCCCTAAGAAAATACAGGAGCTAATAGATCTCAATGCATTTGCTTCTCTTACTCATTCCTTATGTGGTTCACAGTGTTCCAGTTTAGAATCACAAAGGACATAGAGAAGTAACCTCACCCCCCAACACAAGTAGAGAATGAGGATGCTTACAGTAAGGGGAGTCCCAGATCCAAATGCACACAGGAAGAAACCTGTTGCTGTTCTCAGGACAATAGCAGCCAAATCTAACTCCCCATCGGAAAGACCGTTCTTAAATGCACAGGACTAATTATCTCACAGAACCAAAGCGATGATAAAACAAATAGTTCACTAAAAGGAGACATGCATAACTCCTAAAATATGAAAATGGCTCTTAAACTCAATCGTTTAATGGTCTTCAAGAAAAGGAAAATTTTATGACTTTCTTCCCTACTTAGGTTGATAGTTTCCTGTTTGTTGTACCCTGTGGCCACGAATGTGGGAGAAAGAAGTTATCCTCTTATTTTAGCAGAGTACTAAGAGACTCCCTTTGGGGAGTGTCAGTCAGCTTTTGCCAGCATTCTGAAGTCTGAGGAGAGGCTGCATTAAATTGGTCAAGATGTTAATCCCAGGGTGGAGACAGACAGATCTAAGGCCTAGGCTGTGTAGCAGTGACATTGTCACAGAAACAAATAGCCAAACCCTAGTAGAATCAAACAAGAAAAACAAAACCAAACAGAAAACTGCTAACTGCTAACTAATCTTTCTCGTTTTTTTCATTCATTCATTCATTCATTCATTCATTCATGTATTCATTCATTTATTCACTTTACACCTCAATTGAAGTCTCCCTCTCTCTGGTACCCTGAGTCCCACCCCGTGCCTCTCATTGGGTACCAACCTGTCCTGGTATATCAGATCTCATCAGCGCTAAGTGCAGCCTCTCCCACTGAAGCCCGAGACAAGCCCTCCCCCTCGCTCCAGTTTTTGGGGGACCCACATGAAGACTGAGCTGCACATTTGCAACCTGTGTGTAGTGGGACCTAGGTTCAGCCCATGCACGATCTTCGGATGATGGTTCAGTCTCTGTGAGCCCCCATGGTCAGCTGACTCTGTGGGTCTTTGTATGGTGTCCTTGATGCCTCTGGCCCTGTCAGCCCTTCCCCCTCCTCTTCCACAGGACTCCCAAGCTCTGTCAGATGTTTGGCTGTGTATCTCTGCATCTGCTTCCTTCTGTGGCTCGATAGAGCCCCTCAAATGACAGATATTCTAGGCTCTGCAAGCATATCAAAGCATCATTTATAGTGTCAGGGCTTGGCTCTTTCCCATGGGGTGGATCAGAAGTTAGCCAGTCATTGATTGGCAATTCCCTCAATTACTGCTTCATTGCGACCCCCCCCCCCGTGCATTTGGTATGCAGGGCAAATTTGGGGTCAACAGTTTTGTGGGTGGGTTGATGTTCTCTTCTCCTCCACTGAAAGTCCTGCCTGGCTACCAGAGGTGACCACTTCAAGATCCATATCCCCCACTTCCAAGAGACTCAGCTAGGGTCACCCCCATATCCTCCCAGGAGCATCCTTGGTCCCAGGTCTCCAGCTTTGTCCCAGAGATGCCTTCCAATTCCTTCTTCCTCCTCTCACTCCCCAGCCCTGCTCAAGAGATCTGATGACTCCGAGGATGCATCAGAGTGTGCAACAGCCTCCTTATTCTGGTGCCAGCGTGTGAAAGCCTGCACGACAGACTCTGCATCCAGCCTCCTCCACAGCCCGCGGTATTGCCTTTTCTCCTCTGTGAAAGCTTGATTTCTTCAGGTATGTGAATTCCTTCATGCAGTCTTTGTTGAGCAGGCTTCTTGTCTTCTCAAGCGTGCCCGCCCTTGAGTAACACAGACTTCCTTTCCATTTGCTCTCCTTTTCTGAGAACTGGCTTTGGAACCCTAATACAGCCTCAGGTTTGGTAACAACAGGGCTTGAGAAATTAGCACATGTATAAAGAACAATTGAGAATTTATTAAAATGCCATACTTCTCAAAGAAGAACTTCCATTTATCCTGGAGGCATACTATTATACATTTGCGAAGTGGCGTGTGTACCATGCTATTACTTTCATGATTGCTTCTAAGAGTAAAATTTAGAAAACATTTGAGTCGCATTAGTAACAAAGTGATTAAATACAACATGCTATTATGCTTCAAAAAGAGAACTACATGGCTGCCAGGAAATGATATGGAAACACCCCTCTCTTAAAAGTATAATTAGGTGAAAACAGCAATGTATAGAACATGCTTTATCACACCCGATCATTTGCATTAAAGTAGACGGAAATATGCTTACCTCTGGTTATTTATGTATAAATATCTTTGGGAGCACACACAGAAAATTAGTTGATGAGAGAGGAAACTGGGTTGCATTAAAAAAATAGGGCAAAGGAAACTTTTCACATGAAAAATTATATATATATATATATATATATATATATATATATATATATTTAAAGAAGTAAGAAAGAAACAAATAATTCCAACCTGAATTCTTTTTAGCAGGAAATTTTATTTTAGCTGAAGCCTGAGAGAGAAGTATTTCATGCAGAGAGGAAGAAAGAAATGAATACCATGAGACATTGTAGGAAACACATAAAAATCTTTGAGTGGGGGGGGGTGGTCAGCAGAACCACAAAATGCCACTTAGCAGGAAAGTTCAAAGAGGTAAGAAAAGAGCCACGATACATAAAACAAAGGGAACAGAAAGTTCCAGAAGGAAGATCTGATCATTAGCAGCGAGCACAGCAGGGAGGTCACGCAAGGCTGCAGCTCTCCCGTGGTTATCTGCCGTTGATGGCCTCTCTCTGCTCTCTGCTCCTTGCCTCCGGGCCCCGAGGTTAAGGGTGTTAGTTTTATTTCTAGCTTCACTAGCCAGCGGTTTTCAGATTGTGTGCCATACACATGTCTCTTTGTTAGATCCCAGGGGAATACCAAAGTTTCAGGAGACACAAGATGCTGTTTCAATACTTTTTAATCTACTCTGTGAAAGAAACTGTGTATCCTCGGGAATAGGTGGGTGGTCACGGAGCAGCGTATCTCACAGTGCAGAGCTCAGGCACACTCCTGAGGTTCACATAGTATGTTAAGATACACGTGGGCTGGAATCTAACGAGCTCATCATGTACATTCTAATAATCCATGGTCAAAGACAATATGAATAATACACGTCATCATTCCTGAAGAAATAATAATAGCAATAATAATAATAATAATAATAATAATAATAGCAATAAGCATATAGCAATGTCTGGTCCCTCCTATTAAGTCAGTTTCAGTTTTTCACACCTGTTTCTATGCTGGTCCCACAATTTTGTATATCCAGGCATGAGAGGTTAGGGCTCCAAAAGCAATCCATGATTTAAGCTGGAAAATCTGAGCAGGCCATTGGTCGGAGGTGGGTGATGCTGGCAAAAGGATCAGCATAAAGCAGAAAACAGGTGATCTAGTCTAGCCCCTCTGAGCAGGAGGACTCTGCACCTCTGACTTAGAACTAGCTATGAAGTAGGGAGCTAATCGGGTGACCCCTCCCAGTTTTAGCTTACTTGTGCATAAGTAGCAAGAGACACAGATTCTTTCTTTTTCTTTCTCTTCAATGCTGTTCTCTGAGAGAAGCCAGGCCTACAAACGTAACAGATAAAACCATGATAGGACCGGTGGCGACTGAACGGGACTAGGCATCTCTTCTGCTAGCCTGTGGGATGGTCTTTGAAGAAAGTGTCACAGTGTAGTCAACGACAGAATCAAATCGTCTTAGGGTCCCTTCGTGCGCTAATCTTTTAATTAGCTTTAATATTCCAAGAGCTATACAGTGATGACTGGCCTAAAGATGAGATTATTCTAGGAAGCTTTTCTCAGGGTTTTTCAATAATGGCTCTTGAATAATAATTCCAGTAATGCAATGGGCATGCTTCTGGGAAATTGTGTGATCAAATATTACCACTTGGTTTTATAAATATTTACAAGAGGCAAATAGTTCATCATCTTCACTGAGTGTTGTAGGCATTATAATTTTTTTCTTTTGAAAAACTTGTCATGCCACTCCAACAGACAATATTTAATTTTTTTAAAAAGCAAAGTTTGTACATAGTAGTTCCTCAGCTTTGTATTATATGAAAGCTATTTAACTGGCCTGTTAGCTGAATTCAGGTAGCTATAATAAAATACCTCCATAGATAACACAGGAAACGGAGCAGTTTACTTTGGCTTGCAGTTCTAAAGGTCTAGATCAAGACTGGGCATCCACGGTTGTTTGGACCTCTTACAGGGGTAGATTATTTTTATATAATTGGAGTTTCCCTCGGAGAAAGAACCTTCGAGGGAGGGGAGGGGTAAAAGAGCTCACACAGTGCTTTGGAAATACCATCGATTAAACCTCACCTTTTAAAGGCTTACAGCGCCTCCTAATAGTGTCCCTTTTGGGGACCAAGCTTGACATGTGAGTCTGGGGGGCCTTTCCTTCAAACCACATAACCAGGTAATTACCATCTTACTCAGAGGCATATCATCTTCAGACCCTAACAAACAGAATAGACTTGGGATGATTGTTAGAATCTAAACTGGAACATGAAATGTTGTTCAGGCCACATCTGCCTACAGCAGCCTCCTTCTTACAATTGCCATAAAATAAAAACCAACCCAACCCAACCCAACCCAACCCAAACCAACCCAAACGAACCCAAACCAACCCAATCAATCCAAACCAATCACATCTCAAGAAAATCAGACTTCAGTTTGCCAGATTCCTGGACATCAGAAGACAGACTGTAATGTTGTGTTCTCTCCCTTTTAATGGCTGTACCTGAGCTGGATTTTCCTCACTGCCTTCATATGACAATGGCACAATTCTTCCCCTCTATTGAAGGTTCTCTTCTATCCCCACCTGGGTACCAGGAACAGCCTAGAAGACCTAAGCTGTATGCTATTCATCAACCATAAGGCACAAACCCTCCTTCGTCCTATGGCAACTGTAGGAAGGGAGCCTGCTCTGCCTTGCGGACCTCAACACTCATGAGAGCACTTGCCATGCTGCTCTCTATGGCACTGATAACTTTTAAAATTAATTTCTTACCCAAAAGTACATTACACCTCAGTATTATTACACTTGAGACTCAAAACCAGAATAGCTTCGACGACCAAAGTTATGGAGATTTCAAAGGCAAACACAATGTGAGCCAAGCTACTGAAAACAATCTCAACATCAATTTAAACCTTTGACATTATTACTCCCCCACATTACATTTACAGGGAAAGAAGTAATTTGAAACAGGAGCAGTGTATCCCAAAGTTAATTTTCCTCACGGCATGGGTACATCACAGTGTGTCATTGATTATGACTATATACGTTGAAGGATCATTACATTAGATGAAGTTTACCAGGGAAGCATAACCAATGACATACATATGTATCAAATACATATGGTGAAATTTATATAAGGAAAGGACTCACTTGATTATACACACCATCTATTGTCTGTCCACTGGGGACCCAGAAAGTTGGTGGTGTTGTTCAAAGGCAGGAGAGATCAACAGCTGACAGTATTAGTTCCAGTCCATAACAGAAGGCACACCAGGTACTGTTGATTCATGACTTACCTCAGCAGTCAGGTGGAGAGGCAATTCAAGCGTCCTTCACCCTTTTGTTTTCTGGGAGGACCTTCAATGCACTGGATGATGCTACCCTCATTGGACAAAGGGAGCTACTTACTCAGCTCATCAGTTTAAATGCTACATTCTTTTGAAATTACATTCACATGCATGTTAAACAATGACCATTTATTGACCCAGTGTTCTGGATGTCAGTTGACCCAGATAAGTTGACAGATAACATCAATTGTCCATGACGTGACATCCAAAGCTTTAATGGAGTCATGCTTTGTGCTGAGCTAAATACTCACCAAATGAGGTCACTTCTAAAGATTAACTGGTAAATGTTTCCAAACCCTTTTCACTGTGTGTTGGTGGGAGGGGAGGAGAGGTGCATGCATGAGCACGCTTGTGTGTGTGTGTGTGTGTGTGTGTGTGTGTGTGTGTGTGTGTGTGGCGTGCATGCATGCACGTAGGCCAGAGGAGAGTCTCAGGAGGATACTCAGGTCCATCCACCTTATTTATTTGGTTTTTGTTTGTTTTGTTTTTGTGTTTGGTTGGATTTTTTGAGATAGGAACTCTTCATTGGCTCCTTTACAAAGATTACTTTTTTTAAAATTTATTCTGTTATTTTATGTTTGTGTATGTATGTGGGCATGCATGCTATGGTGCATGTGTGGAGATGAGAGGACAATGGGTTTGGAGCTGGGTCTTTTATTTTCTATTGTGTGGCTTCCAGGGATTGAATTAATATCTTCAGGCTCGGGGCCAGGTATCCTTACCCTCTGATCCATCTCAATGGCCTTTCATTGGCCCTTTAATTTTAGCTTGCCAACTAGCTTACCTTCTCAACTCCCAGGGTCACAAAGTAAGCTGACAAAGATCTGCCAAAACCTTCAGCGGCAGACCCAGCCTCCCTAGGCTCCCTACGGAGCAGTTAACCCTTTCCACTCAATGCTATTGAATAATCAAGAGTGTTGCTCTGTGATTTGTTCTACGTCATGTTTGCCTCAGGCGTTTTCCAGTTTACCAGTCCAGTGCTGATATTACCAGTGTGCACCACCACAACCCAACTCTTTGCACCAGTACTAGGGTCTGAACTCAGGTCTTTGCGCTTGCCCGGCAAGCAGTATATGAACTGAGTCATCTTTCTAAGCCTAACTCTTGATGATTCATAATGGAAAACTGACAAGCTGGGTTCTTGCTTTCCAGAAAAATGTGCCCATGTTGCCTATCTGAATTTTGGAGGTATTTTCAAATTGTTTGTGTAGGACAAATCACAGTGACCAAATCTTACATTATTCAATGATATTGAAGGAAAACTATGGTAACCGTGACTGCCTCTGATTATTTGTGTTGAGAATTGAAGAATGTTACCCTCTGTGCATGCCCAGGGTGAGTTCCTGTTGCTGGACACAGTCCTTGCACTTCTAACAAGCATTGGGCGTGATTGGCAATACTGTAGAAAGCAGCAACAGGCTGAGAGACAGAAGGGAAGTCAAGAATGATATCAGTAGTCTCCACGGGGATTCATCTTAAAGCCTGCCATCTTGTCAACATCGTTTCAACCAGACAGCTGAAGCTTTCACCAAGCATTGCACATTTGACCCCATTTGGCTTGCCACTTTAAGCTGTGCCTTATTCTAAATGGAAGGGCTGACCCTCTGAGAAGCCACCGTCTGAATCGGAGTTTGGTTCGTCACCAAGTTCAAGATGATTATCTGAAGTTTGTTTGAACCTCGAGGGAGAATAAAATTGAACTGAAAAAAGAAAATCTCACCCGAGCAAATTTCTCCAGTGATTTTTGGCCTTTCAGCTTCTGCTTAGAAATGACATGAAAGCAGCTTTTGTCCCTCTGGCCATCTGGGACTAGACTGTAGATTCTCCATGTATCATCTGCCATTCCGGTGAGAATTGAGCAGCTGAGAAATAGTCAATCATTTTTGAAATAAGAAGCAAGATTCAGAGTTTAATCTCAGACATACACATTGTTTACTTATGCTTTTAAATGGATACTGTCACACTCAACATTTTGTGCATGTCCACTCTTATGAACTAGTGTTTTACTAATAAAACATCCACAGCTAAAGCTAATAAAATTAATAGTTTCAGAAGTCAATAGGTAAGGTAGAGAGGCAGCTCAGCAGTCAAGAGAATATACTTCTCCTGCAGAAGACCTGGGTTTGGCTGTCAGCACCTGTGTCTGGTGGCTCATAACTGCCTTTAACTCCAGCTCCCAAGAGCTGGACTCTTCTGGACTCTACAGGCCCTGCACTCACATGTGTGTGCTTCCACACACATGGATTCTCATGTACGTATGACTAAAAACAAAATACATATGTTGAAAAAAGAAGAGTCAATAAGAACATAAACTTAGATGGGCTTAAAGTTTGGCTTTTATTGACCAGGAAGAAGTTAATCTCTTAGAGCTTCAGTTTATTTACCTTGAAAATATATTTGTCAGTGTCTCCTATACAGGCATAAACTGAACATCATGTAGCAGCCTCTAAACACAGTGTCTAGATCATGATACCTTTTCCAAACACAGTAATAATTTCTATCACAATGAAACACCTACACAGTAGATGTGTAATACCTGCTGTTATTTTACAAACTAGCTTACGTCATGTTTGCCAACATTCTTTCTAAATCAAGAAAAAATGTTGAAAACAATAATTATAGAAAGTCTGTGATGCCTTACTGGGGATTTATTTTACTATACATTACTGTTTACTATATGTGTTTGCAAGAGAGAAATTGTGTGTTTATTTTCTTCACTCTTTATTAGTCACCGTGCCACTCCAGTAGCCAGGATTTTTAAAATTTGTAATAACTTTAAAAGAATATTTAAAAGATGATAATTTTAACAATAAAAAATGAAGTTCTTAACTTTAAGTTTGGAGGTTATCTGAGTTTAATGTTCTGATCATCAAGTTAGGGCCTTATAAAATGAAGAAGCATTGTGATTCTTTGAATTACACACAGCTATAACAGGAGTGACTAACAGATAGGTCCAAGGAAGCAGCAGAGATTGGAGTAGTATTCAGCTAGGTAAGAGTGGCATTCGTGAACCCAAATGTACCAACTAAGATGGGATAGTACAGCCTCATGTCCAAGCCAATAGCAAAACAGGAGTGGGTCAGTGGGTCAGTGGGTCAGTGGGTTGGTTTTCTTTCCAGCAGTGTATGTAGAACATTATGATGCAAATCCTTCCCCCACATTGTGCAAATTTTTATGTCTGTATTTCATTTAAAGTTTTCATTTTATTACCATTGTGGTCTTTCTATCTCTCTCCTTCTCTTTTTCTCTCAAGCATTCTCTCTATCTGTGAATGTAAATGTAGAAACATGAATGCCATAGAGTTTTCGCCCACTGAACCATCTGACTCTCCTATCTCTGTATTCATATTGGTGGTTCTAAACACATAAATATATTTGTGTGTGTATACATATACATACACACATATATAAAATGCTTCAACTTAATTTAACGCATCTATCAATGAAGTGAGAAGTCATCAAATATTTCGAATAAGAAATACTAATTTTAAGTAAAGAATGCTAATTTTCATATGACAAGGGAAGGAAGCAGAATCTATGTTATCAGATTAAAATATACTATGTCTGATGTTGTGAATGAGGAAACACATACAAAGTTGACTCTGAAAATTGTATTTTCAAAACACTTAGAACAAAGGTATTGAACTAATTACTTATTGGGAGGGTTACAGTGAATAAAACTACCTATATAAATTAGAGGTAGTTTAAAGTATAGCCCATTCCCTTTTCAGTCACAGAGGGTGCTGGCGCCTTCAGTGAAGAACTTGATTTCTTTGTATCAGAGTCTGTGCTGCCCACTTTTCTGTGTCTTCATTAGAAAACCGGAAGATTCCAAAATAAAGTGCTAGAAACTCTTTTAAATTCCCTGTCAAAAGAAAAGTCCCTGTAATTAGAGACTGGTAATTATGTATTCCTCGTCCTCCGCAAACACCAACCTTCATCGGAAAATAACACAGTAGATGCTTTGATTGTTTTAGTTCCCCACAAACAGGCATTTAATTTCTTCAAAGAAAAAAAAGAACATGTTTTTCTCCCTCAAGTTGACTCATTAAACGCAGTAGCAATCAGCTATGTAACCAGCTATGGAGACGAAGGCAGTGGTGAGATTTGGCCCACTTGCTGTGCACATGCATCTATTTCTGCATTGAACTACAGGGCTCATGCTAGGGATGGTCATCATGAATAGGGCCATAAGGAGGGTGGCATGAAACTGCATGTAGTAGATGTGACTGAAATACTGAAAGAATGCCCCATGGTTTTGTTGTTGTTGTTGTTGTTGTTGTTGTTGTTCCTCTTCTTTGGTGTGTGTATTTTCTCCGATTCACCTTTATTTTCATTTGTGTATGTGTTCATGTATGTGCAGGTGAGCTTGCATATATATGGAGGCCAAAAGTCCACGATGGATGCCTTACTCAGCCAGTTGCTTCTGCGCCTTTTGTACTTTTCTATTCATTTATCTTTCATTTATTATATATGTATGGTGTATTCGTGTGTATATGTGGGGTATATGTGCAGGTATATGTGTATGCACACACGCAAAGAAGCAAGGGTGATGTCATGTGTGTTCATCTCTAGCTCTCCCCCATTATTTTTCTTTTGAGACAGAGTGTCTCACTGAACCCAGAACTCTCTGATTTGGCCTTACTTGCTGGCCAGAGGTCTCTGGGGGAATCTACCTGTGTCAGCTTTCCCAGCACTGAGATCACTGACACATCTCGCCACCCAGCTAGACGTTTTACATAGCTGTAGAAGATATAAATCCGTACACCCTCATGGCAAGCACTTTACCTACTGAGCCAGATCCCCAACATATGTTGCTGGGAATTTGGAAAGCCATTTGTCATCTCCTGCTGACGTCGGTTTTATACTTGGTGCTCCACCCCTGTTCCCACCCCTAGACACTACACCTCTATCCATCCCCTGGATTTGTAAAAAAGTCTCTCTCCCATGACCTGAGGAGAATCAAGTGGCCATAAAGCTTTGGAAGATTTGCAGTAATTTCCTCATTCACCTGTTCAAAGGAAGGTGCCTACATTCTACAGCAAAACGATTTGCTCGTATTCTTCACAAGCAGTTCTGTACTGGTCTTGCTGATCTTCACAACTGCATTGCCTTGTGGGTAATTATTTATTTTTTGACTCCTTAAGAAAGCATTCAAAACAGTATCCCATTTCACTTTGTGTCTTCCTGATGGGCCTGCTGGTTTACAGTTCATTTCCCACTTACATCGGTGTTGTTTCTCAGACTACTTCCACGAGCACTGGACAATGAGATATTTGAAAGTTAAAAAAATGAAAGAGACTGATTCAGTGGTAATGAAAGCCTCTCTGGATATTTTATTCTTTTTACTTCTCAGTATATTGTTTTCTCAGAAGGGGATTGTTGTCTTACCTCTCAGGGAAAGGTAGCTGACTTTTAAACAATGACAAACTCCAATAATCTTTAACATTCACGTGTGTTAGCCCATGCTACTCATTTAGTGTCCAATGTCTGGCATGCTCTCTAGTTACTGTCATAGCACTGTGAACACAGAGGCAAAGGCCATGGCCATTAGGAAACACAGTGAATGGTCATAGATTTCACAGGACTAAATGGCTTACACTTTCCTAAAATTGTCCAGAGGAAGATCCTGTTCATATGATGTGGGAGCTTCATGCCGAAGTCCTTTGCACACACTCCTGTAATTCTTTTCATTTTACGGCCCTAATGTGCACTGAGTTGCTTTAGGTGAGACTCTGCAATACTTTTGACACTAGATATCTTGACATCTCCTCTTCATCTCTTCTCTTGATGAGAGTTCAAGTTCTCGCCTGACCTCCGACTGAGATGAAGAGATTGTTGTCACCTTAGGTTTTGGATAGTCTTCCAATGGCCTCCAACACCCCCCCACACACACACAGCTTGGGTCACCGTTAGAAACCATCATTCTCTTCCCCATGCTTCTGCTTTGAAAGGAGAGTTGTGGCTTGGAAAAGTTAAAATCCCTTGTCTAAAACTTAGAAAGTGACACTCTTAATGTCAGCTATATGGCCATTTTCTTTTCCTGGAAAATAGATCATTATAGAACATATGGAAGTAATCAGTTAGAAACAGCAACAGCAGCAGCAGCAGCAATACCACCACCAAGGCTCAAATTTAACCAAAGATTTTTGAGTCAACAAAATAAATATAGAAAGTTTAAGTAAAAGAATTTTTCAACTTAGAAAAGGAGGTTTATTATCATAGGTCTAAAAATTTTTTCCCTAAATTTGTACAGAGGCTGTAATATATATATATATATATATATATATATATATATATATATATATATATATCTTCCATTATAATCCAGCTTTGTTGTCCTGAGCCATCTTCCTCTCTCTAGCAACCAAAGGGCTATTAACTTCCTGTGAAAATTTGAAGTGTCCTAAATACCAGATTCTGTGAACAGCACATACTACACATTAAAGGAAACTTCAACAACTCAATGCGCAACCTTCAGATCTTCCCACAAGGGAATGATAATTGACAGAATTAATGAGAGTGTTCGATTACACACAGAGCAATTTTCATCGCGGGTGGAGCACGCCACTAGCCACGAGTTGCATTGTAATGGAAGTCCTCGCAGAAGGAGCGCAGGCTCTTGATTTATTGAAACTAATCTCGAAATGGTGGTACTAGACCTGCTGACTACTGTAGAAATAATTTACAAACATTAATTGCAGGAAAGAGTGGAGCCATTTGCTTCAAAGAGCCCATCAGCAAGCTGTCCTTCCTGTTTTATCAGTAGGCAAAGCTGAGAGCGAATAACAGATGGAAGTGTCCCTCCGTGGCGGCACAGAGCACTGGTGAAATATAGCACAATCTTCCTCCGGTGCGTTATGCTTTTAACAGTGGAAGATCAGAAGCAGAAGAGTGCAAGCGAGGATGAATGACTCTGCCGGATGAAACATCCCTTTCTTCTGGGAAGATTCCTACAGCAGATTGAGCTCAGGCTGCTGATCTCAGAAGCTTGATACAGTGTCATTACCAAAATTCATCTGGAAGAGTCTCGGCGAAAGGGATAAAACCTCAGAAGACCAAGGTGAATCTGAGGCCTGTTCTGCTCTCTTAATGGGTGGTTAAATTCTGCTTCCATGAATAAGCATGGGAGACACCACAAAAACCACAGAGAAGGCTGCAGTAGACAGCAGTATGTGGTACTCATTTATAACCTGTCAAAAGTGCCTCACGGTGGTAACTAGAGTGTATGAGTGTGTGTGTGTGTGTGTGTGTGTGTGTGTGTGTGTGTGTATCTTAGGTATCTGAATGTGTGCCTACAATCCCTCCTGCATCTGTTATGTGTATGATCACATTGAAAAAGGTGATTACTAGAGTCTGGATAGCTGGGTGGAGAGAATGCTCTTTTCCTAATGGAAAAATCTATCAGCCCAAAGTCAGTGACTATTATTACCCAGCTTTTAGACAGTAAGGTAGGAAGTGGTTCTCCATTCCACTAGATCTTTTATTCATGCCTAGTTCATTATCCCTTTTTATAGTAGCGGCTCTTAATGTTTTCCAGTCATCCAGGTTTCCTTTCTTCCTTCCTTTCTTTTTCTTTTCTTTTTTAAATTCTGCTTCTTTATTTGAAATTTGGGCATCACTATACAGCCTATCAAGATGGCAAGATTCTGGTCCTGGCTTCCTTTAATAAGCAATACTGTCTCCCCTTCTTCTTGGTTTATTCATGTTTCCTTTTTGTCCTGTGCTAAAGGGAAGATCTCTTTTTAGAGGTTAGTCTACATACATTGTTCTTAATTTGATCTCCATGCATTCCTTTATCAGTTTATCTGCTCAGTGACCGAAATGTGGAACTTGGTTTCCACTCTCATTGACTTCTGTTTGATTGTTACAATGCAAAAGAGGGCCTTACTTCCAAACCTGCATTATCTTTCAAACTACTAACCCTTCTAGGGATAGAAAATTCCTTCAAAGATTAGTCTATGTTTCCAGCCATTTTTTTCCACTTAATTTAATCCTCTCTTTATGGGAGTCTCATTTTTCTTCTTGGCCACTCTGAAATTTTCCACTGAAAGCATCCAGCTCCTGTCCATTGACTGCAATTGTGATGGCGTTAAACCATTTGGCATTGAACCGCCTTTCCCACCCAGGGTATTCAGGTCTTGGCAGGAGGTAGGGCATCATGTATAAGCATGACCAGATCCGACGCACTCCTCTCCACGCAGACAGCGAGGTTACAGACGCACAGTCTTGCCTTGGCAGGAAGGTGGTTCCATCTGGGATTAGAAGAGAAATTATTCCGAGAAACACAGTAGAATCCACAGCAAAAATGGTTGGAAGCAGGTTGATGGTGCTTGTTGTGGAATTTATAGTGTTCCAAATACAGCACTTCCTGCTGTCTGATCTGTCTTAACTTTTATCTACCTCTTTCTAACGTCTACATAATTCTGTGAACTAACTAGTACCTTTATTGCAACTCACCCCTTCTCTTCATTATATCATGTTTGGTCTAAAGTCTCTTGAGTTAGGCACCTCACTGATACAAAAACTGGTACATGGGTTGTGCATCCAAGTACGGAAACTGTAGGAGAAATGGCATGAGACGTGAGGGTAAGCGAGTGATTTTAGACTGGGAAGGGACACCATGACACACCGTGCATGTGACGGGGAAGGGAAGATTGAATAAGGTCTGTCTGTGGTCTCTGAAATAAAATGTGCCCTTGGAGTAAAATATCTATTGGAGGCAAGGCGTTTGGGAAAACCAAGTCACCACTGTCATTACACAGATTAAAGATTTATAGGGTTTCAGAGGGATAACCTAAGAACAATAAACAACTGGAAAGTGAGTAATTAAGTTTATTATCTCAAAATTCCTCAGTGCCGCAAACACAGAACCTGAGGAATGCTAACAGCATTGGGAATCTCCGTGGTCTCCGCGTCTGTTAACTTCTGCACAGTTAAAAAGCTTTTCTCAGAGATTAATATCAACGTTGTCAAATTAATCTGTGTCCTGCTGGTGCTATCTCATAGATGGGACAGTGAAGGCAAATGTGAGGGACCCTAACCCTCAGAGTCACATCCTGTGAGTGATTCCTGAATCAGGGAGCAACTCAGACGCATGGCCCATCCCCCGTTGCTGTGCCAGGCTGTGTGGCTCTAAGAGGCCAACTGCATTTTTCTATTTTAGTTTCGTTCAGCGACGACTTCACATCGATGACAGAGGGACTTCGAATGTTTCAAATCAGAGATCCCCTGTCCTCCTTTGCTGAACAGTGGGCTGTAAAGCATTTTTAAATTTTATCTATGCTTGGGAACATCAGAATACGCCCTTCTTTCTTTGATGGGTATATTTTCCGACTGAAAGACTATGTTCCCCTTTCTTGGGGAGCTCTTGCTTAAATGTGAAATAGTTTGAACACTTGATCACCAGCTGATTTTGTTGCTTTGAGAAGCCCTGGAAAGGTCAAGAAGTAGCACCTACCCAGAGTAAAGGTTGTTACATGATCTCTCTCTCTCCCTCCCTCCTTCCCTTTCCCTCTTCACTCCCCCTCCCTTCCTCTTCCTTTCCCTCTCCACTCTCCCTTCCTCTCCACTCCCCCTCCCTCTCCTCTCCCCCTCCTTCTCCCCCTCCCACCCTCTCTCCCTGCCCCCTCCCCCTCTCTCCCATCTCTACCCCTTCCTCCCTCTCTCTCTCTCTCCTCCTCTTCCCTCTTCTCCTCTCCCTCCCCTCCCCTTCTTCTTGCCAAGAGTTGAAGACTTAATTTCCAGACTCACCTGCTGGCTATCATGTAGCCCCCTTATATGAGCTGTATCTCCTTAGATCCTGGGTTGAAATAAATCCTTACTTTTTATTTCTTAATTGAGTGTTTTATCACAGAGATGGGTAAAGAAATTAATGTATAGGTGAACTGTATAAGGGAAAATCAGCTCATCCTGAGACTGTTCTTCATCTGTCCCACCACCTTCAGGTTTTTAACTAGTGGGCAGATCCCAACCTGTCAGAGAGAGTCAGTAGCATTGTAAAAGCTTGCTGGAGAGATTCTTTTCATTTATAACAAAAGTGGGAGCTATGTGTAAGAATAATAGTGATTTCTAAGCGTGGTTGACCTTGGGCATATCTCAGTGTCCAACTTTACAAGGGAGTTAGTTTTTCTGAGATTTCACAATGAAAGTTTTAGGCAGAATGGCAGGAGGGAGTCATATCATGGTGGCTTAGTTCTTGACTAGAGGCTAGATTCAATGGTGGCTTTGGACAAGAAAGCTGTGATGCTAGGAATCCTTCAAAATGTGCAGTTCATTAGAGAAGGATATTTTCTGAGGCAAAATAACATTCAAACTATCCTCCTTTTATTTGGTCCCAAGAGATCAGGAGGATGTCCTAACCAAGGTTTTGGGAAATATATTGGTGGAGAGAGGAGCACAGCTTTGAACAAGACTTGAGCTCCTCTTCTTACCCTGGTGGCAGATGCTTCTGTTGAAGTTCTGTGATGGCATTGAGGAAGGACCATTCCAGGTAGCAGTGGCCAACAGGTGTCACCCACAGGTAAGCAATACAATTGCTGTGGTCATCAGAGCAGGGCAAGCCCTTCTTCCTTAAGCTCTGAAATGCAGGAATATATTTTGGTCATCATCAGTTCCTTCACTGAAAGAGGTGAGAGTAAATAGTCCTTTCTGAAATGCATTATAGAAAATGCTTTGCCCGTGGGAAGCAGAGGTCTTACCCAGGTCACTGTGACAGGAGGTTGAGCACTCACAGTCAATTTTCAGATGTGAGTTACACCCATGGGAAGAATTCTTTGACCATGGACTCCACACTAAGAGCGCTGTGTGTGCAGTCTATCTTCCTCCCCGCCTTCAGCAAGGGATCTCTGGCTATTTACTATCATTGCAGATGAACAGCCTTTAATGTGGCCAGCCTATTCTTTGCTCTGGATTTATGCACAACAGATGTGACATGCTGTCCTTGTAGAGCAGGCATTCTAAAGAGCGGACGCTCCTTTAGACAAGTGATCAGGCAAGCATCATACTCAGAGATATCACATCCTAAGGGTAATGTGCTTTTAGGGGTCAACATTCTCATAAACATGCTCAAGTACCAAACGTTATTGTTTTGACTTTGTGACCAAAATAGACTGCTTACATTTCAGGTCATGTACCTAAAATATGTCCTAGATCTGGCTACTCAGACATTTCATGGAAGCACTGGTCCCTGTGTGAACAGAATGCAACAGAATGCTAACAAAATGAAAAGAAACCGAAAGACTCTAGATCCTGAAAATACATACAGCAAACATGACCCGGGGAATGGAAATGATCCAAGATTTGGGATATTGTTTATTTTTATTTATATGAGTACACTGTAGCTGTCTTCAGACACACACCAGAAGAGAGCATCGGATACTACTACAGATGGTAGTAAGCCACCAGGTGGTTACTGGGAATTGAACTCAGGACCTCTGCAAGAGCAGTCAGTGCTCTTAACCACTTATCAGTCTCTCCAGCCTTTGGGATGTTGTTAAAGCCTGACTCTGAGCTACTCTGATTCTAGTAGCCCTGAGAAAAGCTACAGTCTTTACTGATCAGAACAACAAATCGTACTTTAGGTTATTAATTAAATTTTGATCTTCGTTGGTCTCTAGATAATTGAGTGCTGCAATTTTTCTGCCTTTATGACTGGAATAGGTCTCTTAAGCAATTGGAAGAGTTTTCATCTGGGTCCCTGGGCCATGGAGGTATCTGATGTAATGGTATCTGTAATGGTATCCGATGCTCTCTTCTGGTGTGTGTCTGAAGACAGCTACAGTGTATTCATATAAATAAAAATAAACAATATCCCAAATCTTGGATCATTTCCATTCCCTGGGTCATGTTTGCTGTATGTATTTTCATGATGAGAGCCATTCCCACATTCTAAAGGCCCGAATCCAAAGCAAATGACAGCTATAGGTGAATGTAAAACAAAAGCTGTTGCTTTGAGCGCTCAAGATTCTGATTTGCTGATTCGTCCCATTTTTCTATTTCAACCATGTAGAGTTTTCAGGGTTTTAGGTTGGGTAGAGCTCTAGGGAGAAACACTTGCCCAGCACATGTAAAGTCCTGGATTTGACTCCCTGCTCCACAGCAAACAAACAAACACCAGGTTATCAAAGAATACAAAGAAGCTTGGAGGATGTAAAAATACTGAATGTAGCTGGGCAGTGGTGACATATGCATTTAATACCAGTACTTGGGAGGCAGAGGCAGGCGGATTTCTGAGTTTGAGGCCAGCCTTGTCTACAGAATGTGTTCCAGGACAGCCAGGGCTACACAGAGAAACCCTGTCTTGAAAAAACAAACAAACAAACAAACAAAACCCCAACAACAACAACTAATCCCCCCAAAAAACAAAAACAAACAAACAAAAAATACTGAACGTTATAAAGCAGATCCCAGATGTCCATTTAACAAACTCATACTCAGTATCACCCAAGATCAAAGTTCACATGACGGCTGCCCTATCTTTAGAACAATGAGTCAAGCTCATGGTTTGAAGCCAGGAGCTGTGGTTAGATATTTAAAGGCTTCACCAGCTGCAGTGGGAGTGTGACAGGAGGGTGGCAAGATAAGGTAACAAGTCTGGCCGTATTCCAAGTAAGAGTTCATTGTGTGGGTTTAGGGGCAGGGAATGCTGTGGGATGTATAGGAGGGGTATGAATGGACTACAGATTATCGGGTGGTGACAGATTGATTGACAGTTGTTGGCAAGAAGCAATCGAGAAGGTAAAGTAGTGTGCTTGCATTTTTTTAACTTGCTCAGCAAGCTATATCTATGATCTATCATCTATCTATAATCTGTGTTTGTATACCATCTATAATTTATCATCTATTATCCGTCTACATATCATCTGTCATCTATCATCTTCTACTTAACCTATATCATCTATCATGCATCTACGCATTGACATATGTATTTTCAATTATCTACCTATAATACATATATCATTTCTCTTTTATTCTATCATCTATCATGCATGTATTTATCTATCATGACTATGATCATCAACATCATCTATCTATTCATATCTATCTGTCTTCTATTTATCTGTATGTATGTATCTATATATCTATGTATCTAAGTATCTATGTATCTATCTATGTTTCTATCTATCTATCTATCTATCTATCTATCTATCTATCTGTTGTGGATGGGCCTGGTGATGTTCTTGTGAACCAATCCCCTAATGAATAAAGGAGCCAATCGCTGGGCAAGTAGGAGGGACTTCTGGGTTGGACAGAAGGAGAGAGGAAACAGGAGAGAGTTAATCCTCTTAGAACCTGGACAGCAGAAGGGTAAGATGTAGCTGCTAGAGTTTCCCAGTATCAAGACAGTTCCGCAAGGACTTGCCACCAGAGGGATCAGATTTTAATAAGGCTTCCAAGATTAAGTTTTAGTTGTTGCACCCAGAGATTGAGTTACCATTGTTTCCAAACTACATTTATGTTGTGTTTTCCTTCATGCTGAGGCTCACCTGGGTTCAAGGGAGAAACGTACAGGTGGCCAGGCATGGGTTTGCCTGAGGTGCTCCACAAAGGCCGTGGGGGATTTGAAGCCTGGGATTGGCGTGGTAGTGACCTTGCAGCAACATGCAGGTTTCTTTCTTTCTTTCTTTCTTTCTTTCTTTCTTTCTTTCTTTCTTTCTTTCTTTCTCTCTTTCTTCCTTCCTTCCTTTCTTTCTTTCTTTCTTTTTTCTTTTTTCTTTTTTGGCTTTTTGAGACTGTTTCTCTGTATAGCCCTGGCTATCCTGGAACTCACTCTGTACACCAGGCTGGTCTCGAACTCAGAAATCCACCTGCCTCTGCCTCCCAAGTGCTGGGATTAAAGGCTAGGTTTCATTGTTAACATATCTTGCAGCACACTATGCCAGTGGGAACTTAGTGAGCCGGGTGGAGAGATTGTGGAGTTCAGAGTCAGAATCTCCGCGAGATAAAGACAGGTTGGCCATTGCCCACTAGTGCATTGCCATCCAGGCTGCCAGGGCCAAGAGTTAGAAGCTCAAGAACAGGAATGAGATGGCTCAGCCTTTTTAATATTTCCCTCAACATCTATGTATCTATGTATGTGTATATTGTATGTTTGTATCATCTATCTATCTATCTATCTATCTATCTATCTATCTATCATCTATTAATCATCAATTGACTAAAAAATGGGAACCTATGATCTTGTTCTTGTATTTAAGGAATGTGAAAGTTTTGTGAAGATGTTGAACAAGCATTCCTGTAAGGATAAAGTGTGGGAATGTTTAATGAAGAAATGAGTGTGGAGTTACTGGTCCATAAATGGGTTTACCGGGTACGTAAATAAGCTATTAGAGCCTCTACATATAAATCAATCCTGTGACGAAGAGTTGATAGATCAGCCTGCTGCAGAGGGTAAGCCAACGTTCTTTAGGGGAGACACGTGTAGCAAAGATTCACAGAACATGGTAGGCTTAAAGACAAAACAAGGCCATTCGAAAGGAGAGCACAGTTCAGGAGTTTTCATTTCTTAACAACTTGATTTATGGTAATCAAAACAAAAGAAGCAGAACATCCCGCAAATCTCCAAACAACCCAAATTCACTTGTGCTAGGATGAATTCCCCGCCTCCTAAAATCTCAGGTATTCAATGAGGTGATTCAAATAACATGCAAATTATTTCTTGTTTTTCAAGTTGACAATCTCCACTTCGGCCTCTTGGCTACTTTTCTGTGTGTAAAATTCAGTACGGGAAAATTGTCTTGCCAACTGCTTCACCTAGAAATATATTCCACAAGAATACTGGGAAAGGAGACACCGGAATTCTTCTCCTGATATATCCTCTGGTGACTGGTTCTGTTTCATAAGACATTTCATTTTCTTTAAAATACACTTTTATTTAAAAAAAAAAAGAATAAAATGAGGGTACAGAGTGTTTAACATGTTGGTTTCTTGTTGAAAGAAAGTCTTCAAAAGTTTAGATTCAACCACTTTTTATTGATTGGCTTAAAAGTACACATCAAGAAGATAAAAAAGTCAAAGGCAATGGATCTTACCAGACAGACTCATTTTTTTTTTCCCTCAGAATAAATATATGCATTTCCCAAACGAGACCACTTGGGGGCAGCATAGCGCAGAGCTAGCTTTTCACTCATCTCCCAGCGCAGTCTCTGTCAGTAATGTTAAGTCCCCACAAAGCAAGAACTTAGGTCGCGCTATCCGTGTCAGCAGAGCCTTTGTCAATGGTCATTCTATTTTTCTATTTTTTCACGTTCCTTTCTCCTGATCTTTTTTTTTTTGGGGGGGGGTGGGGGAGTGGGGGTGGGGGGTTCTTCATGAGTTAAGAGTTTTCAAACTTCTAGTAGCTTAATTAATAAGCTCGGAAATTAACTCAAAGCTGGCCCCGTGCCCTTTCTTGCTCAACCACATGGGCATGCTTGGGTAACTGTAGTTATTTACACTTGGCATCCAACCGACTCCATGAGTTGCATTGCTTCCCCCCCTGTATGAGTATCCAGGCTATTAAATTAAACAGGTTAATGTAGCTACAGCGCCTCACCCCCCACCATCCCCACGGCTCTAGTAAATCTGCCACCTGTTTATTTCCATAAAAATTCAATTATAGCGCCGGCGGTTATTCTTCTTATGTGAGCAATTAACTTCAAGCAGTTTCCAGCCAAAGAGAAAGGCCAGGCCGGCCGGCCCTTCCTTCCTTTGATTCCTTCAGCCCTTGGTTGTTTCTTTTGTTAGGTGACTGCGCAACCATCAAACCACTGAAAAATGAAACGAACGAACTGGACTACCGGGCACTCTCATGCCAACAAAGCAACAAAAAAACTGAAAAATCACTAACAACCCTTTGCTTCCCTCTTGTGTTCTGAGTGCGGAGGCAGGGGAGGTGGAGGGCAGTGGACAGCCCCCTGGGCAGCCCGGAGCGCACAGTTCTCCCTACCACAGACCAGCGTGAAGAAGGGGTTGCTTTAAACAAGGCTCTTCTCCCTTCTTTATCATTGTAGAAAATGCAACCGTGCAGGGAAACCTTGGCCAAACACCACAGCATCCTGGCTGAAGCAGCAACACAATTGTGGAAAGATAAAAAAAAAACAAAAAAACACAAAGACAAAAAACCACGATGGCCTGTGCGTCCCAGCAGCTGCTGATAGGAAGGAAGAAGGTGGTGAGAAGCAGGTGCACTTCTTTGTCTCTGGGAGAGGAATCGGTCTTTAGTTCCAAGCTGCAGGCTGCAAATGCCTGTGTTTTCCTTTTGATTGTTTCTTTTTCTTCTTCTTAAATGTCTGCTTTTTCCCTGCCATATTTCTTTTCCTTCTCACAAACAGTCCATGAATAAAAAGAAAAGGGCTAAATCGTAATCTGATTATTTCCTACAGGATCTAATTACTCAGCGCTGTTTTGAGTTCTTGTTTTCCTTTATATACGGTGGTGGTGGATATTGACAATTTTTTAAGAAGTAAAATTAAATTCTTAGTAAGTATTGCATACAATACACACACACACACACACACACACACACTCACATATATATCATCTACTATTATTATTTTGTTAAATAGACATGGTAGGTAAATGCTCCTAAGGGGTTTTTGTTGTTGTTTGTTTTTGGCTTTTTGTTTTTGTAGAAGATAATGCTTAGCACAGAGGCCCCACAACTGGCCAACTTGTAGAGAACAGGAGAGTGTGGAGTACTCAGGTCCAAATGAGATATCTCCTTTATTACCTATCCACAGCCCCCTTCTCCCACCCAAGGCTCAGAGATCATCCCAGATGAAGGGGAAGAGACAACATGCTCCAGGGTAGTGGACATATACAGCAAACAGCGTTGTTCGCAGGGTGTGACGTGGTCCTTGCACGCAGGGACTCAAAGTGGCCAGGCAGTGACTACATGCTTAAGGCTGGCACAAGATCCAGTCAGCTAGAATCCCAGCATGGAGTGGGGAGGCCTCCTGAAGCCCACTCCTAGCTGAAGCGCTATTGGAAGTTGCTGGTGTCTGGCAGCGCAGGAATCAGTTATCTTCAGGAATGTGATCCTAGAGAGGCCGTCCCGACTCCAGCAGCATACCCCACACCCACCTGCACACAGGCAGCACTAAGTGCACCCAGGGTGACAGAAAACAAAGCATAGGAGGTTGGGAGGAAAGATGGTGGGCAGGGTAAGGGGGAGGTTTGGAGGAGAGGGCCTAGGGATAGAGTTGATCAAAATATATGGAATTCTCCATAAAAACGTAATTTAACCAATTGGGCTCATAGGATCATTAATTAAACCATTCCCCAGTTTCAGATTAAAATAAAATTTCCATATGCAAGTTAGTACTCAGTGCTCTCAATTTATTGCGGATGAAATCAGAAAATCAGAGGAAAGTCAGATAAGCTTTGCTGAGGTAATGGTGCTCAGGGCAGGGCGACTCTAGGTCCTAAAGCAAGGGCCGGTGGGTGGGCTGGGTGCCTGGGCTGGGTGCCTGGGCTGAGTGCAGGGCTCTGGCTTTGCTTCCAAATGGTCACAAGCCTAGTCGGTCCCTAGTGCTGCTGGGTATCCTGTCATGTGCCAGCCATTCTTAAAGCACAGGGAGTGAGGGTAAAAACAGCCCCATCCTTTCTTCCTGTGCATAAAGATGCCCTGTGTCTGCTCACCAGCGTTCAGAGACCAATGGGGTAGATATGTGCATAAGGTGTTCTTTGAAGTCATCCTGTCATGGGGAGGAAAAGACACAGCCTAATTGAATTTAATCTTCTTTTAAATGGCTACTCAAAGGAGAGGCTCTGTGAGACGTTCAAAAGGGCCTGCATAAATCCTCCCAGGATTTATGATGATGATGATGATGATGATGATGATGATGATGATGATGATGATGATGGAGTGCCCCTACCATGGGCTAAAGTGTAGTGATGGACGAGGAGGAGGGGACTCTGGAATCCCTGTTTCATCCTGATAGGGCTGATGAAGCTTTAATGAGGAACAGCCAATGTTCTGGTGGCCCCAAGACCACATCCTCTTGCTGTCAAATGGACTCAAGTCCCCGGTCTTGGAAACTGTCCCTTTCCTATCTTCAGATGTCCTCACGAACCCTTTTGCTTTTCAGTTCAAAGGAGACATTAAAACGGGGCGTTGACTTTGCATCCTTAGTCTTGGGCAGATGCCTAATTTCCATAGCTTCCCTGCCTCCTGAAGAGTTTCAGGCTTTCTGCTGTCTGCCAAAAATGGAGCAAATGTATGGCATGGTGCTTTGAAGTCTGAGTTAAAGCAAAACTAAACAGTCCATGTTTATCTGATCAATTAAAGGCATTGCTTCCATTCTCGGCAGGGATGCTTCTCATTTAAGCAACATTCTATAGTCCTCAGGAAATTAACAGCAGACGCCCAGCTTAGGCAACAGGGGTTATGAAACAAAGAGATGCAGACAAGTGTGGGAAAATATACCCAGGCTCCAGCATACACTCCAGGATGAACAAGCTCCAGCACCGGGTGAGAAATGCTTTGGTATAGAATTAAATCTGCAGAAAAGCATGGAATACAACTGCCCAAAATAGAGGTTTGATTTAGAACATCCTTTATAGAGAGTGATCTACTTGACCCAGGGCCTTTGCTATGATGGATGCTTTCGATGTTTTGAAACTCATCTCCCAGATTGGAATGTGCACAGTTCATGTTGACTACAGTTGGTTAAGGGAGGACTACAACAGATAGCATCATGCTAAACAGAGTTTGGTATAGAGGTAAATTCAAAAGAACATCGATTAAAACTCTCGTGTAGGTTGCTGGGATGGCTCATTGGGGAGAGGTCACCAAACCTGCCTGATGACCCGAGTTAAATCCCTGGAATCCACATGATAGAAGAGGAGATTCAATTCCTGCAAGAGGGTCTCTGGTCTACAATGTGCACACATGCATGCACACAGATGTGCACACACACACACACACACACACACACACACACTCAGACACACAGAGACACATACAGACACACACAGAGACACACATACACATTTATAAACCAACATACAAAATAATTTCCGAACACTTTCCTTGGGGTTTATAGTGTTTCCAGTCAAACTCATAAACACCAGTCAATTTAAATGAGATAATTGGATCCTTCAGAGTCCCCTCCACGAACAGGCTCCTCCACTCTCTCTGGTAGGAGTTGAAATGCACCTGTGTGGTGAATGCTTTCCACTGTAGCTCATCCAGGGCCCACACGCATGACTTGGTGAGAAGGCGGGTGACTCTGTCTCCTGAGAAATCCCTCTAGGTCTGCTGGTCATCGTGTAAGTGGCTCAGGTTGCCCATCTGACAGCAGCAGGCTTGACTTAGGTGGCTTGTGGAGAATGGCCTTGTTTGCAGACATCACGGAGCTCACCCTCGAAACTCACAGATCTGTCTTCCGCGCTGCCTCTCGGTGAGAAAACTATTATACAGTCATACCGTATTTAGTGGATTTCAGTTCGATAGGCCACTTAGACCCTTATAAAATCACTTCCCTAGAGGTTCAAATTTCAAATACTTCTCTCTAGCTGTGACAGGGAAACTATGACAAAAATAAGCTCACCTGTATGACCCATTGTCCCCAACAAAGTTGCTCTTTTCCCCCAATTTGATTTTCTGCATCATTAATTTTATTCATCTATCTATCTCTATCAAGGTAGAGGATGCCTGTCTAGTTACTCAAATGGTAATGGCCTTTTAGCATGATTTATTTAATATTCTGTATTTCAGAGGTAATGGGAACAGAGACCTCTGTGGATATCTGTAGAAGAAAAATTACCCTGGCAAATTGTTTGATTTTTTTTTTAAAAAAATCAAACTATCTATCTATCTATCTATCTATCTATCTATCTATCTATCTACTTTTTAATTAAACAGATATTTAGAAGGATGGATGGGAGACCACAAATACTACACCTAAGAGAAAAGCAGTAAGTTTAGTGTTCTACATGCAATGCAGATACTTATAAATATGTTGGAATATATGCTTTCTATATGTGATGAACTGTAGGAGAATGGCTTTGCTTTAATGGCTTCTAACATAAAGCATAAGGAAAGAAGTGTAATTATCTGATTAGATCGGTACCTATTATATGTCTATATTTATGTATACCTGACCTATAACTGTGCCTGATTATGATTACTATGTGTGAATAAAAGAATTTTAAATGTTTAGAGAGATGAATATTAGTTGACTTGATCATTAGGCATTATTTATTTATGTGGGATTAGAATACTGAGCACTTACATTTGTGTATCTATATTTATACAAATATATGTATATATTTATATAAAAATATAAATTTATATATTTATGTAAATGTATTCTTAGAAAATCTAGTGACAATCTATTAGTTTTGAAATCTAATGTATGAGAGAGAGGGCAGTTGATATTTCTCTTTCTGAGTCTCACATCACTTAGTGTATTATCTTTCACTTATGTGGGATTTTTTTACAAATGATAGAACATCAATCATTTGTACATTTTTATCACTTTTCCTTTCCATTCATTCATTGATAGGCATCTAGATTGATTCGTTATATCAGCAGTGGACTTGGGAGGCCAAGCATGGAAGTTCATGCCTCTAACTACTCAGCACGATGAGCCTGAACCAGGAGTATTGATTGGTGAAGTTAGATGGGCTATGGTGAGACGCCGCCTCCAAACCCAAGGTCAGTATGGATTTGGGATATCGTCTTAAAACACTGATATCAGAATATGCAGTGACTTTTTGGATAATACTATAAAAGCACAGAAACCAGAGCCATAACAAACCAACTAAACAATGGAAAAACAAATAAACAGATAACAGAATGTATAGGTAACAAACAGAATAGAGTTTTTATTGGGGGAGAGATAATTCAACTGTGAAATTTAAGTATTTAGTATAATGAAATACACACACACACACACACACACACACATAGTTTTTCAGTAGGTAAAAATTATCCAGTGTTGCAGAAAGTAGTCTAGGGCCTGAAGTGAATCTAGGGAATAGCGTGAAGCTGAAGACAAATTTGCTAAGGTCAGGGTTCCTTCTTTGGGGGCCAGGGCCATCACCTCTATAAACCATATCTGAAATCTGAAAGGCTACTTAGCTTACAGGAGTCAGAGTGACACATGTCTCATCACAGAATAATTTAGCAATCCTTTGTTCATTGTAGCTGTGAACTATAAAAATCAGGACTGTTGATAGATAGTTGTTGTGGGGGAGATTATAGCCTTAGTGAGCAACTTGCAGAAGAAAACATTTCCTTGTTCAAGGTTTGAAGGCAGAGTCATCATGGCGGGAAACACATGGCAACAGTGCACTGAGGCTGCTGGTTAACTAGACTGGGTCCCCAGCCTATGCATTGCAATGGTACTTTCGGGAACTTTTCCCCTAGAAATGCTCAGAGATGTATTCTATGTATTCCCTACATGACTCAAAGCCCAGGTTGATGAAATTTGGCCACCATTGTGGGATCATCAGACTAACTGCTGGGTATCCAGCCCATTATAGTCAGGGTGAGCAATGATTACCAGTGGTTTACTTTTTAATTCCATTTACTCAAGTCTTGACTAGGATTATCCCAGGTCCTACTAGAGCAGTGGTTCTCAACTTTCCTAATGCTGCGACCCTTTAATACAGTTCCTCAAGTTGTGGTGACCCCTAACCATACATTATTTTTTGTTGCTTCTTCTCAATTGTAATTTTACTACTGTAAAATTGTAATGTTCATATCTGTGTTTTCTGATGGCCTTGTAAATTCTTGTGAAAGTGTCATTCAACCTCCCAGAGGAATCTCGACCCACAGGTTGAGAACTGCTGTGAAAGAGGAATGAATGGAATAGTACTCCGCCATTAAAAACAATGACTTCATGGAATTCTTAGACAGATGGATGGAACTAGAGAATATCATCCTGAGTGAGGCAACCCAAAAGAACACACATGGTATGCACTCAGCAATAAGTGGATATTAGCTCAAAAGCTAGGAATACCCAAGATACAATTCACAGACCATATGAAGCTCAAGAAGAAGGAAGACCAAAGTGTGGATGCTTCTGTCCTTCTTAGAAGAGGGAACAAAATACGGGAGGAAATATGGAGACAAATTATGAAGCAGAGACTGAAGGAAAGGATATGCAGAGACTGCTTCACTGGGGAATCCATCCCATATACAGACACCAAAACCAGATACTATTGCAGACGCCAAGAAGTGCTTGCTGACAGGAGCCTGATACGGCTGTTTCCTGAGAGGCTCTACCAGTGCCTGACAAATACAGAAGCAGATGCTTATAGCCAGCCATTGGATTGAGCATTGGGTCCTCAATGGAGGAGTTAGAGAAAGGGCTAAAGGAGATAAAGGTGTTTGCAATCCCATAGGAAGAACAATATAAACCAACCAGTACCCACAGAGCTCCCAAGGATTAAACCACCTGCCAAAGAGCACACATGGAGGGGCCTATGCTCCAGCCACATGTGTAAGAGAGGATGTCCTTGTCTGGTATCATTGGGAGGAGAGGCCCTTCCTTGATCTTGTGAAGGCTTGATGACCCAGTGTAGGGGAATGCCAGGGCAGGGAGGCAGGAGTGGATGGGTGGGTGAGGGAGCACCCTCATAAATGCAGGGGGAGAGGGAATGGGATGGGGGTTTCTGGAGGGGAATCTTGGACACAGGATAACATTTGAAATGTAAATAAATTAAACATCCAATGAAAAAGGAAAAAAGAAGAACAACAGGATGGTGGAAAGTATCCCAGCTATGGGTATTAAAACAGAGGAAAGGCAAGACTGAGGTAGTGTCTGGCAAATACTGTTTCCAGTCAGACCTGTCAGCTCAAGTTTGGACATGCCAAGGGGAAAAATGGAGAGATAAAGACGCCCTGGGCCTTCTCTGGTCTTATGAGAGAGCAAGTGATAATATAGCTAACTTCTCCTAGAATCAAAAAAAAAAAAAAAAAAAAAACCACACACTTGAGCAGGCTTTAGCTTCTGCTTGATCCAAATGAAACTATATCTTGTTATGGTTTATGAAAAAAATGTGAATGGAATTAAGTAATTTTGTAAATGTTCTCCAGCCACAGGCCACAATGTGTGGAAGGACAGGCCTGGTTCAGGTACAATAGCTATGGGCCGTGTAGTCCACCCTCACCCACTTACATTCTTGGCTTTTTAACCAAGATGAGTGGTAAACTGTTGGCTAAAACGTTCCTGTTGTTCACCTTTAGGATATCATTTGGCTTTCAGTTAGATTGCAAATTTTTCTTATTTTAATTTGTATGTATGTATAATGTATCTGTGTAAGAACATACCAATCACAGGAGCCCAACAGAGGCCAGAAAAGGATTTTTCCCTCCCTTGCAAGTAGAGTTACAAGTAGATGGGCTGCCCTATAAGGGTGCTGGGAATATAATTTGAGTTCTTACAAAAAGCAGCAGCTTCCATTTCTCTGGCCTCTGATTGCAAGATTTAGAAAATAGATTGTCAGGAAGTTATTGTATTTGGTGGGTTAGGTGTTTTAAATGCATTCTTTCATCTTATGATATTTAAGTAGATAATGGCCTTACTGGTATATACTAATGTTATATATATATATATATATATATATATATATATATATATATATACACACACACACACACACACACAAATATGCATCATGTCACACAGGAGCCTTATATTCCATTGGATACATTCAACTTTGCAAACATTAAAAGTCACATCTACTTCATCAGCTGGCTATTTTTCAGGACTCATAATGCAAGATAAAGTCCAGGGTTTGCCTGGGAGCTGTGTGTGATCTGTGTAGCTGAGCTAGGGCTATAAGACATGAGGAAGAGTATTGGACTTCAACATTTACAGTGTTTACGTGTACAAAGATGAAAATGGGGTGGGGCTGAGATGATGGTTTATCAGATAAGAGTGCTGGCTACACAGACAGGATACCCTGATTTCAAATTTCCCCCACACAAAGAGCCCAATGTGGCCATGATAACATGTATAAACCCAAGTATTGAACATGCCAGAAGTCATGTGATGGAGATAGAAAGGAAGGTAGGGCTGGTAGTTGGCAAGTAGCTAAAGACACAGTGAGAAACCCTGCCTCAGGGGAACAAGGCAGAGCATGGTAGAGCAGGCTACATGGCTCTGTTGGCCCCCATAGGCATTGCTGAATGCATGTACTCACACTCATATGCAAATACACCACACACACCCTTTCATACACACACACACACACACACACACACACACACACACACACACACACAAATAATTACTAAAGCTTGCTTTGTTCACCTTTGGGAAGATAGTTCCTCCTAATATGTGCGTATGATAGCCTCTATTATTTCTGATCTGATGAATGTGCAATTCATTGGCAGCACACCCCTGTTTTGATTTATTGAGCCATACCTCTCCATGTTTAAGCCTAGTTAGGGAAGGCTGATTGTAATTCCCAATTCCAGGGGTGAATAATATCAACCAGACAAACAGAGTCCCAGCAACCAGGATACATGACGCAGGCCTGCTCTCTGTTGGGATTATGAAGACTGAGGGGTGCCAGAACCAAGAAGATATTGCATCTCTTTTCAGTGGGGTAGGAAGGGCCTGTCTGGGAATTAAGTCAACACATTAATGGGCACTGAAACAGAAAGACAGAACATGACCACGCTCTCTGCCCTATTTCACAGCATATGTCTGAAGCTGCTACCACATCTGAAAATTTCAATTACATTCAACAGTAAATCCCTTTCTTTGCTTAAATCCAGTAGAGCTGGTATCCTGCTATTACAATAGAGAGGATTATAAAATATGGCGCTCCTTGTCTAGCCCTCTCTTGTGTGCTATGTGGGAACATATAAATGGGCATAAATTGAGATTAGAAGTACAATCAGGGGAGCAAGGGAGCCTTTAACCCAGTATTTTTTTTATTTTAAATTTAAATGCCATCATGTTAAATGTGCTTCGGAGTTAATGTTTGATATCTGTTCTGACCTATATCAGGGACTTAGAGGGCAAAAATGTAATTTTCCACTTCACTAGACTTAAGAAGGGTACAAAGAGAGTGCTTTTCCTATGAGAGACACCGAGGTTGAACTTTGACTTACCTGTTACAGGATACAGACTAAAACAGAACAGAGATTGCAAGGCTAGAAGGAAATTTCAGGCTCTAGTGGGAGCATGCATGTTCCTACAGGCACCATTCTTAACCCTATGCAGTAGGAAGAGATGGTAGGTTCTTTACTAATGTGCATGGCGGGAAACAGCACAAAGGGTTGGTTGCAGAGTCACTGTTCAGTAAAACTCCATGTCCCTCTGTATCATCCTTACTTTTCTAGCTCGTGGTTCGATGATAAGTGGATCAATAGAATCGAGGGTCTTCTTACCACGTGCTCTTCTGTCCTAGTCTGTGGTTCTCTCTGTCCTTTCCTCCTTCCTTCTCTCTCCACTTGTGAGCCGGCTGCTCCCTGGACTTTCAAGGCAATGGTTGACTCAGTTGAGCCCAGACTTCTTAGTTTATAAGCAGGTGCCCATAAGCCTTGAATCACTGAATCTACCAGTACTTAGTTCGACATTCTTATGTGTTTGTATAAGATAAACAGAACAAAATAACTTTTATCTTGTAGAAAGATATGAGTGAAATGGGTGGTAGGAGTCTAGGTGATGTAGAGAAATCCTTGACGCTTGTAATTAACGTTCGCAAAACTGTAAATCGCCGGCCTGCCTTGGCATCTGGAGGCTTGGCTAGAGAGAAACACATTTGTTGGCTCATTCAGCGTTTCACCAGGATTTATTTCCATGTAGGTGTATGCCGTAGGTCCCTGGCTTTCTGCTGACAGACAGTTTCAGAGTCTAGTGCTTTGATCTGCAAGTTTCTGGTGCATAGTTGTCTCCTAGGTAGCTCAGCACGTTACTGTTGCCTTCTTTAAGACAGCGTCAAGTCTTTCATACCAATCTGGCGAATTTTATGTAACAGTGTGAGTGAGATCCCACTAACTCTGGTGTGTAATGGAAGCTAACCAAAGACTAGGTAGGTCACCATCATTGCCATAGTCAAGTGGTCAGAAGCAAGACACTCAGTGAAGAAAAGATGATCTAGAGATGAACCCTAAAGATTACAGATCATCTTAGAATTTTGCCTTATGCAATCAATATTAACTGAAGTGTGTTTTACCAGAGAGTCCTCCCATTGGTTATTTATAAGTCTGTGTATGCCGAGGATCCTAGTAAAGCAATAATATTCAAGTAGCAGAGATGAATTCACATTGACTGGGGAAATATATAAAAATTTGACTTTCTCAGGATAACTTTGGGCTTTAATAACAATATAATGAGGATGGAGAAGCATTCTTCTCTCTCAACCCTTTGACACAGTGAGCAAAAGATAGCCTGCCAGGAGTGGGGGTGATGAGCATTATAGGATGTGTGGTTACATTGTATTTCTCTAACCTATGATCCCAAGAATGGGCATATCCATAGTACAATATCTTGTTATCTGCATTCATTTTAGCCTTTACATTTTTAGAAAGGTTATTAGCACATACAATTATGCATTTAGTCAATTAATAAGTGCATGCTAGAATTTTTTTTCTTCCAAGTTTTAATAGCTTATTTGGAATGAACATGTATCCTTGTCGATTGAAATGAAAAATTTCAAGTACTATGACAATTTATTTAGACTCTTTGTTATTGTTTTTATCTATTTAGCATTGTTAGCAACAGCTCAGAAATGTAGAAAAGAAAGTTGAATTAAATTTGTGAATTATAAAAACTATAATAGTAGCTAAACGTTGGGTGGTAAAACCAGATTCAAAGGTAACTCAAAAAAAAATTACGAGAATATCTTACCCTAAACATGGTAATCTGAATAGAAATAAATAAACCTACAACATAGATCCGTAAAATAGAACTAAATGCAAATAGCTTTTTGATTAGATGTGGGACTTTCTCACTCACCTGCTGGAAAAGGAAAACAAGATGTTTTCAATGAACTGCCACTGGGCGTATCAGTCACACATCAGAGAAGAGCCGATGCCTAAGAGTAGTTGGCCAACAGTAGACAAACTTCATGCTTACTGTTATTTTTGTTTTTAGGTGGGGAGAGGCCCTTTGTTTTGGCTTTCTATTTGTTTGTTTTATTGAGTTTTTGTTTGTTTTGAGAAATAGATAGATGATAGATAGATAAGATAGATAGATAGATAGATAGATAGATAGATAGATAGATAGAGGAGAGGGAGAGGAGGAAAGAGAGAGCAAGGGAGAGAGGGTAGGTAGAGGTAATGATGATATAGAAGGAGTCCAGAGAGGAAAAAAATCGCGACTAAAATATATTGACTGAAAAAAAAATCAATATATTTAAAAGAAAATCCCTAACTCTACAATTTTGGGTTTAGCTTGGATTGAGGACAAAGTTCTGAAACTCCTTTGCTGCGGCATGTTAGATATGCATGTGGTCAACTCAGAGGAAAAGTCTTTGACAGAATGATGGATATTTAACTTGGGGGAAGATGATTCTTAGAGATGAGGAAGGGATAAGGAGAGAGGATATTCATAACATGTGACACATTTGAAGCACTTTCTCACAGGAGATAAGTTAAATTTATTTGATGTACTTTCAAAGGGACTAAGGAGAAAAATTGGAAGCAGGCGGGAAGCTTCAGGGTGAGAAATGGGAGCTCAATACTAAGAAGATGTGAACAATACAAAATGATCGGGCAGATCCCGCTGAAGCGGGAGGCCCACCGCAGCGTGGACCGGTGGTGACTTGTCACATAACTCCTCTTTAAGGATAGAGAGAGGAAGTGTCCCGCTTTGGCTAGCAGCTTACCTCCCTTGCCTTGCCTGCCTCTGAGGATGGCCCTGCTTTCCAGATTCCAGTTAATCCAGTTTCATGTTTTCCCCTTTTCCTTTGTTCCCTGAGATCATCTCTCTAGATACCTTATGAAATGAAGTGTCACCTTGGTGGTAGATGTGTGTGGAGAACTGTCAGCTCTAACATTAGCTCAGCCGGATGTTTATAACAAGTTAGTTATCTGATGCCACTCAGTCCTGATCTAGAATGCACCCGTGTTTGATGCTACCGATACGGACCCTTTGGGACAGGGCTTGCTTGTTTTCCTGTTTATGTAGGTTGCTGCTTAAATAAAAACCAGCATGCTCGATGAGAAACATTAGACCAGATGTCATAGTATGCACGCTGGGAAACTCTAGTATGTCTTAAAATTATTTAGTTCAGTGTTGGTACTTTTATTTATTGTTAATATATTTAAAGATGTAACCATGGCAGACAAATAGAATTTTACTACATTCCAGTTCAGTATATTTTAATTGCAATGGTTTTGGCAGTTGCTAAAAGCTAGTTTAGGCTTCCAGAGATAAATCTGAGTTACGCAGAAAGGGCATGGGTTATTGACTTGATGACTCATTATTAATATTCCTTCCAAGGCTTAAACTGTGTTAACGACACTTCAAAGACTCAGGAGCCCTGGGTGGCTAATAGATACTGCATTTCATAATGTGGACCTGCCTTTTAAGAGAGTTCTCCATGCATAAATTTATAAATGACACAAAATCTTCTGGGGTTGCCATGTGAGTGATCTATTTCTCTCTGTCTCTCTCTGTGTCTCTCTCTCTCCCCCTCCCTCCCTACTTTTCACCCCCCCTTTTCTGAAGCCATGCTTTTAAAAATGCTTTAGATGTGACAAAGTTCTACTTACTTTTTGGATGAAGAAGGGCCGGCCATAGGATCCAACATGAGCATACAACTTATTTCTTTCTCAGATATTTGGGAGATAGTTTGGTGTCTCAGGGTGGTGGTTGATATCCTCTGTGAAATAATCCTAGTGTTAAGTTGGCTCTTTTCTTGGTGTAGACTATATTGCAAATCTTTCATTAATTTGACATCTTATTGGTAGCACTGCATGAAGTGTCCTTGGACCCATAGATCACCACAGGAACCAGGAAGGTTAAGCACTCAGGATTGTCCTTCCAATGAGAAAGATGAAAAACTTGTTCTTTCATTCTGAAAGCTGAAAATCAGAAGTGGTTAACAGCCTGGTGATCTTTGTTCTCTATTGGTCCAGACCATATCAAGCTCCTGCTGCTAGGACCAGAGATGGCTAGGAATCTAAATGACTCTCATAGCCAGAGGCTACCCCAAGCTCCTACAACCATGACCAGAGGCATCTAATAGCCCAAATTACCTCTGTGCTATCTGTATGTTCAAAACCAGGCCAAACCCTTAGGGCATTAAGCTAATGCAGGTAGCATATCTCTACAACTTATCTTCTTGGAAGAAATGAAACTACCCAGAGTTGAGTCTCTATCTAATTATGCTTTCTTGTGCTCAGGGCATTGTATTATACAAGTAAATCAATTTTTTTTTTTGCAAATTATACTGGGCTTAAATACTTTTGGAATAAACCTCCCATTACCAGCCCCCTCCCCCCAGGTTGACTAAGTCACTCTGCACCGAGCTTTCATCCTTATCTCTCTGTATTGTTTGTTTTCCTATATGATCCCTGTAAAGACCTTCCCCATAATATGATTGTAAAAGCAATGCTTATCAAATAAATTTAAATCTATTTTGGAAGTTACAATCATCTTTTTTTCTTTACCAGCTAATTCCAGGGCTTTAGACGAAGTCAGTAGTCAATATATATTGAACTATTCACCACAGCCAAGGATAGTCTTACATAGCATACTTAACAAAATCCATCATGAATTTTATATTTAGGTGGGAGACTATGAAGAGGTGCAAAAAGTTATAATTATAAAAATATAAGAAAGTACACTGTGTGCCAGATTGTGTCTCTTAAATGTAGAATAGCCTATCATATATTTATATATGAACATATATATCATATATATAGCGAAATAAATAGGCAATAAATACATTTATGTCAGCAGTGAGATTTTATTTAAAAATAGAAGAGGATAGCACTAATATGCAGACATATTTAAGTGCATAAGATGTACCTGAGTTTATTTTTATCTAAAGTTTCATTTTTATAATATCACTTGGCAGTGCTTTAGTTTGGATGAGATTGAATTGAAGTAAATTGAAAGGTAATGATAGAGCACTGTCCAACCAACTGGGAAAATATAATAAGAGAAAATGTTATTATATGTCTTATTCAATCATCTTTAGTTGGAAATGGATAGAGAAATCATGCCAAACAATTTGGAGGAGTTTAATAAATTGTTATTGCAAATACCAGTCACGATAAACTAATAATAACAATAGACCAAAAGAGGCAAAACTAAAAATTGATATTCTATTTGAGAAAGACACATAACTTATAGCATCTAAATTACAACATTTTGTAAAATAACAATGAAGAAATAGGAAATATGAAACTAGGAGACACAAATATAAAAGTAGGGCTTTATAGATTATACATTTAAAATAAGTTCTAGGACCAGTTGGAGGCCCAGAATCATTCTTATTTATCCAGTAGAATGAAACAAAAATTAAATTTACAGGTAAATGAGATTACCATTGCCATCAAATTGAGATCAATAGGAAAATCAGAATAATAGAAAAAATTAATCTTTGAAGAAAATACATAATTTATCATCTCTGAATATAAGAGGGGACCTCATATTTGCATCTGTAAAGGAAAAAAGCTATCCCAGGGCTAGAGAGATGGCTTAGCTGGAAAGATTGACTATTCTTCCATAAGTCCTGAGTTCAATTTCCAGAATCCACATGTCACAACCATCTATAATGAGATCTGATTCCCTGTTCTGGTATGTGTGAAGACAGAACACTCATGTTAAAGAAAAAAATAAATGTTTAAATAGAAAAGGAAAAGCTATCTCGGAGTCTTGGCGAGACCACTGCTCATGCTAAAATTATATGATACTGTTTTGGTGACCAAGAGCCAGAGACTAGATAGTCCAGAAACCTAGGGTAAAACCAAATACTATGGTTTAATGAAAGTAGGGAAAAAGTAACAATAAGGTGACCCCTAATGAAACACTCCCATACTAATAGCAAGAGCCTTATTCAGTCATCATCAGAGAGGCTTCTTCCTGTAGCAAAGAAAACCAAAACAGACCCACAGTCAGACATTATATGCATTTGTGCATGCGCACGCACAAGTGCACACACACACACACACACACACACACACACACACATAGAGACACACTGTGGAACTCATCTCTAAATGGGATGACTCCATCGAATCTCCACTCTCAGAGTTCAGGGAACCCCACAGAAAAGCAAGCAGAAGGAGTCTGGGAACTGGTATCCCGGTGGAGGACACTGGGACAGTAAGGCCCTCTAAATCTACTGTGCAAAGCTCATATTAGCTCATGGAGAATGAAGCCTGAAGCACAGGTCTGCACCAGGCTAAGTAAAATAAACTGGACAAACGTCATATAATGTCACTTATACAGCATATGTACAACTGGCAAGTTCATTGGGGAAAAGTAGATTAGCATTTAAGAGAAGCACCGGGTAGGGAAACACAGAAAGCCATTGCTTGGAGGACGTTAAGGTTTCTTCTTGGGGAGATTAAAACATGTCAGAAATTGTTATCATCAATGAATGCACACCTCTGCGATTGGAGCAAATGCTGCCATGGAATTTTGCATCAAAGAGACTTAAAGTGGTAAAGTTAAAAAAGGGTGCTGAACAGCGGCATTAAAATTTATGGCAGTCATAGTGGGGAGGATGGAAAGAGAAAGCTGAAGAGCATGTGTGTTTTGCTCTTTGAGGAGGGAAGAGATTCAAATTTGGAATAATTGGGAAACATTAATATGAGATAGGGTTAAAATTGTATAGATCATTATGGCAAAACAGAGACATATGTTCTGATTTCAGAATTAATAGAAAAGGAAGGATGGGACATAGTCTAGAGATTTCTGAAGGCTGCTGCTGGAGGTTGAAGTAGTTAGGACCCAGGAGGTAGGTAGAATTTTGCACCTTGCCTGCATCATGTGGAGCTACATACTCCAGAAACGTCCATGCCAGGTGTTTGCTTTTAGACAGTTGTTCTTGACCTGTGGGTTGCAACCCATTTGGCAGGGTTGAAGGACCTTTATACAGGGGTTGCCTATCAGATATCCTGCATATCAGATACATTTACATTACAGTTCATAATAGTAGAAAAATTACAGATATGAAGTAGCATCAAAAACGATTTTATGCTTGTGGGTCACCCCAACACGTGGAGCTGTATTAAAGGGTCTCAGCGTTAGGCGGGTTGAGAAACACTGCTCTAGACACTCATAATGGGGAGGCACTAGCAAGCGATTTAAATGTTAAGAGGAAGTAAACAGATGACCACTGGTGTGTGTGTGTGTGTGTGTGTGTGTGTGTCTGTGTTGACATGCACATATGTGTGCTTGCAGCCCTGATTACATGGTCAGTTGTCTGAACATTTACTGCCTGTTCAGGCTGCTTGTTTGCAGGCTGCACAGGGCACATCCAAGCACTGGGGGCAGCTGCTCCAGCAGGCCTGCCAGCATTCTGCCTGCTTCTTTATTCCAGCTGCCACAGCTGTCTGTCCTATCAGCAGGTAACCCTGGTCCCAGCGTTCCCACAGGAACCACGGGAAAATATGCCATGGATGTCTGTGGAGCAGACTTGACAATGGTTCCAAGTCATAGAATCACTGTTGCTTCCAGAGCTCCGACTGGCCAGAGATGGGTGCTGGCTGGTACTGCTTTTTTTTCCTACCCTAGCCTAGCATGGTACAGACCAGGCTACATAACTTGATATTTTTCCTCCTGGCTACACCAGCCCTTCTGACCCTTTTGTAATTTAATTCTTGTATTACATTTCCTACAGCAAAGCAGTAGCTGAGCAGTTTTTGCTTTGCCTGGACACTGAATGATGCATGCTGTCGAAGCAGCACTGTAGATGTAAATCAGCCCCGCCTTCATCCCAAAGCTCTGTTAATTTTATAAATTTTCTTATTTAAAAAAAAATCCTTGAAGATAAATAAAAACATTATGCACCAAGATTAACTAGACCCAAAGTCAGATTTGATCTAATTGAGTATCATTTATTTCTAGTATGACATATGCAGAATAAATTATCATTGATTTAGTGCAGCTATAAAATATGTGACTAGTACAAAATAAAATATATCTTAAATCAAATCATCAAATCAAGAGTGATCATAAATTTTGCATTTATTGTTAGATATATTAAAATATACTGTCTTCTTGGGATTTATTTTTGTTTTTTTTTTTGTCATTTATTATTTGCCTGTTTATTTGAGACAGGGTCTCACTCTTAGCCTGATTGTCTTAGCACTCGGTGTAGAGACTCGCCTGGAGCTTGTGGTGGTCCTCGACTTCCTAGATGCTGGGATTGAAGGTGCGTTACACCAGGCCTGGGTTCTAGAATAGGCTTATTTGAGTATCAGTAACATGGTAATGTAATATCAGAATCATATAATGAACAAGTACATTCTCTTTTCTGCTGAAAATTAATTTTTGGTACATCTAGAGAAAAAAATATAATTATTCTTTTAGACTAGACACTCTGCCCTAATGGGTTAATGGGTTCCACATCAAGGTTCTTAACTTACGTGGCCCATCTCCGTGAGTCCCTTCACGGGTGTTGTGCCTCCTATGTACATTTGCACTTCTGGAGTGTCTTTCTTCACTGAGTTACACGAGCTTGCAATATTCTCCATCAGGCATTCTTAGCGGTTGTCCATACCATCGTGCAGAGGGATAATATATGAAAAAAAAGATATCAGGATTAGGAGATCAGCTTTTCCAAACATTCATTCCATGGAAATGGGTGACACCTGAGAGAAAGGTGGAAGATTCTCTAGCATTGCCTAATGATGACTGAAGAGTAATTGAGGAGGGTTGAAACTCCCCGTGAAATTAAAGTTATGCATGCTAGTACACATTAAATTAGACATGAATAACTGTGTGTATGTACACATGCAAACACACACACACATACACACACACACACACACACACACACACACACATGCATATGACTTATTGAAAAGGGACTTCTGTTGCTCATTGTCCTGTGTGTTGCTCTGTCCTATCACTCTGAGAGCCTCAGTTTGTCATAAGTCAATAAGCAGAGTGTAGCCTTGACATGGATGCTGTCTGCTCCCAATCCCCGTTCCCCGCCTTAGCTGGGCAGTCTTGTAGCTAATCTGCCTGTACCTCAGTAATCCCCTTTGTTAAGTTTTTAAGTGTAAATCAATAATGCATGTATGTGCTCTGTTTCAGTACCAGATTCCTTCCAAGCAAGGTCAGAGCACATTAGAATGTGGTATTTGCAAAGCCAAGATAACAAAACATTAAATATGACCTATGGTCTTAAAATCAATTCTAAAAGGCCATTTTAGACATCATGTTATTAACCCCCCCTCTCTCTCTCTGTTTCTGTGTGTGTGTGTGTGTGTGTGTGTGTGTGTGTGTCCTTGGGTGGAAGCCAGAGGTTAACATCAGGCCTCCTCACTGAACCTGGAACTCTGGTTCAGATAGAGTGGCGGGTCTGTTGTCCCAGGGATCCTTAGGTCTCTTTTCCTCTGGGCTTACAGGCTCAAATGATACAGTCTAGGGGTCATGACTGGATCCATTTTCTCTGCCAGTTAAAGAAAAGACAGAAGAATTCCCAAACACAACAGGTGACAGCTGAGAAATCTCAGACACCACAGACAACAGCATGCAGAATGAACAGTTGAAGACAGACATTTATTGGGAGGAGGAGTTAAAGAAACCCAGGCAAATGGTCAGAAAAAAAAGACCTTTTGCAAAGTGTGAAAATAGGGGTTGGGTGGAAGTGGGGTGGGAATGGGGGCTTAGGAAATCAAAACCTCCAGTCTCTTCTCAGGGTATGGGTTTTACAAAACAGTCCCTGAAGAGTTTTTCTTTAGGGTTAATTTAGGGTTAATTAAGGTCTTCAGTTTGAAGAAAGATAGGATGGCTGATTGGCCCATGACTGTTGTGTAATATGTTCTGATCTGGCCTTCAACTTGTCGAGCTACTTGATTAGCAGGGGCCTACTGGTAGGAGACCCACACCTACAAGGCCTTCATTTTACGCTTTGCCTCAGATCAAGCAAGGGAGGATGAAGTTGATCAACTTGGAACTTGGCCGCCATTATTTATTATCTACCATCTATGAACTCTAACTTTTCTTTGAGGGTAGGCTCCTGTTCCTAACTCCAACACTCCTCTTACACACACTAATTTTGTTTTTAAAAAAGAAAGAAAAAAAAGAAAGAGGTGCTGTCCCTATAGTAGACAGGAGTCTCTTTTTAGAATATCTCCTCTTATGCCTGGGCTACAGCATAAATCATGGCCATACCCTGGGCCCTGGGCACCAGCACAGTTGTCAGCACAGGGCAAAGGCAATGGAGAACTACCTCTAACAGGCAGAAAGCAACGATGCGGCCTTTGATACCATGGTCTTGCCCTGGATTTCTCTCGATTCTCCCTACCTTGTGATCTCCATCCAAAGAATCCATTTAAGACCCAGAGCATAATGCAGAAGTTGGACAGAGTTGAATGCAGAACGAAATGAGCCACTCTCAAGAGGTGAAAGCTTGCCTCAATTGGAGGGACCGTTGGAAGAAAAGCACTCGCAGGACTGGAAGATTAGAGAGATCTTTGTGCCAGCCTACATTTACAAGAAAGCCTTATGCTGTGTAAAATGTCTCTGGAACAGACAGCTTTCCTGAGGGGCATTTCCAAGTCCAGGTGATTGACAGACTCATTTGGGTTGAGTCTGACAGGAGGGGCAATGTCAGGTCCTTGTTGTTTATCAGAGAAGCTTTGTGCGCTACAGCAAATAAAAGGTTTAAAGCTCTTGAAACCTGGTTTAGATAGCTATCAACTAATGGCTCTGTGGGCAGTTCGGGATGTCTGTCATGTCTTCTCTCAGGGCCAGAGATGTGATTCGGGACCCATTCCTGAGACCAGTAATTAGAATCCTGACATTCCCATTCGTGGTTTTGTAAGCTGCCGAATATGAGGAAAGGATCCTTGCCCCAGAGCTTCCCAATTTGTCAAATTCTGAGTAGCCACTTGAAAGCCATTATAAACTTCTAGGAAATATCAGTTGCACTGAAACCTGAAGATCTGATCCTTATCAGATACACATCCATCCGTCTCCTGTGACACTCTGCTCCAGTGACTCATACAGCTTGCATCTGGAGACCTGACTAGGCAGTTGGGTACTGAAGCAATAACAGACACACAGACGCGGGAGAAAAGATGGAGCTAGGTGTGCGCTCTGGTAGCAAGCCACACTTATATGGCTGTAACCTGGACACTTACCATGTTTATTAGGTATGGCACAGCGAGAGGGATTAGGTGGTGTTGATAGAAGAAGTCTATAGGTCAGCAGTCTCTGCCTATAAATATCTGGAATGAGGAAGCTGTAGTTACCAGATTTTGTGTATGTATGTATGTATGTATGTGCGTGTGTGTGTGTGTGTGTGTGTGTGTGTATGTGTACATGTACGTGTATGTGTATATGTATACTGATATATTTGGTCCAGAGGAAAAAGGCTTTGCCAATTTCCAATGGGTTTGAGGTCTTGGTCGTCTTCACTGATGTGCCCATATCAATAATACATATCCACTCAAGAATCCAAATAGGGCTTTCTCCACTCCTTACACTCTGCTAACCTATGGTTTGTCTAAAAACTTTGCCATAGAAGATTAGGACCAGGACAAGGGACTAGAATAGAAGAAAAGTGGTTATGTCTCGCTGCTACTATCGAAAAGTTATGTTTTCTGGGAAGTGTGTGTGGGGGACTGGGAAAGGGTAAATATTTGAAATTTAAATAAAGAATATATGCAATTAAAAAGGAAAATCATTTGTGCTTTATATCTCAATTAATGAGATATCCACCTTACAGAAAGCTTTCCCACCCTGTGAGACTGAACTTCATGGAGAAAGCCTGTTCACCATTCTAAAGAGGGAGCTCAGAGAGAACTGGAGGTAGAGCCCAGCAGGGAATGTGTGTCCAGCATGTATAAGAGCAGGGATCCAAATCTTAGCACAAATAAATATAAATTAATAAATAAAATTAAAAGGATGCTCAGAGGACACATTGGATATCTGAGGGAGAAATTCACAAGTACACACACACATGTCAGTCAGACTCATAATGTATCATTTGAAACCTGGTACAAAGAAAATCATTGCAAGCATCTTGCAAGCCATGCATCTAAGAAATGTACAGTCAGCCAATCACCTGCAGCAGAAAGCTATGGGGTCTTATTCCAGGGGTCCCTGCCCTTTGTCTCCTCTTAGAATTCTCAGCACATCCTTCTCTTGGCAGTGGAAGGCTGAGATAGATCTTCATTCTCCCTACAGGGCTTTCTAAATTTCTAGTCCCAATACTTGAAGCATTAGATATTCTCTGACTGCGAGGTATTTATATTTGTATTGCTTCTCTCAATCCCCATCCTTCAGATACTGTGGTGATTTCTGGGAGTTTCCTAGGTTCTGAGGCTCTGTGTCTAATGTGGATATCCTTAATCCCAAGTCTCCCACTGGGCAATGTACACGCTGGGTGAGGCTCGCTAGGGAGATCATTGTAAATCACCTTTGGCAGAAGGAGTCGCTTTGTGCTGAGAACTGAGCTGGAAAGTGATTCCTCATTGCAGAGCAAGATAGCATGTCCTTTTTACCATTAAATGTTCCCTTGCCAGCAGCAGCTGGGAGATGTTATCCTGTAAACATTTCCCATCCAATATCTCCTGGACAGCAAGCTTTCTGTGTATCTCCAACTAAACACCCAATACAGAAGGAATGACATTTCTCAAAGGCATTTTTTTTTTTTAGAAGATCAAGGATGCTATTTTTGCTTTGTTTGTTCTTTAACTTAAGACAAATTAAATATCATTCCATCGCCCCTAATCTGTTACTTGCTATTGTTCTCTCTTTTTAACAGTTATGAGTGCATCGGCAATGCTTGGCCTGTAAGTCACTGAAGAACTTAATTTCCTTGTTGAGAAAAGATGATCACAAAAGAACCAAGCTTAAGCTTCACCCACCGACTTTGATTACCTCTCTACAAGCACTTAGAATGTTATTTTCTAAGCTGCAGAGCAATTAATGACTAGAACTGCAGGAAGTATTTAATTGAGTATTGATTTAAGGCCAAGGCGTTGTTTGGCTGAGGAATTGCACTATAATTAATGGGCCTTAACTGGACTTTTAATTTTTCTGCACTAAGCTTGACTTTCAAGAATTGTGATTGCAATCCTCAAAGTTTCCATAGAGGGAGTGGTGTGCTTTTCCCATATCCCACTTAAAGTTTTGAGTGAATTTGTGGGGGTGGGGTGGGGGTGGGGTCATATGCATGCAGAAGCAATAGGTCAACCATGGGTTTTGTTTCTCCAGTGTTATCATGTTTTCCCTGACTTGGGATTTGTTTAGGATGGCTGGCTAGTGATTTGCCTGTCTCCACCTCTACAGTGCTGAGATTAGGACTGTGCACCATCCTGGCATGTTCCTTCATGTGGGTGCTAATGCTCAAACTAAAGTTGTCACGCTTTGTTGGCAAGCACCACCAACACAGCCATCTTCCTGGCCTTTGATTGAATCTTAACATAACCAACAGACTTACAGCCAACAGAATTATGGGGGTTTGGGAGGGAACTCCAAAGTCTGCTGCATTGTGAGTATACAATAAATGTTCCTATTAATGTGTTTTCAAGTGATTAATAAATTGTTCCACATAATTTTGCTATAGGCTAGTGACGGTAACGAAATGGTTACTGAGCAATACTGTGCTTCCTTCTTCCCTGGAGTCTGGTGCACAAGGCAGGCTTCTCATTTGTTTGGGATGGAACAGCATTATGGATTGAAAGCGGAGGCCAGGGAAAAGTCCTATCATCTGTAGTGACATACAGTGACTTGATTAGTCTCTATAGAGTGGCAGCAATATATGAGTTCATAATTTTTAAAATATCCATCTGGCCACTATCTGACTTGGTGTCTTACCTAAACTCAAAGCCTTGCTGTATTTATGATGATGACTGAAATTATTCTTTTTGTCAGTGTTTAGTATTCAATTAAGTCTGTCTCACATGTGTAGCATCTTGGGGATCTTCAGGGATACCAAGATGGAGAAGGCATAGTCAGACATGGCAGCCTCTGTGTAGGATGACAGCTGCCTTTGAACATAAGCTACAGACGCAGCTCAGGCACGCGGCATATGAAACTCACATTACAATGGAGAGGGCTTACTAATTAAATATGCTAAAAAAACTACAGAAAATTACCAACCACCTCGTTTTCTTTGTCCTAATTTTAAGTTTTCACCCTTTCCCCCAGCTGCAATTTTCAGTTAAATCCCTTAAATCTTTTCCTCCGTGTTACCCAACCTTTGCTGCGGCAGACCCCGTGGAGGAAAGTTTCTGAGTGCTTCTAGCTCATCCTGATGTTTTTGCACAGCAGCCTTGCTATTTGTTTCTGCTGTGGTGAGGCTTGGGAATTTCCTTGAATCCCAGCAGCAATTTTGGATTTGGCGGGTGGTCCTTTCCTCCCAAAGTATGGAACAGCAACTCTGTGTCAGCTCCCAGAAGACCTGGCTCACAGGGGTTGGGAAGGGGGGGAGCAATATAGCCCTTGCAGACAGGGCTACCCTGGCTGAATTCTAAAACCCTTCAATGCAGCTAAGAGTCTAGTACTTTCTTAATGGTCGCAAAGCCTGGAGCATAACTGATTAAAACTCTTAGGAAGTAGATGGTCTGGCTTAGCCATTCTATATTTATATATGAGTGAACCAGTGACCTTTAATAGACTGTGTGTCTTCCAATCAGGTAATATAAAGGAAAATGAGGGAGTAGAATGTAGATTTATTTCTATGTCAGGTTCCCAAGGCCACCTGCTTCATAAAACAGCATAATCATTTACTGTGCTTCTCTGTAGAGCCATCTTGTCACTGACTAGTAAATATCTGCTGGGTGGGAACTAGCATCGATGGAGAGGCATCACGATCCTCCTTATGAACACTTTCCACTGACCAAGTCTATATAATATTAGCAGAATTAGTTTACTTGAAGATTTTTCCTTTTTTACTTGCTTATGTTTCCTGAAACACTGTTGGAAATCTTTGCAAATCCCAAACATTTTGAATTGGTAGTTGATAGGACTCAACTTTGTCCTCTAATGTTATAGAAAAAACAACAACAACAACAACAAACAAACAAAAAAAAAAACAGGGTATGAGGCATATTCCTTAAGCACATGGGAAGTAGAGACAGAAAGACCAGAAGTTTACGATCATACCCAGCCACATAGTGAATTTGGGGCCAGTCTGGGAAATGTGTCACCCGGTTCCAATAAACAAAGAAACAAAAATCATTTTGTTACATATTAAATTATCAGCACCTGGTTTCTGCAAAACTGAGCTTCTCATTTTGTAGTAAAAGATTTGTGAACATAAAGAACTACTAGAAATGGGAATAATAATTGTCTAATTAATATATATAATATCTCATTAGTACAAAATAGCTAATTGACTTCTGTGTTTTAGTAGCAGATGACACAGACTCTGTGCTTCTCTCTACACTCTGAAGCAACCATTAAGAAGCAAATTCCAAGGGTGTGGGCTGTCACAGGCTCAAGGAAAGATGGCTTCCTCAGGGAAAGGACAGCATGTGGCTCTGGCTGTGTGATTCTGTTGTAATTCCTAGGGCACAAACCAGGACAGAAGAGAACAAAAACAAGGAGGCTTGTTTAATGGATGGGCTAATGCACGAAAAACACTACGAGAGAAGAGCCAGCCCTGTGCTGTTGATCAGAAGACTGAGAAGTCTCCTCCTACCCACTCTGTTCTTTCGGTCGCAGACTGGAGAAATGGAGGCAGGAAGAGTCTCATGAGCAACGACAGTATTAAAACTGAGGAACACATTTAAACACTTGCAGTGGAGGCCAAAGATGTAAACACGGAAGCCTTCCCTCTCTTCTGGCCCAGAAATGCTAGTATTAATGCACACATGGCCTGCATCAGAACATGCCTTTCAAACCCTGGCTTAGCACTGATGTCTACCCTATGTGCCGATGAGTTAGTATCCTATGCCCACACTCTGCAATTTACAAATCTGTGAAAAGAGGATAATAGTTTCCCCTGTGAGCTCAAATGAGGTAAGAAAGTGGTGTGGTAATTAATATACAACTCTTTGTAAAGCCTTGATAAATTTGATTTTTTTCTGAATACGATTATCTCTTGTACTTCCTCTTGAATTATTACTTCTGCTCAATCATGGATGTCTATCTATTTCTCTGGCCCTATACTTTTCTTTTGCATACTTCATTCTCATATGTGGCTCTCCTCACTAGGTTCAAATCTGCTGTCGTCACGCCTTTACGGCCTTCTTGTTGACACCGCAGCTGTCTGGTACCCCAGCCCTGATGTCAGTCACTCTTTTTTTCCCTTCTTCGTCCCCTCTGACTATTCCTGAAATGTCTAGTGGACATTGCCTTGTGTTTTAGGAATGTTGGCTGACAATTGGTAGCACATCTCTGGGTGTGGGAGAGTGTCTTCCTAGAAGCCCTCAGTTAAAAATGCCTAATGCTCTAAATATACACTCCACTTCACAAGATCTATTGCACATCTTCTCTTAAGCCTCCTCTCTTCTGGGCAGAGAAGATACATGGGGAGGCCAAAGTCAAAAGCAACCTGGTAGACAGAACAGAGTTATGTAAATGGAGAAATCTTGCCTGGAGTTCTGAAATCTAAGAAGACTAACCCTGCTCCGTCATGTCACAAATCACCATAGTAACAGAAGGAAAGCAATATGAAAAGCTGCGTGATCTGCAGGATGATTTTGTCCAGTTCAACCTTGTGATTTAGTAACATTGTAGCATAGAGAAATTATTCAGGTGACTCACCAAATGTATTTCTTTCATTTCTTCAATCAAGACTCGAACCTTTAGTTGTTCAAGAGACATTTTTTTAAGAGGCAGAGTGTAAGCCTAGTTACTCACCAAATGGGAAAAAATATGGTTTGTTGTTTCTTAATAATAAACATTAGAGGGATTTGCAGGAATGGATTAAGTGGGCAATTCATTATTGTTAGAAGATTTTAGGGGGAAATTTGCCACCATTCAGTAGAATTGATTTGAGTTTTATAGAGGGTAACAGAGTACATAAAAAAGAGAGATTCCTAGTAAGGTGAAAATGATAACAACAACCAAAAAAATAAAAACAATAAAAAGGCAAGCTCTAAACGCAATATTTCTAGTTCTTAAAAGGGATATGAGAGCATGAAATACAGGGATGACTTGGGAGCAGATGTAGAAGCACACTATACACAGTTCCCATGACATAAATCATCACATGCTTCTCTTGAATTACTGCCATCGTAATAACATGCAACAAAAGAAAGAGATCCATGCATATATGCTAATTAAAAGAACCAGCAACACACTGTAGCTATTGCATAAACCATTCAGTGCCTGCCTGTTCTGAATCCAAAGAGTTTCTGCTTTGCCTTGACAGGTGCAGTTTGGCTACGGAGGAGGTGTGTATGGAGCAGATTGCTGAGTGCACCTTTATAGGTCGTGGCTGTTTAGCTAGGTGCTCCAAAGTGATGAAAGGCACGGCAGCTCAGACGGGATAGACTTTCAAATCATGTCGACGAGTTTGAAGAAGGGTATTGGTAACCACTTGCAAACTAGTATCTTCGCAAATCACTGTAATGAGTATAAAAGCCATAAAAACAAATGTGTAGCCATTGATCAACGTGATGGAGCCAACTGGTTGGAATGAGGAGCTCTAAATTTGGTGGTACCCGTTCTTTTCCCTCATCTGCAGGCAACGTCCTCAGTGGGAAGCACTCATGAGATGTATAACTTCATTTTTGTAGGTGGCTCCAAACGAAGCCCCGCAACCTGTCATTGCTCTGTTCTGCTTATCTCTGTATCTATGCATGAAACCACACAACTATATACAGAACAGGAGATCCTGTCCACTGTCAAGGGTTAAGGTTAGATAAAGTGGTCTGACGAAAACCTGTCCAGTATACTCTCATTTGTGATGTTTCTCTCTTGGATTACTTCTTCAGTTATCATCATTCCTTACAGTCATTAAACTAGACCTGGGTTGCACTCTTTTAGTTCCTATGGAGGGAAGTCTTTCTAAGTGTGCCTAAATTACTTCTGGTTCTGTACCATTGTAGATAATACTATTTGCATCCTAATGTTTTTAGTTTCTGTGCTGATCCCATGGTCTTCCTTTCCACCAGTTTGGGGTAATTGAGAAATAGGTCATGACACTATGCTCAGAAATGCTATTTGGCGAGACCTGTGTTCTTTTATCTACCAGCAAATCTCTTACATCGTAGATCTTAATGCTAAGGACTCTATGGACTAAGTGCTTTAACTCAATTTTTTCCCTATCTGTAGGAATCTTTCCCTAGTAAAATCACTACTATGAGCATATGCGTACCCGATGGTGTCAAAGACCTTACATCATACTAATGGTCTGGTTGGTCTCTATTCGATGAGAGAACATCTTGTGTCCTAATTATGTTTTAGGAGTTCAGGAGACTGGAAAAAGTACACAGTTTCATCCTTTTCCCTGAAATAACCCACAGCTCAGGTAAATGAGAAGTATATTTGAAGTCTAGACATACTAATATTCTGAGGGGAACATATGGCATTGTAAGGATGAACTAGTAGATGTAAAAGGGAAAGTACTAATTATGTTTAATCAGACATTTTAACTAACACTCAAATTTGATAATAGACATGGCTCCCTTCTCAGACCAGATGGAGTGGGAGTGGGGACCATTTGAGTTAGAGCCAGATGCATCTTCTTTGGGCTCTCACCCTGTCCGCAGCTCTATTTCTACTCTGCCTAGTCCTTTTAAATTTAATAAACTTCCCTCAATCTCATGCCTTCCCAGAATTCCCAGAGATCTCACTTTGGTCTGAATATCTCTCCATTCGTAGTAGAGTCTCAATGATATCCTGCTGGCTTTGTAATTTTCCAATTTGACAGGGATAAACTATGGTCTTAATGAAAATGTGGATCTAACAGAGTGTTAGCATTGAGCTCAGTCTAGCCTCAAACCGGTGATTTCCCTGCACCATCCTCTCTAGTACAGAGACTATCAATAGTAGATACACATCACCACACCCAGCTCTGGCAGGTACACCCTTGAGGATTTTATGATGACTTAGTACACTTATCATAATGAACAGCAGAGCCAGAAACACTGTGGCCACAGAACAACATGCACTGGCTAATTAGATTTACTGTTTGGTGAACAAGAATACAGTCAACTCTGTGAGTCATGTATTCTACGTTTAAGAATTTACATCTTGTAAAAGTTTAGTCCCAAAAGGAAGTCATGCAATACTGTTAACACCCTTCATGGAAATACAATTTTGCAGAATGACAATAGTCAACCCTAAAAACAACAACAAAAATGCATGTCTGCATTTACGGCTGTGGCCTTCAAGGTAATGTTTTGTCTTATTCAAGCTGTCACATTGTAAGCACATGCCTTTTTCACATTTTACACAGTGACATATTTTTTTGCCTTTCTGTGCTGATGATTGGGTTGAGTGTTCAAAACCTCCCCCAATCATGGCATAAATGTACTGTGCAGTGAGTGGACAGCCTGGCTTTGGAGAGTCTTACAGAAAGCATGCATATGACACTAAGCACTGTTCAGAGAGGAAGAGGAATGCTCTGGGCAGCAAATTTATCATGAAAGGATAAACAGTGTTTATTAAATGACATATCACATTAAACACACGTGGAACGCAGAAGTTTCTCTAGAACCTTTCTTAATGAACTGAAGATAAATTGAAAGTGTGCTACATTGCTGGAAGGATTGCTGATCAGAGGACCTGGATTAAATTTCCAGCACCTACAGGACAGCTCATATCTGCCTGCAACTTCAGTTCCAGGGGATTTGACGCCCTCATACAAATATATGTGCAGGCAAAACATGAACGCACTTAAAACAAAAATAAGTCACTAAACAAAAAGGTTTTGTTTTAAAGAGTGATTTAAAAATGTACTTCTTGCTCCTGCAGCCTGGGTTGGATTTCCAGCATTGACATGTGCCTCACAACCACACACAGATCCAGTTCCAGGGGAACAGACTCCTTCTGATCTCTGTCAGCCTGGCATTCATGTGATGCACAAACACATATGCTAGCAAAAACGTTCATAAACATAAAGTAAATACATCTAAAAATGCTTCTTAGATGTAGGGATGTGCTTCCTACTACATCTGAACAGGGCTGGCTAATTTGGCTAATTGCTGTAACTTGAAAGGGACGGAGACTCCTGTTTGAGATGGCATCTCATCAAACATGTCTGCGCTCTCTGGCATATGGCTACTGACCTGCATAAAAGCCAGAAGAAGCAGGGTAGCTTAAGCTGAAGAGCAAATCATATGCTTTGTTCCTATTTTATGAACTTATCATTTTTTTACTCTGAAGTTATAATCACAGTTGTGTTTGTTTGTGTGTGTGTGTGTGTGTGTGTGTATGCACGCACACACACGTGCACGCCTGTTTATCACGAGTGTGTGCATATTTGCATGCACACATCTGTAAATGGATGGAGAGGCCAGAAGTTGGTGTCCAGTGTCTTCCCCTAATATTTTCTCTTATTTTTTCAGACAGGCTCTTTCTCTGAACTAAGGGTTCGCCAACTGTGTTATTCTGTCTGACAATTTAGCCTAATGTATCCTTTCATTTCTATTACCCTAATTCTGGGATTACAGGAATGCACCCAGATTTTATGTAGATGTTGGGTATTAGGCTTGGGATCTCATGCACACGTGATATTACTTTATGGTTGAGGCCTTTCTCTAGCACCACTGTGTTCTCTCTCTCTCTCTCTCTCTCTCTCTCTCTCTCTCTCTCTCTACATACATACATATATATATATATATATATATATATATATGTGTGTGTGTGTGTGTGTGTGTGTGTGTATGTGTGTGTATATGTGTGTGTGTGTAGTAATTTGACTAATTTCTGTACATTAAAAGAGATGGAGACTGCTTATCTCTAGAGGAGAGAGAGAGAGAGAGAGAGAGAGAGAGAGAGAGAGAGAGAGAGAGAGATTCTTTCATGCACCCCAGGCCATCCTGTAACTTATCATATAGCCTAAGATGACCTTGACATTTGATCCTCCTACCTCTAGCTTTAGAATGTTAAGGTTATTTGCATATACAACTATCCCTACTATTTCTGTGATAAAACACCATGACCAGAGATAGATCATATATGGAATTCCTCAAATTCAGGGAGGAAAGTATTTATTTGGCTTACCATATCATAGTCTGTCACTGTAGGAAGTCAAGGTAGGAACTCAAGCAGGACTGGAACCTGGAGACAGGAGCTGACTCAGTGGCAATGGAGGGCTTGCTCCACCAGCTTTCTTATAGCACCTAGCACCACCAATCCCAGCATGGCCCCACCCATAATGGACAGGACTCTCCCCCGTCAATCTATAATGTAAAATATGCCTAAAGATGGGTCTTACTGAGGCATTTTCTCAATTAAGATCCTCTCCTTTCAATTAACTGTAGTTTACGTCAACTTGACAAAACTGGAATATACAGGATCTGAACTCAGGGCTTCACGTATGCTAAGAAAGTACTCCATCAGTTGAGCTAGATACCCAGCCTTACTTATAGAGCTTTTGAGTGTGCTTCTATTCTACAGAACAACTCCCTTTTCTATTATACTGATTACAACAACTTGTTTGGGTTCACTGTACAGGACATATCCAGTAGATGCGTTGGTGAGGAACATGACAGATGAGGAGAAATAAGTCCACAAAAATAATGTGGTTTGCTCACTCACTTGGTGAAATTTCCAGCTATCCACTGGTGAGAACTATTTTAAGATATGCCTTTTGAGGTGAAGGGCAAGTTACTTGTCTATGATCTATCTAACCACAAAGAATAAGAAACAATATCTTTGACAGCTTTGAACTTTGAAAGCAGCGTGCATCTCATAATATGCTTCTCTGACCCATTATTTATGACTAAGAACTTAATTGATGTTTGAGAACAATGGAATACTCCTCCAAAGGTCCAGCTATGGTGTCATGTGTCACTGTTGTCACAGGATGTAACGGTGGTGTTAGAAATGTTAATGACAGACAAGAAAATTATTTGAAATCTTCATAGAATCTAAAAGTGACATACAGCACACAATGTTAGATGCTGCAACCAAATCTGTCTGCCTTTTAAGGTTTTGTTTGTTTTCGAGACATCTCACTACATGGCACTGGCTGCCCTAGAACTTGCTGTATGCACCGGGCTGACCTAGGTGTCAGAGGTACCTCTGCCTCTGTCTCCTAAGTTGTGAGATTAAATGCTTATTTTACCCTGCCTGCCTTCAGGCTGGCCATTGAAAAAGATTTTAGACCACTACAGAGAATGGCTTTTAGCTTGTTATTAGATCTTAGTAGAAACCAAACACCTGACTATGGTCTGCCTTATGGTCATGTAAGCTGGACTCTTTTAAGAGCAGATTATAGTCGTATCACATCATAGTCAGATGCAAGCACTAGCACTACATCTTAAGTGGCCCATGTCTGCAAGACACAAATCAGTCAGTAAGAATGCTGACTGGACACCCATTGTTTCTTCTCCTGACATGTCTTCTTTTTCTCAACCTCAACATGAGGACTCATGGGGTTCTCACTGTATTCAGTGGCTCAAGCAAAGAAAATGTAGGAACTTCCTAAATGTGGATGGTAATGACTACAGTACCATACCTCCACTCTACTATGCTTTGGGGAAACCCACAAAAATAAATCACCCAGGGAGGAGAAAGTCCATGTATAGGCATAGTGAGTTGTGGGAAATATTAAAAACAAAACCTGCACATTCCTGCAAGGTCACTATCACGCCAATTCTGTGCTTCAAATCCGCCCCCCCAGTCTTTGTGGAGCACCTCAGGCAAGCCCATGCTTGGCCGCCTGTACCTTTCTCTCTTGAACCCAGATGAATCAATGCTGCATGCAGGAAAATGCAACAAAAACTTAGTTCAGAAACAATGGTAACTCAATCTTTGGGCGCAACAACTAAAACCTAATCTTGTAAGCCTTATTAAAATCTGATTCCTCTGGTGGTGAATCCTTGTGACTCCGCCATGATACAGATGGGAAACTCTAGCAACTACATCTTACCCCTCTGCTGTCCCTCTTCCAAAAAGACCTAATTCTCTTCTGCTTCCTATCTTCCTCTGTTCAACCCGGAAGTCCCACCTACTCACCCAGTGATTGGCTCCTTTATTCGTTAGGGGATTGGTTCACAAGAAACCACCTGAGCATGTGACACATTCCTCATTCCAGACAGCCTCTCCCAGGAGACCAGAATTAACATAGAATACAAGAAGCACAAAGCCATCCACAACAGACATAACTTTACAATAATTTTGAAATAAGAGTTTATTTTTAAGAAAAGAATATTGATTTATAGCAATTTATAGGCTGTAGCTATTTTTTTGGGGGGGGGTGGTGTGTTCCAATGTATCAGGACATATTAGAATTCTAGGTAAATGCATACCCCAGAATGCCCCTAAAATAAGGAATAGGAGGATTTACTTGGTGACTATCTATGAGCACGTGAACTCATATGAGGAGCAAGGATGGAAGTCATGAGTGGGGCAGTAGACTGTGTTACCAGACAGAAAGCTTGGCTGGGAGTAGATGAAACACCTACCATTCTCAGATATGAAAATTGCCAGGTTTTCTGAATCTGATAGACCTTACCAAGTTTTTTGTCTGGTGACATGGTATTCTGCCCCACAGTCATACATTTATTTCCACACCCGGAGGCCAAACTTACCATACTTGTATATCCATCGGTTAGAAAGCAAAATAGATAAACAATGAATTCTAATATGTCATTATTCTTCAGTGTAATCAGCAAGAGAGGTGGCAGGACACCTGAATAAGGTTGTGTTTTTCAAGGAAGAAACAGTGTTTTGAATTTCTTTAGTGTTATTTCTCAAAGTACATATATGGGCCAATAGTTGATTTTTATTATTCATTCCCTCTTTTATGGTAAATTGATATCCTACAGCTTAGATTCTGCCTCTGATGCAATTATCAAGCTCCTGTTCATTGGGTATCCCAAATCCTTCCTTGCCTTTCGTTTTCAATTCTTTATTAAAATAAAGTTAATTTTTCTCACAAGCTCTTTAGAATATCCTATTCTGATACCCCATAGTTGTTTACTTTTAGAAATTGCTCCAGATTTGGGAGCTGGACTCTCAGGATTCTGTAGTTCTTAGACAAGTGTGAGCTTAGAGTCTCTGCCACAAGTGGATGCAGCTTGGAGCGGCCCTCAGCTCTTGTCTTTAGTCATCTGACTTGCAGCAAAAACAATGATGAGTAGGTTATAACTCAAGTGCTACAAATTCTGACTGTTTTTGTCAAAATTTAGTAGGTTTTCCTGAATAAAGATTGAATTATTTACAAGACACAAATATAGACACAGCCTTTTCTTCTCATTTATCTGTTGCTTCAGTTCCCTGTGAGGCAAGAGTTAGATTTGGAAGAGTTCCAGACTTCCCTGAGAACTCTCTCTGTTTTTTTCTCTAATTCCCAGGGCAGGGTTGTATCTAAGAGTGAGAATAACTTCTGTAGCCACACCTTCTACCAAGACCATGGGGCAATGCATTATAGGTATCTGTTCCTCCTCATGAACACTAGTTTGCATTAATGGGTCTCTGTGTTTTCTTCTCTTTCTTGCTTTCTATCCATCTCTTAATTCTGATTATCTGACTTTTGGATTCCAAATGTCAGTACCAGATAGAAGCGATGAAGTATACAGAGGCCACAGAGCCCAAAATCCTGTGACCCCCCACCCCCTTCCCCCTCCCCCCCCCCGTTTCTGTTACCAGCAAATAACTGTTATGTCTGCACCTCCTGTGTTTCTGCTTCTTCAGTGAATGATTAACAGACCTTCTCATTATAGCAAAGCATGTACAAAACAGGACTCCTAAGCATAAATATAGAAATATAACAAATGAGAAGAGCTTTCATGGGTGTGGCTGGACAATAGCTTTTTTGTTGGTCTTTTGTAGATGGTGCTTCAGGATACTGTTGCCAGAACGTTGTAAAAGCTAGACTCTTCTGTCTGCTATTTTGACAGTCATGGTCCTTGTGGGACACTAAAATGTTTTATCTTTAGGGTATAGGTAGAGTGTTCAGAAACTAGGATAGTCTGTCCACCAGAGCACTCATGACAGAAAAATAATGGGTAACAAAACCCACAATGAAAATCAAACTTATGGTTCTCTGGTGCCTTTGAAGCCATTTTACTAAAATCTATAATAAATAACAACAGGAAGTTAGCCATGCCTTTCTTGAAGACATTGGGGGAGCAACTTAAACAATTGGGTTTTAAAATTTGTTAAGCTGTTCTAAAGAGCATAAAATGTGTGCTTAGTTATTGTCATTATTATCTCTCCATGGATGTGAGGCTTGTCAGTGAATGGTTTGGGTATTTGGGGCCCTGAAAAATCCTGTTTTTATTGGGCTATTCCTCCCCCTGCTGGAAAGTCTAGGAACATCAGCAAAGGTTAAAGGCTGTAATCTTACTTGGGCATGTTGCCCAGCAACCTCTCCATCCACCTTTTCTACAGTGAGGAAAGAGAAGTATAGACACAGAGTAGGAACGCCAGGATGGGAACCATGTGGTCTGAACTAGAAATCATGTTTCCATCTGAAGAAATGGCTACTCAGGGATCTGTGAGTACTGGAGTAGGAAGGTCCACTACCTCTCACAAACATGCATTCCCTGTGTGGGATCCTCAAAGGAGTTTAAACTTACATGTTCAGATACTAATACTTCCTTCAACGCAATATAGTCAAACGACTTCTAGAACCCACCCCCTAGTGCCTCTTACCACAGCAACCTAAGGGAGTGCAAGTCCCCAACATTCATAGAGATTCGCTTTAAAGAACTAAAGGTGTTTTAATATCACTTTACCTTACAACATTAAAGTCCATGGTTTCTGCTCCTTATTTTATCAATCTCTGCCTCAGTTTCCATCCGTGGTACCACTCCTCCCACCATAAGACCTATCAGACTTTAATACAAGTCAGACCTGTGAGTAGTGAATTGCTCAACTCGTTCAGAGTTAACAAGTACCCCTTTGTTCTTCATCCCTATGTCCTCATCTATAAGGTTTGGCAGTGTAAACGTCAGTCTGGTTGGCAAATCCCTTTAAGTACTGGTGTGTTTCTATGCAAAGTGGTTATTCATTATTCCTGTCACTTAGATAAGAGGTATTGCAAAGTCATCTTTGGTTGGGAGGAAATATGTTCAACACACTAGCTATCAGATTGAAGTTAGTGGCCACATGCAAATTTTTAAATATAGAGGGATTTTTTTCCTTTGTTTTCAATGCAGATTCGGTTAACATTTCTTAGATATGTAAATGCCCTGGGCTCTTGCCAATTTAAATGTTTAGTGCAAGTTAAGAGGACTTGGATTGAATGATGTCTAAAATTCAATCTTATTTTAAATTCAGCCACTTTCCTGCCTAAGAGCTGATTGTTCCCGAATACCAGAGAGTGACACCCTAGTGCTAGTCAGTATCTGTGAGATTCAGACACAGGTTGCACCTTCTTTTTCCTATCTAAGTTGGACGCTATATTAATTATATAAAAATTACATTGATGTTACTTTTGGGTATGTTTTACCCTGCTCTTATTAGTGGGGAACTGTTGTTTTTTATGTGAAGTCATTAAGGTTTATTTTAGAACATTTAATAAAGGTTTGAGGTCATTGCTAGGCATCTAAGATTGAAACCATAGGAATTGCATATGTACTTTAAAATTTAAATGTACCCCACTTCTTATTTAACTCTACTTATGCCTGTTTGTAGTGATCTCTTTGTGAATGTATGCTTGTGTGAGTACAGATGTGTATAGTATATATATGCATGTGTCTGTGTGTAGTTTCCAGACGGTGCACACATATGTGAAGTCCAGAGGAGGACGCCCACTTTTCTGCTCTTTAACTGTCTACCTTATTTCTTGGAGAGCAACTCTCTAACTCCATTTGCAGTTAATTTGGTGGCCAGCAAGCTCTACCAGTCTCAGTCTTTATGCCAACATATGGCTATAGCCAGCCTTTTCGTTTGTTTGTGTATTGGTTAAACTTGGTTACTGGAATCTGAACAGAGGCACAGGGAGCTCTTAAATCATTGAGCCATCTCTCTCCAAACCCCTAGTTGCTGACTCCCAAATATTATGTTGACTCGCTACAGTATAGCTTGACCACCAGATTTTAAGAACCCCTCCTCTTCACTGCTGGAAAAGGCTGTTCTTCTTTGGCTTATGAATCACTGTAAAGTACAAATGTCAAAGAATTAGAGTATTTCTACATAAGAGATCAGAAGATATTCATGGGGCAATGTGATTTGCCTTGTAAGGAAGGGGCTCACAAAATTTACTGCTTTGCCTAAGTGTAACAAATACACTTGACTACTGCTTCCTGCCTTCTGGAATTAAACATTCTAACCTCTGAAATACTCAAATATATCACTCCCTTATCGACCCATGTTTTTGTTGACTGGTTTACTGGCTGGTAATTAGTATGCAGAGAAAATATGCATCTGTCTATTGTATGAACTCCTGCAATCCTATTCCACACTGCCAGTCTCTTTTGTGAGATGGCATAAAGAAAACTATAAAATACTTTGGTTTCTCAATCCAAATCAGACGGATTGGCAATATGGTACTACTCTGCTAAGGACTTATTCTGCACCTAAAAGCTAATAGCCTGAAATAAAAAGGATCCATCAGTAATTAGAATAAAACATGACGTATATTTTAGCAGTTTTGTGTGTCAATCTGCTTGCATGGATTCCAATCTGTAATATTTTCCACTTGGCCTGTTTATTGAAAGAAAGTAATAAAATGTTTAATAATTGAGTTAGCGCATTTCAGAGGAGACAGGCAAATTTTACTTATATTGGAAAGATAAAAAGAACTAGGTTAGGATTTCCAGTTCTCACTGCTTGCTCTAAGTTATAAGAGCACAGAACCCTTCTGAGGCTATTCATTTCCCTCCCTGGACATGGGACCTAATGGCCTATGGCACATTTATCATGCAACAGAATGATTTATATGCCTACATATTAGAACTCACTTGCTTCAACGATGATACGGCAAGCAAATGCATAGCTATGTACTTGGGGCGGAGACAGACACAAACAGTAAACATTTTAATATTTATTCTAATTGTTTATCACATGACTCAGAACAATGGTGAGTGAAGACTAGCGTTGAGTTAAAAATAGAGAAAATAAAACAACGCCTTGAAGTCATTTTATCTGAATTTCATAGGCTACCCATAATTTTCGTTATAAATCAGTATTTTCTAATCTCTCTCTCTTGATGTGGTTCTGACAGTAACTGTGCTGAATAATAATTCTCTTCCTCATGTACAGAGGAGTGGAGAAGGAATAAATAGACTTTTAGATGATTGCATCAGCCTTCCCCACCGATTCGGCAGTGTGCTAGCATTTCAACTAATGCCCCTTTTGTCTCAGAGAGAAAAATCATTTTGTGATTTATTATACTGGATTAAAGGGTGCAGACACTCGGGGAGTTAAAGCATGACTGAAGGGTAATCAAGCATAAAGGATGCCAGAACAGTGGGGTGGGCTTCGATTTCTCTGAAGCCCTTAAATTTACTTTTTTAAGACTACTTTCCCATAAAACAATCAGAAGATAAAAACACATGATTTACATAAACTATAGATAATGGTTGCTTTGTCTCTATATTCTAGAATTAAGAAAGCCAGGGGTTCTGTGGGAAGCTTTCTTTTTGAGGTTTCTGTTTCATCAGATAATCATTTGTCAAATGGCTTCTGGAATGAGCAACTTCTTTCAATGCCATTAGTTGTCACTGAAGGTGACAGCCTGAGGTTTGGGCAGAATTCTTACAATAACACAGAAAAATACCATCAAAATGAATCTCGAATGTTCTTTTTTTGTATTGCTTAGGAAATGCATAACATCAAAGTTTATTATACTTTGCAATTCTCTGCATGCCCAAAGTAAAAGATGGGCCTCAGTCAGTGCTAGAAATGGAATTTGATTTCTCATTTCTTAGTATATCTCCTTTCTGGATAAGCAAGTTAGTCGCTCTATCTGCCTGTTTTCAGTGGATGGCATTTTTGATTAAACGAGATGAGGACTTTGTGAGCTTTAAATTGCAAAGACAAAAAAAGTTTTTTAACAGAATTTTAATATCCTACATGGAGACCAGAATCTTTCAGTATATACTTCAAAATAAATGAGATATTTAAATATTTAATGGTTCCGGTAGGATATTCCAGACAGCTCCACTCTCCTAACAGCAAGATCTATCAACACTTTTCAATTGAGGACTTAGCATACAGAGAATAAGAAAATTGTCTCAGCCAGCTGATTTTCTTGCATAAGAAAGTGAGATTGTTTATCCCAAGAACTGTAGATACTATGCTTGCCTCACACATATTTCTATGTATCATTTATACACTTACTTAAAAGCATAATTAATAAAACATAATTTTTAATAATAAGAACAGAGAGGGTTGGAGATTAAGCTCAGTGGTAGAGCACTTGCCTAGCAAGCACAAGGCCCTGGGTTCAGTCCTCAGCTCTGAAAAAATAATAACAAAGACCAAGACCATCTTCATCACTAGAAGAATCATGCTGATAACACAACCAATATGTTCCTTCAGTCTTTATATTTTCTTAAGGTATAGTTTTCAAAAGAGATCAAAACTTGATTTTTTCCAAGTTCAATAAATATAAACAAATGATTCATTTAACCCATTAATAGGGTCATGATTAAGAAGATATAATTGGTTAATAGTAAGAGAAGTCTTTGTAGTTGTGAGTAATAGGAGTCTTGGAGGAAGGCTTAGTTAATTAAAAGAATGAATCATGTCCACGAGTATTTCTGGCTATGTTTTATTTTTTTGTTTTTGTTTGTTTGTTTTGGTTTTTTCGAGACAGGGTTTCTCTGTGTAGCCCTGGCTGTCCTGGAACTCACTTTGTAGACCAGGCTGGCCTTGAACTCAGAAATCCACCTGCCTCTGCCTCCCAAGTGCTGGGATTACAGGCATGCGCCACCACCGCCCGGCTCTGGCTATGGTTTTTGTCTAACAGAATAAGCTCCTGTTTTAAGTCAGATCTCATTGTGATGGTGCTAGGACTGCAGAGAAAAAGGAGGGAGCAATTAGACCCACAGAAACTGCTCTGTTAAAGATTGTGCTCTTTCTCCTAAAGAAAGAATGGATATTTGTTTTTTAAGTCATATGTTATTTAGCTGGTAAGTTTACAACAAAAGATTGATGTAAATAAATGTGTGGACTATAAGTAACATTGGGTTTGATTACAGATATAAAAAGTACTTACATTTACTGATTTAACAAAGCTTTACTTATTAGAATTCTTGAGACAATCAATGAACAACCCTAATATTGGCACTCTTTCTGATTTTGAGCACATTATGACATAGACTCAACAAATAGTATAAGACAAGGAGTCCTTATCGGACTTATGTAGACAAGTAGGTCTCTCTATGACACATAATCTGCTATAATATGTGTCCTCTTATTAGCTAGCTGCTGACAGATCGGTTTTTGAAGAAAAGAAGATTGATTCTCTGTATTAAATAATCTGACAGTTTCATTCTTGGATATAAGCACGCATTTGCCAACTGCTGATAAGCAATTGAATAAGAAACAGTCTACAAAATTGATGTAAAGGATAGAAATTCTCAAATAACATAGATGTTAGATTGGTAAAGAGCACATAAGATATGTATGTATTAAGCTAGCCAAAAGGAAAGAATTTAAACTGCAGTTTTATTTTACATCTGTAGAAAAACAGATGGAATGAAGGGAGGTTTATTCTGCTAGACACTACTATGGTGTTAAAATTTAACAATATTTTTGTTACATGACTTATTTTTAGTACGGTGAAATGCTCTGGCTAATATTTTGAGTATTGATATTGTGCTAAATTTTTTGACACTCCATTTAATTTTCAGCATGGGGAATTGTTATTCCTGTGATGTTATCTTTGTTTTTGTAGTGAGAATAAATAAGAATGTAGAGGACCCTAGAAGCAAAATAAAGCAATAAAGAGAGAAAAACAGCTATTGTTTACAGATACAATATAAGCAGATTTACATATGGAAGCTTTACTTTGATTCCTTTATGCCCAAATGCCTCATAGGCTGCACTTTGCTTTCACATAAACTTGAGATGTGCTGTCTTGTAACTACCAAGGAGAATATGAAGACACCCACATCAGTGCTAGGTTAGCTTTGCACAACAGTCTGAAAGTCCAGGACTGATCATTCTTTATTTCCACCAATACCACTTTAATCTTAAGTGCAATCATTAAGGTACAATGACCACCTTAATCTTCTGCACTTTCAAATGAAGGCAACTAAGACACAGGAGAGGAAGAGCATTATTTGGTCTAAATTCATACCACAGGTGGAGATTTCAGAGCCGTAAAGGCATACAAGCTTTTTTGTGGTCATGCCCTAAGATTTCTGGGTGAAACTTCATACGTTCTTAAGAAAACATCTCTCAGCAAACAGGAAAGACATGTGGAGTTCCTAACCCTAGGGATTAGTGGAGGAGAGGCAAGTCTCTTTCTGAAATCCACTGAGATAATATCTCCTGTGACTGTTTTCTATTTTTCTTTTTTTGCCAGGACTCCTGGTCCAAGATGTTCAATGTTCTACTATGACCAGGTCAAGTTCTAGTAGGCTGACAGTCTCAAGCACATTTGAAATATTTGAAATGATGGGGATCTGGAGTTGCCTGTGGTCCATTTATTCAAATCATTGATTATTCCAATGTGAGCATAGTTACCTGACATGTAATATACACTAGGCACTTGGAAAAATGAAAACCAGAAAGGTTTTCCTTAGTGGCAAATATCACTTAGTTATAATATTCCATCTCTTTCCCTTCCTTTCTGTTCTTCCTACATCCATTCCTTTTAACTTTTCTCTGTCTAATTTAAAAAAAATATGCACATGCATACATTTTATAACTGTATATATACATATACATATATATACACACATACACACATATACACACTTGCTCTACTTTTCTCCCTGCAAAAATAAATGGTCTTAGAGATACATTTTTATTTTTCTATATTCTTTGTTTACATTCCAAAAGTTTTCACCATTACCCATTTCCCCCTCCCCTTAAGTCCCATAAGCCCTCTTCCCTCCACAAATTCCCCAATCACCCTGCTCCCATTTCTCTGTCCTGGTACTCCCCTACAATTCTGGATCAAGTCTTTCCAGGACCAGGACACTCTCCTTCCTTCTTCTTGGGAATCATTTGTTACGTTAATTGTGTCTTGAGTATTCAGAGCTTCTGGGCTAATTAAAATCCACTTATCAGTGACTGCATTTACTGTGTATTCTTTTGTGATTGGGTTACCTCACTTAGGATGATATTTTCCAGTTCCAACCATTTGCCTAAAACTTTCATGAATTCATTGTTGTTAATTGCTGAATAGTATTCCATTGTGTAAATATACCACATTTTCTGTATCCATTCCTCTATTAAGAGACATCTGGGTTCTTTACAGCTTCTGGCTATTATAAATAATGCCACTATGAACATAGTAGAGCATGTGTCCTTATTGCATGCCTGAGAATCGTCTGGGTATATGCCCAAGAGTGGTACAGCAGGGTCCTCCGGAAGTGTCATGCCCAGTTTTCTGAGGAACCTCTAGAGTGATTTCCAGAGTGGTTGTACCAGCTTGCAATCCCACCAGCAGTGGAGGAGTGTTCCTCTTTCTCCACATCCTTGGCAACACCTGCTGTCTCCTGAGTTTTTAAACTTAGCCTTTCTGACTGGTGTGAGGTGAAATCTCAGGGTTGTTTTGATTTGCATTTCCCTAATGATTAATGATGTTGAACATTTCTTAAGGTGCTTCTCAGCCATTCAAAATTCTTCAGGTGAAAATTCTTTGTTTAGCTCTGTACCCCATTTTTAATAGGGTTATTTGGCTCTCTGAAGTCTACCTTCTTGAGTTCTTTGTATATATTATATATTAGCCCTCTGTTGTAGGGTTGGTGAAGATCCTTTTCCAATTTGTTGGTTGCCATTTTGTCCTTTTGACAGTGATCTTTGCCTTACAGAAACTTTGTAATTTTATGAGGTTCCATTTGTCAATTCTTGATCTTAGAGCATAAGCTATTGGTGTTCTGCTCAGGAACTTTTCCCCTGTGTCCATGTCCTCAAGGGTCTTCCCCAGTTTCTTTTCTATTAGTTTCCAGTTTGTCTGGTTTTATGTGGAGGTCCTTGATCCACTTGGAGTTGAGTTTCATACAAGGAGATAAGAATGGATCAATTTGAATTCTTCTGCATGCTGACCTCCAATTGAACCAGCACCATTTGTTGAAAAGGCTATCTTTTCTCCACTGGATGGTTTTAGCTCCTTTGTTGAAGATCAAGTGACCATAGGTGTGTGGATTCATTTCTGGGTCTTCAATCCTATTCCACTGATCTACCTGCCTGTCACTTTACCAATACTATGCAGTTTTTAACACAATTGCTCTGTAGTACTGCTTGAGGTCCAGGATACTGTCTTCAGTCCTTGTCTTTTATCCCATTGGTGATGGTAAGGTTATCCTGGGAGAGTCATTGCTCAGCATTAGGGAGGTAATGTCTTCCCTCTTTATTCTAAAAGTAGGTAGTCATGTGTCATTAGTTTAGTGTGAAGGAAAATTCTTTACATTTTTGAAATTAAAACACAATTTTATTTAGTGTATGTGCATGTAAGCCAAAGTGCAGATATGAAAATCAGAGGGTCACTGCTGGCATTTTGTCTGGGCTCCACCCCACAGTTACCTGGCAATAGCCAGGTGTGCTTGACTCACTATAGGAGCTGCTTTCCTCCTCCTCTCTCCGTTGCTCTCTTGCTCCTGTTCTGCCCCTTTGCTGCTGTTCCCCTCCCTCCCCATTCCCTTCCTCCCTTCTCTTGATGTGCTCATAGCTGGCCTCTACTCCTCTAAACTATCTTCTCTCTCTCTCTCTCTCTCTCTCTCTCTCTCTCTCTCTCTCTCTTCCTTTCTCTGTCTCTACTATCCTCTCAATTCCACTCCCCCATGCCTGGAATAAACTCTATTCTATACTATACCATCTTGTGGCTGGTCCCTCAGCATGGGCCTGTGGAGGCACCCCCTTCTCTCATACCAGACCGCACACCCACCAAACATATTCCTTCTCTCTTTATTTTTATAAAACACAACAACCATTTTGAGGAGTTGAGTCTCTCCAACCATTATATGGCTCTTATAGATGAGTCTCCAATCAGCAGGCTTGATTGCAAATGCCTTTACCAGATGAGCTGTCTTTTGTACCTATACAAATGAATTGTTTACAAAATGATTTAATTTATTTTTTCATTAATTTTACATATTTACTCTCTTTGCATCCCAATCACAGCTCTCCTCCATCCTCCCCCTTCTCCTCCCAGTCCCATCCTCTCACCCCACTTTTCCCATAACCCCTTTCCCTTCTTTTCAGAGAAAGTGAGACGCCCCCACTGGGTACCAAGCACATCCTTCACGATTGAGGCCAGTCAAGGCAGCCTAGCTAGGGGAAAGGGATTAAAAGGCAAGGAACAGAGTCTGAGTGAGAGATAGCCCTCACTTCAATTGTTGGGGGATCCACATGAAGACCAAGCTGTATATCTGCTACAAATGTATAGGGGGTGCTAGGTGCTAAATCCAGGCCATGCATGCTCTTTGGTTGGTGGTTCAGTCTTTGTGAGCCCACAGGAGCCAGGTTAGTTGACTCTGTGGGTCTTCCTGTGGTGTTCTTGACCCCTCCGGTTCCCTCTTCTACAAGACTGCCTGAGGTCTGCCTAACGTTTGGTTGTAGATTTTATCTGTGTTCCTGCTGGATGAAGCCTCTCAGATGACAGTTGTGCTATCTGAGACAGATGTCCTATCTGTTAGCATAGTAGAGTATCATTAATAGTGTCGGGGGTTAGTTCTCTCCCATGGGGTGGCTCTTAAGATAGGATGGTCATTCCCTCAATCACTCCTCTATCTTTATCTCTGCACATGTTCATATTACAAACATTTACATGAAATTCTTAGACAAATGGATGGAACTGAAGAACATCATCCTAAGTGACATAACGCAGTCTCAAAAGAACACTCATGGAATTCACTCACTGATAAATGGATATTAGCCTAGAAGCTTGGAATACCCAAGACACAATTCACATATCAAATGATGTCCAAGAAGAAGGAAGGAGTGACCCCTGGTCCTGGAAAGGCTCAGTGAAGCAGTGTAGGGGAATACCAGGACAGGGAAGTGGGAAGGGGAGGATTGGGGAACAGGAGGAGGGAAGAGGGCTTAGGGGACTTTTGGGGAGGGGGGGGGATCCAGGAAAGGGAAAATCACTTGAAATGTAAATAAAGAATATATCGAATAAAAAAATGTGAAAAAAGAAAAAAAGAAAGATAAATACCACACACACACACACACACACACACACACACACAGACACACACACAGACACACACAGACACAGACACACACACACACACACACACACACACACACACACACACACATGAATAATCGTGATTATGTTCCTAAAATATCCTTTATAGGTGTTAGCATTCCTTCTAGGCTCTGACTAGCAGTTACCTGGCAACAGCCAGGTAGGCCTGGCTTAATATAAAAGGGGCTGTTTGCCCCCCTCCTCGCTCTCTTACTGCCTTACTCTCTTACTCTCTATGCCCTCTCCTCCCCCTGAGCCCTTTCTCCCTCTCTCCCCATTCCTCATACCACTCTCTACATGTATACCTGGCTGGCCTTTTCTCTTCTCCTCCCCTCTTCTCCCCCCCTGCCCCTCAGTTTGTGTCTCTCTGTCTCTACCCCCTCATCAGCACCCTTTCTTATGTCCTAAATAAACTTTATTTTACATTATACCCATTGTATGGCTGGTACCTGACGGGGAAGGGATGCCTCAGCATGGGCCAGCAGAGGTAGCCCCTTCCACTTCACTACCTGGCTCTATCAAACATATCCTTGGTTGTTTCTTTTTTTATATAAAACACAACATTGGTGCTGCTAGACTCTGAGTAGAAACTCACAGGTTCACATCTCCTGCTGCCACATGTACTTTCCAGCCATCGGAAATGCTTGCTTTCTAGACCTACCCATCAAACACCAGCAAATTGGGAAGCTACCTCCTCACACTGGTCAGTGTAAATGTCCCCAGGTCTCAGGGGAGAGCTGTGGACCTCCCAGCCATCCTAGAGTCCTTGAGGATGGGGGCATTCACAGTCTCCATGATTGACCTTCTTGCTGACCTATCATCCCAGAACATTTTCTCTTGGGTGAAACCTTCCCCCCTTCTCTGAGTCGGTTCCTTTTCTTGCTTCTGTGAAACTCCAGGTTTGGGTGAACTGTTCTCCTGACATTGCTCAGGGAACTAATCCAGAGCTCAGCCCCAAAGTTCACCTCATGATGACTTGGTGATCTGGCCTGGCTGTAGTTTCTAGTTACCGCGTTTGCCCTTGGGGCAAAGAGACCAGACAAATCTCTAGCTTCTACTCTCACCCAGAAGGGTGTTTCTGCCTAAACTCCCAGTCTCTTTAATGAAATGCCTCCCAGTCTAAAATTCACAGGCAAACTGGCCAGGCCTGTCCCAGTGAGGGTCCCTTGCACACAGTCCTCCCAGGTCTGCTGGTCCTATGAGCTACATGACTCCTGTTCCCCAACAGGCTCTGGGGGACATCGTCACTGCCCAGTGCTGAAAGCTTGGGCCACATGCTCCCCATGCCCCACGAGGCCATTGTTCAGACACCGGTTGACTTTCCAGCAATGTACACCATCTTGGTCAGTCTTGGGCTCCTGCATCCAAAAGAAGAGCTGCTTGGACCCCACCTTAAACTTGAGCACATAGACCCTCCCACTGGCACACTGAGGCACCTGCTTGAACTTAACGTTATCAGGAAAGAAATCAAGTCATCCTCCACGGTGCCAGAAGTCCTGTCTTCTCAACAGAAGTAAAGGGGTTCATCCATCTGCTGGTTGTTCCTGAGCCCTTTTGGTTTACCTGTGGTGACTTTATTTCCATTTAATGACATTTTCCTCCACAAAACACCACCAAATACTTGGTAGAGCATTCCCGAGAGTCAGGCACTAGGTTTGGGACTAGAGAGCCTTAAGTCACCATCCTGGCTGTGGTCATACTCATCCTAGGGGTACTGTCTGGGCTTTCTCTTCCTTCCTGGTGCATGCTGAGCCTCACAGGACTGACTTCAGTTTTCAAGTTTGATTCCTGATAGGTTTTAGGCCCCCATGCTGATGTTTTCTTCTTCCACCTCACTGCTGAGCAAGCTGATGAGAAAGTCCCCGTTCTCTGACATGTGGTACTGGAGTGAAGTGCACAAGTCATTGATGGTGGGATTGTATTCTATAATATCATGGTGTATATGTAGTATCTGTAATCTAGACACTCTAGTCAGTCTGGATGAGGGATGGTCTGTAAACCAATCCACTGAAGGATTCTGAAACCACATACAAAAGAAAAAAAAATTGGTCTGGTTCTTATGTTACAGACAAACTTACTTATATAAAAGGACCAGGGATCTAATTATATTAGCTAAAACTATAAAACTGTTTCACAACCATAGAAATAAAAGTCTATGACTCTAGAGTCATACTTTTTGAATGAAACCAAAATCAAAAACAGCAGAAAATCAATGATAATTCAGATTTAATAAAATTTCAAAATTTATATTTCAAATGATGTCAGCAAGAAATTGGGAAGAAAACTCAAGAAATGAGAAAATATTTTTGCAAATCGTGTGTGTAATAAGGAATTTATATCTAGATTATATAAAGAAATGTTATTATCCAGTGACAAACAGATAACAACACAATTAAAAGTAGATAAAGAGCCCCGGGTAGTGGCTCATGATTTTAATTTCAGCCATGGAGATGTTATAGACAACCTGCTATACAGAGTGAGTTCCAGATGCATCAGGGATATACATAATGAATGTCTGTTTCAACACATAAATAAATCATTAAACAATTTAATAAAAATGCAGATAGGAGATTTGAATAGACATAGGTGCATCTGATACCTTTATCCTTTAGAGAATTGAAAAGGTACTTTGAATCAATGTTAATAATGCCAGTCTTTTTTATATTTAAACATTTTCCCATACAATACACTTTGATCATTTTCTTCTTCTTCGACAAATCCTTCCAGACCCTCCCCAGTTCATTACCTGCTCAACTTCATATTTGTTCTGGCTGGTTTTGTATGTCAACTTGACACAGGCTGGCGTTATCACAGAGAAAAGAGCTTCAGTTTGGGAAATGCCTCCATGAGATCCAGCTATAAGAAAGTTTCTCAATTGGTGATCAAGGCGGGCGGGGGGGGGCGGGGGGGGCCAAGGGAGGCCCCTTGTGGGTGGTACCATCCCTGAGCTTGTAGTCTTGGATTCTATAAGAAAGAAAGCTGAGCAATCCAGGGGAAGCAAGCCAGTAAGAAACATCCCTCCATGGTCTCTGCATCAACTCCTGTATCCTAACCTGCTTGAATTCCAGTCCTGACCTACTTTGGTGATGAACAGCAATGTGGAAGTTTAAGCTGAATAAACCCTTTCTTCCCCAACTTGTTTCTTGGTCATAATGTTTGTGCAACAATAGAAACCCTGACTAAGACAATATTAGGTCTCTCACAACAAAAACAAAAATGAAAGAAAAATTAAAGTAAAAACAAAAATGCAATAAAACAAAACAAAAACACCCAAACAAAATAACAAAACACCCCTAACCCCAAAACACAAAACAAAACCCTCAAATAAAGTATGGAGTCTGTTTTGTGTTGTACACCTCCTCTTGGGCATGGGGCCTGCCCTGGGGTGTTGCTGATGTACCCACTAACACTCATTTGAAGAAATGGATTTTCCATTTCCATCAGGCATCAATTGCAAATAGCTTTTTGGTTCAGGTGAGGCTATAGCTCAAACTTCCCTTTTCAGTGCTGGGACTCCCTGCAGGTCCTATGGGTGCTGCCATAGTGTCTGGGAGTTTATATGTGTATCAGCTGTTGTGTCTGGAGGATATTTCTTGGAGACATCCACCACATCCCTCCATCTTACAGTCTTGCTCCCTTCTCATCCACATAAATTCCTGAGGTCTTGAAGCAAGGAATTGGATAAAGACATGCCACTTGGAACTGGGAGCTTCAAATGTATTTTGTTGTGAGTCTCTTTGTTAATTATCATCCACTTAAAGAAAAAGCTTCTTTGAGGAGGGTCAAAGATACACTGATCTAGTGGTATAATAATGTCTTTAAGAGTTTTTTTGTGAATAGATTGAGGGGTGGCACTCCATTGAGGTGTCTGGAATATCAGGGGTATGTGTGTTATTTCATGAGTTGGTGTGTAGACCATGGAAGATGTGGAGACACAACACAGAGGGAAATATAATGGCACAGAATCCCTAAGTAGGGATACTGTTACTGGTTTCTGTATATGTTCTGTTTCATTTTCTCTGAGATCCAAGGTTACTGTTATCTTTATGTTCAGCAAAATTGTCACGTACATAAAATTCTGCTTTTGTTGACAGCTCAGTGGAGTATCAACCTACTCATCCTCAATCTATTCATCGATCAGCTGTACCCTACAACAATGATTTGATTGATCCTTGTGCAATAGTATAGATAACAGAGTTAGGCAAAATATAGACTAAGGAAAAGTAGGGATGGACAATGCAAATAATCAAATTCATTAATGCTTCTCAAGATGTTTCTGTATTTTCTCTTCAGATGCATAAGAAGTAAAATTCTTGAAATATGAGTCTATTCAAAATAAATGTTTATATTTCTATAAAAATAGTCATTTTATTGCTAGAACCCAATATTTATGAACAGATGAACAGATAAACCGAGTGGAGAACAATAATAGTCGTATTTTCAGCCATAAAATCTTTGAAATTATCACATATGGCACAACCAACTTGAAACTGAGAAACGTTCCACGTGAAATAAATTAGACATGACAAGAAAAGGTGTGCACAATCTACTTCGGGGAACATTTATAGTAGAACAACCAGAAACACAGAGTTGGTTGCAGGAAGCCAGGTGAAAAGAGACTAGGGGCAGCGTGTTGTAGCATTTCTCTTCAGGATGGTGGAGTTCTAGGTAGACAGTAGTTATGATGGTTAATGGTTAGTGACAACTGTCAACTTGACAGAATCTAGACTCCCTTGGGAAGCTGACCTCTGGGTATGCTGTGGAAGATTATCTTGATTATAGTAATTGTTCTGGGAAGTCCAATCTTGGGAGCATTTCCTGTGTAGCATATCGTGAATTGTATAAAATGAGACCATGGTGGAACACTAGCCCTGCATTAATCCCTTTCTGCTTCCTGATTGTGGATGTAATCTGCTTGGCCACTTTAATAACCTTCTTCCCCAACCTCTCTATCTTTTCTTCTTTACTTTTTTTCTCTTTTGATTTTTTAGTATTTGAAACATACTTATGCTTAGTAGTTTTATTTTGAAGTTAATATTTACCAGATTTCCTACGGTTTTAAAGACAACTAATATTCTTAAGAGTATTTTAATAGCTCTTGAGTTGATATTATAAAAAGCTTACTCCTTATGAATTAGAAAATGTCATGTAAACATAGTTCTCACTTGAAGATTTTTCTAATGAGCAACTCCCTAGGTAACTCTTAAAATATTTAGGAGATCAGTTCTCATTCATTAGAAGAATATTTTCTGGGAGTTTTCCATGATGAAAGGCATACTTCAAAATTTCCCAGAAAGGTTGCAATTATTTATATTTTAGTAAAATAAAAATAGAGAACTATCCATAAAAAGATGCTTGTCACCTAGATTGTATGGCTATCTAACAATGTCAAGAAACATCTTTCCATTAAAAATGCAAAACAATGAGCATTTTATTAATTATTTGACTTTAACAGAAGGTCCTCTTCCACAATAGACATGTACATCAATATTTGAAATCACTGTTTTTCCAAATATGTCTTTTGGGTCTAAAAATAAAGGGAACCATAGATCATTCCATGTACTCTCAACATGTATGACTTAGAGCATAGTTTTGCAGCTGGCTTTAAAGCCCTTCAGGAACTGGGCTTTCCACTGGAAACTCTGAGAGGCCGTTCACTGTAGGGACACTGACAGGTACCATTATGATAAATGGGTCTGTGGGAGACATGATATAGGGTCACAGGTAATTAATGGCAGAAGTTAAACAAAATACAGGCAATGATTCCACTGAGAGCATGATGCAATGGGAGAAAGCTCTCATAAAACACAAAGAATGTCTATTTAGGAAAGAGCAGCGAGGAAAGACTTGTAAAATAAATCAAAATCTGGGACTTTAAGTTTAAGCGATCATTGCATATTGCCTTATAATTAGGAGTTTTTAGAAAAACACCATAAAATTGATCCTTAGCTACACAAAATTACTCTATATTGTAGACCTTGAAGGCAATAAAATATGAATTCAAGCACTCAAGCCAGTTAATGACATCCAAGGTTTTCTAGTTGGAAAATCCAGCGGTAAGCATTCCTAGAATATGGCTCCTTGTTGTACAAATGGAATGTAACATGATTAGCACAAAAAATCACACTGACACGTCATTTCTTCCTCAATGTCATGACATGATTAGGTTTGGACACACACACATACACACACATATAGAGACACACATAGACACACATATACTTACACACACATACACACACACACACAGAGAGAGAGAGAGAGAGAGAGACAGAGAGACAGAGAGACAGAGAGACAGAGAGACAGAGAGACAGAGAGACAGAGAGAGAGAGAGCGTGCTACATATTACCTTTATAGGTTGAGAATATCTGCAGAATTTCTGGTCATAGGTTTTTATTTTGCTTTGCTTTGTTTGATCTTTGAGCACTACACTATCTTCAATTATTTAATTTTTCTTTTTAAAAGAATGATTTCATTCCACTATGTTGCTGAAAGTGACTTTAATTTCCTCTTCACACTGGACTTCAACTATTCCAAGAAGATTCAATGTTTGTAAGTCTACATTATTCTTTTGTAGAATAAATACATTCTGTAGATTTCTTTCTAAAACACATAACCAAGGATTCAGTAGTTGTGAGGGTGTAGGGTGGGATAGCAAGAGAGGAGAAATGCTTATGATAGATTATTGATCTAAAACTTTAAAGAGCTTGGCATCAATCCTGTCTTACTTCATGGCCTAGGGGTGGTAAGAAATTAATCCTGTATGTTAGATGTAGTGACTGAATTCCCAAGAGTTTCAGTGACTGACTGTTCTCATAGTGATGTCACCGGAGAGAACCATGATAGATATTATCCACCTACTGATGTGCTAAAGGTTTTCCATTTTAACACATAACCCCTCTAATTCTGAAAATGAATAAAATTCTTGCTCAAATAAAAGACATCCCCAACTGCCTTTTGAGGACAGCTTTGGGCTGGATGACTGAGATGAAGTTGCTTCTGCAACTTCTGAAACTTTGACATAGTTTCCCAAACAGCATTAGCTATAAAATCAACTTCATTATTTTCTCATTACTTATTTGAAGATAGCATTAACCAAATGAGATTATGTACATCCTCTTCTCCCAGCCAAACTCTTAAAAATGCCTACTACATTTTTGCAATGAATAATTATTTTCTTGTTGTTTGACCCCAACAGGGTTTGGCTCTGAAAATGATTCTGAGTCAGATTCTCTATGGAGGAAAAGAAAAGGAAGTGAAGGGAAGGAATAATGAACATTTAACCCCAGATTCTCAAAAGCACTTCTCTTAAGATTCACAGGAATATATTTTAACTCTGCTTGTTTACTAAGCACCTGATATTATCTGCTTCCAATTTCCACATTAGTGAGTTTATAATTTTGTAGTTGGGTTGTAACGATAATTGGAAATTTCATATTTTTTTGGTCTTAAAGATAAATTGCAAGTCTGATGGTCTGGTAGTTTTATGATCTGGTTTAACTGTATTTCTGATTTGTGAAGAAGTACGGGAGATCCATTAATAGTAAAAACATGAATTCATTAATTTAGGGATATGAACAGATATAAGTAAACTGCAACTCTTAGGTATCTTTGGTTGCTTTGCCCTGATGTTTTTTTTTCTTTTTTTTTTCCTTTTCTATATTCTTTGTTTACATTCCAAAGGCTTTCCCCTTTCCCAGTTACCCCCCACCATATGTCCCATAATTCCTCTCCCCCCCATGCTATTCCCCACTCTTCCCCTCCCCACGATTTCTCTGTTCTGGGTCTACAATAATGGATCCAATCTTTACAGGCCCAGGGTCCTCTCCTTTTTTTCTTCTTGAGAGTCATTTGACTGGCTAATTGTGCCTTGAGTATTTAGGGCTTCTGGGCTCATTAATATCCACTTATCAGTGGTTGAATTTCGTGTGTATTCTTTTGTGATTGGGTTAGCTCACTTAGGATGATAGTTTCCAGATCTAACCATTTACCTACAAATTGCATGAATCCATTATTTTTAATTGCTGAGTAGTACTCCATTGTATAAATATACCACATTTTCTGTATCCATTCCTCTTTTGAGGGATATCTGGGCTCCTTCCAATTTCTGGCTATTATAAACAAGGCTGCTATAAACATAGTGGAGCATGTGTCTTTGTTGTATGCAGAGGAATCCTCTGGGTATATGCCCAGGAGTGGTATGCAAGGGTCCTCTGGGAGTGGCATGCCCAATTTTCTGAGGAACCGCCACACTGATTTCCAGAGCGGTTTTACCATTTTGCAATCCCACCAACAATGGAGGAGTGTTCCTCTTTCTCTGCCCTGATGTTTTGACTGTCAAATGAAGTGACGGATATAGAAGACAAAGCTGGCTACACAGAGTGCATGCGCTAAACTAGCAGACATAGTAAGTTCACGTTACACACAGAGCAAACGAACACGCTAGAAAGAGATGCTATTGGTAGCCAAGTTTATGTGCTTCCTACAGAGAAGAAAATTACAGCTTTAACAAAAATTGACAAGGTAGTTTTGTCTGAATTTTTATATGGTCACCATGGTTAAAATGCTGTCCATGTTTCCATACAGGTAATTTCTGATAAAAAAGATTTATTATTTAGCATATTTATTGCTAAGTTTTGATTTCTTTATTCTAGCTTGCTTTCATTAAAAGAGTCATCCAGTCAGCAAGCCAACCTCCATTTCATAAAATTGGGCCCCAAATATGTAAAATTTGTATAGAAAGTATTTATTAAAATTCCCTTTTGTATTTTTATTGCAAAAAAGATAATATTTCCCATTTAGTATTATGTTTTAATTGGTAACTAGGGTTACAGACTTTTAACTTTGTCAAATCTAACATTTATCTTAAAATTAATGAATCCAATAACTTAAAAATATTAAAATACCTTTCATTTATTTTCTTTTTTTATTTTTCTTTTTTTAATTTTTTATATTCTTTGTTTACATTCCAAAGGCTTTCCCCTTTCCCAATTCCCCCCTCACCATGTGTCCCATAAGTCCTCTTCTCCCCTCCTCCCTCACCGCCCCCCATTCCCCAATAACCCCCCAACCCTTTCTCTGTTCTGGTACTCTCCTGAAAAACTGGAACCAGTCTTTTCTGGACCAGTGTCCTCTCCTTCCTTCTTCTTGGGAATCTTTTGATTTGCTAATTGTGCCTTGAGTATTCAGAGCTTCTTTATTTTCTTGATCATTATTAAATTATTTGAACTGTTTAAATAGGAAACATATAACAATACTTACTCACTTCTTAACTTTTGTAGATACATTTTAAATGGTGGCTATAGAACTAATCCTCTAAATCTTTTTTATGGTTTTATGTAAGAAACTATGTTGCTTACTTTTGTGTTGCTATGCCCTAAACAGCAAGCAAGGGCCACTAGTGGATACACACTTGGCAGGGAAGGATGGGTGGTGTCATATCGGGGTCTGCTGTAGTTAAGTATTGGTGGACAGAGAAGCGGCAAGCTTGGACTGCACAAGGTATAGCTACGAAGCCCAAGGCCCAACTCCACATCTCTGTGACCCACTACCTTCAATTAGGCCCCACTTAAAGGTTCAACAACCTCCTGAACAGTGCTCTAATGGAGTTCCACGTATTGTCACAAAAGAACATGCCATAGGGGGAACTAGTCCACATTTATATTACAATGCAATTGCAAGAATAATAAAATGTGTTTTCTTAAACCTCAAGTTAGAGCAACATTTTAGACCTCATGGTTCAGATTGTATTTCAAACAAGGCATAACTCAGGAACCTGAGCTAACTGTCTACATATTTAAAATGAACTACATAGCCTAATTATATTGCTTATTTTTTTTAAAGATTAAAATGATAAATGATGTATATGTATGTGTTCGGGGGTGAGTTTCTGCCATGTGTGTGCAGATATGCATGGGTTCCAAAAGAGGGCTCAGATTTAGAGCTGGAGTCACAGACTCTCGTGAGTCATCTGGTATAGGTGGTATAGGTGTTGGAAAGAAAACACAAGTGTTCCGTAAGAAAGGCATGTGCTCTTCACTGACAAGGCATTTCTTGCCGCCTGATACCACCTTAAATCCTTTATGCTTTTTTTCTTTTTAAAAAATTCAATTGTTTAAATGACAAAACAATGGAAGAACACATTGGAAAATGGTAGGTAAGCTTATTATAAAGATATCAACACCATTCTCATTTGCTTCACATTTTTATATTTATTTATATGCCTTTTGTTCTGTCCAAGCCAATTAATATAAATGAAATAGTTAGATTTGTTTTTTGATTTGGTTTTTTTGAGACAGGGTTTCTCTGTGTAGCCCTGGCTGTCCTGGAACTCACTCTGTAGACCAGGCTGGCCTCGAACTCAGAAATGCACCTGCCTCTGCCTCCCAGAGTGCTGGGATTACAGGCGTGCGCCACTACCGCCCGGCTTAGTTAGATTTTTAAAATGGCTAAAGTTTCTTGGCTTCAGACTTGGTTCCAGGACCCAGTTAGGATTTGGAATGTGAGTCAAATCTCTGAGCAGACATGTATAGCATGGGCTTGAATATAAGGGTAATCACACCAGCTTATGTTATAAACTCATGTGAAACTGACTGTTCGTGGATATAGTGGTCTGCCTTGAAGGAATTTGGGGAACATGGAAACTTAAAGTAAAGGGATTCCAAGTAAAACTTTTAACTCAGTGCATGAAGATTTTTGGCTTTACTTCTAAGACTCACGCTCCTCACATTTGCTCTTCTGCTCTGTGGCCTGTTATCCTTATTTAGAGGATGTAATTTAAACCTTATATATTTCAAGGACTCTCCTTGGCAGTCAGATTATAACCAATGGATTTATATTCTATATCTCGGCAATAGAACTCTTCATTGCTCAAGTAAAGAAAAATTGATTTTTAAATGTTATTTATGTGTTACTTTCTTATTGAGCTGACTAACATTTTATACATTACAACCAAATTGCTAATTATACTTTAAAGATTACTCTCAACATGACTGATGGCTTTATTTTTCTTTATGCTGCACAGTTTTGTGAATGTGTTGTTTGAGAGAGGTCCATATATTGGCTGCTGTTATAGTTATATATATATATATATTCCATATAACTCATTCACAAGCTGGACAAAGGGCACTGCTTAATGGTTGAGAAATCAGCTGTGCAGTCCCCCAGAGGCTGCACCTCACAGCCTCTTTCAATGGAGGCTCACAGCAGTGTGACCATAGTGTAGACCTACAGACCAGCTTCTTAGCTCACTGCTTGAATGAGGATGGCCTGATAGCATATGACTTAAAACTAGGATGTTATCCAAGTTTATTTTCTTTGGTGCGCAACTGGTGAAAATTGTTTCAACTTCACACAGATTCAAGAGGAGGGACTAGAAATAATCTCTAAGTGAGAAAAATTGTTGCCAAATAGGTGACATTTAAAATCTTCCAAATATATTCATTATCCAACTGGTTGTGTATAAACTAACTCTAAATTTATTTCTTTCCATTCGCCAAATAACTGTATTGTCATATGGGATATTTTCCTTTTAACTGAAGTTCAAGTAAACATTTTATTTCTTGGAACTGTTTATTTATTAAATTCAATGTACACCAGTGTATACTATACTATAGCTCAATTTTACTTCTGATATTGTAGAAAACTGGTATTTACAATGTAAGATATAAAATTCAGTTTGATTGACTTATACTTCATTTTTACTTAGGAACATTTTGTTTTGTGGGATTATTTGTAATAAATACTTTTTATTACTGAAAACAAAGCATTCTTAACTCTCAATAGATCATTAAATGACTTCCTTCTAAATTTCAGAAACTATAATTAATAGCAAAAAAAAAACAGGACAAAATTTGGACAGAAAGTACATTAAGTCACGCAAGCTACATCAGAGTAAAGTCTTCTAGGTAGATGCCTCCTGGGACAATTTCAATATTAATGTTCTGATTTGTGGTGAGCACAATATTTTAATTCATGCATCATCTAAGACTTGAAGAGTTTGTTCAGGAAGAAAGTATTTCCTACCCCCTTCAAACATCTCTGGAGCAGATTCTGACATTTTGTTGTTGTGGTGGTTGATTTGCAAGGTGACCTAGCTACAAGTAGAACATTCAACCCTAATGAGTGATTGACTGTGGGTTAATGCCTCTTTGCCTTGACTGCTCCCATCCTTTCTGAATGTTCTTCTTCTCTCTTCTGACCAAATTACTTCCATCAGTAAGGTCCTTTCATAAATCAGGTGACCCTCATCCATCTTTGACAAGTGACAAAATCTTATAATTTGTCAGCACAACTGAGAAAACAGCATATAACACATGGAAAGTTCATTTCTGTTTCATCAGCTGTGTATGTTACATGTTTTGTGTTTGTGTGTATGGTGTGTGTGTGTGTGTGTGTGTGTGTGTGCGCGCGCGCGCGTGTATATGTGTGGTGTAATTCACCCTGGGTATAGGTTAACTGATACAGTTAAGATACAGAAAAGTTTTGTTCCCAGAAGAATTCCTGCTTCTGTCTTTTGTTGCCCATCTCTCTGCTATCCGTATTAATTTAACATCAGATTTCTCACAAAGATCTTACACTTTCTACATACACGATAAACACAATATAACTAAAATAAAGGATATGGTAGTTCCATTGAGATGTCCTTCATAATGTTAGGCATTTGAACACTGGGTCCCAGTTGGTGGCAGCATTTGGGCAATTGAGGAGCTGTGGTCTTCCTGATAGAATTATGGCTTTGAACAAGCCTTTGAGACTTTAAACACTCTTAACCATTGTCAGATAGCATTCCCTACTGTGTCTGCCTATTATGATGAGTCCTAAAACCAGGCTTGGTGGCTCACACCTCTAATCCCAGTCCTGGGGAAGTAGACACATGTGGATCTCTGAGTTTGAAGCCATCCTGGTCTACAGAAGGAGTTCCAGGTCAGCCAAGTCTACACAGAGAAACTCTGTCTCAAGGAGAAAACAAAAAGATGGGAGTCCTCAGCTTCCAACTCCTGCCGTCATGTCTGCTGTCTACTGACATGCTATCCTTGCCATTATGAATCTTAACTCTCTGGAACCCTAATCTCAAATATTCTGTCTTCTATAAGTTGTCTTGGTCATGATGTTTTATCATGGCAATAGAAAGTAACTAATATACAGGTAAAACAAAAGGCATTGCAAACAGTAAAGTTTAATTGAAAGTGCTCTTAGAGATAGTTTAGCAGTGAGCTTACAACTATTGTTCCACAACTGTAGCTAACAGACTTTATAAGCAATACTCCCCCTGTTTAAATGGCCCATGAGAATACTTTGAATAAGTGCCCTGCGTATCAATATATAAAGTTTTAAATGTGATCAACTGTTCTCTTCTTGCTTGTTAATTTATACAATCCAAACCTTTCGACTGTGTTGTTTTAACAGGACCCCTTGTAGAGAAACCAATTCCCTGTGGTATGTTGAGGAGAATGAAGCAAGAGCTTATCAAACAATTAAAGAAGCTCAGGATATATGCTGTTTTGTTGTAATAAGGCAAGTCATATTATTCAAATTCATATTAAGGATTTTATTATATGTCATTTCTAGTTATTTATTTTAAAAACTATTTTAAAATTTAGATGATCTTCAGTTGAACAAGGGACTTTTGGCTATTATCTCACTTCTTTGAATCCATGTCCAATGATGATTTAACCTATACATTTGTTTGTGATATCTACTATGTGTCATTCTCAACTACTCTGTCAGCTGTCTCACTGATAATATTGTAAAAGCCCTATTTTATCTGAAAATGAACTTTTATTTTTGTTCTTCAATCTTGCCTATTATTAGATATAAATTTGATATCCTTATCCTTTAAAATGTTTTTTAAAAGTGTCCCAATTTAGTTAAGGTATATTTAAGTTTGCTTGAAATCAAACCTTGACAACTCCAGGAAGCTTGTTTTCAGGCATGATGGGAATTCACTCTGAATCCCATACGCCTGTCAAAGCCTTTCTCCTTGATTTCTACTGAGCATCACTGTACGATCATGGCTGCCTTAGCCAGTTTCTACATCACCAAATGACAAGGAACATCATCTTCGATGCATTAACCCTCCAAAAACTCACTAACCAATTTTTTAAAAGGAGACTTAGTTATTTTTGTTTTATATGTACTAGTGTTTGCCTGAATGTATGTTTGTGTACCACGTATGTGTTTTGGTATCTGCAAAGCCTAAAAATGAGCAGTAGCTCTACGGGAAAGTACTTATGGATGGTTGTTAAAAACCATGTGGATGATTTAAACTGAACCCTCGTTCTCTACTAAAGGAGCAAGGACAGCGGACTTCTGAGCCATCTCTCTAGCCTTACAGTAACCAAGTTTTACTGAAGTACAAAGCTAATGCTTAATTCATCTGATGTTTACACAACCTCATGAAGGAGTGGCTGGTGGGGTTGATTTAAACCTGGCACAAGTGTCTTCATCTGAACATCTATTCACAGATGCTTTTCCGACATCCCAAAGTTACTTGTGTCAAAAACTTGAACTTCAGATTATGAAAGCCCTTTACATACTTTCCCTTAATGCCGAGTTGTGAATAGATATTATCCCAAGTTCGAAATCTATCTGAGGGGTGAAATCAGATAGTTGCTGAGTGTGAAGGCATGTAAATGTTTTTGTTTGCACTAGCTGTGGTTTGTGAACCATATAAGGACATTACTAATAATGATTATTTTCTACTGCCAATTTGCTCTTCTAGCATCATCTAGGAAGAGTCTCAACAGGACTGTTCAACTAGATTGACCTGTGGGCACGTCTGTGGGGGAACTGTCTTAATTTTAATTCTTTTTTGTTGATTGTTGTAGGAATACGCAGCCCACTGTGGGTGGCACCATTCCTGAGTCAGGGAAAGATGGGACCGAGCACATGTAAACATGTATGAACATATTTTTCTCAACTATTGACCGTGGCTATAATATGAGTAGCTGTTTCCTGCTCCTGTCTCTATGGTGCTCCCTGAAGTGATGAACTGTAACACAAAGTTCTAAGCTGAATAAGCCCTTTCTCTCCTAAGCTGCTTTTGTTACCATATTTTATTATGGTAACAAAAATGAAAAATAGGAAATTGTTTTAAAATTCTTCACCATGATAGCTTTGCTTTTCTATTCCTCTTAAGGGTGAAAAAAAGGGATAAGCTATTTCACTTACATTTTTTTAAAGAAATTGGTTTAAAACCATAGAAGTTGAACTCTTGAGATGAGGAATCTAAGAGAGCATAATGCCTACAGTTTCATATACAATAAAAAGATTGCTAGAAAAGTTTACCTCTGATATCACCCACCCGCAACATATCTATTTCCTTTCATTTATATACTGAATAGTATGTCTGAAGACAAGCATTTCTCTAGAATTTCAGTTTTATGTTATTTTAGCTTCCATTCATTCATTCTCTCTCTCTCTCTCTCTCTCTCTCTCTCTCTCTCTCTCTCTCTCTCTCTCTCTTCAGATATCTCACCTTTGCCAATAATCTGATTAGTTTCTACTGGCTTAAAATATAAAGTGATCCATTTATCAACCAGATATCTGATACTATTATATGCTAATTTTATTATAAGACTGGACATAATTTAAAATTTTTCAAGAAAGAAGAATACATCTTTTCTTCTGCTTAGATGAGATATACAGAGGTTGCACATATGAAATGCTGCTGCTATTCTGGGCAGAATAGAAACTGTCAGCTACTGGGTTTCTTTTTCAAGCCAGGATCATAATAAACATTTATAGTTTTATTTTATGGTTATTTGGGTATTGAATTAGAGACACAATTAATGGTATGTGGAATCATTGTTTCGATGCTTCTCTCTAAGCACAGTAGTTTTATTTGTGGACAGACTAAAATAAAACAGCTTTCCACATGAAAGTTTTAAATTTTATTTTTTCTCCTACTTAACTAGAAAGCTTAGTATCTAGTGACACACGTAGTATGCAAAAAAATATATTCTTGGCTAGATTTTGAGAATTAAATTACTTGGTACAGTGACTTCTCACACAGAACAGTCCATTTTTTAACTGTGAAAAATAGGAAGGTTTTATGTCAATCAGAGATACCACGTTATAAATTTGAACATCAAAGTACAAAATGCCAAAATGCTTGAAAATCACACTGATTACATTTCACATGGGAGACCACCCACTTTAATATTTCATGAATGACTTCTGTATATATATCCGCACTTTTTTATTTATTGCCCTTGAAGCTTTCAGATTGAAATGTTGCATAGTTGCCTATTGGGATAAAATGTTTGTTAGAAGTACGGGGAACTAACTGTAAGGGTATAGCATCAGAATGTGAGGTCTTCCACGATTCAAACTCATTTTATACAACAGTCTGCCCATGCATGCAGATGGGCTAATGGCATAGCTCTAGTTATTAACCCACTGTCACCTCTAGAATGCTATACCAGAAGATTATTTTCTGTGATTACAGTTTTGGATTTTTCAGTTAGATGACCTACTTTTGAAAATAATGTCATTTTTTTTTCTGTTAGCACAACACAGATTTTTCTAAAATGAATTAACTCCATGGTTGATCGTCTCCTAACTCCATACTCTCTCAGCCAAGACGATGCCATTGTCTGGGTACAGTGCACTGCTCCAGGTCTTGCCCCAGTAAGTCTCTGACATAGCGCTACATGCCTTTGCTCCATCACTTCATTGGATGGAGATCTCATTCCTCACTGATCCCATCATGCAAGTCTCAATTCAAATGAGCAGGACCTCTCTACTGAAGAAACATGTATTGTGCACAATTTTCTCTATGGAGCAGGGAAAACTTCATGTGATATTTCATTTCATGTGAGAAAACCATGTGAATGGCACTAGAAAAATTAGCTATAATTTGCCAATAATTTATTTAATTTTAATGTTCTACACCTCCACTTCGTTGGAATTTGAACCTATACTCTTTTGCAGGCATATAAAAGCATGCTTTGCATGAGAATTCGTGTGTGCACATGTGAGAGTACACAGGTGTGGAGGCCTAAGGGTGACGAGGGTGCCTTCCTTGATCCCTATGTTATATGAGGCCGTGTCCCTAGCTGCACCTGAACGTGCTGTCTCAGCTAGACTGGGTGACCAGGTGCTCCAGCAATTCCCTATCTTTGTTTCTCCAGTGCTGGGATTGTGTCTGGCATGGATCTTTGTATGTGGATCCCTACATCATCTGTCTGTATTGATATATAATCACTTCTGAAAATTTCTAGCAGGGTTGCTGTTAGCACTCCTGTGTGAAAGCAGGGAGACAATGTCCCCCTTTCATTGGTTGCTTCTACTTGTATTGTTATCATTGTTTCTTCTTGTGTTCCTTGGATCTCTGGGCCTACAATATTATTGTATTTGGCCCTTCATTATCTCTCAAAAGCCACCGAGGGAACGCTGTTTTGGCAGATGTCGGTTTTCTTTCAACTTCAGCCACAGGGCTCTTCTTTTTAAATTCACCTACGTAGTCTGAGTACCAGATGTCTCCGTCTATCTTGAAAATCTTTTCTCCTAGATATTTCCGTGCAACTGTAATGACTTCTGTCAAAATTTTGTCCTAATGCCCCTTTCTTGATCACATCTTCCTAAAAACCCTTTTGTAATCCGCATCCATGACTGACCCCATGGTTCCTTTCCTGGTTCTGGTTTTCACCACCAAATTTATCCTTTTCAAGTACACGGTACAACTATCATTCATAATGTCAAAAATTGGTTCCCATCTGTGATGTTCAGTTGTAATTGTCAATTCGGCACAATCTTGAGTTGTCTGGGAAGAATCTTAGTGGGAATGGTATGGGGTTTGTTGGCCCATGGGGATCCCAGGAAGCTATTTTCTTAACTGGCTTCATTGAGGTAGGATGGCTGGCCTTGGATGTGGACAAGAGCATTTCATGAATGGGTGGATGAGCTGTACAGAAAGCAGGTACACACCCATCGTCTGTCTGCTCTAGAAGGGGTGTCCGTCACTCCACATTTCTGCTGCTCTGATTTCCCTGCTATGACATTTGCTAAAATAAGCCCCTTCTCCTGTAAGTTGCTCTTGTCAGGTATTTTATCACAGTAACAGACACAGAAAGCCAGCCATTAGGCCTGCTTACTCAGCTAGAGTGTAAGCCCCCCGAAAGTATTCAATGGATACAAACCCATCAAAAGTAATTAGTTTTCAGTATCTTAAATTCCCCTCACATAGTTCCTAAATTCCAAGGAATCACAACTAAAATCCATAGTCTGTCACAATTGGAAAAAAAATCTAATCTTTGTATAGAGATTGAAAGGATGCAGACTAGATTCATTTGCCAAGAAAAATTAAAAACGCAAAAGGAAACCAGAGGGCTAGTTCTCCCCACTTGCATAAACAGTGTTGATCTTCAGTCATCAAGAAAGCTGTTTATTGTCTTATAGAGAGACAGATGGGTGAAGTATATCGTAGGATCCAGAAACAGACCCACGTGAGTACTAACAACTGCATGGTGATAGAATAGTAAGACACTAATAAGCAACTAGGAAGCTACATCTTAAACCATATGCAAAAATTAACTAGACCAAACCACACACCTACAAATGTAAAGCATCTGAATGGGATCATAGGTGATATCCTTGCCACCTGGTATCCAATGGGTCTCAACCTTCCTAATGCTGTGGCCCTCTAATACAGTTCTTCATGTTGTGCTGACCCACAGCCAGAAAATTATTTCATTGCTACTTCATAATTGTAACTTTGCTGCTGTTATACATGAATAGTAAAATAAACATCTGTGTTTTCTGATGGTCTTAGGTGACCCCCCAAAAGGCTGCCTTTCTTGGAAAGTAATATTCTTTCTTTTTTTGTTCCTGAAATGACATTGCATACACTCAATGAGTCATGGAGAACTTCTGGCTAAATGAATTATGCTAATTAGGTGTAATTATATTCCTTCTGTCTGGGGCGCATGTAGCTCATCCCTACAGCCTTTCAGCCTGAACCATCTTTAACAATGAATTTAAATGAAGTCAAAAGTGGGCAGGCGTCACCAACACCGCAGCCTCTCTTCCAGAAGGATGAGTGTTCCCAGAAGTGTTTCATCTGGTTGTGGAAGAAGAATGCTTAGTGAGGTGTTTCCCTTTCGGGGACCTCACACACGGCTTCCTAACCCCTCTCCCCCTTTCCGTGTTGTTCTTGCGGCGTGAGGATTCCTTTCATTTCTCAGGAGAGACGAGGCAGACACAGCTCAGCTGTGAGCACTCTGTGCGGTGAATGTTCAACTGAGCACCAAAGAGAGAAACAAAACCAAAGAAAGTGAAACAAAACACCTAGGAAGGCAGCCACCAATAAATCCAGCTCTCCAGCGAAAGGATGAGGCGTTTGCTACTCTCGGTGGTCTCCAGTCCTGATATTAAAGCCACACATCACTAACACAAAGTCAGTGTGTGGTCAAACTATCTTGTTTTTTTTTCTTTAATAGTTTGTAGTTATTCTCTCAAGACTCTTAGTCAGTTGGCTTGATGTTTTTAAAGGTTTTATGTTCTGGGATTTGAAATACTTTTTGGCAGATGATTTTCTCTTAGACAACACGTGTCTATGAGTGGTTCACTCATTCTGAAATACACTAGGAGTTTTTTCTTAATCTACCCCAGCTTTTATTTTCAGAGGCCATTCATGGGTATAGAATGCTCAGCTTAATCTCTGTTCTAAATCTGATAATAAATAAAGCTTCTGGGATAAAGATAGTAAAGCCATATTGTCTTAAAGCTGTTCTGCTGGGAAAATATATAGCACTCGAGTGTCTAAAAAATGTGTTTTCTATGAATTGAACAGCCATGTTATTGTAGCTGAACACTCTAAGAAAGAGAAAGATTGAATACCATTTCAAATGGGTAGATATAATCGTGATGAAACATTTGGCAATGTGTACTTGGTATTTTAATATGTGCAGAAATTATAAGGTTTAGCACAATTCAATTGCCATAGCACTAACATTAAGCTAAGTATTTATCCCAAATATGGGACCTGAAACTTCATGCACAAAGTTACTCCTCTGTTAGCAAGCCCTTGATAGACTCTTATAAAGTTGCCAGTGAAATAGAGAATGTGATTTCCTGACCTTGGAAAATTTGCAATTTGATGGATCTTCCAACCTTCTGAGGTGATGCAGTCCAAATAATTCAGAATGGCTTTCTTAAAAATAAAATAACATAAAGCTGTAAACATAGTAGTTCCTTGAAGTGCTGATTTCTTTTCAAAACAGATCAAGGCAAGTGTAAATGCATAGGGAAAGGAAACTGCACATTTCCCTGTGAGTAGAAAGAGAGTTGAGTAACTGACCTTGCACTTAAAGGTTCCATCAAATCAGCATTTTGGACGGCTTTGCTTTTTTTTTTTTTTTTTTTTTTTTTTTACATAAAGTTTGCTTTCAATTAATGTTTGCTATCTACACAGAATTACCAAAGCGTAAGAGGCCTAGAGTGTTAAAGTACAGCAGACTCACATTAGTTTTGGTTACAGGGTAAGGAAATAAAAACTATAAAATTGACTGACTTGGAGTCAGCAATCTCTCTGCACCCCCTCTGCTGCCTCCATCCCAGTCCCACCCCTGTTTAACATTCCTTTCCCTTTTTATGTCACCTGAATTCCATTCCCCTGCCTTCGAAATCACCCCCTTACTACTTTCCTGCCTTCTATGGTTTCACCAGTTTAAGCATGTAAACTTAAAGATTCAAATCTAGCATCCATGTGTAAGAATGAACACACTAAGGTTGTACCTTTGGGTCTAGCTTACCTCATTCCGAAGGATTGTTTACAGTTCTGTCCATTTCACTTTTCCTTGAAGTTCAATGATATTCCATTGTGCATCTGTATAACATTTTCGGTACCCATACATCAGTTGATGGACACTTACGTTGGTTCCATTTCCTGGCTATTGAGAATAAAGAAGAAATCTGAACCGAGTGAGCAAGCATCTCTATGTACAGCTCAGAGAGCTTTGGCTCAATTCCCGAGTGGCCGTGGAGGTTTTGATGAGATGTCACCCATGATTCTTGGGCATTTGAGTACTTGCTCCTTAGTGGGTTGCTGTTTGGAAATAATTAGGAGGTGTGGTCTTGTAGGGGAGGTGTGTCACTGGGGGCAAGCCTGAGGCTTCAAAGGCCTCAGGATACTCCCAGTGCACTCTCTCCTCCTCTCTCTTCCTGTCCTGGATGTGAGCTCTCAGCTCTTCCTGCAGCCATGTCCTCACCCTGTCGCTGTGGACCTGGAACCTCTGGAATCATGTGTCCATTGAACACAGTTTTCTAGGTGCTTTGTTTATGGTGTTTCATCACAGGAATAGAAATGTAACTAAAACAATGGTGTGGCTTGATCACATGGTAAATCTATTTCTAGCACTCTGAGGGACTGCATACTGGCTTTCATCGTGGCTGCATTATTTTTCTACTCCTATGAATTGTGAACAGGTGCTCCCTTTCCCCACATTCACACTTCCATTGTCATCTTTAAATTTATATGCTAGACATTTTGAGTAAAGATGTTTAAAATGCAGAAACAACACCCATACCCACATACCAACACACACACACACACACCAGGCATAACACACACACACACACACACACACACACACACACACACACACACACACACACACACACACACACACACACATACTTACCAGGCATAACACACAGAAACACACACACACTATGCACAACACACACACACACCAGGCATAACACACACACATACATACCAGGCATAACACACAGAAGCACACACACACTATGCACAAGACACACACACACCAGGCATAACACACACACACACACACACACACACACACACACACATCATGCTTTGGCACATGATTAACCTGCTATTCTTTTCTGCTGTTGTTTTTCTATTCTTTAGCAAAATTCATGATTTCCATGCATCTTTGTAATGTCAACATTTTGTTTTACAAAATCCTACCAGTACATTTGTTGCCAGACAACAGGGTAGGGTTCAAACAAAACTCAACATGGAAGTTTCCATGTAGATACGTCCCATTTGACCTTCCATCTCAGTTCATTCCTGCTTCCCCTCTCCCTTCTCTGCCTCTCCAAGGCTGGGCTACATGAGTATGGAACCCACACAGCAGACTGGAAGGGGACGGAAGTACAGGTGCTTGTCTATGGAGTGACATTCACAACTGGAGTGATTTATTTCTTGTAGCATTCTCCACTCCCCAAGCCTTCCCAAGGAAACAGCCCTGGGCTTTTCGGAAGCTCCTGATGAATTCTCTGAATTCTCTTCCCTCATTGTTAAAAGATTTCTAGGCTGATCATGAGTAGAGTTTGGTTTAGTTTCTTTTCTACTCCCCCCCATACGAAGAGTTTTCATTAAGGTTTATATACGTTTTTCAGTATTCAAATGCAAATAATGCTCAGTATAAGTAGGTTTTTAGAGTATACTGATTAATAACCATTCACCTTTTCCTTCCTCCTCTTCCCACTCCTCCAGTTTGACGCAGGACCTTGCTATATAGTCAAGGCTGGCCTGGTTATCTCCTGATTTCAGCTTCCCAAATGCTTGGGTTGTGGGCCTCTATCACGATGTCCAGCTCTATTATTTTTGAATACTTACTTCAATCCTCACATCCTAGATTCCAGTTGTGGAGATATAGAAAAAAATAAACCATAAATACTGACTTCAAACTGAATGTTCTGAGTTCTAATGATATTGACACAACACTTGTCAGATGGGAAAGGATGGGGAGCATAATCACATTCCAAAATAAACATTTCACAGAATTAGTCTTAGTCTTAACATACTGGTAGAATTTCATAAACTACTGCTTGCAGTACATTCCAATTGAATTCTATCTTCAACATGATAGATGAGGGCCAGTAACTTTCCGGTGTCTGATCTCTCACTGCACTACAGAAAATACAGCCAGTGTCCTCAAAGAACTCAGAAAGCCTTTCTTTTACTTTTCTTCTCTTTACTGTTGCATCAAAACATAAACTTGCAAGCTATTGCAACTTGAGGTGATGATTTTATGAGCTACTTGAGGAGAATAATAATACCTTAAAGACTATATTTTACTCTAAGACTCTTTTATTTTTAGTTTTTCAAATGAAGTGATGGAAAGACAAGAGTTTGTCATCCATTAAAAGATTTTCCCTCCTGCCTGTCTTTCCACTACTACAAGTGCATTTATCTAAAAGAACGCAATGATTGTGCATTATACGGAGCTGGATCTTACAGTGGGTGATGCTCACAGATATGAAAATTAATGACCAGGATATGTCAATTTCAAAATGCTAGACATTCTAATTTTCAGAGGAATAACATCAGATATGCTTCCTAACACTTAGAAAATGAGAAGTTAATACAAGTTGTCGGAGCCTTGGTCACTGATAATAAAAACTGAATCTTAACAATGTGTTTTAGGGAGTGGTTTTGTCTATGCATAAGCCAAACTGATTAGCAGAGTTATTATTCCCATCAGACTTTGACTGTGAGAATTTTATCTGTCCTTGAGTTGTGCTGTATAAATCAAACAATTCTTGTGATCTTGAAGTAAGCACAGCGCACATTCATCTCTTTTGTTGCTTGGTATTTTCTTAATGTCTGTGAGAGAGTTCTCATATATCATATGCACTTGCTTATGGCTGCCTCGGACTTGTTTTCTAGTTGCTTCTCACAATAAAACTTTAACTGAACTAGGAATAGTGTCTTTGGTGCACGGATAGCATAGCATACCTCTTTAGGATTCTCTGAGGCTGTGTTAGGCAATTTTTATACTCATTCTAATGTTTGTTGGTGGATTCCGGTGATTAAAGCTATTTTGTTGCATGTGCTGAATTCTCTGATTATAGTATTCCTATGAAGCATAAGAATAGTTATTTGAATTGAGCTTCAGAAACATGAAATTTTAGTCTTGAATGAGGGCTGTCCTGTACTTCTCTCTCCATATAAATGCATTAGCAGTCTCTAGATACATAACATGGAGGTTTTTCTTTTGCTGCGGATCTGTGCCAAGACCTGCAGTGGATTTCCAAAAATTGCTTAGAATTGAGCCTATACATGCTCGGTAAATGACTACATACATACATGCATGCATGCATACATACATACATACATACATACACACATTCACATGCATATATGTGTGCATATATACATAATACCATGAAAAGTACAATTTTTTCCTCACACAAATTAAGAAAGAGCTGAAAATTATTTTCTTATTAGTGATGTTTGAAGAGGAAAATTTTCAAATGAATCCATCATGAAAACCCATCATAATCAGGATTCCAAAGTACATTGAATATTAGATATGCTAAGCACATTCTGTTTTGACCAAACTTTTATACCATAAATTTAATGAAAATGCTTTTCATTTTATGCTACCTAAGCTAAATTTTAAAAAACACCTTATCAAAATGATTACCAATGAAAACTTAGGAAAATGATTTGAAGCAAAATACCCATCATGTTGGAGGCAAGAGAATGAAGTTGCTTTATGGCCGTTCCTAAAGATAAAAGATACTGTCTGTCGTGGGATTTGAAGAAAATGTACACATAAGCTAAGACACAAAGATAATGGAGACACATTGAGGTTGGTTTCTAGAAGCTTCCTGGAGCATGTTGCCTAGTCTGCCAAGAATCCTGAACATATTCATGAATTCTACAATTTTTCCTTCTGCTGACGTCATTTACAATATAGTTCCTCTGCTCATAAACTTCAGCTGAGGCATAAAATAGAAACTAAAGCATAAGGCAGCAGTTCTAAGCCTTTTGGGGGATCATATATCTGATATCCTGCATATCAGCTATTTATGTTACAGTTCATAGCAGTAGCAAAAGTACAGTTATGAAGTAGCAACAAAGTAATTATATAGCTGAGGGTCAACACAACATGAGGGACTGTATGAGAGGATCAGAGCATTAGGAAGGCTTAGACTCATGGGATATGATCTGGAGAGATGCTCTGCTCATGTGAGGACCTGAGTTCAGATGCTCAGAACTCACAACACCACCCCAGAGGGAACAGTGCTGTCTGCAATCCCAGGACAGGGGAGGCAGAGCTTCCTGACCAGCCAGGCTAGTGGAATAAGTGAGTTCCAGGTTCAGTGAGAAACTATGTTGCAAAAAGTAGGGCAGAGAGCAATTGAGGAAGACAGCATGTGCACAGATATGTGTTTATGCACACATCCTAATACATACTCCCATATGTTACATACTTATAAGCTCTTCAAAATACATATGAAAATTAGGAAATTGAATGTTTGCCAAATGGCATTATACAGATAGCTGTGAGTGACATAAGATATAAATGTGTGTTCTAGATGTCATTAAAGTTTCCACAGGTAGGAAAATATTTCCTTTTCCTCTTTGCCTTACGATCGCATTCTTGCACATGTGAGTTTTGTTAATTCATCCGTGATTCTCCAATAGTGCTAACTGTGAAAGTTTAGTGATAACTGTGGGTTATTGCTTTGATGTGTTTATGACAAAAAACAGGAACAGACTCTACAGAAAGCTTGTAAATGGCGCCCACATTCCTTGAATGTGCATTCATGGAGTAAGACTGGCTTTCTACAGGAACCAGGCAAGGGACTTAGCCTGTCTGTCAACCGTCAGGTTAGTGGGTCATACAAACGTGGCCTATATATGCAATGGGATGTTTTAAGTCATATGAAAAATGAACTTATGAAGGTGTCTGGAAAGCAGATGCTATTGGAAAGCAGGCTATATTCAGTGAAGTCCCAGGTTCAGGAAGAAAAGCAGTGTACACTCTTTAATATGTGTGGGTCCTAACCTCCAAATCCAGTATACACATGCAGGTGGCTGTAGATAGGGGAAAAGACCAAGAAGCTAAAAGGGGGCCATGTGACCAAAAAGGTAACTTTTAATGGAGAATTTGGGCAAAATAATAGAACTAAATGGAAAGTGAAAAGCTAGGGGTGAGGAGCAGAGAATAGAGAAAGGTGGTAAGGAAACAGGAGGTGAGGAGCTGACCAAGAGCAAATGTGTGCCTAAACCTTGTCTGGAAAGCTTTTGATACCTATGGCAACTTTTCAAATTGTAAAATAGTAAAAAAATGTAATTCAATATTCATATTTGTGTACTTTACACAATGTTAAAATTGCATTATTTTAATTATAACACCTTATAGGTATTTAAGATTAGATAAGGTAATATGGTTTACTACTGATTAACTTGATGGCTAATTTATTATCTCCTTAAACTGACTCAACAACTGTCTTCTGATTTGTTATGTTATACAGCCTGACCTATGGGATTTTGTGCAGATTTTCGGTATATTTGGGAAACCAATTAACTATTGGGATTTCAATGAGTATGAGATAAAACCATTGTGAAGTAAACATTTATTTAGTTTACACACTAAACAGGACTGTCTATGGGCAGAATCAGCAGTTCAGAGTTAAGTACGAGTTGCTTCCAGCACCCACATCTGACAATGCCCAACTGCCCATTTCTGAGCTGGTAAAGATCCAGTGCCCTCTTCTGGACTCTGCAAGCACTCATACACATGCGCTTACATAACATAAACAAACATATACATACATAAAAAAATAAACCTTGTTGCCTTCATCAGGGTTTCTATTCCTGCACAAACATCACGATCAAGAAGCAAGTTGGGGAGGAAAGGGTTTATTCAGCTTACACTTCCACACTGCTGTTCATCACCAAAGGACGTTAGGACTGGAACTCAAGCAGGTCAGGAAGCAGGAGCTGATGCAGAGGCCATGGAGGGATGTTACTTATTGTCTTACTTCTCCTGGCTTTCTCAACTTGCTCTGTTATAAAACCCAGAACCACCAGCCCAGGGATGGCATCACCCACAATAGGTCCTCCCCATTTGATCACTAATTGAGAAAATGCCTTATAGCTGGATCTCATGGAGGCGTTTCCTCACATGAGGCTCCTTTCTCTGGGATAACTCCAGCTTTTGTCAAGTTGACACACAAAGCCAGCCAGTACACTTGTTTCAAAATGTTAGTATGCTTTATCGACTTATGATAAGTAAATTAAAAAAATATGATTATATATAAATAATCTAAAATATCAAAAACTCTTCCCTTCAAATTATGGCCTTTAGGATTTCTTTTCACTTTAAACTTATGTACTACATTTTTAGAACAATATAGTATTCAGCACAAACAGAATTCAACACTTCAGCCTCTTGTTACAACGGCAAGACTCATGCACATAGTTATAATCACATTCCTTTTGTCTAGACTCATGCACATAGTTATAGTCACATTCCTTTTGTCTATATTTTTCTGAAGTTAAATGTGGAAGTTTAAAAAAATATTTCTATTTCCCCTCCCTTGGTTTGTATGTGTTATTATTTCATCAAAGATACCAGCTCACTGTGAAATGGCAAATACCATCAATAATAGAAGACCTGCTATTCATAGAGAAGCATAACAAGGTATCTGTGAGCTCTGAGACTGCCTTCACATATTTGGTATTTGTTCTTACTGATTATGGTTGTAGCACACACATGGACACTTAAGTAGTAGAAGAATAAGAAAAATAGAGTTAAGTTTACATACTTAATTAAGAATGCTAAATTCATTATTAGCTGGTAGAATAGTCTTTAATGTATTCCTTGGTCATTTTTACTGTGTGTGTGTGTGTGTGTGTGTGTGTGTGTGTGTACACATAGTGTATGTGTTTCCATATTTTGTATATGAATACATGTGGATATATAGTATATGTGTAAATATGTTTCTACATGAACACACGTGTGTACATAGCATATGTGTGTCTACATGTTTGTATATGAATATATGTGTATGTACCTAGCATATGTGTTTCCATATTTTGGTATATGAATATATGTGTGTATGCATGAAAGAGTGTGTATGTGCCTGTGGGGACTAGAGTCTTCTTCATTGCTACTACCTCAACAGCTCTCCACCTTATTTTTTGAGGTGTTTCAAAAGACTGAAGTTAAATGGTTTGACTAGTCTTGTTGGTCAACATTTTTCAAGGATCAGCCTGTCCTGCTGCCCTGTGCTGGGAATTCAAATGTGTGTCTTTATACCTGGCTTTTTATATGGGTACAGGGGAATCAAATTTGGGCTTTACCAGCAAACACTTTAGCAACTATGCCATCTCCCCAGCCTCAAGAAAAGTTGTCCTGATTATTTTTACATAGTATAGTAAATAAAAGACTTAAAAGGGATATTTGAATGAGATAACACACATCCATATCAGTTGTAGCAGATCATGGTTTTGTAGCAGGGCATGGCTTTTTTGTAATAACTCAATCTAACCTAAAGATGATTTTTAAATCTTAAATGTCTTGGACAGGATCTTTCATACAACACAATTTATAAACTCTTCTTGAGGAGAAATTGACTTTCTTGGTAAGATGCTTAGGCAAATATGAATATTATGGGAGTGAAACTTGTGTTAAGAAAGTACTCACTCACTAGTTGATTCTGTGTTGACTGAGACAGATGAAATATCTTTCGAAATGCTTTCCTTGGTTTTGAATGTAGGTTAACAATGGCTTGAATAATTCTCTTATCGGAGAAAATAATCCTCTCCAAAATCTATATTTGAATCGATCTAGCCGTGTTGTTTTTGGTTTAAATTGTACTGAAGAAAACACAAAGAGGCCAAGTCAATGAAGGAATGCCTCAATTCTAGGGGCTCAGAATTCAAAACTAATAAAAATTATTATTGACATCTTTAAATTTAATGCCAGTGAAATTTCCAGTGAAATCATGTCCGTTGGCTCACCAGTGAAGTGATTAGGGCCGGACTGTTTATCATGCCACCACTTCCAATAGTGCCGTTAGCAATTGATTTGGATTGTTAGTCTAAATTTTGAAGGGACCAATGTTATTTAAAATACCATGAAACTGAGGTACAAATATTTTTGTACGTTTATTTCACAAATGAGTGTGCTGTATCCTTCTATTCAAAAGTTAGCCTCTTCTTCCCTATCATACACACATACTAAACAGAAAGGAACAATTTGGGGTCATTTAAGAAAACAGTCTTTAGAAAGGTGATAACACATGTGTGGGCATATTTGTATTCATGTTTTCCTTGGAATAAAAGATGACATCCCAGTGCATTGAAATTGTTTTAATGAATGGATGTTTCATTCAAATATTCCTTGAGGAATAAAAAGTAAGTTAGGCTAATTTCAGTGTCTAGTCAAACCACTGACAGCTTCCTGTCTGAAAAGAGGCTTAAAGTCCATATGAAGCACATAGAAAGTTACATTTCCCTTTCTCCCTAACACAGGAAGCTACTGTATACACTGACACACGGCACTTGACCTTGACTGGTGATGTATACCCTTATTTTAAGCCCAGTACCACCTTTACTCAGCATGGCTTTGGAAATGACAGGGCTCTCCACCGGCCCCCTGGCCAGGGGACCTTCAGGGTATTTGCACTGGTTTGAAACAATAATGAGCTCTCTATAAGGCCAACACTGAAACATATCTGTCATTCTGACATGTTAGAAGAAATCTACTGGAAATGTTGGTGGCAAGAACATGAAATGGACTTGTCGAGATATAAGATATCCAAAAGGAGATACATTTAAAGACATCCCATTAATCAAACTGACAGGGGAAAAGCCCAAACAGAGAAAAGACTACAGATGTCTTACTAAAGCATGCCTCATTACTTTTTCTCCCCCCTCCTTTCTCCATATTACCTGTTGGAACATTTCTTCAGTCTAAAGGCAGCAGCTGTCAAGGAAGTGGTTTAAATCCTGGCAATTACCATACAAAGTAATTTATTTCAGAAATGTAAATATGTTAAACTTTTTCAGTCTTACCTTTGAGATTCTAGTTCTTTCTTCCATCCAGGATTTAAAAAATAACACTTAATCAGATATCAGAGAAGGGGCTTGCAGACAAGCAGTCTTTTTAATGACTCAGATGCTTTTCACACATGCTGGAAAAGTCCTTTTTAAAGGTTTATTTTTATTTTAGTCACATGTGTGCACAGGTGTCCACTGAGGTTAGAAGAAGGAGTGGGACCTCTGGATGCACACCTGTCTTTTCAGACCCAAGAGAAAATCTTAATGAAAGTGCTAATTCCAACACTAACACAAATTAAAATATGCTGCCATCTTTAAAATGCATATTTGTTTTATTTTTCACAAATTCTTTCTTTTTAAATTTTTTATTGGCTATTTTATTTATTTACATTCCAAATTATTTATATCCCCCCTTCTGGGTTCCCCTTTGCAAACTCCCTATCCTATTTCTTCTCCTGCTACTGCTTCCACGACGGTGCTCCCCTGCCACACCCCCTACTCCCTCCTCACTACCCTAGTATTCCCCTATGCTGGGGCATCAAGCCTTCACAGGATCAAGGGCTCCCCCCCCCATTGATGCTAGATAAGGCCATTTAAAAATAGGGTACTGAGCTAAACAAAGAATTCTCAACTGAGGAATCTTCAATGGCTGAGAAGCCATTAGTCATCAGGGAACTGCAAATCAGAAAGATCCTGAGATTCTACCTCACATCAGAATGGCTAAGATAAAAAAAAAAATCTCAGGTGACAGCACATGCTGGCAAGGATATGGAGAAAGAGGAACACTCCTCCATTGCTGGTGAGATTGCAAGCTGGCACAACCACTCTGGAAATCAGTTTCTTAGAAAATTGGAAATAGTACTACCTGAAGACCCAACTATACCTCTCCTGGCATATACCCAAAGGATGCTCCAACATATAACAGGGACATATGCTCCATTATGTTCATAGCAGCCTTATTTATAATAGCCAGAAGCTGGAAAGAACCCAGATGTCCCTCAATAGAGGAATGGATACAGAAAATGTGATACATTTACCCAATGGAGTACTGCTCAGCTATTAAAAACAATGACTTCATGAAATTCACAGACAAATAGATGGAGCTAGAAAATATCATCCTGAGTGATGCAACCCAATCACAAAAGAGCACACACAGTATGCACTCACTGATAAGTGGATATTAGCCAAAAAAAACTTGGAATACCCATTATACAACTCATAGATCATATGAAGCTCAAGAAGAAGGAAGACCAAAGATTGGATTTTTCAGTACTACTTAGAAGGGGAAACAAAATAATTACAGGAGGTAGAGGGTGGGAGGGACTTAGGAGGGAGACAGGAGAGGGAGAGGAAAAAGGAGGCACAGGATCTGGTGAGTGAAGAGACAGGGAGAGGAACAGAAGGTCAGGAAATTGAACAGAGGTGTATAGCAATTGGCATGGGGAACTGAGGGTAGCCACAAGGAAGTCCCAGATGCCAGGAATGCAAGAACCTCCCAGGCCACACTAGGGATGACATTAGCCTAAATACCCAACAAAGGGGAGAGAGAACCTGTAGAGAACATAACCAGAAGGTTAGGCACCCCCCACCCCCACCTCCCACCCCCCCTTTGAGAGATGGAGCCACCCATCATCTCAAAAATATTAACCCAGAATTGCTCCTGTCCAAAGGAAATACAGGGACAAAGAGTGGAACAGAGAATGAAGGAAAGGCCATCCAGCGACTGCCCGACCTGTGGATCTATCCCATATGCAGCAACCAAACCCAGTCACTATGGTTGATGCCAAGAAGTGCTTGCTGATAGGAGCCTTATATAGCCGTCTCCTGAGACACTCTACCAGAGCATGATCAAGACAGATGTAGATGGTTTCACTAATTCTTTAACTAATAGATAGTGCAATATTAATACTTCCCCTCTATTGAGTCTCTAAATGTAGTGCCCACTCTTATCCCAACTTGACTAAAATCAAAATCTCTTGTGAAAACTAGTTTCAAGAGGTTCTATAGTCCTAATGTTTATAGACCAAACAATCTGTTAATGACTTCATATGACAGGTTTGGTGCAATGGGAATACAAATTCATATTACATTTGCATCAGCACACTTTGAGATAAATCAAGCTAAAGTGAGAACAGAAAGGCAGGAGTTGCTCAGACTGCCTTTCCAATTATGAGTACCACTTGTTCATCAGTGACTTCTGATCTTGAAAGAAGGAAGGAAGAATGAAGGAAGGGTAATCCCTGTCAGGCCTGCTCTGGTATGACTCTTGTCTGAACCCACTAGAATTCCAAGTGTTCCCATTTGTTTTGGAAATGTTCCCCTTTCTCCTTCATATAGACTCAATCTCAGCTTCCTTTGTCTGCGTGAGTTTTTTTTCTGTCATGGCTCCATTCTAGAGCTTTCATCTCAATGGGAACTATATCTGGTCCAAAGACCTACTCATTCCTTCTCCTGATAAATTTTAGATCCAAAATTCTTTTAAACCTATGGTCCATATTCTACTCAAATCTATCCCAAATACAGGCTCTCCAGACACTTAAATTTATAAAAAAAATGATTCAGACAGTAGGTTAGTGATCATTTTCCACATATGAAATGTCTACTATGATATGTAGTGGACCTGTTTACAGATGTTCTGTAGACCTTAGTTTAGGAAACTAAGTACAACTCACAGAGTTGTTTACAAATAAAACTTCTGATTTCTAATCATATTTATAGACCACAGACTCACCACTATAACAAAGAATATAGACCTAACATTTTTATATCATGTTTATAAATCTCCATTGTTATATTCAAATTTTACATTGGACAATTGTTTCCACATAAAATAGTTGAAATTTAGACTCATGAAGTTACCATAAAATCCAATTAATAATAGATGAAAAGACATAAACATTTGTGATACCAATAGTACCTTTTCCCCACTTCTAGAAGTTTAACACATACCTCAATGTACTAAAAGGGTCTCATCACTGATTGAGACCACCTTCTCCACCAGGGCCTCACTGTTAAACATTCAGAATTCTTCCCTGATTTTTTCAATTCAATAACTATACTTAGCATTTCAAGACCAAGTTTGTCAGAACAGCGGCATCTCATTGTGCATACAGTCCAATTCTACCTCAGCCAAACATGTCTCTGAGAAAAATAATAGTGCAAATTTGGTATCCTCTATTTTTCTTCATTTTTATTATATTTAAATTCTATACTACTAGTAGTATTCATGTACCTGTTAGTGAATTCAAAATGTTATAAGAAGGCACAAATGCCACTCTGAGTTCTAGCTTTGTGTTCTTGGAGATGGCAATGCTCAGCTAGCATTTCAGGGCATGAAGAACATTTTATTTTGGGGACATTGGCTTTAGCAATGTTGCAGAAAATCTGCAGAATTTCTGAGGAAGCCTCTTTTCACGTAGGCAGGAAGCTATTTGTTGTTCCATGGGTTGTGTGTGTGTGTGTGTGTGTGTGTGTGTGTGTGTGTGTGTTTCTGCATGGATGTGTTCTGGTGAGTACATTGAGGTCAGAGGATACCTTCCAGACATTGATTCTTCTGCTGTAGCATCCAGAGTTTGAACTCGTGTCATTATGATTGTGTGGCAGGAATATTCCTCCTCACCTAAGTCATCTTGCTTGCCTAAGCATCTCATTTGAAGCCACAAAGCCCCTTTAGCTCCCATTCATTTCTGAAGGATATCTGCTGGATATGGTATTCATGTTCGACAGGTTGATGCTTTGCTGCTATTTCGATGTGGTTTTCCCTACCACTTTGATTTTAGGAGACAATTCTTTCTCAGCTGGCTGAGTTTCTGCTGAGAAGCCTGCAAATTATAGAACTCCTTTGTATGTATTCTTATTTCTTGCTGCTTTAAAGTTTCCCCTTTGTCTTTGACATTCATGGTTATGTTACAATGAATTTCATTTCGGTTTCTATTTGAAGGGATATCACTGTTCTTATAACTAGATGTTGGTTTCCTCTTCAGATGAGAGAATTTTCATCTGACATTTCTTAAAGATTAATTTTGACACCTTTTCTTCTTCCCCTTCTCTAATTTATACTTTTTCCCTCTTCCTCCTCCTATTCTTCCACTTCTTCCTCCTCTTCCTCCTCCTCCTTTTTCCTGTTGTTAGTTTTGCCAATGCTATGGAAGAACTCTACTGGTTCTGTGCAATAATTCCCCTCATTGTTGTGTTTATGGTTCTTCTTCTCTAACAGTTGAGTAACTTCATGTGTTTCTGTCTTCATGTTAACCCTTTCCTCAACTTTGGAAAGTTTTTGAAAATTCTTTGACAGTCATTTCCTCAGTCCTTACATTCTCCATCTCTAGGATTTCTGTTCTTAAAAATTCATTTCCCTTTCTTTCACAGTCTTCTCGGTTTGTTCATATATTATTTTCTAGTATTTGATTTATTTTTGCTGGTATGTGTGAGAGCTTTAAAAATCTTATTGGGAATTTTTGTTTTCTTATCTTTGATACATTTTAGGGAATCCATTGTTAGAGCCTTGTTAGCTTCTCTTGGAGGTCTAGTGAGTTCTTGAGTGTTTGATATCTCTCAACTTTGAAATTGATATTTATACATTTCCAGAGACAACTAAATTTTCTGGATTCTGTATTATGCTTTTGCACTAAACTTTCACAGTTTCTTCTAGCTTAAGACTCTGGCTGGGTCAGCTGGCAATGTTCTTGGGAGACAGAGTTTGAAGTTCTCTAGATGATTAGACTGGTTACTACTCTTGCTCTATGTTCAGGTGAGGCAACTATTTTGATTCTCTTTTTCTATGTGGCAAGACTACTAATGGAACTTTTTAGTGGTCTTAACTATTAAATAGAAACTGCAGTAACATCTGTTTCTTAATCAAAATGTACTACTGCTTACATTATCAGTTGAAGATGTTACATGGACCAGAATGTATGGATCCAACTGCTTTGCTCATTCTGAATGGTAATTAAGGGTCCTTTTCCTTCAGCACTACCAAACGAAAAACAGTATCAAGTCCTGAATATGACAGAATTGTGGTTTACTTCCTGATCTTATTCACCAGAGTGGTCTTGTCCCTTCTTCTAAGAGTAGGCTTTGAAGAGCCAAAGAATGATGTTTAAACTTCCAGAGGTTGTTCAACTAAGGTTTGCTTGATGTTGTAGTTTTCTGTGCTATTCTTCCTTCTCTCACCTCCTCTCACCCCTCTCCCTCCCAACTCTCACCATCCCCTGAGTCTCCACCCCACATGACACCCTGCCATACATGTCCACCCCATTCCACCCCCAACCCCCACCACCCACTCTGCTCCCATCCCCAGGTCCTTCCTACAGCCCCTGAATATGTGGATGAAAGGTATCTTCCAAAACTCTTGCCCTGACCAATGGTACAGGGCCACACAAACCTGGCCTCAGACACTCTGGCCACCTCCCTGGGGGCATAAAGACCCCTCCCAGACCACTTTCCAATAAACCTATTGAACCAGTTCTCCTAAGCTGTTCCTGACTTACTTTACCCAGAGCACTCATCATCATGGCCAACTGAGATCCTGCACTGCACACTCGCACCCAACACCGTCAGGCACCCAGCGAAGCTTCTCACCCTCCAGCCCAGCTCAATGCTCAACACGCCAGCATTTCCCAAAGTGGGAAGTAGACACAGAGCAGCATATAAATCCTACATGTAGAAGCAAAATAGATGTAAACAAACCAACAAAAGGGAAGCTAAGCACTAGCATCAAACTAAAGAAACCCATCAGAAGACAGAATAAGTGCAGTATGAAGAAGACAAGCAGAAATTACCCAGCAGGCACTGTAAGCAGACAGGTGGCTCTCTTGACAGGGAATTACAGGTGACAAAACAAATGAGAGCAGGCAAGCTCCAATACCTCAGTAATCATGAGAAAAAGATTCTGCCAGGGAAACAGAGAGGGTGGGGCAGTTGCAGCCCTCTCTGTGGCATTGGTAAAAACTTTCCTGCATGATAAGCTTTATTGACTACTGCAGATCTTTGTTGAGCTCTATGCTGCTTTCTGTGGTCCAGAGGTTTGCCGCCAGGACAAGATATAATGGTTTCAGTATGCTGGAAGTAAAACTTAGACCTTACAGCTCTTTTGTTTCACAGAAATAAATGAGTATTTTTAGTAAGTAGACATTTTACACATGGAATAAATTATTGATTCTATTTCAATATAGTCAATAGCATTCTAGTACATAATGGGAGTCAGCAGTGGACTTTAGAATACTTCCAATATGTTTGACAATGTCACTTCACCCTCTGTAAAGGGTAAATAAACCCCACAGAACAAATCATCTTGAATTTAGATTCATGGTCCAAAGAAATTCTCAACAGAAATATAAGCTTACAGATCATGAATAGGAATAAAGGACCAGTTTGCTGACTGGTAAAGATTTGGCTCAGAAATCAAGTTCATAGGAACTAGTGTTCTCCATAAAATATGGAATTGTGAATATTGAATGGATGCTTTCTTTTTATGTAAGTCCAGACTGATGCTCTCTTGGTAGATTCTGATTATCTGAAAGGAAACAGGGTGACTTTTACCCTGGCACTGGATTCTTGGTACCAGGAATAGCTTATACCATAGAACTGCATCACAGCTCAGGACGAGCTTGGGCTCATGTCTCTTTAAGAGAGTAAATGATCGTAACTGCCCATGGATGATACCCTGTGTGTGGAGGGTTTTAGAATGCTGGAGACCACCGCACTGAATGCACGGCTTCTCTTCCTTGCTCTTGTCTTCTGAAGTATAAAAGCAGCAATAATTTATACCTCACAAAAGATGCCTTCCACTCACCCCTGTTGCTGACCTGACCAGCTTGAAACTTACATAAGCAAAGTCAGTTGACAATATTAGATGCACGAGACTTATGCCTTGATTAAACACAAACATGATTGATAAGTGTTCCTGGTTTGAAGAGAAAAGAGAAAGTAGGGTGCAGTCACTGGGGAATGGTGTGGTCTAAAGGCAGTGAAAGGATGCATCTGGGAAACCATTATGGTCACGCTTGGCTTTGTGAGTTATGCTGACATGTGTATTTAGATCCTTAAAATTGTCTGGGGTCACATCCCACCTTCTTACAATGACATTGACTTTATAGTAGCTCGTTTTACTGAACTTTAGTCTTCAAAACAAGATTCATGATGTGAAGTACTACTCCACTCCACGTAGGGAAAATAACTTCTGGTATTTCTTAGCTCCAGACATTGAATATCTGACTCTAGACCCTGACTGTCACTTGTGGTAGGATGTTAGTTGAGTCATTTTAATTTTATTTTACCTACATCTTTAAATACGAAATAAAGTTATTCTCATTAGTTTATTACACAAAGGAAATAAAATCTCTAGCTGTTGGCTGATATGTCTAGCAATGCCTACTTCTGTTCTTTATATTGCATTATGACCAATAGTTCTTGGACTTGACGCTTAAGCAGCCATTATCTCATTGACTATGGCATTGCCCCTCAGTTTCTGACCCTCCTACATTTAATTAGGTGGATAGTGTTTACCAGATGCAGATTAGCTGAGAGCTAAAAGACATGTACGTGCTTGCTCCCAAGTCTCTCAATTTAGCATAGGCGAGAAGGGCTTTTCTTAGAACCTGGTTGTAGAGACCTACTTGGAGTACTACAGTATGGAAGTTCCTACACACGCAGTGTACTCTCCAGTATCTCTTCTACAGTAAATTGTTGAAGGAGGCACATGGGGGCATCTGACAATCTGACACTTCAGATTCTATGCTCAGCATATGGAAGCCAAAGCTGTAGACTCTCCTCTTGTTGAAATACTCCCACTGAAATGTTTCTTTACCGCTTGTTATCTGTTATAGAAATAGAGAATGGCTACCACCATAGGTCGTAAAAGGTTAAAGAGGGAGACACTTTGTACCACAGAAATAGTGAGTGACATCTGTGCTATGGAGTTCCTAACCTAAGCCTAGAGCCTTGCCAAGCCTCTAATTTCATATAATAAAAGCAATTTAGACAAAATGAACTATCATTTCCAAGTAGTGTTGAGATTTTATTTTCTCACCTCTTTATTCGTTTATCCAGATACATAGTCCTGAAGGTACTGGGGAATCAATGTAGTATTTACAGATTTGTAGGAGATACTTTTGCAACATTAAATGTCTCAAAGAAGTTTATAGGTATTTAGGAACAAAGGCGAACTTGTAAACATTTATAAGGTGATATACTATAGAAACTTATAATTAATCAGGGGGAAAAGCCACAAGGGAGCAAGAGGGAATTACACATAAACAATAGGAAAAAATAAAATGCATTGTCTTTTACCAGAACAAGAGAAATAAGCAGCTACAGAGGAAGACGCTGGGATAGTTCATAAAAATGCAAATTAGTTATCCTACTTTGCCTGTGTTTGAAAATGAAAATCACAAGAGTAAGCTATCATTTCACACCAGTTGATCCGGAAAAAAAATCTGAAGGACTGTACGAAATAACAGCTATGCTGTAGGCGCAAAGGAAAGTCACTCACTGCAAGATAGGAGCACAGAGTAAGAAGACATTAATGCCTGAAGCTAGGTATTGATTAAGAGATGACAAGTTTGAAATCGCTACCCTGCTGAGAATAATTAAAAGTTGAAAACTGAAGTCGTGCTTAAATATCTTCAGTGTCACATTATTTGTAGGAGGTGAATTCTTAGAAGTGATCTACAGTAACATTAATCATGGAAATAAGTGGATAAATGCTATCAATGCAGATACAGCATGAGAAGTGATCAAACACAGTGCTCTGTCACATCATGAATAGACTTTTTTTTGCAAGATTTTTAAGTAAGCAAGCAACACATATGCTGGGCTATATAATCAGTGTCAAACAATTAAATGGCCTAACACTTTTAAGTCTTTTAAAACACACACACTTGCGAAATTCACTTTTAAACAGGTTCTTGAGGTGACCATGGTCAGACGGTTTGGGAGGAGATATGGATGAAGGTCCAACATGGAATCTAACAAAGAAAGACCTTGAGTGGCTGAGGTTAGACTGGGGAGGACCACATAATCCAAGGCCTCACATGCCTAAATTTAGCGATATGACAACAATAATAACAACAAAATAATACGTATGCACCTGTGCTCTTCCATATATGTATTAGAACTCAGAACACATTTGTAAGAAGAAATATTTTTCTTTGTTTGATCAAAGGTAGCCATCCTGCCAAAGGCCCAATTTCAACAACCCTCCTTCACCTTGTGAAACTTTTATTTGAAGTTTTAACTTCCCTCACCTAGTAAGACCGTTAGTTATTCATACACATCCCACTCCCTTTCTTCCTGGAGTTTGGGTAAGTGGCTGACCCTTTCTCTCTTTCATTTCTTTGCCTAGAGTCTTTTTACAATGAGCTAATCTGGAAAGACTGCGAGGCAAAATGCCAGCCAAGGGTAAAAGGCACAGTGACCACCTGTGTTAGGACAAGAGCCAGGTGACTCTCTCTGCCCTAGTTGCAACTAACTTGGTTTGTATTTTCCTGTGTTTAAGACCCAGATTATTCTCCGTTTCTTACACAATGATGGAAATAATGTACTAGTGATTATGTTAGTCCCAGGGTGTGTCCCTTAAAGGGAGGAAAAACCAAATCTCTTCTAATTAAACCGAAATACTACAAGAAGTCACCCATGCTTCCTACCCTCCGTATTTATCAAGCAGTATGGATTCCAGCTGCAGAAGTGGCATCTGTGGCCATTCGTACACCCTTTGAGTAGGTTCAGGTCAAAAACTATGATTTAAATGGAAAAATAGGAAATGTTTTACTCATCTTGAGAACTTTGCAATAAAAAGGATAGAAACATCATTTGTTCCTGAATAAAAAAGCACTCCCTCAGAAATCTTTGTTTCTAATTTTATTTAAAAGTTATAGAGGTCACAAGATCGCCATTTTAGGAGGTGAGCAGAGTATGAGTCTTTTTGGGTCCATTTCAGAATTTGCTTCTACCAAGGTCTTCATTAAGAATCAGTTTCTACGTAACTTTTTAAATTTTCAGCAAATAAGGTGAAGCTTCTCAGAGCACTACAGAAATGGATCAAGAAATAAAAGTTTGAATAGAAGACTTTGATTAGAGCTGTGCAGTAGCAGGTGCACCAGGGATTTTACCCAAACGCTTCGGGACTGGCCAGTCTATTTTCTTCCTTCCAATAAGTGCTTGTTATACAATATGTGCAGAAGTCTCAAGACAATGATAGAACATTTATGTGTCATTTGAGGATCAATATCTGCAAAATAGAATATAGGTTAATAGTATTGGGAATTTCTAACTTCAAATAGAGGCAACACTGAAATTGCAAACCAATTTATTCCCCATCGAGACTGAATGTGTTTTATATATATATATATATATATATATATATATGTGTGTGTGTGTGTGTGTGTGTGTGTGTGTGTATGTGTATATCATATATATATATACACATATATAACATATATATGTGTGTTTGTGTGTGTGTGTGTGTGTGTGTGTGTGTGTGTGTGTGTGTTAGAATTACTTTATTATAACTTTGGACTTCCAGATGAGGATAAACGAGGAGGTAAAAAGCAAAGCAAATTAGACCTTTGGTTCTCAGACATATTCTACAGCTGCCATGGCTCCCTCTTAAAAACTATGTAAATATTTAACCAAGCACATAAGCTGAAAGGAGAAAAAAAGAAGGTAAGATGGGGGTAAAATCATAAAACACACAGCAGACTGAAAGGAGAATGAAAAACTACAGAGCTTGTCTCTTTCATTTTGTTTGGCCTTGAAGGAGTCACAAACTGAAATGTGAAATTCCCAGACAACCTCAGACATGTTGTATGGTGATTTGTGAGAAAATGGGTCCGTTCTTCTCTTCTAGTACATGCCAGCATATGCATTATATGTCTTTTTTTATTTTTCCATGTGTTTTTTGTTTATTTTTCCATGTAGATTTTATTAAGGAAAAGGATCTGCATTAAATATATGTAGTCTGTATTAGAACAGTGAATTTCCTAGATAACTGAAAACTAAGAATTGGGATTTTTGTCCTGTGCCTTGCCCAGTGGAATCCTGGAACAACACTGCAAGCTCTCATCTCCAGACAGCTAAAAACCCGTGTTTGAAGGGCAGTGTTTGCATTTTATTCTCCCACAGCAAAGCCTGAGGGATGCGTGACAATAACAGGAGCCTCTTCCTTCTTAGAAACTGGCTTTCTCTTTGGTGTCTGAAGTCCAGTTTACTCTTCAGAGTCCATTCCTGTGTTCAGGAAGCCCACAGTGTTTTTCCTTTATAAGGGGTTCTCAAAGCTGCATCTCCAAAGTCAATTGATTTCTGGAATTTTAACTTGTACTTTTATGTGGCTGCTTCAAGAAATTCTTATCTGTGGTTTAAATGAACTAGCCAACCATTCATCTTAAATCTATAAACATTCATGCATTTTTTGACTCTTGAGTGCTCATGCATTTTGGAGTGTTTGAGGAAGTTAAAAATAAATAGCACATTATTTTTTTTGTCACTCTTGTGTTCTGGATTGACAAATAACACAAAAGGTAACTGCAGGCTAGGAGGCCAGCTGTAACTTTTACTCCATCCCAGAGCACTGAGGGGCAGATGTTTCACTAAGGAGACAGAACAGTTTGATCTATGACCAGGGCTCATCGTTGAGGCAGAGCAGAGTGCCCCAGAGAGGACGAAAGGAAGAGGAGAAGATCATGGCAATAACTCTGTAAGCCTCCATCCGTCCTTCGGTTGTCATGAGTGGTGGGGGAGACAATGGCAGGGAGGTGGAGGTTGGGATGCTCGCTAAGCCTTTGACCCTTCTCTCTATAAAATTAGAAACACACAGATGAGGAGGAAGAGCCCCTCATCCTCCCAGACACGTGGCCACGCCTGTCTTCCTCTAGTCTTCCACTGATTCTTCCATACTGTGTTTGTTGTTGTTGTTGTTATTGTTGTTTGGGTTTTTATTGTTGATGTTGTTGTTGTTGTTGTTGTCGTTGTTGTTGTTTTTGTCTGCCAAAGACAGGATGGAATCTCCACATCACAGATTTCCCAGGCTTTGTTTATCATGCCTCCCTTCAACTCCACATTCTGTTTTCTTGTCCATCTCCTATCCTATTTCCAATCCACAATAAAACACTCTACACTTCTCAAGGTATGCCTGGGGCACGGTAATGTTTTTCTTTGTTCATTATGTCTGCCTTCAATCTAAAAGCTAACAAAATGGTGTTGTCTTCTAAATGTATGCTTTTCACTATTTTGTCCATTTCCTTCTGCTCCCATACTAAAATTTAAAGGGACACCTTCTAAAACAAGATATGACTACACAATCGTTATCATAGTGGCTAAGTGTAGAAGCAATGGGGACCAATGAGACCTGAGCTGAATTTTCTTTCTTCTCTGCCAGTAAATGGCTACAGAAAATTGGGTAAGTTACTTTTCTGTCGGAGAATGAGAAAAAAAAGAACTCGAACAGATCAATAAGCAATAAAGAAACTGAAATAGGCACTCAAGTTTTTCTCTCACAAAAGACCACGTAGTCTGAAAAGTTTTATGTCTGCGTTCTTCCAAACTTTAAAAGACTCACAATTGGCTTTCTAATATCAATTAACTTGATACAAACACAAATCAGACAGCAACAACAACAACAACAAAAACCAAGTAGCCAAATGAAATTAAAGCATATTTTAAGAATGGAGTTTGCGTCGTAGAACCTGAGATTCTTTATTTCATTACAGTTGTTTTGTTTGTGTACATGTATCTGTGTGTACACATGAAGATATGCATGTGTGTGCTCTCAGAAGCTAGAAGAGGATGTCACATACCCCATAACTGGAGTTGTGGGGAGTTGGAAGCTTATGGGTGCTGAGAACCAAGCTGGAGTCTCTGAAAATGCAGCAAGCGCTGGTACCTGTCGAGCCATTTCACCCACCACCCGAGAGTTGTACCATAAACTTGATTCCTGTTTTTAGTACCAATAATTTGCCAAATAAAAAAAGTTACAACATAATTTAAAGTAACGTCAAGTAGCAGACAATAAAGCTAAATATTTTTATTGAAAATTAAATGCATGTTAAGATTGTGATTATATGACCTAGATATTCTAAATTTTATATTCCAGATATCAAAATGTATTGTGTTTATTTTTATTGATATAGGGAAAATTACTGAAATACCCACTATGTCATTTCAGGGAAGGGATTTTGAATTTTAAAGAATATTGAGCAATTGTGTCACAGTATAAAACAAGATGAAACTTACTATTGACAAGTAACATGAATATCTCTTTAGAAAAAAGAAAACAACAAAACCAACGAGCTAATAGTCATCAGTCCTGCTCCTTAGTTCAGAGAAGACAAAAGTCCATAACAGCAATATGGAAGCAGGAAGTGTAATAACATACAATATGATGTTGAGAATTAAAGCTGTACTCCTGGTGCCCTGAGAGGCTGGGGAGGTGCTCCCTGAATCCGTGGCAGCTCACAGCCACTGCTGGGTGATACCTCGGAGCTGACAATGTTCATGCGGCAAGCACACTATGGATTTGGGCATGCACAGATCATGCCCTCCAGTGTAAGGAAAACATGAGATTTTACTGAAGCAAATTTTAGCATGTTTGCAGGGGAAAAGAAAATCAATGAAAAAAAACAAAAACAACAACAACAACAACAAAAAAAACCAAAAAGAAAATCAATGAACTTCCCAAACAAAGCAATAATATGTTGTGACTTTGTAAAGACAAAAAAAAAAAAAAAAAAAAAAATGCCACCATGGATTTTCTTATGGGAGCTGTTAAAGAGCACTGCCCCACAGGACTGTCAAGAGGATCATGGGGACAGGCATTTGGAGGTTGACAGCCAAGACACAAATGGTTTGTTCAAAATAAAATAAATATATCTCATATGTATTCTACTTATAACCATGTCCTGATTCATACATGAAGCAAACGAACTTTTCAATATAGGCATGAAATATTGATGAAAGAGCCTTAAAAACTTCCATATCATTAGATACTTCTGGGGGTAAGGAAGCTTATAGAACAGGCCAGAGAGAATCTTATCAGAAAGCAGCATCACTTTGAAACAAACACTGGAAGCTAAGCCCAGTAGAATAGGCTTTTACATAAACCTATTAGGGGATCGAAGCATGAAGATCACAGGTTAAGATCAGCCTGAGCACCCAAAGTATGATTTTTTGTTTCAAAATAAATAGTAAAAACATTTCCTGAGGATCCAGCTCTGTAGTCGTGCACTTGACTGACATATATAAGGCTGGGTCACTTCACATGGCTGCACTGAAAAAGAACATGTTGCCCTCAACTACTCAAAAAGCATCAACTCTAATAAAGGCATAAAATGGGGCAGCTGCAAAGTACAGCATGAAGTAGTAAAGAGAACAACAATTCATTAGAAATGCACACATATGCTTAGGTTCACACATAGCATGTGGGGATATTAAAAAACCTATGGTGTAAAGACATCTGGAATGTATTTAACTGAAATCAACCAATTTTTAAAGGTATTTTAGAGGGGCCTAATGTGGCCAAAATTGGTAAATAATAAGTAAATAAATACAGGAAATGAATAGTCACAACTGTCCTAGTGGAGCTTAAGAATAATTAAAGCTATGACAGCCAGGACTGAGGATTGGCTATAGAAATAGCCCATCAATGGAATGAACTAGAACACCAGGTCATGGACCCCACAGTTCATAAGTGACAGGGCTGACATCACTCTGTAGGATCAATGAAAGGAAATCCAACAATTGGTAGTAGAGTCAGTGGGGATTATGGCTTCAAAGGGTAGATATTTGGAAGACACAACTCCAAAACTTAGAAGAAAAACATTCTTAATGTCTTCGACACTTGGGAAGTTTCCCTAAACATATTAAAAATTAGAATTTTATGAATAATAGGTTGATAAGTTCAATATTAACAAATAAATAGTAAAAAACACCTCCTGAGGATCCAGCTCTGTAGTGGTGCACTTGACTGACATATATAAGACTGGGCCACTTCACATGGCTTCACTTTAAAATTTTGGTATGTTCAAAGTTAATGCAGTTAAAACTCTAGCCATCGTCTGGAAGAAGTTAGTCCAAGATATTAATATTTAGAACTGACAAAATTTCTATGGATATGTGAAAAATTTTTACAAGACTTTACAAGCACATATGTACACACATCATTTTGGGTTGTGTGTGTGTGTGTGTGTGTGTGTGTGTGTGTGTGTTTGCTATTAGATATCCAAATTCTTGGCCTTAAACATTCCAGGTATGTCTCTTACTATTTTTATTCTCAGTATTATATATAGGTATATCCTCCATCTGTTTTTTTTAAAAAACTAAGTAAAATAAAAAACATTGAAAATAATCTCAGCCGGGCAGTGGTGGCGAATGCCTTTAATCCCAGCACTTGGGAGGCAGAGGAGGTGGATTTCTGATTTCAGGGCCAGCCTGGTCTATGGAGTGAGTTTCAGGACAGTCAGGACTACACAGAGAAACCCTGTCTCGAACAAAACTAAAAAAAAAAAAAAAAAAAAAAAAAGAAGAAGAAGAAGAAAAGAAAATAATTTCTTGAGTAACTAGAAGATGTAACTGGGAACCATGGTGATGCCTTTAAACCCTGAGGAACATTTTCAGACAGTACCAGTGTCAGTGAAAGTGTGGAATGTTGTGGACACATCCGAGTTCTTGTGAAGGTACGAATGATTTTGACAATATAATTTTTGAGACTTTAGTAAGAAACTTGAAGAGGCATCTTGTATTTAGTATTCTGATAAAAGTCAAATTTATAAAACCATTCTCAACAAAAGGATGCCCACACATGCACCTTTTATGCTCATAGAAACATAAAAATAAAAAAACAAACAAACAAACAAAGAAACAAAAAAAACCCAAACTTTGAATAACGGTAAAAAATAAAGTGAAATACAAGAGTGAGATGATTAAATTCGGGAACAACATATGTGCGTATATATGTTTATATGGCTTAGGAAATTCGAGAGAATAAAACATATGGCATGGAGACCCAAAGAATGAATACAATCTATATAAATTTTATAAATACTAAATAATGCTGCATATTATTCCATAGTATATTTGTACTATTGATATAGTACAATGCCCCAGTATATAAACAAAACATTTCCAAGAGAACTTAGCCCTGGGAAATGTAGGACGTAATATCAGAAAAATATAGGCTGGGTTTCACATAAGCAGATGCAAAGCTGAGGGTTTTGTGAATGTCACGTACAAAGGGAAACTCGTTTGGAAGATGGTCAGAAGAGAAAGAAGGGCAAGGATAGGGGTAGGGGGATCTGAAGTGGAAATTTCTCATTTTGTTGAAGACTAGGTTGTGCCATGGGATGTTTTACTGGAAGCTTATATGAGGATGTTTTGCTGAGGCAGACACTTGAGAAGATGTGCCATGTGTGGATTGAGGGTAAGTATAACCCCACAATTTGGTTGGCCTTGCAATTTTTTTCTAGTCTTCACTGATCTTTGCTTGTAGTGACTGTGTAGAGAGTAATGTGCCAAAGAACTTCTTGTGGAATTCCAGCTGCTTCTTGCTGCTTCTGCTGACTCATGCTGTTTTGGCAAAGCCACACAGTTTCCTCTGGATCAAACTGCTGCCACCTCTGGTCAGTGGACTAAAAGGAAGGCTGAAGCATTTAAGAACTCTTATAGAAGCTTGGCATACCCAGGAAGCAATTCACATATCAAATGATGCTGAAGAAGAAGGAAGGTGAGGCCCCTGGTCCTAGAAAGGCTCAGTGCAACAGTGTAGGAGAATACCAGGGAAGTAGGAAGGGGTTGATTGGGGAACAGGGGGAGGGAAGAGAGCTTATGAGACTTTTGGGGAGGGGGGAATCCAGGAAAGGGGAAATCATTTGAAATGTAAATAAAGAATATATCGAATAAAAAAGAACTCTTATTAAAGCAGGTTTTGAAAACTCTAACCCTACAGAGATCACTGGGAAACAGTGTTCTTTTGGAATCTTCGTCTATCCTGGACTTTCAGAAACACAGGTATATCACATAATATGACCAAGATGATGATAGACTGTAGCCTCACACCCCATTGTTAGTCACAGATCAGAAGATACTTATGCTTCTGATTAAGTAACTTCCACGAAGAGAGAACTTTGGGGCAAGGATAGCTCTCCAGAGAGTGAGACAGTTTCAGGCAAAAAAAAAATCACAGCAATTATTTAGATATGGTACCAAGAATGCCTGCTACAATAACATCTATTACAGTCTTTGCTTGGACCTTACAGATCCTCCTGTTTCTCCCATTTGGGTTATTACTTTCATGTACATCATATTTATGATTCTGACTCTATAATTTCGAGGGAGTATATATCACAGGAGGGTTTAAAACATAAAAGTCAATTCTGGATGCTATATTTGTTGCTGAAGAGTTAATTGATGCTCAGCACAGCTTTCTACAAAATCAAATTCTAAACTCCCGTGTTCCCTGGGATGACAATTTTACTTAATTAGAGGATATCCTGGGGTGTGGCTCTCAGTGAGTCAGAAGATACGAGGTCTTTATTAGTGCATAGTTGCTATGCTTGCATACTAGGTGATAAGTTTTCAGAACCATATTTTTAAGTATCTCATAAAGATCAGGCCATCTGCCTTAATAGTATGGTGACTCCTCTCCTTGCCTGTTGGTCTGTGAGGACAAAAAGCTTGAAATGGACAGTAGTTTTAGTTTATATTACTGGTGGAAGCATCCCTCAGGACCTGGTTCTTTCAGGAATTCAAACCCTAAGGATTCTGGAAGGAAAAGCTGGAGTTCTCCACTTGGCATTTAAAAACATGCAAAAATAATTAGTTTAAAAGGTGGCTATGAATTCTAATGAGAGTGTGAAGGGGCGTATATATATGAAGCCATAGGGGGAGGAAAGAACAAAGCAAAATGTTTTAATTAAATTATATTCTCAAGAATGTTTAAAAGAAGACTGTTGAATTTAACAATTATTATTTCCCCCTTGCACCAAAGATCTTCTGTTTCCTGATATTTTCCTACTTGTGATTCAAAATTACATTCTATCCATTAGTTTAGGACACATACCACATTTTGAAGAATGACTGTCATTCTATTCCAAGTTAGTTCCAAGTATGCCTTCTCCAAACTAGTTCCCTGGCTACATTCCAGTGAGTCTTAACTCTGTTAAGATACCAACTTGCAGACCGTGCAGTCTGTGGTTATATTAGTATGGCTTCAGACATGCAGCAACTTAGCATGCCTTGTTTACAAACCTATCTTCACAGCTCCATTGCAGTTAAACTGAGTTCATCTCCCTGATGAAATTCTGTTTGGCATGACACTTTATAGGTAACACTGTCATCTATCTCTGTGATGCTGGCTTAGCTGTTGTTGGAAGGAAAGACATAACCCAGCACATTTGCACATTTCAGCCACATGAAATATTGCTAGTTCCAGGGATGAAGGTCTCTGACATTGTTATCTTGCAGTGCAGATGGATAATCTAAAGGAATGTTACTCAAATGAATGTTTAATATATTCTCTATTATAGAGTAGCTGAACATTCATCAGAGGCAATATCTAGATCAACCTTGTTAAGAGTACAGACTGTTAAGATCAGAATAGCCTGTGTTAATTCCAGGGATAATTTGCTCATAAGCCTACTGAACAGTCAATGAATATACATGCAAAGTGCTCCATTGTTAAAAATATTTAAATTCAATCTGACTTTGACCTTTCCTGCATTGTGGTCCCCTCTGGATATAAACCTGGGAACCCTAAACCCTGCCTATGTCTCTTCTGCTCAACTCTTGGCATCTTTATTCACCAATTAGAAATAATTTGGGGTCAGGGTCACATAGCATCACTTAGGGACACTCTCTTCTTTGTGCACTTAGGGACTTCATAAAACTACAAAGTTTCTGTAAGGCAAAAGACACTGTCAAAAGGATAAATCAGCAACCAACAAATTGGGAAAAAATCTTCACCAACCCCACATCCGACAGAGGGCTAATCTCCAATGTATACAAAGAACTCAAGAGGTTAGACCCCAGAAAACCAAATAACCCTATCCAAAAATAGGGTACAGAGCTAAACAGAGACTTTTCACCTGAAGAAATTCGGATGGCTGAGAAACACCTTAAAAAATGTCCAACATCACTAGTCATTAGGGAAATGCAAATTAAAACAACCCTGAGATTTCACCTCACACCAGTCAGAATGGCTAAGATTAAAAACTCAGAAGACAGCAGGTGTTGGCGAGGATGTGGAGAAAGAGGAACACTCCTCCACTGCTGGTGGGAATGCAAGCTGGTACAACCACTCTGGAAATCAGTATGGCGGTTCCTCAGAAAACTGGGCGTGATACTTCCGGAGGACCCAGCCATACCACTCCTGGGAATATACCCAGAAGATTCACCAGCATGCAATAAGGATACATGCTCCACTATGTTCATAGCAGCCTTATATATAATAGCCAGAAGCTGGAAAGAACCCAGATGTCCCTCAACAGAGGAATGGATACAAAAAATGTGGTATATATACACAATGGAGTACTATTCAGCCATTAGAAACAATGAATTCATGAAATTCTTAGAGAAATGGATGGAGCTGGAGAACGTCATACTAAGTGAGGTGACCCAGTCTCAAAAGAATACCCATGGTATACAGTCACTGATAAGTAGATATTAGCCTAGAAGCTTGGAACACCAAAGACACAAATCACATATCAAGTGATGTCTCACAAGAAGAAAGGAGTGGACACTGGTGCTAGAATGGACCAAAACATCATTGTGGGAGAGTACAAGAACAGTAAAGTGGGAGGGAGTGGATGCGGGAGCAGGGGGAGGGAAAAGGACATGTAGGACCTTTGGGGGTGGGGAACCAGAAAAAGGGAAATGAATTGTAAATATAGAATATATACAATAAAAAAAAAGAAAAAAAATATTTCAAATGCTGGTTCACAGCCAAAAAAAAAAAAAAAAAGTACAATACATAGCAATAGACCAAACCTCAACAGTGCTCTCATCAAACACCTCTATTCCATGGGCTGAGCCAATCAAATGACTATAACTAAAATACCAGTCAGCTCTAGCTGGGATTAATTTCAGATGCTTTTATAATACCATTCTCTCATCCATCACACTTACCTGTTTTTTCAGAACCATACTGATGACTCAAAAGAGGATGGCTGCCATTGAATGCTTAAACTCCTGGGACTTTCTAGATTATATGAGTACAAAATTGTACACTTTCCTTTGTTTGAAGGAAGAAGATCTATTTTACTTAAAGGTAAGGTGGATAGGCCCATCCTGTGTCTCAGAAATCTCAATATTTTGTTTATGAAGGAAGGATTCTGGCATAGTCATTGAGATCTAGAGCAAGATCTAAGTCTTTAAATATCTGTTTCTCTAACAGTCAAAACCTGTGTCTGGATTCCAGGTTCAAGTTCCCTTTAGTAGGAAGTGGAGTCTAAATATTTTTAACGTTACTAAGAAGTCTTTGTGATTTATAATTAAATCCGAGTGTCTTTTAAGGAAATTGAAAGAATAATTAGGTCTTACTTCAAAAACCAGTAGTACGCAAAATTGGACAATCAATGAAATGCATGATTTTCTAGACAGATACCACTTACAAAGTTAAATCATGATCAGGTAAACTATTCAAGCAGCCCCATAACTGCTGTAGAAGTAGAAACAGTTACTAAAAGTCTTCAAATGCCCCCCAAAAGCCCTGAGACAGATAGTTTTAGTGCTAACCTCTATCAGACTTTTAAAGAAAAGCTATACCAATACTTCTAAAACTATTCCACAAAATAGAAACAGAAGAAAAACTGTCAAACTCATTCCAAGAGTCTATAGTCACCCTAAACCACACAAAGACTCAACAAAGAAAATTTCAGACCAATTTCTCTTATGAACATTGATTCAATAATATTCAATAAAATACTTACAAACTGAATCCAGGAATACACCAGAGACATCATCAATCAAGATCAAGAAGGCTTCATCCCAGGGTTGTGAGGATGGTTCAATATATGAAAACTTCATCAATGTAATCTACCATATAAACTTCCTGAAAGAAAAAAGTCACAGGAATAACTTACTAGACACTGAAAAAACCTTAGAGATAATCCAATACACTTTCATGTTAAAGCTAATGGAGAAATCAGGGATACAGGGCACATGCCTAAACACAAAGCAATATACAGCAAGGCAATAGTCAACACCAAACTAAATGGAGAGAAACGTAAGCCTTTCCAGTAAAATCAAGAATGAGATAAGGCTGTCCACTCTCTTCTTATCTATTCAATATAGTACTTGAAGTTCTAGAAAGAGTAAAAAGACAACTAAAGGAGATCAAGGGGGATACAAATGTGAAAAGAAGAAGACAAAGTATCCCTATTTGCTGATGTTGTGATAATAAACATAGGCATCCCCAAAACTTCTACCAGAGAATGCCTACAGTTGATAAACACCTTCAGGAAAGGGTTTAGACACAAAATTAACTGAAAGAAATCAGTAGCCATTCTTTATACAAAATATAAACTACTGAGAAAAAAATTCGGAAACAACACCCTTTACAATATAAAATATCTTGGTGTAACTCTAAAGAAGCAGGTGAAAGATCTATATAACAAGACCTTCAAGTCCTTAAAGAAAAAATTGAAGATATCAGATGATGGAAATATTTCCCACACTCATGGATAGGTAGGATTAACATAGTGAAAATGGCCTTCTTACCAAAGACAACCTACAGATTCATTGCAATCTCCAACAAAATTCCAACACATTTTTTAATGGACCTTGAAAGACAAATTCTCAATGTCATATGGAAAAATTAAAACCCAGGATAGCCCAAACAATCCTGAACAATAAAAGAACCTCAGGAGAAATCACCATCCCTGACCTCAAGGTGTACTACAGAGTAATAGTGACAAAAACTTTATGGTATTGGTATCAAAACAAACATGTTGATCAATGGATTCAAAATGATGACACAGAAATAAAACCACAATCCTATGGACACTTGATCATTGATAAAGAAGCAAAAACCGTACAATGGAAAAATAAAAGCTTCATCAAATGGTACTGGATTAACTGGATGTCTATATGGAGAAGAATGAAAATAGATCTACACCCTGCACAAAATTCATGTCCAAGTGGATCAAGGACCTAAACATAAAACAGGATAAACTAAATCTCGTAGAGAGAAAATGAGAAGCACCCTTGAATGCATTGGTACAGGAGACAGTTTCCTAAACAGAACACCAGTGGCTCAGTCTCTAAGATCGACAATTGATACATGCATCCTCATGAAACTGCAAATATTTTGTAAGACAAAGGACAAAATGGCAGCCTACCGACTGAGAAAAAAAAAAAAACCTTTGCCAACCCTACAGAGTGCTAATATAAAAAATCTACATAGAACTCAAGAAGGTAGATATGAACAACACAAATAACCCAATTAAAAAATAGGACAGAGAACTAAACAGAGAATTAACAACAGAGAAATCTTGAATGGCAGAGAAGCTCTTAAAGAAATTATCTAAGTCCTTAGTCATCAAGGAAATGCAAATTAAAACACCTCCGAGGTTCCATCTTAGACCCATCAGAATGGTAAGATTAACAACTGAAGAGACAGCACATGCTGGTGAGGATTTGGAGCAAGGGGAACAATTCTTCATTGCTGCTTGCAGTGCAAATTTGCATAACCACTTTCAAAATTAATTTGATGGTTTCTCAGAAAACCTGAAATAGTTATTCCTCAAGATCCAGCTATATGACTCCTGAGCATATACCCAAAAGATGCTCCAACATCTCACAAAGACACTTGTGCAACTATTTTAATAGCAGCTTAATATGTAATAGCCAAAAACTAGAAACCACCTACATGTCCCTCAACTGAAGAATGGATATAGAAAATGTGGTTCATCTATACAATGCAGTTCTATTCAGTTATTACAAACAAAGACATCATGAATTTTGCAGGTTACCTAGTCCCAAAAGGACATGCATGGTATGTATATGTACTGGTAAGTAGATAGATATTAGCCATATCCCATGTGCCCATAGACATAAAGTGTCAAAACAAGAAAGAAGGCTCAAGAGAAGAAGTTTGAATCTCACTGAGAATAGAGAAATAAAATAGTAATAAGAGTCATAATAGCCATAAGAGGCAGATGGAAAGTGGGAACTGGGACTGAGGGGGATGGGGAATGGGGAATGGAATGGAGCATTTAGGATCAGGTGTGGGGAAGGACAGGAGAGATGGCTAGATGGCCATGAAACTTAATGGAAATATGCAGCTGATAGGGATGGGGGCGACATCTGCAGAATGAGACAGAGACCTAGGATAAGAGAGGCACCCAAGAATCAAAGGGGGTGACCTTATCTGTGATTCACTACATTGGGGATATGGAACTTGAAGAGGCCACCTCTTTTTTTTGCCAGGCAGGAACCCTAGTGGAACAATAGAGACACTAACCCATCCACAAAACTTTCAATCCCAAAGTTTTCTTGTTTACAGGAAAGGGAGGCATGGAGAATGGAGCAAAAACGGAAGGAATGGCCAATGAATAACTTGCCTAACTTTAGACCCATCCCATGGGCAAGCACCAGTCCCTGACACTATTAATGATAGTTATCTTTGCAGAAGGGAACATGCTGTCCTTTGTGAGGATCTACCCAGCAGCTGACTCAGACTGATAAAGACTCCCAGAGCCAAAGAGTGGATGGAGCTTGGGAACTTTATGGAAGAATAGAAGGAAAGATTGTGGGAACCAAATCTCCACAGGAAGTACTAAACAGTCAACTAGCCTGGTCCCTTGGGCTTCTCAGAGTCTGACTAATAAACAAATATTAAACACAGGTTATATGTACACATGCGTATGTGTAGCTTGGACTTCATGTTGGTCCCAAACAAATGGAATTGGGGTTATCCCAAAAGCTGTTTGTGCGTGTGTGGAATATGTTCTCCTCTCTGTCCTGCCATGTCTGGCCTCAGTGAGAGTGTCTATCCTCACAGATACTTGAGGTGCCAGGTTTGGGGTAGGGGGATAGTCGTGGTGGAGCTCCACCTGCTCAGATGAAAAGAGAAGGTGGGGATGGGACAGGATTGTGGGAGGGGTGGCAAGGAGGGAGGCAGTGAACAGGATGTAAAGTGAATAGGTTGATAAAAAAATTAAAATTTAAAAAAATCTGAGTGTCTTGCTAATTGTGCCTTGAGTATTTAGGGCTTCTGGGCTCATTAATATCCACTTATCAGTGATTGCATTTCATGTGTATTTTTTTGTGTTTGGGTCAATTGATTCCCAAGAAGAAAGGAGAGGACCCTGGGCCTGTAAAGATTGGATCCAGTTTTGTATACCTAGAACAGAGAAATCGTGGTGTGGGGGGGGAATGATTGGGGAATAGTTGGAGGGGGAGAAGAATTATGGGACGTATGGTGGGGGGGAACTGGGAAAGGGGAAAGCCTTTGGAATGTAAACATAGAATATAGAAAATAAAAATTTTTAAAAATTACAAAGAAAAAAATCTGTGTATCTTTCATTCAACACAACAGGGCAGTTTGCAACACTTCTTGCAATTTTTCTGTATGACATTGCATGAAATTGTCCATTTCCTTGTATGTATGCTCTGTCTTAGCTCAGACCGCACAATGGATGAATATTATACATGGGTCAATGTCAAGTATCAACACTGTAGAAGGGTAGACATGATCAGTCCTCAGTCATCATTGATCGGTTTTCATCGACATTTCACTGAAGGGTGATGGAACTTGAGGCTCCAATCTAAAGAAATGGCTTTCTCTGACCCTCTCTGGCATCACCTATCTGACCTTAGGGTGACTGGAATTCCTGCATTGTTTATTTATCTAGGATGAGTTCTCAGGGATAAATAGAAAGGCACAGTGGCTAATTAGAAGAATCTGAAGCATGATTGATTACAACTTGAGAAATCCTATGTCAGTCAGCAGTTGACTCTGTGGTATAGTTAACTTCTGTGGAGCCATGGTCAAAGTTTGTCATGTTGCATGCTACGGCACTTTAAAACAATAATAATCTAATTTATTTAAGCTTTGAGGAAGTGATAAGGAGGTATATTTTGTGGATGGGCCTGGTGCTATTCTTGTGAGCCAATCCACTAATGAATAAAGGAGCCAATCACTGGCCAAGTAGGAGGGACTTCCAGGTTGGACGGAAGGAGAGAAGAAGCAGAAGAGAGTTACTTCCTTTTGAAACTAGGACAGCAGAGGGGTAAGATGCACCTACTAGGCTTTTCTAGTATCATGGCAGAGCAGCAAGGATTCGCCATCAGAGGGATCAGATTTTAATAAGGCTTACAATATCAGGTTTTAGTTGTTGACCCAGACATTGAGTTACCATTGTTTCTATACTAAGTTTGTGTTGTGTTTTCCTTCATGAGGCGGCTCATCTGGGTTTAAGAGAAAAAGGTATGGTGGCAAAGTGTGAGTTTGCCAGTTGTGCACCACAAATGCCATAGGGGATTTGAAGCATGGGTTTGGCATGGTTACTAACCTGCCTCTGGGAACCTAGCAAGCTAGGTGGAGATGTTTTGGGAGCTCTGTGTCAGTGAATCTACACGAATCGTCAGTGCATGGCCAGCCAGGCCACCGGGGCGTAGAGTTAGATGCACAACATGCCAGTTCTACCTTTTAAAATATTTCATTCAACACATATAGTATGATTTTAGCTAATCTATTAACACATGATTCTCTCTATTTATTAAGTCCAAATAGTTAAATTATACAATTAAAATAAAATAGTAGACGTTCATCAGACAATGTCCTTAAATGTAGTTTATTCATTTATTAGTTTACTGTGTGTGTATGTGTTCATGTGTAGTCAGATGTATATTTACATGTGCATGGAGAGGGTCATAGACCAACCTCTGGTGATATTTCTTAGGCTTTCTCTGTCAGTTTTTCTTGAGACAAGTTATTTATTGCCCTTGAACTTGATGCTCTGTCTAGACTGGCTGGCCAAAGAGCCCCACTGATCCTTCTATCTCCACCTCCCCAGTGTTGTGCTGGGACTCTAAGGGCACCACCAGGTGTCTGTTTTCCTGTAGGTTCTGAGGTAACCAGTTTACCCACTGAGCTATTTCTCCAGCCCAAGTAGAGATATTTCTCCACCATTTTACAATGATGGGGTCTTCTGACAGCATGGGTCCTTGAATACAATCCTGAACAAAATCTCTCTATGACAAAACAAAGAAGTCTGCAAAGTCATTGAGATGATTTCCATCTTAACTAGAATGTGAAGGGAAAGGAGTTTTCTTTTTGAATCTCAACTGGTTAGTGAATCCCAGGGACCCTCTTGTCTTTGCTCCTTGAGCACTGTGATTATAGTATATGCTGCTGTGTGTAGCTTTTATTTCCTTACATGTGTTCTGGGCTCCGGGTCTTGTGTTTTTGAGTCAAGTACTTCATTGACCAAGCTGTTTCTTAGCTCTATGAATACATTTCATTGAAATAATTCTATGAAGAGTAGTCAGAACCTGGAAAGGATGAACTTACTAGCTCATACTGGAGCAAAAGCAGGGTTATTTTCATTATACCTAGGAGTTACATTTCCCACAAAGCCTGCATATTAGCTTAGGAGAAATCCATCACCAAATGGTTTCTGACACAACAGATACTTTCATCTTGGTATATTAAAGGCTAGTAGTCTAAGCTGGTGGTATCAGCAGAGTTAGCTTCATCCTGATGCTACCTCCTTTGCTTGTAGATGGCATCTTCTCTCTTAATGCCATCTCTCCTTTCTGTGTAGTGGTCAAAGTTTCCTCTTATTGAGTTAAAAGTCTGGTCTGTTATAGCACCTCATTGTAACTTAGTCATCACCTACAGAACCTGTGTCCTAGTTTGGTTACAGTATGTGATAGAGAGACCGGTACTTTGATATGTGGATTGAGGAAGGAAATGAAATTCAACCATTGCCACCTCACTACTTTATTGTCTAGAAAATTTTTAGTATTCAGACTTGGTTTGCTTGTAGAACATGTGTCGTTTCAGGGACATTTTCATTTTTTGGACTGAAGCAGGATGAGTGTGATTCCAATTCAGTTTTTATGTTTCATTTCATATTATGAGGGACTCATCTTTAAACACTTAAATTAAAATATTGAAATGAGCAATGGTACAATCTTGTCTTCCTTTAACACAGTTAAGTGAGAAAATAATGTCAGGTGCCAACTTGTGTCTTTGCAAAGTTGGAACAGGATTATTTTTGCAGGAACTTAAGCAGCATGAGCCAAACAGAATTTATCTGTATTCCAATGTAAGCTTCCATTTAATTAGAAACTGAACAAGAAGAAAATGTATTTCCTCCATATTAATAAAATATTACTCAGTGCAAATTTGAATACTATTTTTCTAAATTGCGTATTTTCAAAGCTTGGATTAACTGAGAACTGTACCCATAAAACCTCAGGGGCTTGTCTTTGAAGCAGTCTTTGGTATGGCCATGAAGGGAGTCATGGGTCTTGATAAGCAAGAAATAGGAATCTTGAAGGGGGCATGTTTTTTTATTGGCAAATAAAACACTTTCAAAACCAACCTTAATTTTCAGCCATGCATTCTGGCAGTGGGGTCTTACAGTGACATAGATGAAGATAAGAAAATGCAGTCAAAGAACAAAAGCCAAAAGGAACTCTTGAACCTAAGCAGAAGCTGGTAGTGAAAAAATAACTTAAACCCTAACTACAAGAATAATGGGATATAAGAGTTATTTGCACATTACGAAGATTCACCACATATACATTGAGCATTGATCCTTTTTGTGGCATGTGACTTTGCAGGCTTACTCTGCCATTCTCATCTTGGGAACTCAGAAGTTACTGTTGACACTCATTTGTTTAATCCATGCTCAGTCCCCCAAAGCAGATGGCAGACAAATCACTTTCTCATAAGTAGACAGAGCAGGTCATGAAAGCAGCCCAGACACTTGGGTAAATAATAAGGATAGCAACAAGAGAAAGTAAGAAAAGCTCCTAGTCTTCTGAAGTTTAGCATCAGTAATATGAGCAAACCCCCATATGTCTCTTCTCAGGTACTGACCAAAACATGATGAAAAGTGATAGCAGTGGGAAGTGACACCTTCAACACTGAGACAGGAGGATGACACTGAACACACAGAGGCAGGAGGATGACACTGAACACACAGAGGAACCAGCAAAGGAACTAGGAAATTGTTGTATGTGATCTCATAGAGAACCCATTATGTAGAGCAACTAATATATACCAAACATGTCCAGAGAGACTGTTACGGAGTATTCTCTTACACGCATGAAAGTGGGTGGTAGAGACTATGCAGAAAGTGAATTTTGGCTATGCTAAGAGGAAACAATGGAGAGATGGAAAGAAACATGATTAGAGAGATGAAGGCAGTTGATAGCTGCAGTGTTAAATAACGTTTTGGAACAAGTACTCTACACAATTCACTTATATAATAAATTATTAGTATTTTAGCTAGCAATTTGTGGTATGGTGATATTTCTTTGCAGATAACATAATTGTTTACTAAGAAAACCGGAGAATAAATCAATTTTTAAAAAGCTATTAGAAATTGTACACAGTTTTATTAAGATGATTTATTGCAAAATAAATGATAGTAACTTTCCTATTACCAACCAATGAGAGAAGCAGAAGAGGGGAAGATACAGACAGAATTTTGATGTGAGGCCCAGGCTCAACTAAGCCATATAGTGAGACCCTTGCATGAAAGTCATGCAAGACAGGTGGGATGCGATATTGGATATGTATAAGCAGATATGCATGTCAAAATACCTTAAAGAACATCTTAGTACTACTGCTCCTGCTTAGTGACATAAATACACAGAGAATATTAATCACAAAGACACTGGTTTTGAAAGGTAACATTTATTTTTTTAAATGTGTGTAACTTCAAAACAATGTTTTTTATTATTATTGGTGGCATGGATTTACAGGTGCCATTGTAAAAGGAGTGATGACTTTTGTCTAGAGGATTTCTGAGTTTGTTTCCTGCAACTGGCAAAGAACTGAAGGCATTGGAAAGACAGATCAAGTTATTTAAATAGTTTTCTAAAATAGGGAAAAACCTAAATCTCAAGCAAGGGAGATTTAAAACAAAGGGAGATATTTTTTGTTTAGATATTGATTTATATTATTTAGAGAAGTAAGTATAACAATGAGAGGCCAGGTCCAGCTAAGCATCCTATAGACAGAGCTACATCCCAGAAAGAAGCAAGCTACAGATCTATTGCACACGCAATCTTTCATCTAGTCCTTTTGGCATATCTTATGATTTGCTTAGATGTTTCCATTCAGTAGTCCCTTTGGAAGATGTTATTTTTCTTGTGAAACAAACAACATTCAAGCTGCTTTGAAGAGATAGTTTTTCAGGAGCTATTAATATTTTCTAAAAAAAAAAGATGAATCTAAAAATATTACATGCCGTTTTTAAATAAATTATTTATTTTAATCTGTTTAGAGGACCACTGCTTGTAGTCTTATAGTTTTAGAAATGAAGGTTGTCAACTCAATGCATTGAAATTCCATTAAATTCCATAAATTTTTCAATATCTTTTCAAAAGATTTTTGAGCTGCATTACTGCCTCCAGATGGTGTATTCCGTCTTCAAAGAAGCCAGATCAGAATGTCTGTATTCTGTAAGTGTCCCTGCTAACTGACAAGAAAAGACCCAGGATTACTCTGACTCTGTTGACATTTAAGGGAAGTCAAACCTACTCATCCTGGCGAAGTTGAAAGTTGATGTTTAATGTGTTAAAGTGCAGACACAGGGCTTATACTCCCAAGAACTTGAGGCTCGGAGATAACTATGGAGTGAAAGTGTCAGGGCAGAGCCAAAGGTCATTGAGAACCTTCATTTTCATTATAGCCATCTGGGAACAAAATCAGTAACATGGATGGTGAAACTATGCATTCCATCACTGCTCCTAAAAAGAGCTCTAGTGAACGAGATCTACCCCTGCCTGGACACCAACCAGCACCAGCACTAAGAACCTGGATATAAGAAGCCCTATATCATATTCCTCAAGGGCATCGGAGGCATACTATCAGTCTGTTGCAAAATTAAATGAGATAGAGAATATTAAGTGCTTAAATCTATCTATGGATGCTGTTCTCACTCAAAAATATCAGTTTTATAATTTAATTGCCCAGCACATTCTCTCCCTTTCAAGATGCTGTGCTAGCTTGGATTCTGTACATTTGATGTTGCCCTCAAATATCCAGTTTATAATGCTCACCAGAGTCCTAGTAGTAAACAAATACTAGCTCTAATGGAGGGAGTTAAAAAGACTTTTATCTGCAAAGAATGGGGCTGTAAGTGTAATTGCAAGACTGCTTGGAGGTGGAGCACATGACAGCTTCCAGGACTGTTGTGCAGACTCATGCAGCAGAGGAGGCTTGAGGTTAAGCAGCTGCAGTTTCCTCAAGCCTAAGGCCTGGCCCAGGCACTCCAACTCCTGACACCTCTACTGCAATTATTTGAAAAGAGGGAGGCAATTTTGCAATCACTGTCTCTCAACCAGCCACCTTCTTCCCTGGCTGTGTTCAAGCCACTGTGTTTTAGACAGATTGTCTCTCTTGTTCTGTCTGGACTGAGGTCTGGAATTCACCATCTCAGTCCTTGCAGCTAGCTCCAGGGTGGAGGGATGAAGCTTTGTGGGAGCTCTTGATAAAGTGCAAGTGATAAACTTGGAGATTTTTCCAGAAGATCAAAAAAAAAAAGTTCAGAGTTGCTTACTGGCTGTGGGTACAGCATTCAAGTTTAAGTCACTGCAGAGAGACAATTTTTCCACTTCAATAAACTACTACTGAAGAACCTGTTGTACTGATATGTTTTACTCTTGAGTAAAGGGTCTGCCAAACTAGTGGTACTCTGTACCTGAGACATTCCAGAACATTCCGGGGAAGTGTCTTATCAGAAATGATTCCCCTGCCCCTCAACATCCAGTTCAAGGGTTCTTAGAATCTACTTCACTTCTATTGGGAACATTGAAACCCTGAGCAAAGGCAGAATAGTTTGTGTTGTTATCTCCTTGGTTGTTTGTACATGCTGTGATAAGTTTAATGAACATACATTTACATCCAGATTTTATGGTTTGTATATTGATTCCTTTCATCACACAATGAAATCAAAATGGCCTAACTATAATGATTTTTTGGCATTGGTAAGCTGGCTAATAATGCTGAGTTGATATTAGTTACAATCTTCACTTGAGCCAGCAAGATGAATTATCAGGCAGCTGAGTTCCATATGATCTGTTCTATTATCTGAAGTGCTACAAATTGGAATAAGGATGGCAGAGAAATGCGATATTGAAATTTCATAATCACAGCAGAGGATGATGGAAGAGAAAGACTATGAAATCCAATCATTTGGTTCTTAGAGCTAGTGCAAAGCTGATCTATGGTTAAAAGAATATACAAGGAAAGGATATGCAAATTTATGTTCAGAGTCTTATGTTTCAATTTTCCTGGATGCAACCAAAAAGTGGCAAGAATGTAAATATTTCAGTTTCACGATATAGGAAAAGAAAAAGAAACACTTTTTGTTGCGTTTCTTTTTGTTAGTTGTTGTTTGTTTTGGTTTGCTTTCAGAGGTCAGGTCATTTCATAGGAAATTACCTCATTCAAGTTAATACTGTTTTAAGCTCTTGAACTCAATCCTTTTGGACATTTATAATGACTGTACATTTCAAGTTCACTTGATTTTAATTATACTACACTATAAACATGTTCAAGCGGTGGGGTTGGGAAGACGGCTCAGTGGCTACGTGTACTCTTTGCTTTTTAAAGGACTCTGGTTGGGCTTTTGGCACCCATGTGCTAGTGCACAGTCATATGTGATTCCAGTTTCAGAGGATTTAACGGCCCTCTGGCCTCTGTGGACACTGAACAGAAGTGGTACGACACTTACAAAGATACAGGCAAAAGTCATATGTGCACAATAGAAATAGTCAAATCTGAAAATTATTTTAATTTGTTTCTACTGACATCAAAGAAAATAGGGTTTCAATATTAAAAGTTGAAGCAACAAGATTTCAACGTTGGTAAAAACACATCTCTCTTCTAATTCAACTATTGAATACAACCTGATATGAGCACGGGCTGCTATGATTTAGGAATTGTGCTCTGTTCCAGTTGTTTTAAGGAGCAGAGGAATCAGATTCTGCATAGCTGACCAAAGACTTCTAAATCTGTCCTTTTCATATTTTAACTTCAGAATAACTTGTCTCCCATTCTTTTTCAAGTTGAGAGCTGTGTCTTTGCCTTAACACAGGAGACTGGGGTGAGGGATGTTCTGGGAGGGGGGGTGAACAAGGAAATGCAGTGGATGCAGGATGGAAATAGCTCAAGGTGAAATTACCTGTGAAAGCTGGCAGAGAGAAAAAAAAAACAAGATAGCCCCTGGATTTCTCAGCTCAGTAATTAGGAGGCTGAGAGTGCTAGGCACTAAGTCAGGGAGTACCATAGTAGGACAGGAGAGTTCAATGTTAAAATGAGTTTGGAGTGCATAAAAGGGGAATTTAAAGTGTTTGACAGTAAGTCTGAGACATTACGAGCCAGAAGGAAGGTTTACAAAGTCAATAGGTATTGAAAAGAGCTGCCAGTTAATACTGTCATTTTGAAGAACTTGTAAAAAAAGCAATACATTTTAGCTATAAAAATCCAGTATTTCCAAGGATCCAACATGTGGAGTTTTAGTCCATTAAATTCATAACATGAGTGTTGGTCTGGTAAATGATGTTTACAGACAAATGAAACAAATTTATTATTTAGGAAATCTGTTGGTTTTGGTAAGGTCTAGTCGTGGGGAGCTCTCAAGACAGGAACTCTGAAGTATGAAGGATGCAGTTTCCTTGTGCTGGTCGGATGAGCACCCTATCCTTGTGATGACATTGCTAGCAGTAATGAGTGAATGACTTTGAATTATAGGAAGGTTAATTAACTGGTCATTCTTGATGAGAGCACAGCTCTGTGGTGGGTCATTTGTGAGACATGGTAAATGCATGGCAGATTGAACTTGACATTTTGGTCTCCAGCCATCCTTTGTTTTGTTCAAAGCCCCGAATAACACTTTCTGTTACATTGTGCCCGCTGCCATGAGTATGAACTAACCAAGTCTAAAACGTTTGGATGAATATAGAGATTAGATAGGTTAAATCTATTCACAGGTGCACATTGCTAGAGACAACTAGCACTGAAATATCTCCAACAAGGGGAAAAAGTACTATGTCTCTAAGAAGGCTCTTTAGTAACAGTCAATAAACAGTAATTGGTGCTAGAAGAAGTTTCATAAAAGGTGAACCATTACCAAAAAAGAGAAAAACCAACCAGTACTGACATATTTTTGTAAAGGATAAGAAATTAACCATGATTTCTGTTATGGAACCAGGTAGGGTGAGTGCGATCTAAATCCCTCAGTGTTCCCTTAGACCCAATCCTCAGTTTCACGCCCAGCTCTGCAGAAGAACACCTGCTGCAGCCCTCTAAGTTCTCCTGCATTCCTCTTCTGTGAGTGCAGTGGTTCTTCCCCTCCTAACTCCCCATCTCCAGCAGGCAATCCCAACAAAGCCAAAGGGCACTCCTCCCGGGGAAGGAGGTAGGCCACCTGGGGATCTTCCCAGTATTTCTGCTCTCCCAGGCTTGGCCCCTTCAATCCCATCCCAGGCTCTGGAGTCCAACACCAGCTGCAGTCTCCATTTCCTCTTCAAGCTCAAGGGAACACAAAAATATCTTTCAACCTTTCTTCTGCCATCTTATCTCATTATCCCAGCCTCTACTACCAGTAGGCACTCCCTGTGAACACATCAGCAGGGCTGGTCAGAGAAAGAGGTAAGTTAACTAAAGACCATCACCTCTCCCTCCTCTCCTCTTTACCCAAACTTCTAGGCTTAGCCCTAGCTCTGCAGAATACCTGCTGCATGGAACATTCTAATCACCCTGCCATGATCCCCCAGACCTTCCCCTCCTAACCAACTTCCCCACCTCATTGCTTATGCCAGCTCACACCCAGCAGGTCCCTCCTGCTAACCAGCAAGCCACTCCTAGCAGGGAACCCTGCAGGCTGACTAGAATGTCACCTCTTTCTTTGTTCTCCCAGATCTAAACCTTCAGTCCTACCCCTAGCTTTTCAACAGGACACTTGCTGAAGCTTTCCCTGCTCCTTTCTATGAAATCTTTGAAACACCTAACCTATCACCTTTATTAAGTATCAGCTCCCAATATCCAGAAATACATTTTATCTGAAATCCCCAGGAAAATTTTACCAGACAACACACAGTCATCACACTCTACTAAAACCCAGAAAATAAGCAGGAAAAAAAGATGCTCCAGCATCCCACAAGGAAACTTGCTCAACTATATTAATAGTACCTTTATTCATGATACCCAGAAACTAGGAACAACTTAGATGTCCCTCAACTGAAGAGATATAGAGATGAAGAGAATGTGGTACATCTCCACAATGGAATTCTATTCAGCTATTACAAAAAAATGGCATCATGAATTTTGCAGGTAAATGGATGGAACTTGAAAGTATCATCCTGAGTGACATAACCCAACCCCCAAAGGACATGTGCAGTATGTACTCACTTGTAAGTGAATATTAGCCATAAAGTACAGGTATCAGACTCCACAGATACAAAGAGGCTAAACAAGGATGAAGGCCCAAGCAAGGATGCTTGAATCTCACTTAGAATGGGGAATAAGATTATTATGAGTCATAATAGTCATGAAATAAAGATAGAGAAAAGGAACTGGGATGAAGGGGGATGAGGAGTGGAATGGGGCATTTAGGATCAGATGTGGAGAAGGAGAGGAGAGATGGCTAGATGGCCATGAAAATGAATGGAAATATGCAACTTACCAGGGTGAGGAGGTTGAGAGCATCTCTAGGATGAGACAGAGTCCTGGGGTAAGAAAGGTGCCCAAAAACCAATGGGGTTGACCTTAGCTGGGACCCACTACATTGGGGATATGGAATTTGAAGGAGCCATGGCCTGTAGCCCATCAGGAACCCCAGTGGAGTGATAGAGACACCAACCCACTCACAAAACTTTCAGCCCAAAATTTATCCTGTCTACAAGAAATGCAGGCATGAGGGATGGAGTAAAGACTAGGGAAATGGTCAACCAATGACTGGCCCAACATGAGACCCAACACATGGGCAAGCACCAAACCCTAAGACCATTAATGATACTCTGTTATACCTGCAAATAGGAGCATGTTGTCCTTTGAGTAGCTCAACTGAGGAACTAACTCAGCCTGATGCAGACACTCACAATCAAACAGCATATGAAGTTTGGGGACTCTTATGTTAGAATAGGAGGGAGTATTTCAGGCTGGAAGGGGATAGAAACTCCATAGGAAGACCAACAGAATCAACTAACCTGGACCCTTTGAGCGCTCAGAGTCTGAACCACCAATCAAAGGCTATATGTGGGCTGAACCTATGCCTCTCTGCTCTTATGTAGAAGATGTACAGCTTGACCTTCATGTGGTTTTTGAAAAACTGCAATCCGGACTATCCTAAAAGCTGTTGTTCCTAAAAGCTGTTGCCTGTATGTGGGATATGTTCTTCTAGCTGGGCTTCTTTGTCTTGCCTCAGTGGGAGAGGAAGTAGCTAGCCTTCCAGAGACTTTAAGAGCCAGGGTGGGGTGGGAGGATACACACCCACTCAGAGTAGAAGGGGATGTGGGGATGGGAGAGAGCTCGTGTGAGAGGGGCTGACCAGGAATGGAGCAGTGAGCAAGAAGAAAAGTGAATAAGTAAAAATAAAATTAGAGAGAGAGAGAGAGAGAGAGAGAGAGAGAGAGAGAGAGAGAGAATCAGCTATACCAACCACTCTTGGAAAAATACCCAAAAGACAACTTATCCTTCCACAGAGACACTTGCTCAACCATGTTCAATGCTGCTTTATTCATAATATCCACCAATTGGAAGTAATCTAGATTTCCTTCAAAAGATGGGTGAATATCAAAATTGTGGTGCATTTACACAATGGTGAATTACTCAGGCGTAAAAACTTGACGTGAAATTCAAAGGCAAATGGGCGTGATGAGATGACTTTGAAAGAGGGAAAGTGGGGAGAAAATCAGTTAGATTTGAGGGACTTTGGAGGGTTGGTATAGTAACATAGTGCAGTGTAAACTTTCTAAAGAATATGAAGGTGATCCTAATGAAATCTCCAAATAACGAGGGAGACAGAGCCCAATTGGCCATGTTTTGTTACCAAGGAAAGTTCTAGTTCCAGGACCGGGCTACATCCAATTAAATTGTTGGTCATAGGGGTCCCATGTAAATTCCCCAGAAATCTAGGCTATTGCCAATTGAATAGGTTTCTCTCCACATACTGAAAGCAAGGCTCCATTCCCGAAGACAAATATGAGTTGTCTAACCAAAAATAAGCAATAAAATGAGCCCTGATGGTATTCTTCTGTACTCATAGATCTTTGTCGTCTTCACCTTCATCAGGGTAGCTCCTACTGCAGCAGATAGAAACACGTATAGAGACTCACAGCTGAATTTTACACAGAAAGAGTCCTTGAAACACAGAACTCTAAAGGGGATGTCTCCATCAAATCCCTCAGGGCTGATGGAAACCCGTGTATGAAGAGGCATAAGGAGTAAAATAGCCAGAGGAGATGGAGTCTACCAGGAGAACAAGGAGGTCTAGATCAACTGAGAAAAGGTCATATGAACTCACAGAACCTAACAACCTAACGGAGCAAGCACAGAGCCTGCAAGGGTCTGAACCAGGTCCTCTACATATATTATAGCTCTGAGGTTAGTGTTTTTATGGGACTCGTGAGTGTGTGAACGAGTGAGTCTCTCCTTCTTGTGGTTCTCTTGTGGCTCTTTCCCTCCCATTGGTTTGCCTTGGCCAACTTTAATGTAATATTTTTAGATTATCTTATTATATTTTACCTTGTTATATTTTGTTGTTGCCTCTTAGCCTGTTCTTTTTTAATGGGAGACAGAAAGGGATTGGACCAGATGGGAGACTGTTAGGAAGGAACTGGGAAGGAGGGGAGCTCTAGTCAGGATATATTGTCTGAGAAAAAATCTATTTCCAATAAAAATGAGGAAAATAATGACTACTTGAAAAATGAAAGAAAGCAAGCAGGGCTGGGTAGATCCTGGAAGTAACTCTATTCAAGTCCATATGTAGTTGTACAGGCTTAAAAAAGTTCAAGTGTCCAGTGTGTATGGCATTTATCAGTGGTGAACAATGCTGAACTTCTTTATGATTTTGCCAAGAACTCTATCAGCATATAACTGTTTTGTTTTTCTTTAGCAGAGGCTTCCTTTTAGCAAGTGATGAGATAAAGAAGTAAATCTGTCCAGATCTGTTTCCTGATGTGCTCATCTCTGCTGCCCCAGAGAGTGAGTCATGAGACACACTGTAGTCCAGAGCAACACAGTGAGATGGTGTCTCACAAACAATCCCCAATGTACTGCAAATTCAGCTCTTATAGGACCTACCATGAGTCATGCTGGTTCTCCCTGTAAATGCATACAACTGCATGTTTTAATAAAGTAAAAATGTATGTCTTTATGTAAAAATCTCTAGCAAATCAGTTTGGAAAACTAAAACATGGATTTTATTTTGTTCTAGATAACATAAAATATAAATTGTCCTATTTGAGATATTTGGAATTTTTATTTCTATCCAGATCATTCTGCCTAACTGTAGTAACTCTATAAATGTTGAAAATGTCAACTCAGTTTAATGTGATGAAATGGCACTTGGTTGGAATCTGCTCTAACAAGGATTCTACATTCTTTGACTTATTGCCACAGCTGAACACAGAGATCATTTATTTTTATATCCCTGTTTCCTGGCAATAGCATAAGAGGATAGCCAGCCAAGTCTGATAAATAAAGCATATGCCTGTTATATTAATATTTTCATGATTAGCTGTTTGGGGATTTATGGATATGTTGTAAGGAACTGGAACTCAGATTGAACTAGAGACAGATACATTCCAGATAGGTTCAGGTGCCATGTGTTTTTGTAAATATGAATAAGTTGTGTTTGTTGCCAAAATTTTTATTACAGCAATAAATAGTCACATCCCATTGCTCAAGGATAATGCAAGGAAAGACAAATATGATTTTTTTAAATGGAGGCATACTAGCAGTCCTGTGATGAGACAATGGTCTTCATTTGTGCTCTGTTGTATGAATAGATTTTTGGGTAACATGAAAAAATAAGAAACCGTTAGTAATTAGCTTAAGAACATTTTTTGTATTCTCAAGCTCATACACATACGCACACACACATGCACACACACACACACACACACACACACACACTTTACATAAGTCAGATCTATCTACTCACTGATGATTTCTAGGACTTTACTATTATCTGACTTGACCATATACTGTCTGTTGGTGCTAAGGCAGGATGATGGTACATAGAGTTAACAACAGGGGTACTGTACTCATTGTGTTTCTGATAATTTTGGGTCCCCATGTTGATTAATGAGTGTATATTTTAGTGCAGGAGAAACATTTTCTTGATTTTTTAATGGTATGACTCAAAGCTCCAGCGGAGGCGGGGGTGGGGGGATGGGGGGTGGGGGGTGGAAATCAGTTCTTGGATAAACATGAATTACAATTTATTTTAAATCAACATTGAACATAATATTTGAAAAATGTTGTGCTCTTTGACTTTGACACATGAATTAGCTCATGGAAATACTTAAAATATTTATTAACTAGGACTGGTCTTAGGAAAGTTGTCAAATGAGTCTCAGTAGGCAGAAGCCATCATCGTCTGTCCCACTAACATCTACATTACATGAAATGACAGGAATGGGGAAGAAAAATACTTTGAGTGCAATAGTATGTGTGAAGACTGAGATGAGAGGGAGTAGGAAAGTGGTTCAATCAGCTAGTAGCTCTTGTAGTTCTTGCACAGAAACCATGCTTGGCTCTCAGTACCCATGTGATGTCTTAGAACTATCACAAGCTTCAATTCCAGGGGATGTCTTAGAATGATCACAAGCTTCAATTCCAGGGGATCCAATGGCCTCTTTTAGCCTCTGCAGAAATCAGTAATACATGCAACACACACACACACACACACACACACACACACACACACACACACAGTAGTCTAAGGAGGTAACTCAGAAAAGCTCACTATGAAAGCATAAGGACTTGAAGTCACAGCATCTACCTAGAAAGTCAGGTGCCCAGAAGGTACCTGTAACCCTTGGAAGTGGGAAGGCAGAAAGGAGAATACCTAGGGCCTTCTGGACAGCCAATGTAGTCAACCGTGCAGATGCAGGCTCAGAAAAGAAGCCTGTCAAACATTAAGGTAAAGAATATTACAGAGAGACATCTGAAATCTACCTCTGACCTACACACACGAGTATGTACACATGTGTGTGCACCAGCATACACACACACATACACATACACACTTGAAAGCCCTCTCCCCACCTCCCACAGGATGAGATAATTGTTGCCTGCCAGATCTAAGCAATATCAGCAGAGTGCCTAATTACATCATTTGGATGGCCTCTCAACCTGAATTGAACACAGCAGGTCAACCAAAGACTGGAATATTTTATGTTTGGTATTACTTTAAGGGCTGATAAAATAGGTGATTAATTCTTGTTTAAACTCTGCCAACGGCAAGGCAAATATTGTAATAAAACAGTTTCTCTGTATTATGAAGAAATTTATAATGCAAATTTTATAACAAATGGAGGACACAGGAATCATAAATTTCCCCCTCAATCCTGACCTTTCAGGTTCTTAGTTGCAATTCCCTGGTTGCTAGAATAAAGCCAGGTAAGTCCATTCCTGTGAAGAAAGTGAACCCTACTAGGTTTAGACCAACTCATTCGAAGGTGTGGTCACAGGATATGTCCTTATGTTTCAGTTTATACTTAAATACTAGAAGAAGGCTAATGCCAAATATATGGCCTGGAAATAATCAATAGAACTGAATGGTCCATCAGAAGCCACTGGGATGAATTGCTATGGCATTTTCCAGTTTGGTATTAATCACAAAACAATTTGTTGAGTCCTCCGAAAGGACTAACAACCAGGATGGCATAAGAACTCCTATTTTAAGAGTTCCATTAGCAGCTGTGAAGATCTGTCCTATATAGCAGTTTACAGTCTTTAATAGATCTTATATCATTAGCTTCTCCACTTGTAACATTTCCTCCCCTTTGTAAGAATTTATCTCTGCTGTATATAAAGCAAGAACTAAAGGCATTTCTATTAAGTTTTCTTGTTAAATCAGCAAGAAAGCTGGGGAAAACATTTTGACCTTACACACTTTTTTTTTGTTCAAAAGTATATTTAGCTGCCTGGTTCAAGAGGCTTGTATTCACAGAGAAATTTTATTTGCACACAGTAAAGTTATTAACACACAAACTGTTGATTAAGCGCTTTGTAATAGCTTCCATTGTTCAAGGACTCTTATTTTCTGAGCAAACAACTAGAAATGGGATGTGCTATACTTGTTAAGTATTGGACTCTGCTAGGAGGCTTTGGTCTCAAAGCTAGAAGCATTTTTGGACATTTTTGCAATGCACTATAGCCCATGATAGAGTTCCCTTCAGCAACTACATGAACTGAGTAGTGGCACTTCTGAGGCGTGGCCCATGAAAGCATTTGGTTATGCATTTAACCAGTCTTCAAGGGAATAAGTGATAGAAGCATATTTACCTATTTATTATCTATCTGTATTTATATCTATCATCTCTCTGTCATTTATCTCTATCTATCCATCTACCTATCTATCTATCTATCTATCTATCTATACCTATAATTTATCTATATCTAATATCTATCTATTGAGCAATCATTCTTCTATGTTCTATGATCATCTTTATGTAAATATAAAATTTATCTATCTATCTATCATCTATCTCTATAATCCATCATCTATCTATAATTTATATTATTTGAGTCATTATCCATATTAAAATCTATATTTATTATCTATGTATCTATCACCTAAATATCATCAATCTACCTATTATCTATCTATAATCTATTTAAGTGTGTGTGTGCATGTGTGTGTCGTTGTGAGTGTGTTTGTGTTTATGTAATCCTGTGCATTTGTTGGTCAAAGATTACCTCTAGTGTCTTTCCTTAGGATGCAACAAACCTTGGTTTTTTGTTTGTTTGTTTTGTTTGTTAGTTTGTTTTGTTACTGGGCTGATCTTGGCAATTTAGCTATGCTGGATGTCCAATGACCACCATGGATCTGCATGTCTTTACTTTCCCTGCACTGTAATTACAAGCACACACTACCACACCAGGCTTTTAAAATGTGTATTCTTGGAATGCAGCCTCCATCTCATTCTGCAAGACAGACACTTTATCAACTGAGTTATCCCCCAGATTAAGACATGTGTGTAATGATAATGTGTCTTCTGAGCATAATTCTGAGCATCATCTTGATATCTTGATAGGGTTAATTTATGTGGGAAGATCCATCTTAAGTGTGGAGTGGTAACTAGCACACATTCTTTAATTCTGCATTCTTTTTTGAAATTTTCTATATTCTTTGTTTACATTCCAAAGGCTTTCCCATTTCCAAGTTCCCCCCTCACCATATGTCCCATAAGTCCTCTTCCATCCACCCATTCCCCAATCACACACACCCCCCACACACACCTTTTCTCTGTTTTGGTACTCTCCTACAAAACTGGATCCAGTCTTTTCAGGACCAGGGTCCTCTCCTTCCTTCTTCTTGGGAATCTCTTAATTTGCTAATTATGCCTTGACTATTCAGAACTTCTGGGCTCATTAATATCCACTTATCAGTGATTGCATTTCATGTGTATTCTTTTGTGATTGGGTTAGCTCACTTAGGATGATATTTTCCAGATCCAACCATTTGCCTACAAATTGCATGAATTCATTATTTTTAATTGCTGAGTAGTATTCCATTGTATAAATATACCACATTTTCTTTATCCATTCCTCCTTTGAGGGACATCTGGACTCTTTCCATCTTCTGACTATTATAAATAAGGCTGCTATGAACATAGTGGAGCATGTGTCTTTATTGCATGCAGAGGAATCCTCTGGGTATATGCCCAGGAGTGGTATGACAGGGTCCTCTGGAAGTGTCATGCCCAATTTTCTGAGGAACCACCAGACTGATTTCCAGAGCAGTTGTACCATCTTGCACTCCCACCAGCAGTGGAGGAGTATTCTCTTTCTCCACATCCTTGCCAGCACCTGTTGTCTCTTGAGTTTTTAATCTTAGCCATTCTGACTGGTGTGAAGTGGAATCTCAGGGTTGTTTTGATTTGCATTTTCCTGATGACTAATGATGTTGAAAATCTCTTAAGGTGCTTCTCAGCCATCTGAATTTCTGCATTCTAACTGTGGTGCTGTGAGACCTTTCAACTGCAGGTACACCATGCAGCTTTCTGAAACCTGGCTTTCCTACTATGATGAACCTTGAACTATAGAACAAAATAGACCTTTCTCCATTAAATTACTTTATTGTAACTGCCCCCAGTTACATAGAATGGGTTACATGGAAGGGAAGCTGGCGATGTATGGGGAGGGAGCAAAAAGAGATGGAGACTAAGACAACATTGCTGTTCAAGGTCTCAATGTTTAATGAATAATTCCAAATATATAGGCAGGGGAAAACCCTTCCCCCAAAGGCTGGAAGCTTCTCAGCAGAACCTGTTCAGTTGTTCCACAGGTGGTTAGTGTTTCTGCAGGTCCTTGAAGAACAATGGACTTCACCTTGGTCTGAGCACTCCACCCTAGGTGGAGGGGATTATGGCTAACATAGGAGTTCCCGCTCAAAGGCTGGGAGAGGAACTTCACATTGGTTGATGTCAAGTTACTACCATGTGGCATGGCACCTCAAGAAAGGCCCCCTACACTTAATAGCCAAATTTTGTCACAGTGGCACAAAAGTAACTAAAACATAAGGTGGTAGAAGCAATTTGCATCTTTACTCAGATTCAATGGGGGAAATTATTATTATTTTTGTTTTTTTAGAGTAATAGCTGATAATCATAGCACTGGGTCTCGAAGACTTGACCTTAACATATTTTTGTTATTGTTGAATATACTCTTCATTTACGTAACAAATGTTATACTCTTTCCCAGTTTTCCCTCTGCCAGAAAACCCCCAACCCATCCTCCAACCCCCTGCCTCCAAGAAGATGTCCCTCTACCCACCCACCCCCACCTACCCTCGATTTCCCCATGTTGGGGACTCTATCAAGCCTTCATAGGATTAGGGACTTCTCCCATCGATGCCCAACAAGGCATTCCTCTGCCATAATTATTGCTGGAATGATGTATACCCCTTGGTTGATGGTTTAATCCCTGAAAGCCCTTGGCGGACTGGTTGCCCAACATCATAGTTCTTCACATGGGGCTGCAAACCCCTTCAGCTCCTCCAGTCTTCCCTCCAACTCCTCCATTGGGCACCCTGTGCTCAGTCCAATGGTTGGCTTTTAGTATCTGCCTCTATATCTGTAAGGCTCTGGCAGCTCCTCCCCCCACCCCCAGGAGATAGCCATAAAAGGCTCTCTTCAGCAAGCACTTCTTGCCATCCATAAAAGTGTCAGGTTTAGTGACTATATATGGGATGAATCCCCAGGTGGGACAGTCTCTGGATGGCCTTTCATTCAGTCTCTGCTCTATATTTTATCTGCATATTTGCTCCTGTGAGTATTTTGTTTCCCTTCTCAGAAGAAGTGAAGCACTCATACTTGGTACTCCTTCTTCTTGGACTTCATGTGGTCTATGAATACTATCTAGGGTATGCTGAGTATTTTAGCCAATATCCACTTACCAGTGAGTGAATACCACTGTAATATCACTGTGTATTCTTTTGTGATTGGGTTATCTCACTCAGGATAATAATTTCTAGTTCTATCCATTTTCCTTAGAATTTCATGAATTCATTGTTTTTAATAGCTGAGTAGTACTGCATTGTGTAAATATACCACATTTTCTGTATCCATTCCTCTGTTGAGGGACATCTGGGTTCTTTCTAGCTTCTGTCTATTATAAATAGGGCTGCTATGGACATAGTGGACCATGTTGGAGCATCTTCTGGGTATATATGCCCAGGAGTGGTATAGCTGGGTCATCAGGGAGTCTTATATCTAGTTTTCTGAGGAACTGCCAAACCGATTTCCAGAATGGTTTTACCAGCTTGCAATCCCACCAACAATGGAGGAGTATTCCTCTTTCTCCATAGCCTTACCAGGATCTGCTCTCCCCTGAGTTTTTCATCTTAACCATTCTGACTGGTGTGAGGTAGAATCTCAGGGCTGTTTTCATTTGTATTTCCCCAATGATTATGGATGCTGAACATTTCATTAGATGCTTCACAGCTATTCGAGTTTCATCAGTTGAGAATTCTGTTTAGCTCTGTACCCCACTTTTCCAAATAGGGTTATTTGTTCCTTTGGAGTCTAACTTCTTGAATTCTTTGTTTATATTGGATATTAGCCCTCTATTAAATATAGGATTGGTAAAGACGTTGAGAAAGAAATTAGGGAAACAACAACTTTCACAATAGTCACAAATAATATAGCATACCTTGGTGTTACTCTAACCAAGCAAGTGAACGATGTGATCTGTATGGTTGATTATGATGGAAAATGCCCAGTGTTGACTTCTTACCTCTACAGGATGCATACTGACACCTGAGTAGTTGTGTGTGCCCTGCCTACACACATACACACAGCCGCACACATTTGTGTTTTATTCAATGTAGCAGAATAGAATGATTGTGATAAAAATAAACATGCTGATACCTATATAGTAAGAAAAGATTCTCAAACTTTGTAATAGCTGTTTATTAATAGGCTATAAAGCTACTACAAGTTCAGGTCTGATGACAGAACCCTGGTTCCTCCAACCATTATCTTTGACATTATGTTATTACATATTGTCTTTTTGCATCCATATTCAACCTGTGATTATCATCCTGGTTATTCATAAGATTGGAAGATCTTTTGTTATTCTTTTTATGAGATTGTATTTTTACTATAACATTTTGAAATGTTTGTGCAGATGTTGAGGCAGAAGTACAACTCGTGACAGTTGACTGTCTCATGCCATGTGTGTCCCAGGAATCAAACCAAGTCCCTCAGGCTTGGCAGCAATCACCCTTATCTACTGAGACATCTCACCATCCCAGCTCTAAGAACTGTAACAGTTGTCCTGGGCTAGAAAGATGGCTCAGTGGCTAAGAGCACTTGCTGCTTTTCTGGAGACTCAGAATTCAGTTCCTAGTCCTCACGTCAAGAAGTTCAGAAAGACCTGGAATTCTAGCTCCAATGGATCCTACACCCCCTTTTTTTGCTTCCCTGGGTATCCACACACTTGTGCATATACTTACACACTTACACCCCCCCACACACACAAATACACACAGAGACATACACACTAATAATAAAAACAAAATCTTAAACACAGACACTATTGTGGATGCCAACAAATGCTTGCTGAAAGGAGCCTGATGTAACTGTCTCCCAAGGGGCAGATGCTCTCAGTCATCCATTGGACTGAGCAAGGTGTCCCCAGTGGGAGAGTTAGAGAAAGGACTGAAGGAGCTGAAGGAGTTTGCAACCCCACAGGAAGAACAATAATATCAACCAACCAGATCCCCCCCCATAGCTCCCAGGGAGTAAACCACTAATCAAGACTCCTTAGGACCCAGGGAGGGACCCTTGGGTCCAGCCCTATATGTAGCAGAGGATGGCCTTTTCAGGCATCAATGGGAGGAGAGGCCCTTGGTCCTGTGAAGGCTTGATGTTTCAGTATAGTGGAAATTTGAGGGCAGGGACGCAGGAGTGGTTGAGTGGGGGAACACCCTCATAGAAGCAGGTGGAAGGGGGATGGGAGAGAGGGCTCCCAGGGATGGGGCTAGTAAAGGAGATAACATTTGAAATGTAAATAAAGAAAATATCCAATAAAAATAATCAAAAAATGTTACATAAAATCTAACATATTGGGATGAAATGAGCATTTTCCATTTAGAATGTTCAATTATTTTCTTCTGTATCTGCATGTATCTATGTAAGTACACCCCACCTGTGTGTCGAAGTCTGAGGTCTCCACAAGAGGACATAAGACTATGGGACATGGAGTTCCTGCCAATGTGGGTGCTAGGAAAGAGCACTAGTCTCTCATAAGGAGAGAGGAACAACAAGATTATTTCAAAGTAGCAGATGAAGTGTTAAAAATGAAAGAGGCAGCAGAAGAGCATCCTCCCATAGCAAGACCGATCCTGGGCTGCCCATAAGTACGAGTCTGTGGCATCTTTGCTCCTTAACCCATTTAGCCAAACCTTAGGACACACAGGAAAAGGCAACACACTCTCAGTGCTTCAAGGGAAGATTGAAGACATCACTGTCCCTTCTTTCTGTATGTGTTCACAACTCAAAATGATCAATAATAGATGAATCTGTCAGTACAGTTAAATTAGCCATGCAAGAATCTTCCAGTTCATGAAATCACGGCATTCTAAAAAGTGGGTCAAAGTTTATATAACTGCTCTGAAGTTTTCATGAAACTTCTTTAGGTAACTTGACTATTTAGATATTGAGATATTTAGAAAAATATTAGAAGTTTTTTATTTTTTTAAAAGAATATTTGGGGCAAGGTTTGAATTTGACTGAGCATAAATAATGTTCAAGCATTCGGTGTGTTTGCATGCTAATAATTCACGGTTACATCTGCTTCTAAATTTCCTCTTCAGTAATGGGATAATATTCATGGGCTTTTCTTTTATGGCTGTGCCAGTTCTTTCGGTGTTCAGGCTAAGGTTTTCTTGGCAGCTGTAGATTCCATTTTCACTTAATCCTTTCAATATATTTGCAGTATTCCTCTAGCCCATGGGAAATCTGTAGACCCTTTCCTGTGTGGAGCCTAAGGTCATGCGTTCTTGGAATGTTTTTTTAATCCTTGCCAGTCTTTTCAGAATGCTTGGTCCTATATATATACTATGTATTATTATTTCTCTCTTTTCCTTTACAATCCGTTAAAGGTTGAGGACTATGATTTTATATGGTTAAGAAATTCTGTACGGAACATTTATAGGAAATGTCGAAGCAAGTCAACCTGGACCCTGGATCTGGAAAGGCCAATGCATCAGTGTAGGGGAATATCAGAACAGGGAGGTGGGAAGGGGAGGATGGGGGAGCAAGGGAAGGGAAAGGGCATATGGGACCTTTGGGGGGCGGGCAGGGAGCCAGGAAAGGGGAAATGAAATGAAAATAAAGAATATATCCAATAAAAAAGTCAGAATAGTGGTTATATATGGCTTTGTATGAAGAAAGGAACATGGATAATCTTCCGAGGAGCCAAGAAGCCAGTGTCCTGATCTATATGGGAAACATACCCAGATGTATGTTTTAAAATGGTAGAAATATATTGAGCTGTGTACTTGGCTACTGGACAATTTCAACACATTATGCTTTAAAGTTAAAGATCAAAGTAAAAGAAGAAAAGAAAAAGGAACTAATATTACCCATCTACAGTATCAGTTTAGAGTTGCAGCTTATCAGTTAATTTTGATGCTGTTGCTTCTAAAGTGAAAGAAAAGAAACCAAGTCACAGGGTTAAGCCCGTAGAAGGTGGGGAGCTGGAAATCGTGCCACCACCTGAGATAAGCAAACCAAGAGGAAGGTATTAATCACCGTAGTGCTCACACACTTGCTTTTCTGGCTTGGTTACCCACACTCAAGGCTGCCACCACTTTTTAAATCCGTTGCCATTCTGAATACAGAACAACACCTGGGAAAGCAGGCAACACACAGCAACAGCTGTGATATTTGGCATAGAAGAGAGGAAGAAAGCAGAGATAACAGCGCGGAGCAGAGTAGCTCTAAATCTTGGCCAAGTATCATCTGCAAGCCCAATAATAGGTGGGGATTGCATGCCAGAAGGACCTTCCAACAGGCTTGCCTCAGTCTAGACATACCAAGGAAATATCGGCACAGTGAGTCTGAGTCAAATCACGAGCATACAAATTATCAGTCAATCTCTGCTTCACGAACATTTTCCCAAGATCTCAGTAACCAAAATTATCTGTGTGCCAACCCAGAATCTTCGCCCATCATCTTACGGTTTGCTAAGTAGTGAGATGGTGAAGTAAACCTCGGATGATAAAACTTTGCAGGACCACTCGCAGCTTCCATGGTTCCTTTGCACTTCCCAAGAGTTTTAGGTATTCTGGGTGGAACATCTCTGCGCCTTACATCTGTGTGCTTGATGATGTCCTGCCAAATAAAGGAGGACGACAGCTCTCTGTTGGGAATTTGGGGCAGTGTGCGTGAACCCCAAAAGAACATGATATAATGAGTCTAGACAGAGTCATCACTGCCAATAATAAGAATATATTCATGACTGCAATCACCCCAAACACTTTTAGTCTTGTCTGAATGATAGAATACACTGAAAACCACCAGGCAAACATAAATCAGGCAAAATCTACCCAAAACACATCTATTGCTTCGGAAATATACGAAACTAGCATTTTAGCAAGAAGTACTGTGAAAAATGAACAGAATAATATATTGACAAATGATTTCAATCCTATAGCGAGAAGAGACTGTTAAACCGAGTTTCAAGAAACAGTCTTTTGTAAGATAAGAAACAAGTGACAGAATTAGAAAGCAAAACTCTCAAATTCCCTACAAAGTAGAAATTTGACAAGTTTTTCTTGCACAAGTCCACCAGCCAACTCTAGAATGTGCCTAGGAAATCAAAGAAGAAATGTAGTAGTTTTATACCATTGGTAGAGAAAGAGCATGTTTTTTCAGCAAGTATTTGTAAGAAACAGATTTTACATTCATGGAAATGTATGTGTATTTCTATAAATTGAAACTGATTACCATATCATGCATGATAAAAAGTTCAAGATAATCATTAAAAATAGGTAATGAAAATTTGTACTTAGAAATTTAAGACTACAAATCTAAGTGAATTCTGAGAAAAGGGGGATTATTGAGAATCAATAAATTATATATGCTAGTCATAAAGTTTTACTGTCACGGCAGAAGCCTTGAGATGGGATGACTAATGAAGAAAAGAGATTTATTTTGCCTCCTGGTTCTGGAGGCTGGGAAGTCTATGAGGATGGTGTGAGAGAGAGAGGACTGTGTGCTGTTTTCAAGCATGAAAGAAAATGGAAAAGCAAGGAAGCTTTTACCAATGCAAAAGGGGGTGGAACACCAGGTAGAGCTCGCCATTACCCATGATAAAATCAGTAACCTATTCTTCTTCCTTGAAGAGTTGAGATTTCCACACATGGCATTTTGGGGGCTCATTAAATATATAACAAATAGTTACACTATTCAGCCATGTCTTGTAAGTACTCTATTCAGCTGCAGAGCATGAACGCACACTATACAGTGTGTAAACACAGAAGCATTCTGTAGGGGCTTGACTGGTGGTCAGAGATGCTTGAATTTTATGTAATTTTCACACATGTCATGGAAAGTTGTTTTAACTTGACTCCTCTCCAACCATTTGGCCATATGCAAACAATTCTCTCATGGACCATAGAGCACCAGGACTTCCTTCCCAGCACCAAGTCCACTTGGCTTGTAGGTCCAGCTTTGCTAACACTTATTACAAAATACTACAGGAAACATGGAAGGCAAAAACAGATGCCATCATGAGGAAAAATTTAGAAACTCTTGGCAGATCTCAACCAGGTCTCAAATATGAGGCTGATGTTTGCTAGGATGAAGCAATCGCTGTTTGATATTCAAATCCTAAATCAGCGTATGCATTTCTCTGTTGTTGGCATAAAACTTATATTAGAGTATCAGTCCATGGGATGGACTTGATCCAAACACGTTATATACCTATGTCAAATTATCAGTTGACAAAGTGAAGAAAACTCACCTGAAAATATGTGCATAGTCTTACAGCTTCCTTCATGCATCTTTGTAGATAGGAAACAGGTTAAGACTCACAGGCGAATGAGTATTTGGGTGATGTAAACTACTTATTTTTGGGCACTAGAGAGATGGTTCAGCAGTTGAGACTGTTTACTGTACAACTACGAGGGCCCATGCATCCCTACACCCACGAAACAAGTGAGGAGTAGGCTTACATGAATGTTTAATGCATTACTTTGTGGCATCAAAGACCGGCTGACGAGGAAGGCTAGCCAGATCAGCAAGCTGTAGATTTGATCAAGAAAGGATTCCTGCTTCAAAAGAATAAGATAGAAGAGCAATTGTGGAAGATCCACGACAACAAGTTCACACCTCCACAGTGCCTGCACATGCATGTGAACATGAAAACATATGTGTTAATCACACACACACACAAACTCATAAAAAGAAGGAAAGTGAAAAACTGAAGTTCTTTTCTCTGTCAGTCTGTGTCTGTCTTTCTGTCTGTCCTTTCATGCCTTCAGCTGCAGTCCAGAGGACTGAATCTAGGGTATCACATTGCCCCTGTTGGGTGAGGGTTCTCCTGAGGTTCCATGCCCTCAACTCAGGATTACCCCTTGAGTACTTTTGTACGTTGGCATCATGAGTTTTGTGTTTTTATGGGTTTTGTTTTTGTATGTCTATTTGTGTTTCTTACGTTTTCCCATTGCTTTTAGTTGGTTGGTTGGTTTACCTGTTTGTTTTCTAAAGAGAGAGAGAATGAAGGTGTGGGGTTGGATGGGAGAGAAGATGGGAAGGATTTCGGGGCACAAAGAACTGCCAGAATAAATTATATAAATATTCTATAAAGATATTTCAAAGAAAAAAGAAATACCATTTAAAATCCTGGCAGTGGAATGACAACAGACATTTCTCAATAATTGGGTAATTGATGCTTCTTGTGAAAATAAAATTAATAGAAAAAAATTTACTAAAAAACAGCTTATGCAAAATCAAGCAATCTAGATTGAACTTACAAAAAGAAACCTAAAAGACCTATCTGATGGTCAAAATGGGGGTAGGGCTGGAAATAAAAGTATTGGCTTGTTACATTGTCCAGCATGAATGAAGAATATTGTTGCAGAGAATCTTCAATTTCTGTTTTCAGTTCAGTAAGGGGATCATGGTGGACATCATAATGGAGGACAGGAACTGAGCTACAGCTGACTTCATTGCCAGGGACTGAATTGCTTGAACAAAGCTGAACCATCAAACATAATACCTAGAGCTTATGCAAATCAGCACCTCCTGTCAGGATGGCAGCTTGACTTCAGGAGGAAATGCCAAAAGCTGCTGGATCAGCATTGTCATGCTGGACTTGTGATCCTAGATCAATACCTACCTGCCACTTTCATAACTACTGAGCAAACAATGCCCCAGACTCGGGCACCTTGGTTCAAAAGAAACTCAGAAAACATCTAGACTCCAAGAAGGGTAGGAGCAGGAAGCACTGAAATAAAAACTCACAAGATTAACATGCTGAAGAAAACTGATTTTTCAGAATTGCAAAATGAAGTTGCAAATACATCTCTTAAACGAAGAAAAATATTTTAATTAATTAATTAAATGATCAGTTCATTTGCTTTTTTCCTGAGACAGTCTTACTCTAGCCCAGGATGGTCTAGAATTTACTATGAAACCCAGGTACGTCTGAAAATGGCTGTCATATTCCTACTATCTTAGGTTCTGAATTACTAGCAGTTCAGGCTCAATACTTATTAAGCAAACAGAAAAGGTTTTATAATTTAAAAATAAATATTTTTTTATTTTTTTATTTTTTCATGTTCTTTTTTTATTCAATATATTCTTTATTTACATTTCAAATGATTTTCCCTTTCCAGGATCCCCCCTCCCCAAAATTCCCATAAGCCCCTTTCCCTACCCCTGTTTCCCAATCCACCCCTTCCTTCTTCCCTGTCCTGGTATACCCCTACACTGCTGCACTGAGCCTTTCCAGGACCAAGGGCCTTGCCTTCCTTCTTCTTGGGCATCATTTGATATATGAATTGTGTCTTGGGTATTCAAAGCTTCTAGGCTAATATCCACTTATCAGTGAGTGCATACCATGGGTGTTCTTTTGTGATTGGGTTACCTCACATAGGATGATATTAAATATAAACAGACTTACACACTTTTACTTTGTTGTTATTGTTGTTGCTTTTGTTTTAAAGAAGTTGGAGGTTAGTCTACAGAAACACAACCAAACTAAGAAATATACTGTGTAAAATAAATCCATGGGGAAAACAACTGTAGTTTTTAGTCCTAGAGCATCTGAGAACATAATGGAATAGCTACTGTTAGAAACAGAGAATAAAAACAAGCATAAGGATAAATGAAAGGCAAAAATGCCAATCGACTAATAAGGTTAGTGTAATGAGTTAAGTTAGAAAACACAAGAGGGAATCAAATACAAACAACTGTGAATTTCTAGAAGTATATAAACAGTCAAATGAAAGTACTAAAATAGTTCTGCCAATAATTAGCAAAATCAATGTTATTCACCAAATGGACATCTACAGTGTTCCATATAGTGTTAGAATATAGCATCCTAACAATGTTCTTGGTTGGATCAATTAAAGATGGTAGATTTGAAGTTCACTTGAAACATATCTCTGATGCTATCATTTGACTGATTTTATATCAAAATTGTATAGGGAGAACATAAAGTAAGTATCAAAATGGCAGACAGAACATATATTTATTTCAGAAATGTTGCTTTCACTGTACTGTGCTTTGGGACACAGAGGGCAGCATCCCATTGGGCCTCAGCACCATTCTCCCCTTAGTGCCTTCCCTGCTAAGGACACCGAGTAGTGCCTGATGGCAAGGTCACCGAGCATGCTTCACCAGCTATTCTTACACATACTTGCTCAGAACTTCCCCAAATGCAAAGTGGTGTTTCTTCTTTTATTTAATGATATAAAACAAATGATAATTCTATCAAGAAAATACAAAAGAAGATAAAAATAAATAATTAGTTATTATAAATATATTTATATATAATTATATATACATTTGTTCATAATATATACATACCTTATATATAATTATATACTTTTATATAATATAAATTATTTTATAATTTATACACTATATAAATATATAAATAGATAATATATAACATATTAATATATTATATATTTTATATATTATATTTATTCATATAATATATAATTATATATTTTATATACAAATATAAAACACATTATTATCATTATAATTAGTTATTAATTAAATGATGGAATGAGAAATCATTCAGTTGGTGCCTGAGATATATCAAATGCTCGAAAATGTAGTTTTCTTTAAGAGATTTTGCCCACACATCATATTTTAAGTGACTAATTTAGCCTTGCTCAAATAGGATGATTTATTCCTCAAACTAACACTGGTACTGAAAATTGTATTTGTTCTTTTGTTTTGTATCTAAGCATTCTTTTTTAATATGATCCTGAACGTGACTTTTTGGCCTTCATCTTCCATATCTTTTCGAAAGTATTTCGAGACTGACTTGATGACGGATGTGAGGCAGTTCTCTCTCTGCTCTTTCTGACTGCCGTCCTGAGAGTGAGCTCTCCCTAGTCCGCTGTGTCCACAGCAGTCCTAGCTCTGTTTTAGGATCTCCTTGCTATGTACTAGGTTGAAGATATTCATGATATCTTTTCTCACATGTAAGTGTCTATAGTGGGCATTTGCTTAGAGGGCCTTTGGTAAGCAAAATTAAATTCTCAAGTATAACACTAAGATTAGTGACCCAAAGACAGTGAAAAATTTGCTCCAGTCACCAAATGTCACCAAATGAAATGATCTTAGTCATTTATGTTCTCAGCCTGCAGGGAGGAGAGATTTGAGACCAGAACCCTTACATCTCAGTCTGCCAGCTTGCGGTATCATGAACCCGTCCAGCAGGTCCAGTTATTCAGGGTCCTGAAGAGGTGCTACCTGAGGGTCAAAAGGGGAGATAAAGAAAGGAGACCAAGCGGAAGTCTATTGTCGAGGTCTCAATTTAATAAGCAAAAATTCCTTAGTTATATATCCTCAAATGAGGAACTTCACACAGGCGAGGGGTGGGCTACAGTGCAGAGCAGGGAAAGGTTATCTGCTTGGCACATCTGCTGCTTGTGTAAGCCAGAACCTTCTGCGGTTTGGACTGGAACATCTTCAATGGAATTCAAATAGTATTTGTAAGCTTATCATTGTTTCTGAGTATTTGCAAAAAATCATCAATTTTATAAATTATCCTAGGTTTTCCTCAATTTTTTCAATTTTTTAGTGCAGTGCTATTTTATTGTATCAGACACATAAAGCTTTGAATAGTTTGCTCTATTGTGTGAAGCAGCTCTTCTACATGTGCTTTACATGTTGCTATGACTACAAACAATATTGAATCTAAATTTTGACAAGGTAAGATTTCTATGTTAGGTCAGCACTTTTTAAATGATCGTAGAAGTCTAGGATTGATGTAAAGTTTTACTGGAATATTTCTTTGTTCAGTGTTGGAGATCAAGACCCAGAATATAGTATATGCTACACTAGTGTTCTACCAGTGAGCTATATCCACAACTCTTACAGGTTACTTCTCATGTAATAATTCAGGACTCATGGTGTGTGATGGTTTGTATATGCTGTCTAGGGAGTGGCATGATTAGGAGGTATAGCCTTGTTGGACTATGTGTGTCACTGTGGCTGTGGGCTTAATACCTTTGCCCTGGCTGCCTGGGAGTCAGTCTTTTCCTAGCTGCTTTCAAAATAAGAGGTGGAACTCTCAGCCTCTCCAGCCCCACCTCTGCCTATATGTGCTGCCATGTTCCTGCCTTGATGATAATGGACTGAATCTCTGAACCTGTAAGCCAGGCCCAATTAAATGTCATGTTTATAAGAGCTCCCTTGGTCATGGTTTTTGTTCACAGCAGTAAAACCCAAACAAAGACACAATGTATGTCCATAAGTTTATATCCTGATGTGTTGCATGCATTGGCTTGTCAATATTTTGAATTGATTTGAAGCCCAGCTAAAGTTAATGACTAGAATCACCAAACTTAAAGTAAGAGATATCTAAATTCACATTTCATATATGAGAAAATACAATAATAGATTATTTTCTTTTTAAGTTTTACTTTATCACATAAAGTCACTTCAGCTCATCTTTCCTTTTCTTTTTGCTAATGAGCTTTCTATTGCCTAGCTGACTTTGAGCAAGATAAAAAATATATTGAGTACAAAGAATCTCACATCTCTCGAACTTTTTCCTGTAATGTGGAAGTGTGGCACTTCGAATGCACATAGTACCTGCAAACAACTGAGAGTGTAAAAGACTGTTGAAAGTAAAGATCTTTGCAAAAAATGAGTTGAGCAAGAAAAGACTCACTATCACCCAGGTCACGGTGTCTCCTGAGCATCAGTGATTGTTGGCGTGATGACTGGCAAGCCCATGTGTCTGGAAGGAGGAGTCTAAATCACAGAGGTTCATTGGGTCTCAATGGATGCTGACTTTCCTAGGGGTTAGCACTCCTATTTGGAAGTAATCTTTAGATTAGTATGTCTAGGACATGGTTTTGAAATTTTTCACTTTGTGAAAGATATTAACAAAAGCAAGAGATAATGGTACTCATTAAAACTGTTCATCAAAAATGTGCAAGGCCGACTGGGTCAATGGTGCAGGAGTTAAGACTACTTGGTGCTTTTTAGATGATCTGAAATAAGTTCTGGCGGAATGTCCAAAACCACCATAATTCTAGTTCCAGAGTATCCAGTGCTTTCTTCTGAGCTCTGGAGCATCATACACACACATATGTGTACACACACACACACACACACACACAAACACACACACACACACACAGGCAGAATACTTTACCACACTCTCCTAAGTTACCACTATAATGTTCTGTAAGTTCATCAATTCCACAGAGTTATTTCACTCTGACCTTCAACATATTAGAACACACTGGGTTTATAAAATTAATAATTAAACTGACTGGCCATTTTTGTTTTTGTTTGTTTGTTTTTTGAGACAGGGTTTCTCTGTGTAACCCTGGCTGTCCTGTAACTCACTCTGTAGACCAGGCTGGCCTCGAACTCAGAAATCCGCCTGCCTCTTCTTTCTCCACATCCTCACCAACACCTGCTGCCTCTTGAGGTTTTTTTTAAATATTTTTTAAAGATTTATTTATTTATTATATGTAAGTACACTGTAGCTGTCTTCAGACACTCCAGAAGAGGGCGTCAGATCTCATTATGGATGGTTGTGAGCCACCATGTGGTTGCTGGGATTTGAACTCAGGACCTTCGCAAGAGCAGTCAGTGCTCTTAACCGCCATTCTGACTGATGTGAGGTGAAATCTCAGGGTTGTTTTGATTTGCATTTCCCTGATGACTAATGATGCTGAACATTTCTTAAGGTGCTTCTCAGCCATTCGAAAGTCTTCAGGTGAAAATTCTTTGTTTAGCTCTGTACCCCATTTTTAATAGGGTATTTGGTTCTCTGCAGTCTAACTTCTTGAGTTCTTTGTATATATTGGATATTAGCCCTCTGTTGGATATAGGGTTGGTGAAGATCTTTTCCCAATTGGTTGGCTGCCATTTTGTCCTTTTGACAGTGTCCTTTGCCTTACAGAAACATTTTCACCTGACAGGCATGGCATCTGAGAATGACTTCAGTAGGGCCAAAGTAGCTAGTAAATACACACCTAGCTAGCAGATTTCACACTGGTGCATGTGTGTGTGTGTGTGTGTGTGTGTGTGTGTGTGTGTGTTTGTGTGTGTGTGTGTGTGTGTGTGTGTGTCTTAATTAACATGTAATAAGATAATGGGCCTTTTGTGAACATCTATCCTGTTTTACTTTTAATAAAAACACTCCTGTTGCATTACTGTAGATTTATACCAGGGACAGTCTTTGCACACAGTGGAGATAGGCCACATGTCTCAGTTTTGTGTCCATTAATTTTGAGCACCTGAACAAGGAGATAAAGATTTTCTAAGAATTATAAAAAAAAAAAAAAAAAAAAAGTCCTGATATTGCCTGCAGCTTCCCGCCCAGCTGGCGGTGGGGAAGCCGGAGGGTCACCCAGCGTCCCAGGTGCTCAGAACCATCCGGCGGCGGCAGCAGAACCAGGTACCCGAGACAGCCCAAGCTTAAGACCTTCGGGGACTCAGGCCTGGAGTGGGAGTTGGGCACAGAATAGCGGGTGCACTCTGCACTCGCGCGGCGGACCCCGAGCTCCCTGCAGGCAGCTGCCATATTGCTTGCAGCTTCCCGCCCAGCTGGTGGTGGGGAAGCCGGAGGGTCACCCAGCGTGCCAGGTGCTCAGAACCATCCGGCGGCGGCGGCAGAACCAGGTACCCGACACAGCCCGAGCTTAAGACCTTCGGGGACTCAGGCCTGGAGTGGGAATTGGGCACAGAATAGCGGGTGCACTCTGCACTCGCGCGCGGGGCGGACCCCGAGCTCCCTGCAGGCAGCTGCCATATTGCCTGCAGCTTCCCGCCCAGCTGGCGGTGGGGAAGCCGGAGGGTCACCCAGCGTCCCAGGTGCTCAGAACCATCCGGCGGCGGCGGCAGAACCAGGTACCCGACACAGCCCGAGCTTAAGACCTTCGGGGACTCAGGCCTGGAGTGGGAATTGGGCACAGAATAGCGGGTGCACTCTGCACTCGCGCGCGGGGCGGACCCCGAGCTCCCTGCAGGCAGCTGCCATAATGCCTGCAGCTTCCCGTCCAGCTGGTGGTGAGGAAGCCAGAGTCAGCCAGTGTGCCAGGTACCCAGACCCAGCCGGAGGCCGAACCAGCCTCCCATCCAGCCAGTGGCAGGGAAGCTGGAAACCGGACCCAGCCAGCTTCCCAGCAGCTTGGGACCAGCAGGCGGAACCAGATAACTGAGATATCCCAACTTTAAGACCCCTGGGGAAACAGGATATCAGACAGCGAACCCTGAGCAGGAGCAGTGCAGAGCAGCCGCCCAACAGGCGGAACCAAATACCTGGGATATCCTGAGGTTAAGACCTCGGGGGACTCAGGCCACCTGTCAGCAATCTGTGAGCAAGACCCCCGCAGGACAGTGATTCAGGTATCCCAGTCACTGGGAAATAGCCTTACAACCCCACAGGAGGGTCAAGCACCAGCTAGTATCTACAGGACCAACTAACACCAGAGTTAACCAGATGGCAAAAGGCAAACGTAAGATCGCTACTAACAAAAATCAAGGCAATATGGCGGCATCCGAACCCAGTTCCCCAACAGCAATAAATATTGGATACCCCGAAACACCAGAAAAACAAGACTCAGATCTAAAATCACTGGTCAGGATGCTGATAGAGGAACACTTAGATAAATCTCTTAAAGTAATACATGAGAAAATAGATCAAAAGCTAGAAGCCATTGCAAGACAAACACAATTAAATCCCAGATATCTCAACACACCAGAAAAACAAGACTCAGATCTAAAATCACTGGTAAAGATGCAGATTGAGGATCACTTAGATAAATTTCTTAAAGTAATAGAGGAGAAAATAGATCAAAAACTAGAAGCCCATACAAGGCAGACACAAAAATCACTTAAAGAAATCCAGGAGAATATAGAGCAAAAAGTGAATCCCAATAAGGGGGAGAAACAAAAATCACCCAAAGAAATACAAGAGAACATGGGTCAACGAGTAGAAGTCATAAAGGAGGAAACACAAAAATCCCTTAAAGAATTACAGGAAAACACAAACAAGCAACTGAAAGATCTGAGCAAAACCATACAAAATCTAAAAACAGAAGTAGAAACAACTAAGCAATCGCAAAGGGAGACAATGTTGGAAATAGAAAACCTTGGGAAGAAATCAGGAGTCATAGATGCAAATATCAACAATAGAATACAAGAGATAGAAGACAGAATCTCAGATGCTGAAGATACCATAGGAACCATGGATTCAACAATTAAAGAAAATGCAAAATGCAAAAAGCTGGTAACCCAAAACATTCAGGAAATCCAGGACACAATGAGAAGACCAAACCTAAGGATTATAGGGATAGATGAGAATGAAGATCTACAACTTAAAGGACCAGCAAATATCTTCTACAAAATTATGGAAGAAAATTTCCCCAACCTAAAGAGAGAGATGCCCATGAATATACAAGAAGCCTATAGAACCCCAAATAGACTGGACCAGAACAGAAATACTTCCCGTCACATAATAGTCAAAACCCCAAATGTACTAAACAAAGAAAGAATATTAAAGGCAGTAAGAGAAAAAGGACAAGTAACATATAAAGGAAGACCTATCAGAATTACACCAGACTTCTCACCTGAGACCATGAAAGCTAGAAGATCCTGGGCAGACCTTATGCAGACCCTAAGAGAACACAAACTTCAGCCAAGACTACTATACCCAGCGAAACTCTCAATTGCCATAGATGGAGAAACCAAGATATTCCACGACAAAACCAAATTTGCAAGATACTTATCTACAAACCCAGCCCTACAAAGGATAATAGGGGAAAAATACCAACACAAGGGGGGAAACAACACCCCAGAAGAAACAAGATAGAAACCCCATCTCATCCAACCCAAAAGAAGAGAACCACTCAAATACAAATAATAATAACAATTCCCAAAATGTCAGGAAGTAATAATTACTATTCCTTAATATCTCTTAATATCAATGGACTCAATTCCCCAATCAAAAGACACAGACTAACAGACTGGATATGGAAACAGGACCCTACATTTTGCTGCATACAGGAAACACATCTCAGTGTCAAAGACAAACACCTCCTTAGAGTAAAAGGCTGGAAGACAGTTCTACAAGCAAATGGTCCCAGGAAACAAGCTGGAGTAGCCATTCTAATATCAGATAAAATCGACTTTCAACCTAAAGTCATCAAAAGAGACACAGAAGGTCACTTCCTGCTTGTCAAAGGGAAAATCCACCAAGAAGAATTCTCAATACTGAACATCTATGCACCAAATGCAAGGGCACCCTCATTCGTAAAAGAAACATTACTAAAGCTTAAAGCACACATCGCACCTAACACAATGATTGTAGGTGACTTCAACACTCCACTCTCCTCAATGGACCGATCAGGAAAGCAGAAACTAAACAGGGACACAGTGAAACTAATTGAAGCTTTGGACCAATTGGATTTAACAGATATATATAGAACATTCCATCCTAAAACAAAAGAGTATACCTTTTTCTCAGCACCGCACGGTACCTTCTCAAAAATTGATCATATAATTGGTCACAAGACAGACCTCAACAAATACAAGAAGACCGAACTAATCCCATGTCTCCTATCGGATCACTATGGAGTAAAAGTGGTCTTCAATAGCAAGAAGAACTACAGAAAGCCCACATACACATGGAAACTGAACAATACTCTACTCAATGACACCCTGGTCAAGGAAGAAATAAAGAAAGAAATCAAAGACTTTTTAGACTTCAATGAAAATGAAGGTACGACCTACCCAAATCTCTGGGATACAATGAAAGCAGTGCTAAGAGGAAAACTCATAGCCCTGAGTGCCTCCAAAAAGAAACTGGAAAGAGCATACACTAGCAACTTAACAGCACACCTGAAGGCGCTGGAACAAAAAGAAGCTAACTCACCCAGGAGGAGTAGAAGAGAGGAAATCATCAAACTAAGGGCTGAAATCAATCAAGCAGAAACAAAGAGAACCATACAAAGAATCAACAAAACCAAGAGCTGGTTCTTCGAGAAAATCAACAAGATAGATAAGCCCTTAGCTAGACTAACCAAAGGGCACAGAGATAGTATCCAAATTAACAAAATTAAAAATGAAAAGGGGGATATAACAACAGAAACAGAGGAAATTCAAAAGATCATCAGATCCTACTACAAAGGCCTATACTCAAAACAACTGGAGAATCTGGAGGAAATGGACAATTTCCTAGACAGATACCAAATACCAAAATTAAATCAGCATCAAGTAGACCAGCTAAACAGTCCCATAACCCTTAAAGAAATAGAAGGGGTTATAGAAAGCCTCCCAACCAAAAAAAGTACGGGACCAGATGGTTTTAGTGCAGAATTCTACCAGACCTTCAAAGAAGACTTAACACCAATACTCTTCAAACTATTCCACAAAATAGAGACAGAAGGGACACTGCCCAACTCATTCTTCGAAACCACAATTACGCTGATACCTAAACCACAAAAAGATCCAACAAAGAAAGAGAACTACAGGCCAATTTCTCTTATGAATATAGATGCAAAAATACTAAATAAAATCCTTGCCAACCGAATCCAAGAGCATATCAAAACGATCATTCACCATGATCAAGTAGGCTTCATTCCAGGAATGCAGGGATGGTTCAATATACGGAAATCCATCAATGTAATCCACTACATAAACAAACTAAAAGAAAAAAACCACATGGTCATCTCATTAGATGCTGAAAAAGCATTTGACAAAATCCAGCATCCTTTCATGCTAAAAGTCTTGGAAAGAGCAGGAATTCAAGGCCCATACCTAAACATAGTAAAAGCAATCTACAGCAAACCAGTAGCCAACATCAAAATAAATGGAGAGAAACTTGAAGCAATTCCACTAAAATCAGGGACTAGACAAGGCTGTCCTCTCTCTCCATATCTTTTCAATATAGTACTTGAAGTTCTAGCGAGAGCAATCAGACAACATAAGGAAGTCAAAGGGATACAAATTGGAAAGGAAGAAGTCAAAGTATCATTATTTGCAGATGATATGATAGTCTACTTAAGCGATCCAAAAAACTCCACCAGAGAACTTCTACAGCTGATAAACAACTTCAGCAACGTGGCTGGTTATAAAATTAACTCAAGCAAATCAGTAGCCTTCTTGTACTCAAAGGACAAGCAGGCTGAGAAAGAAGTTAGGGAAATAACACCCTTCACAATAGCCACAAACAACATAAAGTACCTTGGCGTAACTCTAACCAAACAAGTGAAAGATCTGTATGACAGGAACTTCAAGTCCCTGAAGAAAGAAATCGAAGAAGACCTCAGGAGATGGAAAAATATTTCTTGCTCCTGGATTGGCAGGATCAATATAGTAAAAATGGCCATCTTGCCAAAAGCAATCTACAGATTCAATGCAATCCCCATCAAAATCCCAAATCAATTCTTCATAGATCTAGAAAGAGCAATTCTCAAATTCATCTGGAGCAACAAAAAACCCAGGATAGCTAAAACTATTCTCAACAATAAAAGGACTTCTGGGGGAATCAATATCCCTGACCTCAAGCAGTACTACAGAGCAATTGTGTTAAAAACTGCATGGTATTGGTACAGCAACAGGCAGGTAGATCAATGGAATAGGATTGAAGACCCAGAAATTAACCCACAGACTTATGGTCACTTGATCTTTGATAAAGGAGCCACAACCATCCGGTGGAAAAAAGATAGCCTTTTCAACAAATGGTGCTGGTTCAACTGGAGGTCAACATGCAGAAGAATGCGAATTGACCCACTCTTATCTCCTTGTACTAAGATCAACTCCAAGTGGATCAAGGACCTCCACATAAAACCAGACACACTGAAACTATTAGAAAAGAAACTTGGGAAGACCCTGGAGGACTTGGGCACAGGGGAAAAGTTCCTGAACAGAACACCAATAGCTTATGCTCTAAGATCAAGAATCGACAAATGGGACCTCATAAAATTACAAAGTTTCTGCAAAGCAAAGGACACTGTCAGAAGGACAAAACGGCAACCAACAAAGTGGGAAATGATCTTCACCAACCCCACATCCGACAGAGGGCTAATATCCAATATATACAAAGAACTCAAGATGTTAGACCGCAAAGAACCAAATAACCCTATCAAAAAATGGGGCACAGAGCTAAACAAAGAATTCTCACCAGAAGAAATTCGGATGGCCGAGAAACACCTTAAAAGATGTTCAACATCATTAGTCATCAGGGAAATGCAAATCAAAACAACCCTGAGATTCCACCTCACACCAGTCAGAATGGCTAAGATTAAAAACTCAAGAGACAACAAGTGCTGGCGAGGATGTGGAGAAAGAGGAACACTCCTCCACTGTTGGTGGGATTGCAAAATGGTAAAACCGCTCTGGAAATCAGTTTGGCGGTTCCTCAGAAAATTGGGCATGTTACTTCCAGAGGACCCTGGCATACCACTCCTGGGCATATACCCAGAGGATTCCCCTGCATGCAATAAGGACACATGCTCCACTATGTTTATAGCAGCCTTGTTTATAATAGCCAGAAATTGGAAGCAGCCCAAATATCCCTCAAAGGAGGAATGGATACAGAAAATGTGGTATATTTATACAATGGAATACTACACAGCAATTAAAAATAATAAATTCATGCAATTTGTAGGTAAATGGTTAGACCTGGAAAATATCATCCTGAGTGAATTAACCCAATCACAAAAGAATGCACCTGAAATGCAATCACTGATAAGTGGATATTAATGAGCCCAGAAGCCCTAAATACTCAAGACACAAATAGCAAGTCAAATGATTCCCAAGAAGAAGAAAGGAGAGGACCCTGGGCCTGTAAAGATTGCTTCCAGTTTAGTAAAGAAACCGAGGGGGGAGGGGGAATTATTGGGGAACAGATGGGGGGGAGAGGAACTATGGGAACTATGGTGGGTGGGAACTGGGAAAGGGGAAAGCCTTTGGAATTTAAACATAGAACATAGAAAATAAAATTAAAAAAAAAAAAAAAAAAAAAAGGAAAAGACTTATTCCATGGAAAAGCAAACTTAAGTAAGAGAAAAAAAAAAAAAAAGTCCTATTTTCTACTATCTTTTGGAGTTGAAATTTTTCAATTTTTATATGAGAGGAGGATAATTTACAAAACATGATCACTTTTATTTAATATCTTCTACTATATTTTTTTGTTGCACTAAGAGGAGAATCAGAAGAAAGATGACTTTTTAAAAATAAAACAACTGCTTATTTATATAATAAAAAACAATACAAGTTCTTGTTCATTATATTTTATAACATTAATACATTTGTTTTATAGATTGAACTTCTCAAGTTTTATATCAGAGACACAAATATGCCTGATGGCGTCATTTACACAGAAGTAATACTTGTGGAGTACGAAAGAGCTCCTGCTTTTTGACACTTTGCAGGAATTTTAAATAGACTCAAAGCACTACATTAAATAAGAATACGCCTAGCTGCTAGGGACAGGAGGGAATACTTCACAAGTAGCATTTCAAAGCAGGGGACAGCTGATTAACTGGACAATTTGTCTTCACTTGACACTATGCAAAGCCAATCATTTGTTATCAAGATTAGACATAAGATTAGGCAAGATTAGACATAAGATTAGACATAAGAAACATAACCTAGCTACAGGAATCAAAACAACCCAATGTTACAGGAAACTCCAAAGTCAGTTACATATGGGTTGCCTAAGGCTTCCCCTCACAGGTAGAATATAAGGGAAGCCACTGTAGAGAAGAATGTAAACACAAGGAAGTCAGTTCACTCGGATGCTGCTACCTGTTGTTGAGGAACTCGGTCAGCCTTACTAGGAAAAAGTAACAGTCTCTAGATTACCATAAGGCCGGCCACACCTTTGTAAATACACTTAAACACTGGAGTTAATTTTTCCTTAATTATCTGTTTTTGTTTCCAGTCTCCTGGAGTCTTCTATGTGGCATGGCAGTGCCTCTTTTCCTGCTTACTAAGGAGTCCTTCCTTGTCTCACATTCTGAAAGGTTTTCTTTTTATTATGAAGGATTTGTTTGATTTTTCATGTATTTGTCAGAGCGTGTGTCAGGATTTGTATGTCCCATGTCTGGGAGTGTCTGCAGAGTCAGGAAAAGGACACAAATAGTCCTCATCAGGTGGAGTAATAATTACCTGTGAGCTGCCCTGCGGCTGCTGAGAACAAAACCTGAGTCCTCTGAAAGAGCTCTTAACTCTACATCTGTCCAGCCTGTATGCAGAGTTTTCTATAGCTTGTATATTTTCCTATAGTATTTATTTAAGTTGGAGTTTTCTGGAGTTGACTTTGGGCTCTTACAAGGGCGTTCAGACTCCCACAGGTAGCCCTGTGTCCAAAGCAGGCATCCCATAACAATTTATTCACCAACTAACTATTGGCAAAAAGGAATTCTGTTTTCATATTTGCCCTCCCAAGTTGGTCTATTCCCCTATGGCCAAAATAATTTTAAGTAGTAATTGACCAACAGTATTAATTATCACAAACAGGTATTTCCTCTGTATCAGATACTATATAGGGAATTATATAAATTTTAACCCTTGGACTCTCCAACTGTACGAGGTCCTTGCTCTCACTGCAGGAGGAGATAGATTTCAGAAGGAGATAGATTTCTGTAAACAGAACAAAAATGAGAAAACTCAAGCAGCATATACTGCTGTTAGTGTCTGCAATAGAATGCCTTATAATTGATGGCACAAAATAAGTGTGCAATTATGCTACTTATATTTGTCCAATAAATTTATTTAAAACTGCTCACAGTGGAGTCACAAATAACGACATAACTCTACAAGCAGAGTGAAGGAGGAGAAGGAGGTTAAGGGAGTTTGCAAACTGAACAATATCTTCATTTTCCGAGTAAAATCCATTATAGATCCCATTTTAAGTAAATTAGTAAATATTTATCTATCCAAGAACATATTTTTAGATAAATCATATTTGAGAAGAAAAAATAGACAGGAAATTCAGGGTTAATTTTTTCCTATTCACAGCAGGACAGGATAAAATAATAAATAAAGGAAATATAGTTGCTTTTACACCAAATAAAAATGTCCTGTTTTGGCCTTTAAAAATGTTGTGTACATAGTTGGCCAAAATTTGAACATTCCATTCTCTTTCCCACAAGGCTTTTCAGTAACTCATCATAACAGGTTTTGTCTTTCCTGCTTGAGTGTATTAAAAAAGGAAGAAATCTATCCCACCTTGAAGCCCATAACTTCTCATTTTAGTTTCTTTGGTGCATTTAGCAATAACTGAAAAAATGACTTGCAACTTCTTCAATTTACATTATGATTCAGTGAGGATTACCCCAGCACTCAACTTTGAACCAGACTCAGGTAAGGTCCCCACGTGAGGGCTTTCAGCTAAAAGGCTAACTTCATAGTCCTGAGTGAACGCCTGTCCAGGGGTCAGTGGTTCTTGACCTTCCCTATGCTGTGACTCTTTAACATAGTTCCTCATGTGGTGGGGACCCCTCACCAGAAAACTATTTTTGTTGCTACTTCATAACTGTAATTTTGCCACGGTGATGAATCATAATGTAAATATTTTTGCAGGCATAGAGATCTGCCAAAGCAGTCGTGACCCACAGATTGAGAAACAGTTCTGGTTCGTTCAATCACTTTTACTATATCCTTGATTATAGATTATGCCCCCCTCTGTCTCTTTATCTCTCTGCATGTATAGTCACTTTTTCCCTCTTGTTCCATCTCCTTCTTTCCCCTCGTCTTGTCTCTGCACAGAGAACCACATATTCACACACACACACTCTCTCACACACACACACACACACACACACGTTTTCAGATGACAACAGAGACAACATAATTCCTTCACTTTCACATGTCTGCAGTTTATTGTAAGCATGCCTCGAAAATTAAACTGATCCTTGAAACATGCAGTTGATACTCACAGTTTTAACACTGTACAACTTTTACCTACTGTCCTCTACAGAGCCACAGCCGTCCATCAGCCATCATACCAGAATACTTTAAAAGAAAAGTTCTTATGAAATAAGACCGACTTTCAATGAGACCTTGAGGGCATTTTTGAATTGAAATCAAGAGCTGACCCCTAAAGACCAAGAGGCTTGATGTGCTTCACTTCCAAAAGGGCTTCAACTAACGTAGCAGATAGTTCTCTGCAGCTTCGTGAAGGACAGAAATGGTCAAAGCACTGTCCAGTACTAGCACGGCTGCCTTAGAAGTAGAACTATGACATCTGGGTGTCACCTTGGGGGCTTCCAAAGGGAAGCCTTCAAGACAGAACGAGACTTTTCATCTGTGGCAGGAAGTTCATCAGAGGTCAGGCACAAACTTCATTTGAAGGGTCAAAAAACAGGCAGCAGAGTGAATAAAGCCATCGTTTCTGTTAATTTCATTTCTGCTTCTCTACACCATTCTATAATGGAAGGAGTATCTCTGGGAACCTTCTAGGTGCCAGGCCCCTTTGTGGACAGTGTTCGAGTGTGGGGAAGAATAAGACCAGGTGAAGTCAGAATCCTCAGCTTAGGTTGGTTTCAGAATCAAAGAGGCAGGGGAAAGAGGAGATAAATGCTACTCAACTTTAACGGTCAGGATGGAGTCTTAGTAACCAAAGTAATTGCAGTGCTCTTGAGCACTTTGTAGACTGTGGGCTGTGATCTTAAATAGAGTTATCCACATTTCAGTGTCTGCTGTTTATTGCTCCTATGGGCACTTAAATTTATGTAGAAAATCTCGGTGGTTCACCTGACTTCCTGAAAGTGATATTTTAAGATAAATATAATTTTAATTGCTTGTTGGCACAAAACAATATGAGTCACCCAGTACTCTCAGAGCTCCCAGGTACAAAACCATCAAACAAAGAGTACACATGGAATTGCCCATGGCTCCAGACACATCAGCAGCAGAGGATGGCCTTGTTAGACACCAAAGGAAGGAGAGGCCCTTGGTCCTGAAAAGACTTGATGATGATGCCATAGTGCAGAGGAATACCAGGACAGGGAAGCAGGGGAGGGTTGATTGAGGAAGGGGGGATGGCTTATGGGATTTTCGGGGGAAAGGGGAACCAGGAAAGGGGACAACATTTGAAATATAAATAAAGAATATATCTAATAAAACAACAACAACAACAACAAAAACAAAACCCGTGTTCTCAACTCAAAAGCAGTAATAGAGTTAGTACTACTAAGGAATATGTTATAGCTCAGAAACACAGATTCTGGTCACCCCAAATATTGTGTTCTGATGTAGTAACAGGTTTATGAAGTTCCTTTATTTTTATCTAATGTCATAAATTAGACATAAATAATGTCACAAATTATATTTGTGGAGGCAGGTCACAGGATGTCAGGAAAACACGTGATACAGTCCACCATTGATGTCTAATGGCATTTTTAGCCTTTGGAATGGTGAATGTTAGGAGTCTGTTTGTACATTCAAAAAAAAAAAAGACTTGACTTAAATAGTAACAAGACTGGTGAGGCACACACATGTGGACAATGAATGGGTAATTGGCAGCTGAGGCAGCCCGAGATTATTTGGGTCTATGCCTGCAATATTCAGGCTCTCCGTGCTAACTGAAGTTCTGATCAGTCCAATAACATTGTTGAATGTTTAATCTGGATTATATTTTTTCTGAGGTTCAGTTTCTGTTATTTACCAAGAATTGACTACACTTCTAGAGCATAGTCACATAGTCTATAAGCAATTGTATTTTTTTTCTTAAACCCCTGACAGCAAAGACATCTGTGGATGACACACACAAATAGCCATATAAGAAACTTCAAAAGAGGTGAGGCTGTGTAAGAAATAAATGAATCAAAGTTCTTCAGAAATAGACCAGAGTAAAAAATAAGATGGAGGCATGCCAAAATGAGATGATAGATACAGGGCAAGTTGTATATATGTGGCAAATTTGAGGCATACAGGTTGAAGAAGAACTTTGTATTTATTTATTTTGCTTGCTTTATGATTACAAAAATCTTAATTGGAAAAATCAATAGATTAATATATACATATAATATTACATATATAATATGATATATATAAAATCAAGGACACACACAGAAACACAGACACACAAGAGACACAGAGACACAGAGACACACACACAGACACACACACCTATATAATATGTTATATATATATATATATATATATATATATATATATATATATAAAACAGTCTCATTATTTTTATTGTTCAGATGAATCCCAAACTCTTACTTCAAGTTAGATAAATGTCACATAACATTTCCTAAACAGTAGATCAATGGCTTTTTTCTGTCAATCTTGTTATGCTTGATCTTACAAACATACTTCAAATATAATAATTTTTTTTGGTTGTCATTATAGTACAAGCATTTCTTTGTTCACAAAATCACAAGTAGTAGTGATATACTCAGCCTAGCTATCCATCGGAAATTTTCCCTCTTCTATTTTGGTAGAAAGATGGGAACAGAGCTCCTCTATTTGTTTGATATACACCATACGAAACTGCTGCCTAGAGGATGCTCTAGCTCTCCTGATCTCGTCTCTTTAACTCAGCTCATCTGTGGATTTCAGTGGGACCAGAAAAATTGTATTCTTTTCCCAGCATTTCATAGATTCTTGATTAAAACAGGAAATTTCTGTCATGCTTCTGAATATAAAACTTTAAAAGAATCAAGCTTGATGGTCATTGAGTCTGTCCCTTCCTCTGCCACTCCACTAGGACATAATGAATTGTTTAACTTAATAGAAGCTATAATGGCAACATTGGCATTTCCTGCCATTTAAATTACTTTAAAAGAATAAGAAGAATACACAGCTCAAAGTTCAACCAAGCTTTGGCGAGTTTTTCTTCAAAGCAGCAAGTGCTGCCTTTATTGATAAACAATGTTCTGCCCCGAGGAATGCTGTGTCCTCTGTTTCCATGCCTCGCTTGATCCAAGTGCTCAGCTCCCTAATTGGGCATCTGTTAGACAATGAAGCTTTGTTTTCCTGCTCAGAATAATGGTCTTTTTACTAATGTAGCTTGGGTAATGACAACTTCTTTCTCCTGAGAAATTAATTGGATGTTTAAAATTTCAAGAAGGGAGAGTCAACATTTACATTATATTAATTGTTAGGGTGTGACTAGGACTACGGTATGCAGCATCATATATTTTAATGTACAATAATGGAAACAAAATGCAGAAAATGCAGCACTAGCAACATCATTGTGACATCACAAAGTCGGTTTCCATAACTTTCATTTTATTTGCTTCCTTTGCAAATAGAATCATTTGATATGTCTCGAGAAATGCAACATCTGTGATCACTGAGTATCTCTCTCTTATCTATTATCTATCTATTTATCTATCATCTATCTATCTATCTATTTATATATCATCTATCTATCTATCTATCTATCTATCTATCTATCTCTATCATTGGCTTGTCTGTCATTTATCTATTATCTATCTTCATATAATTTATCTATGTAGCTATCATTTACATCTATTCATCTGTCTATAATATATGTATTTATTAATTATATGTGTCTATGTATGTATGTATGCATCTATCTATCTATCTACCTATCTATCTATTAACTATCTATATAATCTATCTTATCTGTCTTTTCATCCATAGATATATACTATGCATTTTAAGAACTTTCTTTTCCATTAGAAAAGTCCAAGATTCACAAATGTCTATTGACATGTCATTTAGCTTCATCTTTGCTAAAGAAAAATACCCGAGTGAAAAGTGAAATCATGAACCACTTTGAGTCCTCTTAAATCAGAGGATAAGTTAAGACACTGTATGAAACCTCAAGTTACTCTGAGGTCTTTATTGGCCTGCTGCGGTGGGGTTACAAGGTGTGGGACTACGTTCTAGTTCACTATGGTCCATTTTCTCTGGGAGAGAAGCAGTGTTGCTGAGATGAAACTTGCTTTAGGCAGAGAGGATTGTCTTAGTGCTCAGGGACCCAAGGCACACCTTTTTGCTCCTTTAGAGACCCCAGAAGGCTGAGGGAGAGAAATAGGGGAAACAGGAGTGCACATAATGAAGCAGAACAGAGAAGTGGCTTAGTTATGAAAAAGTCTTTGGCAGCGGCTCTAGAAGAGTAATTCAGTGGCATTTCCTGATAGCAGCCTCCTCTTGGAGGTTCTGCACGAGGAATATCCATAAACATGGTTGGTCCAAGGCCCATAGTCCTTTGTTATAACCAACTCCTTCCAGAAAACTGTTGTGTATTCACAGCAGTCGTGTACGAAGAGCAGATTTCTCCATGGACCTGCCAAGCAAAGTCTGTGTAATGGCCTCTAGTCAAGCACAAAGATTAAAATTAGAATCTTCATTCCAGTCTAGAGTGTGACTTCTCATACACATAGTATCAGATTCAACATATGTAGCTCATAATTCTGAGAACTTATATCCTTCATTAACATAGAAAATATTGAAAGTTTCTTCCTTTTCCTTCCTTCCTTCATTTTCTTCTTTTTCTTTCCTTCCTTTCCTTCATTTCTTTTTCCTTCTTTTCCTTCCTTCTTTCTTTCCTTCTTTTCTTCTTTCTTTCTTTCTTTATTTCTTTCTTTCTTTCTTTCTTTCCTTCCTTCCTCTCCCTTCCCTTCTTCCCTCCCCCTCCTTCTTTCTTTCTTTCTCTCTCTCTCTCTTTCTCTCTCTCTCTCTCTCTCTTTCTTTCTTTCTTTCTTTCTCTCTCTCTCTCTCTCTCTCTCTCTCTCTCTCTTTCTTTCTTTCTTTCTTTCTTTCTTCCTCCCTTTGGTGTTTGTGATGCAAGTGTGTGTGAATGTATCATATATAGACCTGAGTAACTTCCTCTATTATTTTCCACATTATTTCGTGAGTCAGGGTGTCTCACTGGACCTGGGGCAAGTTGTTTAAGCTCAGTAGGATGGCTAGCAGGCTCCAGGATCTACTAGTCTGGTGAGTTACATACAGTGCTGAGTTACAGACCTCTTTCAGATCATCTCACCTTTACATAGGTGCTGGGTTTTCTCTCAGGCCACTGCTTCAGCCTCGATGTTGCTTCTTTTCATCATTCAAATGGGGTTCAGTTCTTCACTGAAGCATTCTGTTTCCACAAAAAATTCTTATTTCATACACTGTTGAATTTTCAGTAAGCAAATTAAAATGATATATAACTGTTATTTCAGTGTTTGTAGAGTATCTGACCTTAGATAATATACAATGTGACATTTACGTGGTCGATAAAATATAGTGTTGTCTTGGGAATGACTAGTTTCTTGGGTGGAAATTTATTGCAGCAATGGGGATGGCTTCTCTGAGAGAAAAAACAAAAATTTTTCAAAGATAAATCATGATGAAACAAAAGTTTGGCTATAGCAAAATAGTTATTCAGCAGCAGTAGAGCATCAGGATTATTACAGAGATGAATGGCTTTGAAGTTAATAGCTAAATAGTTGTTCATTAAACTGAAATAAAATCAAGGCAATAATTTGATGGTTATAATTTTCTTTCCATTATAGAAATAAATCAGACAACACTGACAAGCAATGCAAAGCCAAAGGCCATCTCATTCAACATACAATATTGTTAAGAATTGTATGAAAATGTAGTAGAGAACTTACTCTAGCCATAAATCTAAACATTGATTATTTTGTATGAAGGCACTTTATCAAATACCCTTCTAATCTGATTTTAACTTACCTTTTTGTCTTTTAAGCAATAAAAATATTATAAATAATCATAAGACTAAAATCTGAGACTATAATTTAACATTTATGTATTGCATATATCCACAACTTAATATACAATAGTCTTCATCCTTGAAATATGCTATTCATAGTATCTATCTATCTATCTATCTATCTATCTACCTACCTACCTACCTACCTACCTATATACCTATTTGCCTTTGAGGCAGGGTCTAATTTTAGCTCAGTCTATCAAGGATCATGTTCTATAACATGTGCTGTTCTCAAACTTATGGCTATGGTTCTCTGACCTCCTGAGTGTAAGAGCCAATACTCTCAGGTTTAAAAATTAGCTCTTGGTTGAGCAGTTTTGTTGCTCTCAAATTTTGAGATATGAGAATTGATAATATTCTGAGTTATCAAAATATTTTGGCATACCTTGATTAATGAACTAAAAGTGTCACAAAATTATGCATATGCAAAATACAAGAAATGGGAGGCTATGGTATGTACTGTCCCTTTTTTTTCATTTACAAAACTGCACAAAGATAGTCTGGAACCCAGATCTGCGTGACTGCTATTTTGAGTAGTCAGGAATCTTTACCTGGCTTGTCAGGTAACCTAGAACATTGATCTGTAATCTTGACAGGTAAAGCCACTTATCTAAGAAGAGTGTTGCTAATAGTACAAGAATAATAGGTGAAGAATTTGAGAATTAGGTAGGAGAATAATAAGATTTTGCAGAAACTGAGCTAAGAAACAATACATATTTTCTGAATTGGAAATGAAAAAGTTACTAAACATAGAATGTAACAGAATTGAAATTCACTTGGGCTGTCATAAAAAACAATAATCCTTTATCCTTTTGTTCTGAAACTAACTCACCAGTGCTATATATAATTGTCAGCATGTCTTTCCTTAAAGCTTCTTCAGACTGTGTTTATGACATAATCTTCTTAATTATGGTTATGATATTAACAAGTGCAACTTTTTTTAAAATATAATTTTGTATGCTCATTCACTTTACATCCTGCTCACTGCCCCCCTCCTGGTCGTCCCTGGTATTCCCCGACCCACCCTGGCACTTCAAGTCTCTGTGAGGTTAGGTGCTTCCTCTCCCATTGAGACAAGACAAGGCAGCCCAGCTAGAAGAACATAGCCCATGTGCAGGCAACAGCTTTTGGGATAGCTCCTGTTTCAGTTGTTCAGGATCCACCTGAAGACCAAGCTGCACATCTGCTACATATGTGCAGAGAGGCCTAGGTCCAGCCCGTGTATATTCTTTGGTAGGAGGTTCAGACTCTGAGATCCCTAAGGGTACAGGTTAGTTGACAACCATTGTTCTTCCTGTGGAGTTCTTATCCCCTTTGGGACCTGCCACCTCCTGTAGCCAGACAAGAACCCCCGTGGGGTAATAGAGACACCAACTCACCCACAAAACTTTCAACCTAAAATGTATCCTGAATATAAGAAAGGTAAGGATAGGGGATGGAGCAGAGACTGAGGGAATGTCCAACCAATAAGCAGCCCAACTTGAGACCCATCCCACCGGCAAGCATCAATCCCTGACACTGTAAATGATACTCTGTTATACTTGCAGACAGGAGACTGTTGCTCTCTGTGAGGCTCCGCCCAGCAGCTGACGCGGACACATGCTGACATGTGGATGGAGCTGAACAGTGGATGGAGCTTGGGGATTCTTATGGAATAACAAGAATAACCATGGCTTAATATCACACAGGATCAGAACATATATTCTCCTGTACAGTAACTTGAGTTATAATGAACCCATTCATAGTACTAGACTTGTAGTTATGGGATAGAACTCAATATATATTGTCTTATCAGATATAGCATAGATGTGCATAACACAGACTCTACAGAGTATAAGACAAATTCCCACCCTTCCCTTGCTGCTTTATGTGTTTCCCTGAATCGTCAACCACGATCAAAAGAAGCTGACTGTGCTTACCAATTTTTGTGGTTGCTCAGCTAGTACATTCTTGGTTTCCAAAGCAAGTTAATGTCATCACAAACTTCAATATTACCTTGATATTCGTATTGAAAATTCAATATAAGTAAGTATACAGTACTAAATATGATTGATATAGTAAAATCCAATTAGATATTTTTTTTCGGCTCTGTTTTCTCTGCAGCTTATCAAATCTGGGACAGTTTATTGCTGTTGTTGTTGTTTAACCTTTGGAGCACATAAGCTACTTTAAAGCTATCAGGGCACAGATAAGACTGTGAATGGGACAAGAAGCCTACAAGGCCATGCCAGCGCCTTTGACAGAATGTTTTCTTTCTCTTTCATCCATCTCATGTGCTGTAAGGGTAATGAAGAGCCACACTGTCAGCTGCAGGAGTCTGGTGTTGATGGTGGAAGGAAGAAATCCATGGCTAAACATGCTGTGCATCCCTTTTCATGCCTGCTTGCCTGGAGATTTTCCCTTTACCTATGTGTGTTTGTATGTTAAATGCGGAAGCCCAATTAAGTAAGCTGGAATTTATTATTTTTGTATCTTTAACTGTGACTATGACTCATTTTTTTCTTCATTATTGAAATCGTATCTCCTGCAAAAACATACACAGAGTTCTACTGGCTTTGGTAGCATTGTGAAATTGCTAACTTGATCATTCCCTCACACTGACCTCCTAAGAAATGCTGAATCGATTGGCTGCCAATTAGAAACAACATAATATGTTGCTCTCTCTGTGTCTGCACCTAAAGATTATTTTGTTTCTTTGTTTCTGTTTTCTTTGGATTCAGTTTGCTTTAACCAAATGATGCTTGAATTTCTACAGCAGGAAATTAAAAGAAGCATTCACCTAAGGAGCAGTGGCTGGTGTGAGATAGTAGGATGGTTCACGGGTTCTCGCTGAATGAATCTAAACATAAAATCCTATACAAGCAAGCACATAGTCCAAAAAATAACAAAACAATACAAAGGCGTCTTACTTAACATAGTCATGTCTATGAGAAGCTTGAGAAATAGGATGCATAGACTGTAACACATGATTCAAACTGACAGATGCCATAAAGCGATATGTCCAAAATTACTGGTAGAGATTTCACAAGTCTCCATGCCTAAATGAACAGATACAAGAAATCAATGGCTACCGAGAGAAGTCAAAACAGTCTTTTAAAGAGAACAGCCACTGATAGATGACCCAAACCCCAGTGATGGTCCCCGAACACCTGTACATAAGAGCACCACTAAATGGGCTCAGTAGGGTGTGTACGTGTGTGTGTGTGTGTGTGTGTGTGTGTGTGTGTGTGTGTCTGTGTCTGTGTCTGTGTGTGTCTAAAGGAAGTTATGAACTTGAGAGGGGGACAGGGAATGAGTTCAAGGAGGAAGAGACAGAGGTGGAAATGATGTAGGTACACTACTCACATTAGAAATTCTCAAAACATAAATTGAATCTCAGAAAAATCCTGTCTGCCTTAAGATCTAGCCGTTGCTAACCCTCTACACCTAACTGGTCTGCCGTGTTACTGGTTTCACTTTCTCAGATTATGTTTCTAGCTTCCTACCATTCTCCACTCAACCCTTTCTTCATTCTGCAGTCAGCAGAACCCAGGCACATAAGAAGTCATGCCTGGAGGTTTAGAATTCACTTAGCATCCTTGCCACTGGCTTTCTGTTCTTGCCGTCTTCATCCACACCCTTGCACCACTCACACAGTGACATTACCACCCACACAGTGACGTCCTCGGGGGCACTAGCATGCTGCTACCTCAGTACAGACAGCAAGCTCTCCACGGACAGTTCTGCAGATCCAACACTGGTGCAGTTGGCACAATCCTCGCTTTTGTTTTCCTGACCCCCTTTGTCATGCATTTCCTCCCAATATCATCTTCTCTCTGAGTTTTCTTCTCCACTATCCACATTTGCTCCATTTTTTTTCTCAACACCTATTACCATTATTCGCAAAATAAATTCGTTTAATTGTGTGCCTGCATCTCCTAGAAAGTAAACCTCAGGCAACACTCCTGGTTGTTCAAAGCCCAGAAGAGGAAATGTGCTCCAGCAGATCTCAAAGGCACAGGTGGGATGCCTGGGTAGATGGTCCGACCGCCCAGGTTGCACACTTACCTTAGTTTTATTGTCTGGTCTTTCTTCATGGTCACGAAGGCCACATGAAAATTCTTAAAAATAGTGAATAAAAAAAAAAGGCATAGCTGGTACCTGGGTAAATCAGCAATATTATCACTTTTACTTGAAAATCAGTGTCATTCATGCTTCATTAAGAGTTCAGTAGAGAGAAAATCCTTTCTCTGGATGGAATTTTTTAAACGATTTTGCTTGTCTTCTTGACCACATTGACCTAGTTATGGATGACAAACCAGAAGAAATACCAAAAAATTGGTTGAAGAAAACGACAAAAGGCTGGAAACTTTATATTCTGAACTTTGAGGTTCAGAGACTCTGTTGCTAACACTATAAGCTGCCATGATCTCTGAAATTCACGAACACCCAAGTATAGGACCTAGGAAGGAATTTTAGACATGCCTCCAGTCCTGTTGAGTCTTTGGTCATAAATCTTATGTGAGAGTTTTGCTCAATCTCTAAGCCTGCCCATACTCAGTATTTCCCTTATAAGATCTGCTTTGTAGCGGGCTCAAAGGTATCAAAGCACATATGTATGTTAGACTTCATGAAGGCAATATTAATACCCAAATTAAAAGAGAACCTACTACATCAAAACAGTGTTGCATCTGTTTATCCTTAAAGCTTTTAGTGACACCTACATTACTATTTTAGCTGTCCACAGCTATATCATAACATTCTTCATAATCTTTTTTGCACTTATATTGTCATGTGCTACAAAGTTTGTGAACAACTTTAATTTTCTCCTCTAGTAACCAAGCTGCCTCATTAAAATTTTAAATCATTTACATTCTTATTTCTCATAATGATAAGGGATCCATAATCTCTGCTTCTACAGTTCCTATAAATCATGAAAGAAGACTCCATTGGTCCTAATGAAATGAGGTCTCAAATTCCATTTACTAGAATGGGGCCTCATTTTATAATATATTAAAGAAAGAAGCATAAAATGATCTTGGTCATAGAAAGATGTGACCATTAGGATTTTGTTCCCTCCTTTTTTTCTGATTCTCTTTCTAACCCTATTAATTCTGCCCTGTCTTAATTTTCTTTCCAAAAGCAAAAGTTTCTTTCATGTATGAACAATTGTTTTTATGACGACAACAATTTTGCTTCTTATTTTAATACATTCAGAAACTGGGATGGGGCATATTTAAAAAAAATATTCTGAGTGGGGATAGATTTCAATTATTCCTAATTATAGTGAAATAATGAATTTCAGGAGAATGTACTATACTGGTTACACAGTTTCATGATTAATTTATTTAGATACATGAGCTTCTACAGATAAAAAACAACTTAGCTCTAACTTTGTAAAAAAGTTAAGACAAATTAGCCAACAAGGCTGGATGTAGGGAATTCCTTCCATATTATGCTAGTCTTTTAATAAGTAGTACAATTTGTTCATATTTATTTGTTTGTTTAGAGTCACACCAAGCCCCAGCGCACATGTAGAGGTCAGAGGACTACCTTACGAGTTTGTTTCCTTCTTCTACTATGTGGACCCAAGGGGAAACAAATTCAGATCTTTCAGCTTTCTAGCAAGTGTCTTTCCCACTGAGTCATTCCACTCACATTAGATGGTTCCAGTGTAATCATGAATTAAACAAAAACAGTAAGGAAGCCAATGACATTGCTGTAAACATATCCCAAGAGGTTTATCCTTAATGAGAAATAAAAGAAAGTATAGTTAATTTATTAGGTTTTTTCCCATAGTAATTTAATGTCTCTAGATGTTCTTGGAGACATGCATGTCAAAGAGAACTTTATTTATTTGTTTGTTTCTTTGTTTGTTTGTTTGTTCCTCTGTGTGTGTATGTCAAGGACTAACCTTGGCTTGGAGAGAGGCTCGTGAGAGAACCCTAGGCAGTTTTCTGTAGATAGCTCTTGGCTCTGTAGTCTACTCAAGACATCTTTTCAGACTGCTCTGTGTGTTCTGCTCTGCTCTCAACAGTTTTTTCTTGCTATTCTAAAAAAAAACAAAAACCTCTCTGATTGAAACAGCTAGTTTTCTGCTTGAGACAGCTCTCTCTCTGCTAATAAAAATTCTAAAAGCTCTCTAGATAGCTCGTGGGTTTTCTGACCAAAAATTCTTGGATCATCCAACAAAGTTGGATATCCTGTTAGAAAAATTCTAAAAGTATTTCTTGGGTTTTCTGCTCAAATTCAAAATGCTATTAAAAATTCCAAAAGAGCTGTGTTCTATCCTCAGACAGCCTTCTCTAGATAGCTGTTAGCAAACATTCTAAAAGAGCTGTGTTTGCTCTTCTAAGTAATTCTTGGGATTTTCAATGATGATCAGATATTTTATTAGAAAAATTCTAAAAGAGCTGTGCTTGCTCTCCATGGATTTCTGAACCAAATCAGAAATCCTTTTAGAAAATTTTATTTGCTGTGTTTGCTCTCCTGAAATCTTTAAACAGCTCAGCTCTTGCTAGATAAAGTTCTAAAAAGAACTGCCATCATTCAGTGCTAGCTCATCTCATGCAGACCAAAAGCCAAGTTTCTTAGTTACATATGAATTTAGTTATTTACTCCAGGTTCCCCTTTGGTCATATGTGGAATCAGAATTCCATGATCTTAGCCCCTTGACTCTCAGGAAGATTCAGCAAGCACAGCACAGGCTATAAGATAGCTGTGTGAGAACACACCTGGACCTACATTCGCTCTGCTGCATTCTGACCTTGAACTCAGGAATCTGCCTACATTTTTATCTGCTTGTCTTTGTATCGTTTTGGCAATCTGGCTCATAGTATAACTGCCTCTGTTCCTTTAGATTTGTGAACCTCCTTATACAATTCATCTTGCATTCTTTATATTTTTGCACTGCTGAAAAATTTTATATTTTTCAAGTCATGTTTTTAGAGTTCTTTTCCACAGCCTTAAGGGTTGCCCTGAAGGTCCCAGTGTTTACTATTTTGTTGAGATTTTAGCCATAACTTTGCCTCCTGGACTCATGATGCCTCTGATTATCACAAAGTCTTTAATGTTAACAGGGAGGACACTCCTTGAAGGAGAAGCACGAAAACATATACATTGTTATACAAAAAAACCTTATGCCCACAACAACTATCAGTACTCATGGAGGCCCATGTCTTGTTGGCCCTGTTCCAGGGGTGGAAACCTGTCATTCCAGTCTACCAAGGCCGTTCCCAACTCTGCATGGGTATGCAGGCATATGTGTATATTTCAATCCCACAGAACTTCAAGGTTTTCTTCCTCAGGTGCTGTCACCTTAATTTTTGAAAAAAAAAAAGTATCACATTGATCCCTATGTTATGATTTTTGGTCCATGAATTTCAGAGATATGCCCATCCCCACCCCCAATACTGAGTTTACAAGCACACACCACCTTGTTGGCTCTTTGACATGGATGTTACAAGGCAAATCGTTGTTGTTTGAGCTCCCAATACTTTCAAATACTTTAAACACTTTCAGATCATTGACTACTACATGAACTTTTCTAATTTATTTTAGAAAAGTAAACACATTTCTAGACTTGAACTCGTCACCTAATCTCTTAAGATGGCACCCAAACAAGATAAGGTCAATGGTTGGAGAGAAATACCTAAGTTATTACTTTGTATCACTCCTCTATTCTTCCATGTTTCCGTGTTTTAATCAGGATTTATGAAAAATAATAAAGATTCTTTGGCGCCATAGTTTCTGAGACCTCTGATATACCCTTCAGTGAGGTGTCCCTCTGACAAGGTTTGAAATTATTCAGGATGTTATTACTACGTGGTTAACAGATACATTGCGGATAACTATTAAAGAAGTCTATGTAACTGAGGACATTTGTACAGATGCACAAATGCAGTGATGGTTCCTAGATGACAGAACGCTGCCAGGAGAAGAGGTGGTTGGCATATGACGTGTGAGATTCTGTATGCCTGTAAGCCATCACTGGGGAGAGAAGCAAGGCAGAGTAGTAGCTTTTAAGGCCACCTTTGGCCTTAATGATTCGGAGAAAGTATGTCTTATTAATCAGAAACAATTTATTCTGTTCTTCTCATGTTTTGTGTTTTGCTTGTTTTTGTTTTGTGTGTGTATATATGTGTGTGTATGTGTGTGTGAGTGAGAGTTTGTGGGTGTTTGAGATAAGAATCTTGGGTAGCACAAGGTGATCTCTTACCACATAGTCCATCATTTTCTTCTGGGCTTAGAGTTGTCTAAATCTACTTTATTTAGGGTTCTAGAATGCTTCAGCCTCCCTTCTAGCCCATGGACCAGAGGTAGGGGCCAAAAAGAAAAAAGGTGGTTGTAGACTTGTTTAGAAGTAGTTCTTTGGGGGGAATTCTACTCCTTGTTGTTGGGATACCAGCAGTCCAGTCCAGTCACAAACACCAAACATCAATCAGTATCAGTGTCTCCATACAGCAGGAACTATAAGGTTCCCACAAATAAGCCCAAGTCAGTGGAAGCAGCGAGAATCAGAAGAATACCTTAAGAAGTTCTTTGGCATATTTCTCTCTACAAAGTGAAGACTAATGAATCTCTGCGTGGCTAGCAAAGACCAGTGAAGACCAGGGAAGCATTGGAAGGCATAGCAATTCAACAGTGTTCTTTCACTGTCTGTGGGGCTCTATGTATACTCTTTCCAAATATCACATGCCATCTCAAGCATCAGCCCTGCTCCTGTAAAACATCACACACCTTCTCATGTGTCTGCTTCAGCAAAATATCTTCTCACAAGACAGCTTCCAGAAGAATACCACATGATACAACTAAGTTTCCAAAGAAAGAAGAAATCTCCACTTCAGGGTTAACAATATCCCTTAAAACACTCTTGCTGAAGACTAACTCTACATATCTCAAAATGTTATCTTATTTCGTGGAAATAATTTAATTTTTAATATTTATATTTAGTTTTTATTTATGGAAATGTGGAGTCTTGCACCTCAGTGTGGTACCTTTAGGTATCAGAAAAGGACGGCATATCTTTTGAAGCTGGAGTTGCAGTGGCTGTGAGCTATCCACCATGGGTGCTGGATACTGAATTCAGGTCCTCTGCAAGAGGAGTATCAGCTCTTAACCACTGAGAATCTCTTCAGGTGTAGGGAAACAGAATTTAAAGGGATAATTAAGTTAGTGAGGTCATTACAGTGTGCCTTCCTTCTATAGGACCAGATTCCTTTTTAGAAGAAAAAATCTGGACCCAAACACATGCACACAGAAGACAATGTAAAATCCCTGGAAAAGCTCAGCCATTTGTAAACCAAGGAGAGAGGCTGGAATTGATCTATCCTACAGAACCTGTAGAAGGAGCCATCCAACGGACTGTAATTCAGACTACTGCCTCTAGAATGCAAAAATGAGTGTCTGCTGTGTAGGCCACAGAATCTGTCAGCTAATATCCTCTTCTCTGTAATGCTAATGCAATCATCATTATGAATCCAAGAATGGCATTCATACTATTGGGACCGCAAAAACAATATATGTCTAATTTTTTCATTATATCAGCTTCACTCTAAGATTTTGTTAATTTAATCAAATAATAATATACTAATGGGTAATAGTCTTAAATGCACAAATGTTTAATTCTTTCATGAATAACCATGACAGGTAATTTCTAATTTTACAGTTAAGTAATTCAGATATGAAAATTAGCACACTGCAGATCTCAGCAACAACTGGATTCAAACCAAACTACCTGGTTGCAAAGCTTCTACCTCTCCTTTTCTCTGTGGTATTCTTAGTATTGTTCAAGTTGTGAGGAAAATCCATAATTAATGTAACCACTGAGCCATGTATTTGAATATTTTCATAATGTGTGGCAGATATTGCCTACTAAAAATAGCTCTACTCTCTAGAAAGTGAGACTGTTTCCCCCCTATTTAAGTGAGATGGGATTTTGTGTGTGACTCAATGATGTTTCATGAACTATATAAGTAGGTCTAGCCGGCTGTCCACAGGTCATACTGGACCCAGAGACAGGACCCCCAACTTGGTTTGTGATACCCAGTAAAAATGAATGATGTGTTTAAAACTCGTGTAAAATTCACCATGGTAACAGAGCATTAAAATAAAAGTGAAGAATGGAGCATTTATACATCAGAATCCTGTGAGAGCTGCCTGTTCGTGACTCTCAACCAGAGTTGGTTTGCTGTGCTGCTTTAGTGAATTGAGGCATATGTGTTTGTTTGTAAGGATGCTGACTTTTTATTTTAATTGTATGCACAAAGTAGGATGGACTCACCACAAGAATATATAATTTGATTTTTTCGTCAGCCTAATGCGTATTCATCTTAGCTCAATCATAATATATGCTACTTCCTCTGAGATGCTAAGCACTTGCCGACAATCTTTTGAAGTAAAAACATTATGTCAACACACTGGTAGACATTTACTTTGGATGCAGAATATTCAATTTCACTCGTTTGTAAAATAGAAGTAATGAGTGGATTTTATTGAATGGAATGTTAAATTCTCATTTAAAATTTCCTTAGTTGGAAGTGAAGTAAATTAAAACATTATTTAACAGTAATTAACATTAGTTATATTGTCTCTGCTACAGTAAAATTGGCATTGGATATACATTTTTTTTTACTTCTTTTTTATTAATTAAATTTAGTCTTTGACTACGAAGGGACTGAGAGAGGCAATTAGCAAGATGTAAGTGATATGAATAGAGGGGAATGAGAAAAATGGAGGGAGGGCTTTAGTTGGGGAAAGGGAGTTAAATGCAGACAGAAAGGAAAAAATACAATAAGGATGGTGAGAAATTCACCTAAAATTACACATAAGCACAGACACATAGAAATATATATATATACACACATATAAATATGCAGACATATGTACATATATATATTGACCTGTGAGAAGGAGAAATAACATTAAAATAAGGGAATACTCTCTCTTTCTGACCCCTTCTCTTTATCTCTCTCTCTCTCTCTCTCTCTCTCTATATATATATATATATATATATGTGTGTGTGTGTGTGTGTGTGTGTGTGTATATATGTATATACATATATATATACATATATAATGTATATATGTGTATGTAAGATATTTGTTCATATACATAAACATACATATTTATACATATGTGCATATATGTGTTTGTGTGTATGTATATATATATATATATATATATACACACACATATACACATATATATGTAGCTATGTCACTTGAGCTGATAATACTCCTCAGAAAAACCATAGCGTAACAAATATACTAGTGTCAGGCATGAGAATCCTCCTCCTTTTTAGTGATTGGTCAGGCACAGGAAGAGACTCCTAAAACAATATAGGCTGTTGCTCTTGGTTTTGTCCCCGAGTTTAAAAGGTAAGTCCTATTGCTGAAGTCACAGACACGTGACTCACAAGATTTGTACTGAATTTGACTTGGAAACATCCTCCCTTAGATCTAGCTTTTGTTATACCAGAGATTGCTATGAAAGGTGCCGAGCAAGGAAGAAATCAATATTCCTACCCAGCTTTGCTGACTAGGATCTACAATAAGAGTGGGCACGTGAAGATATCCCTAAAGGGACACGGGCAGTATTCATATCTTGGCAGTAATAAACAACAGTGTAATTGGGTTTGAAACCTGCTTAACAAGAAGGAAATTACGTCCAGTATTTGAAATCTAGTCAGAGGCCACCCCTGCCTCACTGTGTGGGCAGTGGAAGCCAGCCAGGATGCGAGTCTTACAGTAAACACATATGTGATGGGGAAATGGGCGAGATAGGAAGAGAGTGCTATGTGCGTATGGAGAGAGGCAGCACTGGAGACACAACTGCAGTGAGGACGAGGCTGAGGACCACGACCCAAGCGTCTGCTGACTGTAGAGAGGAAGGAAGCTACTTTTGCAGTGATGTTGATGCATAGTTGAGAAAGAGGGACATGGAAGGCTTCTGTGACAACCCCTACCCCCACCCCAACCCCCGAGACCTGCAAATGCACTGGCCTAAACATTAAGCCACCAAAAAGAAATCCTGAAAAAGTGTAATAAAGGATGCTGAAGTTAGCTCTTCACACCTGAGGGCATCTTGAGTACACGTGGTGGGTGGGGGAGGGGGTGACTCAGTTCTATTTAAGCGGCAGGACACTGATGGTTTGATCATGTTCCAGTGAGTACATAGATAACACATATTAAACTTTTCTCTATTTAATTTAATTTTTAACTTTTATTTTGGGGGGGATTAGGTCACAAGGATGGGAGGGGAGGGGAAGGAAGGACTGAGAAATGAGTGTGATTCAGGTGCACAATGTAAAATTCCTAAAGAAATAAAAATGTTATGTTGGAAAAATAAAAGGGAAACCTAGTTAAGAACCCAGGTCTAATGACGTGATGCATCTTAGAGGGGAGCCCACTACCAGTGCATCACCAGATCAGCACAATCCCTTAACTGTAATCTACAATGCACCTTTATGCACACCCATTTGTGTAGCTCTCACACCTCGTCAAAGTAGTTTCATTTTGGGAGACATTGAGAGCACTTCAGAAAACCACGAGGGGTCAAATTCTAGGAAAAACATCTGCAACGCCACTCCCACACCTAAGGCTCAGGGAAAATCCATCAAGAAAAGGCAAAAAGATTGTAAGAGCTAGAGGACCAGGCAGTCTTCTATGAGATTGTGTCTCCTAGAGATGACAGGAGAGATACAATCATGATACCTTAACAATATGGCTGACCAAAAAGACCTGAACAATGACAGGACCCCTTAGACCTGCTAAGGTGGAAGGGGAGATCTTCGGGGCCCCACCCCTAGACAAGGAGCTGCAGTTAACTAACAATGCCTGAGAGAGAGAGAGAGAGAGAGAGAGAGAGAGAGAGAGAGAGAGAGAGAGAGAGAGAAATTGTCTTCCCCTGAGGATGATCTCCCTAGTTGGTTACTCAGTACCTAGTGGTTGGCTCTGAAATCACCTACACACAAACAACACTAAGTGTATGTACATCAGGTTCTGTATGATTGGCCATTGTATTTTTTCCTTTAGTCATTACATCAGAATTTATCGCAGCCCTGATTTACCATTTCTATCCATCCTTAGCATTATTTTCCATGGTTGGAATACAGAGCAGCCAAAACACACCTTAAAGGACAGATCCAACATTAAGACAAGATACGTATTTGGTATGAACTGCAGTACCAGTGGTACCACTTAGCCAGCGTTCTCCTGCACAGTGTGGGGCCATGGTCTGCTCTTTCCTGGGAAGACAGGAAGCATTTCAGACTTTTCATGTTCTCTAGAAGAAACAAAATGTGTAACAAGGCTAAAAGACAAGAATCCATTTTTGCATTGATGTCCTAATTTAGTCCTGGCATTTTTATTTGGGATTTCTCTGGCCTGCTCAGCTGCAGTGATGGTTTTATTCATCACAATGGCAAGGGAATGCGATGTTACGGCAATCATAGAGGATCACAGGAACCAGGGAGTATTGATTTTTCTTCCCTTCACTTCTAATGAAAACCTCTGCCACAAGTTGGTGCTGGCTTGGACTTTCTAAAGTTGAAAGTGGTGGTGGAACGTGAACATTTTTCTTTCTCAAGGCTATTACTTTATTTTTTTTTTTTTGCCCAACCAATTCAAGAGGGAAGTTTCAGGGTAAATGAGATAAGCAGTCAAACTGTGGTCTTCTGTGCAGTTATTCATAGAGCCTGTGGGCGATTCAGCCACACATGCTGTAGCTGTAACAAAAGACTTTGCCTAAAGGCAGATGTCCACAGGAACCACTTTCCCCTGGCTTGCCTTGCAGCTCTGCTGGAGGCTAAACGTATGGCTTTCATTTACCTTACAAATCTGCAGTTTTAACAATTTAATATAAAGTCCAACTTCACCTTTCTTATGTTGTAAAAAGAAATGACCACTAATAGGCTTCTGGATCTCTTACCCTCAAAACTTAAGTAATGTGAAGATGTGGTTCTATGCTGGTGGTGCCATACCAGATCGGAGTCCTCATCACTATGCTGTCTGAGAGTTCTAAACTGCAAGAGAAAGAGTCGGTGCTCTATCAATAGTACAAGGCCAATACCTGGGACAGACTCAAGAGTCAAGTGGATATTGATAACAAAAGTCTTTGATGTAACGTGAGGCTTTGCCCTGAGCTCTGTAACGTTAGAAAAAAAAAAAGTCTCTTGACAAAATGAACAAAATGACAAATTAGGTAAATATAATATGGCCCACACTGCTTCAAGGACTAGGGACATTGAGCTTATTTGTTTGTATATTTTATTTCTTCAGTTTTGGAGCACAGTTTGGGAATGTAGCATCTGGAAATAATGCTGTACTTACTGGCAGAGACATTTTGGATCCTGCTGTAGACTGTCCTGGAAATAGGAGATAATTCCAAAACTGGAACATTCACAGAAGTAACTGTGTTTGCCTTGGGTAGTTTCTTATGCCTTGGGGAACCACCTCACTCCAAATCTTAGCCTTCTTGAGTTATCTAATAAGCCTGATGGTCTTATCTTGTGTGGGGAGTGCGAAATGATGGATGGAAATGTAAACCCTGGTTCAGTGAGGTGACTGGGATAAGTACCATGAATCCACTTAATCCTGGTCCTTCTACCACTCATAGTAACTGTCTCATAGTAACATCATGACTCCTACTGCATGCAGCATGCGCAAATATCAAACTTTGATTGTTTTATTTTTTAGATTTATTCATTTATTTCATGTGTGTGAGTACACTGTTGCTATCTTCAGACACACCAGAAGGTAGCATCAGGTGCCCATTACAGATGGTGCTGAGCCACCATGTGGTTGCTAGGATTTGAACTCAGGACCTCTGGAAGAGCAGTCAGTGCTCTTAACCACTGAGCCATCTCTCCAGCCCACACTCACCGGCGTGCTAGCTGTTTGCCATCCATCCATTTCAACATCTCTGTCACTCCTTGTGCTCCTTGGGGAATCTCACCTCTAAGATTTTGTGATGATGTGTATCCTGCAAAAATTATTTCCATTGTCAAGAATTTGCAAAAAAGAAAAAAAAAGCATTGCATGTTGGAATTTGAAATTTAAACTGCAAGCGGGGGTGCTCTACAATACAAGGACTAGAGACACTGAGCTTACTTGTCTATATTTTGTATTTCTTCAGTTTAAATGCAGACACCAGACTTCATTTCAAGATTTCTACTAGTGATCGCTGAAAGGTTTCCTAAATCTGAAATGATACAATTTTACATTTGAGCCTAATTTCCTAATTTGAGGCTTGAATAAAAGGAGATGACAAACTTATTTCAGATGACATTTTTCCAACTTGTGAAATTATTATTTATAATATAATTTCAGTGAGTCTCAGTCAGCACAGTGTGGATTCTATGAAACTGATAATATAGACAAGCTTTTGTTTAATCTTATTACATAAATATTTTAAAATATCTCGGGTTTATGCTCTTTATAAACACTGGTTACGTGTCACTTCTTATACCCCACTGTCTTTTTATTACTTCATGCTCTATTTATAATACAATTTTCTATACTTTTTACTGTTTTACAAATGGTTCCTATTTGGGCTAATAATAACTGAATGTTCATTCCTTGGTCTGAGATGATTAGTTTTCATATCCTTTACTGGTGTTTGGTCAGTTCAGAGATTCCTTATTTTGGGATATCCTTTGCTTCCATTGTTGGCTTTGAAAACACAATTTACAACATATCCTGATTTTGTTCCTTCCTGCTGTACTGTAGCACAGGCTGTCTGGCTCAGGCTCATCTCAGTACATATAACCCTGGATGGACCATTGCCATCCCCTGAATGAATGCTGTTCCTATCCCTGGATGGATGCTTTTGCTCACCCATGGTTGGGCGCTGTTTCCCATCCCTAGATGGATGCTGTTCCCATTCTGGGATGAATGTGTTTCAAATCCCCAGATGCTGTTGTATATGTGTTTGCTCTTGGCAGAAGCGTCTGAAAGCCAGAAAAAGTCAATGGCAGATCATCACTTTTGTAGTTTCCAAAATTCTCTGTCACTGAGGCAGAAGCCAGGCCTGTAGGTCCTCAGTCTTACTTCACAGGTCTCTTGGGGAAGCTTTTCCATTTTCAGGAGTGCAATTTGTAGTTACAGGCAAGGGGTCCTTCATCTTGCCTCTTCCCTGCATGATTCTAGAAATGTATGAACAGGTTCTTCTCCAGCTCATTTGAATTCTTGAGTCTCTGCTGCTCTCCCACGCTAGACAAAGCCAATTTTCTCTCATTTCCTTTATCTTCTGTCCATGAGGTTCTGTTGTTGGCAAGTCTATCCTACTGTGTCTTATTTTGAAATGTAAAGTCTCCATTTTATCTACAACTGAACTTCCTCTATTTCTAATTTTCCCATCTTGGCGAACTAGATGCAGGACAGTGGGCAGAGTAACCTTAAAGGCATCTTTGAGTGGAGTCACACACAGACTTGGACGTGTCTTACAAAGTGGCTGAGGCTCAGAGTAATTAAAAGACAAAATGAACTCGATGTGCAAGTGAAGGCTGAATACACTGAAGCATTTGTAATTCTCTCCTTTCCCAAAAACATTAAGCTTACATTTTTGTCCACAGATGACATTATCAGATAAAGTATAACACTATATTAAGCTCAGCTAATTCCAAATTAAACTATGCTAATTACAATCCTAATGGCATATTAATCCATTCCGATTTACATTATGTAAATTCAAAGAAAAAAAACATGCATTAAACAAAAGGAAAATATAACAAATCCCTGCAGTTGCTACAGCATATATTATCATAATGGAGTTTAGATCTAAGGAAGCAAGTTGATCAGTGTTTCTAGGGAGTTTGCATGGAAACAAGACAGATAGTGTTCTTATTTCCAGAAGCAATGTGGCCTTCCATCAAGATTTTGAACCCTTTCGACTGTCTTCCAATGGTTGCTTCTGACCTTGGCTACCTATTCAGGCACTGGTCTAGTAGATTCAAATGTCATTGAGTTTAGTGGATTTAAACTATCTGTGAGACTGTAGGGTACTCATGGGGAAGATTAATAGATTTGAGTAGAGAAATGATATATGAAATACAGAGATACTTAGAATATATAATATATATATATTTCCTGCATGCATGTGTATATATGCACATGTGTGTGAGTATGTGTGCATGTGTCCACGTGAGTGTGCCTATTTACATGTGTCTGTGTATGTATGTGTGTTCATCTATGTGCAATGTGCAGATCACTGAACAACTTTCTGAAGTCAGTTCTCTCCTCTTCCTATGTGGATGACTGGAATGGAACCCAGGGCATCATGCTTGTAGAGCACATACTCTTACCAGCTGAGCCATCACTTAGCTATATTGTAAATAGCCTATTTTTCCTTTCTGTAATATATTTTTGCTGACAAAAGATATTTTCAGTGGGTTTCATGATAGTATTCAACATTAAGCCAGGCTAAGACATAAAGGGAAACTGATACAGGATGATTATAAGTTCAAAGCCAATCTGGGCTACAGTGAAAGTAAGATCAACATTGGTCCTGTCTCAGAATGTGACAAAGAGTGGGACTGCGGCTGCTGCTCAGAGGTAGACCTTGGGCTTAGAGTGATGAGGTCCTGACTTCACTTGGGTACCACACAGACACAGATGAGTGTTACCCAGCATCACTTATCCACTGTAGGGGGGTATTTAAGGGACACGAACCTTTGGATTGTAAGAACAGTTTTACCACATTAGTTCTGGGAAGTTTGTTTCTAATGTGTCTGCTAAGTTACCAAGAACATCTAATATTATTGCTATAAACAATAATTTTATTTATAGAAATGTACTCATTTTTCTTATATGTCTTTCCTCCTATGTAGTAGTATTTGTATTAAAAAAGTTTCCCTTTCCCAATATTTAAAAAAAAAACATTATCTACAGGTAGAAGCAACTAACAACACACGAGGTTACCAGAAGATCTTTTAATAATAAACTGAAGTCTGAAGACACCACAATTAAATATGGAATCATCTCTTGTGTAGCTGAGAGTATAAGTGTAGGTAAGAGTGTGACTAAATATCCATACGCCCTATTGACGGTCATTGGATCTGATTTGGTTGTAGTTAATCAACCTTATTAGAAGTTTTGCTATTTAGATCATTCAGCCTACAGTACTTTTTCTTTCAATCTTCTATTTTAAACTAATTGTGTGTTTAGAAGCATACTGTCTAAATTTCCTTTTGTTTTATTTGGCTTATGAAGAATATCATATCCACTTTGTGTCAGTAGCTCTGGTTTATTTTAAGCATTAAGTTTTTCTACTTTTTGATTTTTATTTCCACATCAAAAATATTTTCCTATCTTAGTATACTGCACTTACAAATAAATATTCTTTTCAGTCTCTAATTGTCAAAATCATCTTGGAACTTAGATTATTTTACTTTTAAATAATAATGCCTGAATTCTATTAATCTGGAGTTAACATGTAGAACTGTGTTGAAGATATCTGATGAAATAATGAATAGTTTCTGTCACCTTAGATAATGACAGCAGTTATTACATATTAAACACAACATATTGACAGTTACTTAAGATGCTTTTAGAGACATTTCTTTTAATGGCCAATGAGTCAAATTCCTGGCATAGGTTTGACCAGATAGGACATTAACAAAACATAATACAGGTTATTGCCTAAAAATAAATAAAGGCTTAGCTGTGATTTGCTTTCAAATTGATGTCAACCACCATTATCATCACTTTAATGGTGTCCCCAGGAACTCTACTGTGTGCTCTGAGAGCTGACTTTGTGCTCATCCCACTGTGTGCTCTGAGAGCTGACTCTGTGCTAATCCCACTATGTGCTCTGGGAGCTGTCTCTGTGCTTGTCTCACTGTGTGCTCTGAGAGTTGACTCTGTGCTCAACTTTGTGTTATACATTTTATGAGTTCTCACCTTTAATGGACATGTGAATTATTAACGTGCAAATCAATTTAAATAAAAAATTAAAATTGCAACTAATCTTTAGCTTTTATTTTGTCACATCTTATTTCTGACACAATACTATGGTCATGATTTTAACAAATGTGTTACAAACAGTGCAATAATTATTTAGTGTCATATCTCAGTGTATTGTTGATGCTAATAGATTTAGCAGGAAGTCAATCTAAGATACTTTTTTGTAGCTAGTATTCTCATTGGTAACTGTAATATACTTAATTCAAACAATGCATTTAACTAATGTGAAAGACAAATTCACTGAATAGACCATATTCTACTGATATAGACCATATTCTAGTGAAAAAAATCAGAATGAATGTAAATTTACATAATTATATTTATGACAGTTCCAAAAAGACATATATTTTAAGTCAAAAGTAATGCCATAGGGTTGTTCATATATGTAAGCACTTGAACAATATATAGATATAGTTAGATAGCATTTATTTGTCCTTTCATGAATAAATAGAGAATCTTAGCATTTTGATTGAGTCAATACCTACCGGTGACACTTGCATATTGTCTACTACAGCCATATTCACAAGAGCTAAAATATAGGAGCAGGTGTCCAAAATAAACTGAGGGATTTTTACGGAAAAAAAGTGATACATTCACACAATGGAACTTTTCATAACCATAAGGATGAAACTATGTTGCTTGAGAAAATAGTTGTCGTTGGTGATTGCCATACTTAGCAAATTAAGCAAGTCTCAGAAAGACAAATACAGCATTTTATCCTATTTGCCATTGTACGTTTTATGCACAAATGTGTACACACACACATACACACACACACACACACACACACACACACACATATGACATGAGAGCTGAAGTGAAGAGGGAACAAAGGGGAATGATGAGAGGAAGAAAGATGAAGGGATGCGGGAGATGTACTGGATGTTCTATGTACGTCTGTGAATGGTTCTATTTGAAAAGGAAAGGTTAGCATGAATTTTAAAAGAAGAGCTCCAGTGGGGGTGTGAATGAACACAGTGTGGTTCTGTGAAGGTCGAACTGTATCGGAGCTGTGGACATGGAAAAGAGAAATTTACCATATTGGAGGATTCAGTAATGCCACACCATGCCCGTGCATATCCACATAATGGAGATTACCGTACATCTATCTATATGGCGTGTATGTGTGTGCTATGTGGGAATGAGTGTTCATGTGTGCACATGGGTATACTTATGTGTGTGGCATGTGGTCATGTGGAGTCCCAATGCTGTAGTCACTTGACTTCTTTCTTGACTGGATTTTGCTTTAGCCATGGCGTCTCATGGCTCAGTGATGGTGAGCTCAGTTCAACCAGAGCTTGCCAAATGGTGATTCTTTTTTTCTATTTCTTTATTAGATATATTCTTTATTTACATTTCAAATAATTTCCCCCTTCCTGGATCTCCTCTCCCTGAAAGTCCCAGAAGACCTCTTCCCTCCCCTGTTCCCCAATCAAACCCTTCCCGCTTCCCTGTCCTGATATTTCCCTACACTGTTGCACTGAGCCTTTCCAGGACCAGGGGCCTCTTGGATACAGAAAATGTGGTATATTTACACTATAAAATACTACTCAGCTATTAAAAACAATGAATTCATGAAATTCTTAGGCCAGTGGGTGGAACTGGAGAATCTCATCCTGAGTGAAGTGTCCCAATCACAAAAGAACACATATGGTATGCTCTCATTGATAAGCAGATACTAGCCCAGAAGCTCAGAATACCCAAGAAACAATTCAAATATCAAATGATGCCCAGATGGTGATTCTAGTTAGCCAGCTTGCTTTAAGAATCCTCTCTTCTACTTTCTGAGGTTGGGCACTACAGGCAGCAACCATGACTGCCTGGCTTTTCATGGGGCTCTGGATGTCAAACTCATCTTCTTTGTCATTTTTACTCCCATAGCAGCATGGATTTCCTCTACGGCACAGTTCAGCCATTAAATATTCCACTTCAGAAATCATTCTAGCTAAGCTAGCAAAAACATAATTTCTTTGAAGTAAAAGATATTTTGTACAGAGTCAGAGAGGTCATTGGTCTTTTCAAAGTGAGATTTAGGAATCAGTACTTCAGGACTCTAAACAGTTTAAGCCAAAGGACCCAAGCTCACAGCCCATGAATTCAGTGCAAGAATAAAATCTTAGGGGGCGAGGAGTTCAGTTTGTAGAATGGTGGGTAAGAAACCACCTGAGCAGGGAAGAAAACAGGGCACCCAAATTACATCATTTCTCAAGCAACGTTTACTCCCTGAACATACAGTGTAGGAGGTTCTATGTGGACTCACATATATTTGTAAATGATTAAGTGGGGCAAGGACAGGTGTATAGAAAATCAGTTATTTTTCATAACAGCACAGGACCACATCTCCACCCTTAAAGAATTTTCTAGACTTCTCGTATATTTTGAAAACTAATATGCAAATGTACAAACTGGAAAAGCTGTTCTTCAAGGAATACTAAGTGAGGTAACACAGTCTCAAAAGAACACCCATGGAATACACTCACTGATAAGTGGATATTAGCCTAGAATCTTGGGACACCAAATACACAATCCACCAAATGATGTCCAACAAGAAGGAAGGAGTGAAGCCGGGCAGTGGTGGCGCACGCCTTTAATCCCAGCACTTGGGAGGCAGAGGCAGGTGGATTTCTGAGTTCGAGGCCAGCCTGGTCTACAGAGTGAGTTCCAGGACAGCCAGGGCTACACAGAGAAACCCTGTCTTGAAAAACCAAAAAATAAAAATAAAAAAAGAAGAAGAAGAAGGAAGGAGTGGACCCTGGTTGTGGAAAGGCTCAAAGCATCAGTGTAAGGGAATACCAGAACAGGGAAGTGGGAAAGGGTGAATGGGGGAACACGGGGAGGGAAAAGGGCATGGGGGACGTTTGGGGGCAGGGAACCAGAAAAAGGAAAATGAAATGTAAATAGAGAATTTTATCCAATAAAAAAATAAATAAATGCAAGGTCTTGACCTAAGGTGATGCTCAAGAAAGTGACAAGCTTTCTGATCAGGGGATATGTCAGGCCAGGCATGGTGGCATACGCCTGTAATCCCAGCAATCAGGATGCTAAGGCAAAAGACTGTCATGAGTTCAAGGTAATCAAAGGCTTCATAAAGAGTGTTTGGCTCGCCAGGGCTTCAAAAATCCTGTCTCAAAAACCAAAATCATTGGCCATTCTCAAGTTGTGCCATCACATACTGTGTGGTGGGCTTCTCCTCCTCTTCTGATGTCACTCACTGCAACAGAAAAATCCTGGAAAAGATCGCTTCTGCAGATGCGGTAATGCCCCACCCCTGTAAAAGGCAAACACAACCTTGCAACCAACTAAATGAGGGTTAAAAAGCTGTTAATGCCCAAGAAGTCTCGTGGTCTCTCCTGTGAGTCCAAGAAGGTAGCATGAATCTCAAACTCAAGTCTAAAACTATGAAGAAGAAAGAATGCAACCATCTGCCTTACCTATCAGCTCAAAAGACTCAGCCATACTGTGAAAAGTAAAACAAGACTTCTATGAGCTGAAATAGAGCATTTCAGATCCCAATGGGAGAGCCCAGAAATTCACCCTACACACTCTGCTTTAAGTTGCTATCCCATGACTAACCAACAATGTCTTCGATGTAAATACTTAACCTTTCTGACAAGTATCAGGTTTCTTGCATGTAAAGAGATATTGTCCATAAGCAAGTCACATTGCACTTTATGGACTGATTTCTATACACTGTGATACATTTGTGCTAAACCTGGTTGAGAAATGTTAAGCCATATTGCACCTTATGAACTTATTTCTATACACCGTGATACACCTGTGCTGAACCTGGTTGAGAAATGTTATCCCATCTCGCAAGTTAGGATGTGAAACCTAGACAGCTTAAGGGACTTGACTTAAGTTCTTGTAACTACCAAACTGCTAGGTGATATCCCAGGTAAGCCTTCCACATCTAAAACCAGTACCTTTCTGCTAAGGAAGATACTCCACCAAACTCAAAACCAATAATCTTGCAGTGGAAATTCCAGGAGATAGAACTGAATTATTTGTGACTATCCAGAGATTAAATTTTCAATTTTCATTCTTATTCTTGTAATTTTTGTTCCAAGGAAGTCAATAAAGGAACGTATTTAGAAATCCATGAAACCCAAAAGTGAACAGTTTGCATTGGAAGGCCCAAACCCGCGTGTCCGCGTAGGCCAGCTTCAGACGGCCCACGCTCCCTGGTTTAACTTCGCTCCATTGTACTTCCCCGGTGCTCGCTCGCTCGCTCGCGCTGGACTGCCTTCAATCATCCTGTCAGGGCAGTACGTCACAATATTTTTCCCATTTTCTGCCTCATACATCAAACTATAGCATTCTATCCATAAGGCAGAGCTGTCACTCCGCAAAATTTTTAGCAATGTTCTCATTTTTATCTGACATCTAGAAATACCTAAAGTAATAAAAAATCATTTTTACCTCATATTTGCTTTGGTTTTTATTCTGTCCCTGTCAGTGTATATGCAGCACAGCAGGGGAAGATTTATATAAGATCATTTGCCTGCTCCAAAAACCAGACAGAACCCGCACCTTAGCTGTTTTTCCACTACAGAATTTCGTACAACAACATAAATCTTAGACCTAAAATTATATGCTCTTCCTCTGGAAACTTTACTTTTTGCCATAAATACATTGCTTAAAAGTGACTCTGTCTACCTGTCTTTCTGTCTTCTGTTTGTCTGTCTGCTATCAATTTATATATATATATATATATATATATATATATGTATATGTATATGTATATGTATATGTATATGTTTATGTATGTATATAATTATCATCAAATTATGTGTCTAAAAAGTTATTTCACAGGCTCAAGAAAGAATAATTTTACATCCTCAAGGAAGTAGCTATTTAGAGAAAGTGACCAGACACATTTGGAAATCATGCTTGGTATTAATTAATTATCAAGGTTTCTATGAACTATGCTTTCACTAAACTGATGCTTTTCAACTTCAATTTTGTGAGTATTCGGTATTGACATATGTCTTTATTTTTATCTTTTTATAATTTATTTTATCTTTTGTTATGTGTATGTGTGTGCCTTTGTGGGTGTGAGTGAAGGTAGCCACAGCGCCCTGAAATGTCTGTGTCCTATGAACTGCCTGATGTCAGTCTTGGGGTCTGAGCCTGGACCCTCTGTAAGGACAGAACTCATCCTTAACCACAGAACCAGCTCTCCAGAGCCAGTAGATTCTTTTCTTTAAAAACAGTTGCTTTCCCACAGGTGCAATGTCCCAACATTTAGAAAGTTAAGGAATGAGAAGACCAATTATATATTCTAGGGGGAAATGGGAGGTCGGGTGATGCGTAGTGTTTAGTGATGATACAAGCTCCACCTGTGTTATTGCATTAATCAGGCAATCTGTCTTCTCAGTTGACATCACTGTGTTAATAGCGGGATACTGAGGACCTTTATTACTGAAGTGCCTCTCAAACTTACTTGAAATAATCAATGATTAAATACATAATTTGAGAGTTGTTACCAAAGCCAGGGTGAGAAATCTAATTTGTGTGCTCATTGTGAAATGTTTGCTTTGAATGTGGTAATTAGGGGTATGTCATCTCCTGGAGCAATTTTAGGCATGGTATTGGTTGGAGAGACTCATTTTCCTCAAAGAATCCTGAAGGCTTCTTGGATTTGGGCAATCAAGCCTAGCCCAACTCTGTGAACTCTGCATCTACTAACAATGATGCCTTTCCCATTACAGTTCTCGTTGTCTGGTTGTTCCACATGGGAAACCAGAGGCAGAAGAAACATATTCAAATTAGCTTGTTAAAACTTGAAGACATGTTCCTGAGGTATCCTGCTGCACACCTACCTAACTGTGTGAAAGATTCGTAACTAAGTCACTGTCACTTATACATTTTAAATTGTGACCGAGACTATCATGGAGCAAGTGAGAAATATTAGTTTAGATAATGATTAGATTGTGATGGTTTTCATCTCATATGAAATCTTAAATTATTTGGGAGTGTTGTATTTATATACTTCATTTTTAAAATGGTATCAATATTTATGTGACAGGTTTTTTTTTCTTGAAATAAAGGAATTTTTTTAAAGTTTCCAGACCTGATTCTGTAATTTAGATAACTGAGCACCAGGTGGCAGTAGTGCCACCCCAGTCAAATTGATACTGCTTCCCCCTAAGAGTCAATTATCAATTGTTTTATTTACAAAATAGGGCCTTTTTGAAGATAGCTAATATATTGGCAAAGAACAGATATTTCTTTCAAATCTTGTGGTTTTAGCCATATATACTTAAAGGAATAGTAAAGTGAAAATACTCCTTTCTTGAGAAGGACCTGCAAATGGAATTTCATGTGTTCTACAAAGATAAACTCATTTTATTCACAGAGATATGATAACAGAGAAAATACTTCATTTTTTATGTTACCGGATGTAGAAACTGATCCTTGGTAACTCCTGAGGTGATGTACTTTCTGTATGACTCTAACAAAAAAATATTACTAGTTTTCTTTCTTTGCCAGCTTTATTTTATACACATAATACCTAGTTTCAGGAAAGAGTCTAATTTTAAACTTCCACTTCTAGTATCAGGCTATTGAATCCTCATCTCCCTGTGGCTAAGGGGTCATGTTGTCAATTCTGAATCAGTGGCGTTCGCTCAGAAGTTGTTGGAAGCAATTTTACATGGACACAGGACAAGGTCTGACTTTTTAGTGTGTGTGTGTGTGTGTGTGTGTGTGTGTGTGTGTGCATGTGTGTGTGTGTGTGTGCATGTGTGTATGTGAGAGAAAGAGAGAGAAAGAGAGAGAGAGAGAGAGAGAGAGAGAGAGAGAGAGAGAGAGAGGAGAGCGTTAACATGGCTACTCCTTAGCTATTCTTGTCTGATGGCATCTAACTCCTAAGTAACTGAAGGACGTCAGGAAGCATCATCCCGCCATGGCCTCTGCCTCAGCTCTGGCCTCCAGGTTCTGCCATGTTTGAGTTCTTGACCAAACTTCCTTTGATGATAAATAACAATATGGAAGTATAAATCAAATAAACGCTTTCCTCTTCAATTTGCTCGCCATGGTGTTTCATTGCAGCAATGGAAACCCTGACTAAGAGAGAGTTCATTATTGAAGAAGTCAGGGCAGCAGCTGAAGCAGAAGCTGAAGCAGAACTGTGGAGGGACACAGCCTGCTGGCTGGCCCACCCAGTGCTTGGCTGGCTGGCCCACCCAGTGCTTGGCTGGCCGGCTGGCCTTTCTATATGACCAAGAACCATTTGTCCATGGGTGGCACAGACAACAGGGGCTAGGTCCTCCCACACCAGTCATCAACCAAGAAAATACCTCCACAGTCTTGTCAACAGGCCAACCTGAAGGAGGTGTTTTCACAATGGAGTTTCACTCTTCCTGGATTAAATGACATTGTGCCAAGTTGGCAAAAAGCCAAAAACAAATAAAAACAATTAACCAGCAAAAGCTGTCAAGCTAAAATTCAGAGAAAAGCAAGAACTAAATATAGTTATAAGCATAAGTTCTATTAGGATAGAAAATTAATGTACATGCTTTTTATTTTCATATTTATTTATGATTTATTTATATATGTATCTGTATTTATGTATATATTTATTTATGATTTATTTATATATGTATCTGTGTATGTATATATTTATTTATATATGTATCTGTGTATGCATGTATTTATTTATTTATTTATTTATTTTGATTTTTAAAGACAGGGTTTCTCTATGCAACATAACCCTGCATGTCCAGTCAAAATGAATGTTTTAATTGGACTGACAGTGTGAAATTCCCATGAGACCTCTGTAACAAACCATAACCTATTCTTCATTTGAGAAATAAAAGTGTCCCCTATCGTGGTACTAGCTTTGTAGAACAGGGTGGCCTCAAACTCACAGATAGCCGCCATCCTTTGTCTCCTGGTTACTAGGATTAAAGGCATTTATTATCACACCCAGTGTTTCTTTAATATTTCAAACTTACTGAAAGATTTATTCTTTAATGAAGGAGTGATGAACTCAGGAAATCTGAATAGAATTGAAACAATACTAGAAAGATAATTAACATTTAAGTGTTTTATTAAGGCTTTCAAATATAGATTAATGACAAATATCAGATTGGAATCTTATGGGCGATCCATTCAAATGTTTAAAATATCAACTTGAATTAATAGTACAAGACTCAGCAAGAATTTAAAGGGAGAGTCAGGATTGATTGGGATGTGAGTGAGTGACTATTGGGGAGGAGGGGATGTTAATTCAGTTTAATGTATGCTTGCTTGAGGGACAGTAGCCACCAGTGAAGAGGGTTCTAGTTGGTGTGTGTTTACTGACACAACTAATCCTCCGGCTTCCTCATGCAGACAGATGCTTTTCTGATGAGCAGAGGCCAGAATGTCTGAAGCATTCATGCAGGGTCACACACCCAGTGAGAAGGCTGGACCTGAACTTAGGAGGTGCAACAAACATGGTCTACTAAGGACTTCACTTTATCACAGTGAAAATAAAAAGATAAAGATGCTTGCTACTACCACGATAGGGGGCACTTTTATTTCTCAAATGAAGAACAGATTATGGTTTGTTACAGAGGTCTCGTGGGAAGTTAACACTGTCAGTCCAGTTAAAACATTCATTTTGAATACTATGGACCTCAGGGTTCTTCAATGACTGTTTGTCAGACATCTTTAAAATTGCACCATGCAAATAACATTCTGTATTTTTAATTTTTAATTTATTATTATTTTTTTTGCTTATTCGTTTTATATCCTGATCACTACTCCTTCCTGGTCACTCCTTCCACAATCCTTTCCCTGTTCTCATCCTTCTCTGAGCAGGTGGGATCTCCTCAGTATCTCCCTACGCTGCCACTTCAAGTCTCTGCAAGCCTAAGTACTTCCTCTCCCATGGAGACCAGACAAGGCAGCCCAGTTAGAAAAATATATCCTACATACAAGCAATAGCTTTTGGGATAGCTAACACTCTATTTGTTAGGGACCCACATGAAGATCAAGCTGGACATCTATGACATACCTGTAGGAAGGTCTAGTTCCAGCCTATGTATGTTCTTTTGTTAATGGTTCAGTTTCTGAGAGCCTCAAGGGTCCAGGTTAGTTGACTCTGTTGGTCTTGTGTGGAGTTCCTATCCTCTCAGGGGCTGCAATCCTTACTTCAATTCTTCTGCATGTCCTCAAGCTCCATCTACTCTTTGACTGTGGGTATCTGCATATGTTTGAGTCAGCTCCTGTGTGCAGCCTCTCAGAGGACAGCCATGCTAGACTCCTGTCTGCAAACATAACAGACTATCATTAATAGTGTCAGAGATTGGTGCTTCCCCATGGGATGGGTCGGGATGAGTCTCAAGTTGGGCCAATATTGGTTGGCCATTCCCTCAGTCTCTGCTCTGTCCTCAATCCCTGTATTGCTTGTGGAAAAGATACGTCTTGGGTCAAAAGTTTCATCGGTGGGTTGGTGTCCCTATCTCTCCACTGGGGTTTCTGCCTGGACACCAGAGGCAGCTTCCCCAGGCTCGATACCCCCAATACTGTGAGTCACAGTGCCTCCCCTATCCCAGGTCTCTAACTCTTCCTCGAGATGTCCCCTACATACCTCCCCTGGCCCTGTCAGTTGCAAATTTCAGTTAATTCTCATGACTATCCAGCCATCCTCCTTCCTCTCTCCGCACCTGACCACAAACTGTCCCCCCACTCACCTCCTAATTAGTCCCCTCTCCCATGCAGTTCCCTCCCACCATCTGCTTTCCATAACCATTTCACTCCTCCTTCCAAGTGAGACTCAAGCATCTTTGCTTGTGCCCTCCTTCCTGTCCAGCTTCTTTGACTCAATGGAATATAGCATGGGTATGTTGTATTTCATGGCTAATAACTACTTACAAGTTAATAGATACTGTGCATATCCTTTTGGGCCTGGGTTACCTCACTCAGGATGATATTCTCAAGATCCATATATTTGCCTGAAATATTCAAAATATCTTTGTATTTCATAGCTGAATACTATTTCATAGCTGAATAGTATTCCATTATAATAGATGTGCCATTTTTTGTTTATCCATTCTTTACTTGAGGGGCATCTAAGTTGTTCCCAGTTTCTGACTATTATAAATAAAGCTGCTATGAGCATAGTTAAGCAAGTGTCTTTATAGGATGTTGGAGCATCTTTTGGATATATGCTCAGAAGTGATATAGCTGGCTTTTGACATAGAACTAGTCCCAGTTTTCTGAGAGCCTTCCAAAAGAATTTCTAAAGTGATTGTACAAGTTTGCACTCCCACCAGCAATGGAGCAGTGGTCCCGTTGCTCCACATCCTCACCAGCATCTGCTATCACTTGAGGTTTTGATCTTAGCCATTCTGACAAGTGTAAGATGAAATCTTAGGGTTGTATTGATTTGCATTTCCCTGAGGATTAAAGACATTGGATTATTTTAAGTGTTTCTGGGCCATTCAAGATTCCTCTGTTGAGAATTCTGTTTATCTCTATATCCCATTTTTAAATTGGGTAATTTGGGTTGTTAGTGTTTAACTTCTTGAGTTCCTTATAAATTTTGGATATTAGCTCTCTGTCAGAAGTAGGATTGGTAAAAATCCTTTCCAAATCTGTAGGCTACGCTTTTGCCTTATTGACAAGATCTTTTTGCCTTACTGAAGCTTGGCAGTTTCTTGAGGTCCCATTTATCAATGTTGATCTTAGAGCCCTAGCCATTGGTGTTCTGTTCAGGAAATTGTCTCCTATACCAATGTATTCAAGGGCATTTCCCTTTTTCTCTTCCATGAGATTCAGCTTATCTGGTTTTACATTGAGGTCCTTGATCCACTTGGACTTGAGTTTTGTGCGGGGTCATAAATGCAGATCTATTTTCATTCTTCTACATGCAGACATCCAGTTAGTCTATGACCTTTTCTTGAAGATGCTTTCCTTCCCAATTGTATGATTTTGGCTTCTTTATCAAAAATCAAGTGTCCATAGATGTGTGGGCTTATTTCTGGGACTTTGATTCAATTCTATTAACTAACATATCTCTTTGTGTACCAATACCATGCAGTTTTAATCACTATTGCTCTGTAGTACAGCCGTAGGTCAGGGATGGTGATTTCTCCTGAGTTCTTTTATTATTCAGGATTGTTTTGGCTATCCTCATTTCTTTGTTTTGTTTTCTTTTCTGTTGATCTTTGGTTTTTCCATATGAAGTTGAGAGTTTCTCTTTCAAGGTGTATAAAAAATGTTTTGGAATTTTGATGAGGATTTCATTGTATCTGTAGATTGCTTTTGGTAAGATGGTCAATCCAACCTATCTATGAGCACAGGTGATTTTTTCCATCTTCTAATATTTTCTTCTATTTCCTTTTTCAGTGACTCGAAGTTCTTGGTATACAGATCTTCACTTGCTTGGTTAGAGTTACACCAATTTTATATTATTTGTGGCTATTGTGAAGGGTGTTGTTTCTCTATTTTCTTTCTCAACTTGTTTATCATTTGTATAAAGGATGGCTACTGATTTTCTTGAGTTAATTTTGTATCCAACCACTTTGCTGCAGCTGTTTATCAGCTGTAGGAATTATCTAGTAGTGTTTGGGGGCTTGTTTACATATACCATCATACCATCCTCAAATATTGGTACTTTGATTTCTTCTTTTAAAATTTGTATCCCATTGATCTATAGTTTTGTTATTGTTCTTGCTGGAATTTCAAGTATGATATTCAGTAGATATAAAGAAAGTGGACAGCCTTGTTGTGTCCCTGATATTGGTGGAATTGCTTTAAATTTCTCTCCATTTAGCTTGATATTGGCTTGCTGTATATTGCTGTGATTATGTTCAGGTATGTGCCTTTTATCCCTGATCTCTCTAATACTTTTAGTATGAAGCAGTGTTAGATTTTTATCAAGGACACTTTTAGCATCTAGTAAGATAATGTGATTTTTTTCAGTTTGTTTATATGGTGGATTATGTTGATGGGTTTTTGTATATTGAACTATCCCTGCATCTCTGGGATGAATTCAGCATGGTCATGATGGATAGTGTCTTTGATGTGTTCCTGGATTTCATTTAAGTATTTCATTGAATATTTTTGCATCAATGGTCATAAGAGAAATTGGTAGGATGTACTCTTTCTTTGTTGAGCCTTTCTGTGATTTAGGTATCAGCATGAAATTCTGTTTGTATTTTGGAGAATAGTTTGAGGAATATGGTGTTACATTTGTTTGCTTTTTGAAAGTTTGGTAGAATTGTGGACTAAAACCATCTGGCCCAGGGCTTTGTATTGTTTTCTTTTATTTGTTTGTTTGTTTGTTTGTTTGGGGGACTTTTACTGACTGTTTCTATTTCTTTATGGAATATAGGGCTGTTTAAATGGTTTACCTGATCTTGATTTAACTTTGGTAAGTGGTGTCTTTCTAGAAAATCCTTGATTTCATTAAGATTTTTCAATTTTGTGGAGTAATATAATTTCAAAACCTAATGATTATTTGGATTTCTTAAATGTCTGTGGTTAAGTCTCCATTTTCATTTCTGTTTTTGCTTATTTGGATATTGTCTATGTCTTTTGGTTAGTTGGATAAGGGTTTGTCTTCTTATTTTCCTCAAAGAAATAGCTCATGGTTTTGTTGATTCTTTGTATTATTTTCTTTGTTTCTAACTGATTGATTTCAGCCCTATTTTATTTCCTGTCTTCTACTCCTTTTTGGTGTGCTTCCTTCTTTTCTTTTCTAGAACTTTCAGATGTACTTTTAAGCTGCTGGTATGAGAACTTTTTAACTTCTTTATCCAGGCATTTAGGGCAATGAATTTGCTCTTAGTGGGTCTTTCATTGCATCCCATACATTTGGGTATGGTGTGCCTTCATTTTCACTGAATTCTAGAATTCTATTGGTGATGCTTGCATCTGTTGTTCCTGTTCTCTTCCCTAGGTTTGCCATCTCCAGGATCCCCTCAGTTTGTGGCTTTTTTTCTTGCTTATATATCCAATTACAGGTCTTGTACAGTTTTATTTCATTCTTTAACCTGTTTAATTGTACTTGCCTGTATATATTTAAAGAATTTATTTTTTAAGGGATTTATTCATTTCCTATTTAAAGGTCTCTATCATCTTTACACAATTGGGTTTAAGATCATTTTCTTGTGCTTAATTTGTGTTAGGATATCCAAGGCTTGCTGCAGTTATGTAGCCATGCTCTGAAGGTATCATATTGCCTTGGTGTTTCTTTATTCTGTTCTCTTGAGGATCTTTAGCCATATGGATGGGTTTGGCTTTAGTCTGTAGATGTTCTTGTTGTGGTGATATTGGGAGGAGGTTAACCTAGAAGTTCCTGGTATGGCAGGCCTCCTGGGGGTTATATGGTTCCAGATCTGTATGGTTCAGGAATACAAAATACCCCTTATACTTGGCTTATTATCCAGGAATTCAAATCTAATGGGAACACTAAAAACAAACAAGCAAACATAGCAATGAAGAATGTAAAACATTACTACTCTGTAATTTGTAAACAACTAAATATATTATAATGGAAACTACCTTCCATACTTGAGAGTTGCTACAGTCATCTAATGAGATTTCATCTAGAATCACAGATTTTTGCCTTCTTAAAGGACCATGGATGATTTGTTAATATTAAATAAATTACTGTTTAATAATCAAATATATTTAACCATTAAAAATCATAGGTTTGAAAAAATGTCTAAAATTACTCTACAAAGAAACCATACATGTTAGTTAAAATCTGCAATGGCCATATTGAGAGGTAGAAACAAATGATCAGAAAATAAAGTCACACTTGGGCTACAAAAGGAGTCAGAGACCAGTCTGGGCTACAGAGTCTCTGTGTCAAAGAACTAATAAAGAAAATAATGTACAGCAAGATATTTGTAAATTTTTCCAATGTGTAACTACATTGTAAATGGGTGAATCCATTAGCACATACTAAACAAATCTGCCAATGAAAGATTCTCTTCTTCATTTTGAAAATTAATAACATGATGAATTTAGTAGAAGACTCTTCTGAAGAGCTCACTTAACTCAACTACTAATGGCCTGGCAAAGCAGAGGAATTTCACTAAGTACCAGATCTTTATCATAGCTATCCTGAAACTCTGACTCCTAACCAAGTGTTTAGAAATCATTGGCTTCAAAAGTGAATGAATTGACAAGAGTGGTTACATGAAGAAATGTACGGATATGAATTTTTTTAATAGAAAGTCGTGAATATGTTTCCACTTGTTTTCATGTCCTGTATATTCTAATCTGAATCTTGTTTAAAATAACATTTTCCTACTCTTCACATTAAAATAAAATAGGCTGACATGTGAGATGTTTCTGTGTTTAATATTTTCATTTCCTTCTACTCTACTTTTCTTTTTTGATATTAGAGTTTATGGTCAGAACTCTTGGTCAAATATTAGAATTGCAAATAAGGTCTTCTGGCTTTCTTGCACTGCAGCAGGCGAAAGGGAGCTGCCAGTGTCTGAAAAGTTAATTAGACAAAACAGACAATTAATTACATCTTATTAACGTGTAAAAGGCCTGTGACAAATTGCCTTAATTGCATGCTCTTATATATCTGAAGAGGTCAGGCTACTTTAAAAAGTACGTCGTTAATGGAAGACAAATGTATCTTCATATGCTTGATAAGAATATTATAAACTGCATTATTTATGACTCTATTGGAATACTTAATAATTTTAAGCTTTAAATTATACTGCTCATTAAACAAGAGAGCTAGCACTCTCTATGTCTTAAAATAGGACATAAAAGCATACTGCATTGTAAGATAAATATGGAGATCTAACTTTCCTTCAGAAGGTCTGTATATGTCTATTTTTTCAACTGCCCAAGCCTCAAAGGTGTGAAATTTATCTTCATGTAGCCTCAATAAAAGAGAATCCTTCTACTGAAGGCATTCACCCAAAGAAATACACAGTCCATTTTTAAAAGCTCACAGATACTCAGACTCATGTATATTCAGTTGAACACTGTCATTAGTGCTAAAGCCTTTATTTTTTTTCAAATCAAAGGATAGGAGGAAAAGGAAATAAAAACAAAATATAGTATTTATAAGATATCAAGAAAATACCAGGGCTCAGTGTATTAGAGGCAAATAGTAATGATACATTGATGCCTGAGAGAGTGCATGGAAATTTCAACAACCGCTAAGAGGAACAAATAGTAGCTGATACCAGTAATTTAAAACAAGAAATGGGTTGGTGAGGGTCTCAGAGGCAGATTCCTTATCACATGAAGGTGTTTGAGTGTTATCCCCAGTGAGGACCTGTCTCAGGGAGGGAATACCAGTAATTATGCACTCACATACAGGTGCTTGGGTGTCACTGGTGAGGTCCTGTTCTGGGGAGAGAAGAGCAGCAGTGCTGCAGAGGATGCTTCTGATCTCAGTGAACACAGCTTGATGCTCACTTGTGGTTCACAGAGAGGCTTTAGCAGTTGGGGAGTTGATGTCTCTCCTCTTCCCTAAAAACCAAGGCCCCCCAATGAAAGGTTCTTTCCACTTTTACTGTAAATGTGTATGGCGGGTGGGTTCAGTGCACCAAAGTGGTGTGTCTGGAAGCTGCAAATTTTGATGCTTCTAGGAACAAGTGTGGAAGGCCAATTCATAGCTTCTGCCTTCTGTAGGCTTGTCCAGCAGTCACGGTCTGCGTTCATGTTCACCTTCAGATACACTCTTCCTGTTTAACCGGACCCAGAGGAAGATCTGAATGTTTGTGTTCAGTTCAATTTAACTTTCAGAGAATTCATTTCTGTTTTGAAAATAGATTTCTATATCATTTCTCTCTTTCTTCCATCTGTGAACTAAACTCACAGCAAATGATAGGATGTATATAATAATGTTTTCAGGAAGTTGCTAGGCCTGTTAAAGGTCTAACATACAATTATTAAGATAATGATACTATTTTAACCTAACTTTCAATCATGAGATGACAAACCCCAGGACTTTTAATCTCAAGTTTTAATAATTTTCAAGTTTTATTGAAAAAAACACCCAGACAATATTTTCGTGATTAGAGAAATAAGTGGGAAAGGATTGTATCACATTCCTGGGAGTGGCCATTTTAACATCACAGACCAATGACATTGGCATACCAGAAATCGTTCATTAGAAGAACATAGATTGAATTTCTTGTCTAAATGTCCAGAACATTATTATAAATGATTAAATCCTAAACATGTTTTCTTCAAAAAGTCTTAATATATGTTGTGAATTAAGCACTTGGCTGAAGCATGTTTCTAATGTGGTCATGTATTCTATACATTATTATGTATATAAACTTTCATTTTATGGAAAACTGTCATTTTTGTTAAGTAGTTTAAGCACATTTTAAAGTTATAGTACTGTTTTAGAGAAGTTAACATCACACTTGGCTTTTGTTTGCTTTCCTGTAGGAAGAATTAATCCTAATATACACTACTTAAGTGCTTTACCACTGAGCTGTATAGAGCTCTAACTTACATTTATTTTGAGGTAGGACTTTATTAGAACAATCATGCTGGACTTGAATTAATTCTATATCCCAGTCAGGGTTCGAACCTGAGATTCTCTTTCTTAGGATCCTGAGTGTCTAGGATTACAGGCTTGTGCCCTTAGACCTGGCTAAGAGTATCCCTTTTTCAGAGAAGAACTTACATGCAAATTGGAAGTAGATTTTGATTTGGTATAACTGATGTGCTTCATTTAAGGCAGGATTATCTTTTCTCTCTTTGGACATGACAGCTGTAAGCAGTGCTGGATACAAACCAAGAATACAGTTTACTGAACATAATGTAGCTTCCCCTGACTATGATATGGAATAAAAGATTCCAATATTGAGGTTAAATAAACCAAGTTATTTCCTGGCAGTCTTTTTGACAGTCATATGCTTAGAAACAAATACTACCAGTTGTTTTTCTCAAAAACACATATTCAGAGAATTTGTTTTAAAGAAACTTTTAGCCAAATATTGAAACCTGAGAAATGGTAAACATGAGACTTTTTTTTGATAAAGAATATTTTCCCATAGAGACAGTATGTAACTGACCCCAGAAATTAGACTATTACAAATTATTTTCTTTTTAGTTAACCAACAGGTCACTCTCTATAGTAAGTGTAATAAGGTATTGAAATGTTGCAAAACAGAATGTCAGAAAATAAATGTACTTGAATGTCTTCCTTATGCCCTGAATGTCCTGACTCATATAAAAATGTGAGAGAACTTATGAGACCCCGGCTCCAAAATACTCTCTTGTAACATCTACTCCTGTACTTATTCGGGAACAAGACAATCAGAAGAAAGTAAACTGATAAAGGAGAATAGGATTTGGTGGGCTAGAGGAGTCGGGAGTAGATCAGATAACAAGCATCTTCCTACTATACGCTCAGATGATTATATGGCTTATAAGATTGGGAGCTATCCATGATGTACCCTTTGAGAAAAGGATACAGTTCCAAAGTTAGATTATCTGGAGTTACCTCTGCTGCTATATAGAGGCTTATACTGATGTAGAAAATTTGTCTGAATAAATAAAGAATGAGGGACAGGATCCCCAGGAAGGTTAGTTCATACAGGGCCACTGTGGTACCATATGATCAAAGAACAAGACTATGAAGATTAGACAGAAAATAAAACTACAAATATATAAAATACAAATTTTGCGTTATGCCAGAAATTGAATAGCAATTGCAGCAGCTTTGGTTTGAAGATTTCTCTTGGGCCTAATGACAATTGGCACTCTGACCAATAAAAGTTGACAATACTGCTTGGGACATGACAATCTGTTGAGGCTTGCTGGAAGATTTTCTTTATGTCTAGTGCCCTTGAAACCATAAAATTCTTAAAAGTTGGGTTATGGGGGTTGATGAAACATTATTGTAAAAGATAACTCTGTTAGGTTGTTGTTTATCAATGATGACTAACCTATGACCAAAAGGATGTTAAAACAGCTGCCCAGGAGCAAAATGTATAAGATCTATGTTTTAGAGCAGCATTAATGGGTCCTGTGTACTGAGTTCTGTATAAATACAGACTCACTCCTCCCTCACTGACTCCTTATCTCCTTTCTTAGACCATCACTGGGGCCGGCTGCTGGCAGAATACCATGATGTTAGGTTAGAAGAGTGATCAGACAATTGTAGGAAATTTTTATCTAGCATTATGGCTGCTCTGACAAAGGAACACATCCAAAACCCTTCTAGGTCCCCGTGATCTAGCTAGAATACAGATACACCTTTAACCCCAGGAGTCAGAAGCAAGTAGATCTCTGAGTTCAAGGTCTCGGAGTTGCAGTGCACCTTTAATTCCAGCACTCAGGAGACAGGTACACAAATCTCTGAGTTCTAGTCAGTGCTGTTCAGTTCTTGAAGTCAGTTGGAAGTCGGTTCAGTTAATAGACTGAGCAGTAGACTGGAGTTTGTGGCAGTTCAGTTTGTAGAATCCGGAGGCCATTTTTACAGGAACAGTTTTATAGAGACAGGTTGCAGGAAGAACAAGCCAGACATAGGTGAAGACAGAACTAGTCAGAGAATGAGAGAAAGCCAGAAGATTAGAACACGTTGCCAAAGTTAGTATGATGTCAAGCAGACCAATTTTGGGAAACACTGAGAAGCCAGATTGAATCAATCACCTTGGAGATGAGTTTGGGCCAGGACAGCTGAGTTGAACCAGCCACCCAGAGGTCAGAAAGGGTGAGCTTATTTTGCACTAACCCTCTGAGATAACAACTGAATATATCTAATAAATTTATTTTTTATGAACAATAGCATCTTAATAGTTTTAAGATACATATGTTTATATCACAGACTTTTTTCTCCAAATTACTTAGGCACCATCAAGAGTCCACTAAACTGTATTTTGAGCAATGTTTTTACTTGATAGACATACTGAATAAAGTTTAAGAACACAGGATGCTGATTGCTACATGTTGTAAGGGTACACTTATTATGTCTTTAATAGTTACTAGGGCCATAGCCTATTATTTAAAATGAGATCTTTTGTATTTATCTCCAAAAAAATCAAACCTTACCAAAAATTGTATTTATTTAGTTTGTGCATATATCTGTGTTTTGCGTATGAATGCATGCACGCAACAAGAGCAAGTCTTGAAGTTGAAAGAAAACTTGTAGGAATTGATTCTCTCTTTCCACCATATAAATTTCAAGGATGAGACTCAGATCAATAGCCTTGGTGGCATGTGCTATCTCACAAACCTGAGATGACAGACAGATACTACTGAAGGTAAAACAGAAGTGGTCATTTCCTGCACCACTCTTTCCATTCTAATTTGAAATGAAATGCATTAGGAGGCATTCTTGATATGATGAGAAGAAGCCTTGAATTATAGTGTCCTTGAGTTATGATTTTCAGGGAGTCCATTGAAGAAGCAAGCCACTTAGAAATAAATAGACAAAAGCTGTTTTGTGTGCAAACTGAGCATAAGCAGTTAGGAAATATAATGAAAAAGGAACCCTTTGACAGCCTAATAAAAATGGAAAATTTCTAGCAATAAACTTAACGGGAGCATGCAAGACTTGTCTGAAGAAAACAGTGTGGACTTACCAAACCTCATAAAAGGTGTGCTGGTAATGGGAACAAATAGGCCCTGGTAGTGGGCAGAAAGAAGAAATAATGGTAGAGCCTCTGGTGATTAACTCATATATTTAAGCCAATTGCAATCACAATAATGATATTTTTTTGTTTTTAATTTCATAATATCAGCCTAAGTTTCATGAGAATAATTAGGAAACACTGGCCAGAATATGTTTGACACACTAGGGACCTTGCCATCATTAAAGATATGCTTGCCAAAGCCATATGTCTATTGAAACGATGGAAGAGTATAACAGATTCAGACAAGGGTTCCAATGATACAGAGCACAGGGTCAAGAAACTGACATGAGTGGGGTAATTTGGTGCTGACAAGAGTATTGGTGTTCATGCTTATTCGTATTATTAGCAATTCTAAGTGACTTAAGCTTAGACAGCATTTCCCAGACGCTGGCACAATGGGAGGCAGGCATCATTGTTCCCTCAGTTAAGAAGTGAAATTTCTGAGGAAGGTAAATCAAGAATGAAGAGCTAATTTGGAAAATGTTTGACAACAAGGAAACTCATGAAACTTACAAGATCCATGAAGGATCCTGGGACAGTGTACCAAGGTTATCCAAGCAGTAACAACTGTTGGGGGCGAAGACACTCCTTGATTTAGTTGCCTGCAGTCTGGACATGGAAATCTAGTAACAGCTTTTATGAGTCTCACATAATTGCCTGAGCCTTTCACTGTCACAGCAACCAACATGATCCATCATCTTGTTAGTAACTCTAACTCGTGTTTCTTTAAGCAACCCCATCGATCTCTCTGAGTCACTAAGCTAGACATTGGTAGACTTGTTCCTTTGGCCTGTCATTGGTGCCTTAGTTGAGACAAATAGGTGGTTGTTCATGTCTCTTCAGGAAAATCATTAAATAACATTTTAACTGTTTTAATTATAGCCATGTATTATTGTTGCTGTGACTGTTTATGAGGGAAAGATACTTATATTGACTATTAATAATTCTTTGCTAAATTTTTGAGATGTATGAATGTGATCTCATAACTCAAGTCATAACAAGCATAGTGTTCTCTATGATCCCTCATAAATACATAATGAGTATTTTTAAATCAGAATCTTCTGGATAGTCATCATTTTAATAGTTCTATGTTAATGATTGGCCAACTATGCCCCATGAGCCAAATCCTCTTTGTGTGCCTGTGCATTTTTGTTGGAACAGGGCCATACTCATTTATTTATATATTGTCTGTAGCTGCTTTTGTACTCCAAGAAGGAAGTTGAATAGTTGTGACAGAAACCATATGGCCTGAAGAACATAAAATATTTATGATATGCACCTTTGTAGAAAAGGTTTACAAGTCCTGACCTAAGCTGCCACATTGAGCTAGAGTTTTTGAGATCTTCGAAGGTGAATACTACTATAAAAAAAGAGGAATAATAAAATATTGTGTAGATATTGGAAAAGGTTACAAGATAAGAGCTGACAGGATGAAAGACTTTCCAAATATTTGGTGTGAATAGACCCTGCTATGTATATTATATGTCTTCATTCACAGCTTCTTAGTATCTATGTTTTCTTTTATATTTTCAAAGGTAGATTTTTTCTCTGATGTATTTTGGATGGAATAAGTTTTTTTATGCTCTTTCCTACATAGGGATGAATTCCAATGCATGACCCAAACATCACTTCTGAAAGTTTTGGCTTTGTTAAAGACCATTAAGTTATTTAAAGCATAAGTATGACTCTTATGAAAATAAAGTAAGCATGCAATAAGTATTTAACTCAAAAAAGGACTTACCAGTCAGACGTTCCCACTAATTCAAGGGTGACTCGTACTGACCAAAAAGTGTCATAATGCACAGAGAAGACTGCCACCCATCTAGCCACAGGAAATAATTGACTGCATTTCACTGAAGATAACAAAATTGGATGATTTCTTATTATCATTTTATGTAACTCACAGTTATAAAATAGCTTAGACATGATGAGTGAATAAAACCCAGATAGATGATCAAGACAAGACCCCCACCACCACAACTTTTATTTCTTTCTAAGACGAAGTATTGCCTGAAAGTACAAACGGTCCACTTCACTTCTTACCTATATCATCATTATCGTGGAACCTTGACCATTTTCATTTGCTTCTGCAACATCACTGTTTTAAGGATGATGGTGACTTACTTTGGGGACCAAGAACTTTGTAGTTATAAAGCCAAAGCACATTAAAGGAAAAGCAGCATTGACATTAAATGTTTTTGTCCAAGGAACTACACCTCTCTATAGTGAATAGTCTGGCTTTCTGTAGTTGTTCATCTTCTCAACTCTCATTTCACATCACAGGCCAACAGAAATTCAATACTTCTATCTCTATTATAAAAAGTAGTTGGTCTTAGAAGTAATCTTTGCTCTTACTCAGCCTGCTTCTCCTTTCCATTCAGTATGAGTCTGATGAAATGGTAACAGACGCACTTCCTAAAGGTTCCAGAAGCATCCCAAAGAGCGCCACCATCTGGGGACCAAGTGTCAGGACATATGAGACCATGAGAACATTTTACATTCAAAACACAGCAGTGGCCATTGTCCTCAACAACCAGGGTTTGAGCTCATTCTGTCCGGAGGATACAGGATATTCTTAACTTCTTCATTTTTCTCTTTTTAGAAATGTTTATGTTTTCAAGGCACTCTAATGCTCATAGTCCTGGGTTTTTTTGCTTGTTTGTTTGTTTGTTTGTTTTGTTGTTTTGTTGTGGGTTTTTTTTTTGGTTTCCCATACAGTGAAAACTGAAAATGTCCAAAATGAGCATGAATTATTTCTCTGCTCAAATATAATATAATGTCTGATATCTTCAAATAAAGACCTTGCATTTATAAATTAGTTTTGTTCTGGGTTTGTAGAAAATCAGTTTAAAAAATAAACCACATTTAAAGTGGTTCTCCCATAATTGTAATGCGTGAGAAGCAGACAGGACCACTGGGATAAGAGGAGTAGGGAGGTTAAGGTTAAATCTGAGGCCCTACCTCAGTAATTAAAGCAGAGAGCAACCAAGAAAAATACTCTAGGATGTCGAGATAGCTTCTGTATGTAATGCACACATGCACATGTTCACATGCCCATATACATGTGGACATGCATATATATCACACATGTCACATACACATAAAAAATTTTATTAAAACATGGTAGAATTTGACACTTATCAATCTTGGCTTTTCGGTAATATAATGTTAACCTTTACCTATTTTTACACTTGTACAATAAAAAATGAAATCAGCTTCAAAATTCCTGCTTTGTGAACCACAATCATAACTAACATTGTATGACTAGACACCAGTGTTCTGGAAACACTAAGACAATTTGAATTAAATTGAGAAAACTCATTCATGTCAAATAGTCTCTGACCACAAGTAGCCAGGAGAAAACTTTTTTCTTTCTCTATGAAGTCTTCTAATATTAATCAGCATGCGTGTAAGATACAGGCTCTGTTAACTCTCTGTGTCCTTTGGCTGTTATGCTGAGATGCTGTGAGGAGGTGATGAGTTATGAACTGTGGAGCCAGATCCTTTTCTACAAGACATTCTTCAATAATAAATCTCATGCTTTACAATCAGTCTGGAGCAGGGGCTGGAGAGGGCTAGCTCATTGCTAAAGAGGTCATTGAATGTGCAATAGTACACCTACAAGTCAAGCTTGTAAGTTATCAAGACCTGAGACTTGAGACAAAACAGTGAAGTTGTCCGGAAAACTGGCCGGGTGAAGACAATTTTATGTAATTCTTTCATTTGTGGTCGACCAGCACACCGATTATCTGCATGAGTTCCCGTTGACACTCCCATGCCCAGGCTACTCCAGCAGCTGTAAAGACAACCCCCCCATGCCTTCACCACTGTCTAATTTTGATTTTCCCACTGACAGGGCCATTTGCTAATGATTTGGTCTCACCACTGGAGTTCCTTCTTCAGCACTGTGCCTCACAAAGATCTCTCCTTGTTTATTTCCAGTGGAACGGAATGAAAAGACTAATGTTTCCAAAAATGTATTCAAGCAATCTCTCGCCTTTCTTTTATTTCCTATGGGAAGGAGAGTTGTGGATTCTGCCAGGCAGTCTGTCCTTTTCATTAGGCGCCTCGCACTGATAAGAAGAAAGAAAATGTTGTGTCACGTTGTAAAGAGAAGCATCTCCTGTGAATTCTCCCACTGTTCGTCTTAGGTTATTCCGACCTCATAGAGGCAAAGGGACGAACTGTCTATCAAGTTATCTCGCCAAGCCACAGTCTAATTTTCAACTCATATTACAATATGAATTCAGTAAAGTGCCAGAGGAAGCAAAAATATAGATTGTGTATTCAGTGTCAGTGGCAATCTGTGGCAGACAATTGTAAAAATACAGTTTAAAAAAGGCAATTTTATCTGTTATACGGTGGCAACAGTAAAGCGTTTATAGATAGGAGGGGAAAATGATTTCTATAAAATCCCTCCCTTCTTTTCTTCCTTCCTGCTTCCCTCCATTTTTCTATTCTTTCTTCCTTCCTTAATTACTTTCTCTCCCCACTCCTTTTTCCTCCCTTATTTTTATGCCAGCAGCTTTATACATAATAGCTGAGAGCTCAGAACATCCCTCAGGCGAACCTGATGTACAGATTTAATTATATTGCTTTCATTAAACCATGCTGTCCCCTATGTGATTGTTAACATTTGTATTCCTATCTTGTTATTGGACAAAGTGTTGGGGGACACATATATTAACTGCCTTCTGGGTTTTGAATCTATGGGCAAATATATTCTCAGCACAATTGAGGAAACACTATGGACCAATGGTTTGAACATCATGTAGAGTACAGGGTTACTGATTGAAAAATGATTTGAAATGGTTTGCACCAGTTTATGGAAGGGAAAAATTAATTGCTACAAAATAGCTTTTTGTAATACAAATTCTAAAATGTACAGTAGCTGATTGATCTTCTTGTATGTTCGGTTCCTCCTATATAAAAGGAGGTACATAAAATGATTCCTAACAGAAACAAAACCTTTACCAACAAAAGCAGGCGGTGTTTTATCCATAGATTTATTTTAATACAAAATTTGGTACATGCACTATACAATGTTTTAATTGCCTATATTTGTCTTTGGAGGAGGTTTTGTTAAAGACATATAGTCACCCCAAGAAACACTTAGTCAATAATATAACATTCATTTTGTAAAAGCACTTCCCACCTTTTGATGAAATTCTGTTACTTTTTTTTTTCTGACAAGAAAGATGAACAGAAGATTCTCGCCCAGTTTAAATTTTCTACAAACATTTGATTTGTTTCCAGGCAACCAGAGTATTAAACAGTTTGTATAGAATGTCAATCAGGAAGACCCCTGGTGACCTCATCCACTGCATCTCTCACTATTTTCCTCTCACTGGAGACATAACTCTCCCACATATTATTTCTTCCTTCATTTCTCCCCTTTACTCTCTACGTTCTTTGCTTTAGAAACTTTGCACAAACTTTCAATGCTCAGCCTTCTAGCTCTCTGGAACAGGCTTTCAAGAGATGAGTCCTCACAAGGGCCAATAAATAACCGAAATAAAGATGGGCGCCTGGTGTCTCTGATTCACGTGGAAGAGTCTAGAAGGGTCAGCCTAACTAACCCACCTCAGCCCACGAAGCACGAAGATGTCATTATCCTGTACCCTGATAGGTCCCTTTGGTAGATGACAATTCATGACCTACAGATGAACAACTTATTCGTAATTTATAGGACCACCTTGCAAGAGCCGGGCTGAGAGGGTGATGTGCCCGACTGGACCTTGAGCAAGATGGTTTCCTAATGCAAACCTGTTGGGTCCTGGCTTCATTTTCCTGTATTACACATAAAGCTCATAGAACCCTATCCCGCACACCAATTACTAACTACCCTCCATGCCCCACTTCTCAACAGTACTCATCTCTTTAATGACGGTATTCGGACAGGTCTCTGCCTATAGGGTGTTGGCGCTGCTGGGCTTAGGACATTTGCCCTCCTCCAAGTTAGGATCCGTCCTTTGTGCATCCTTTGCCTGAATCACTTACCCTTAACCCAAACTCGATTATCTAAGCATATTGTACAGCCTTTCAACATCTGCATTCCCCAGTAGATTTTTACTCAGCTCGAGTGCAGAAACTATGATGTTCTGGAGGCAGCCACTACTCAGTAAAATTCATGGCTAGTGAACTTCGTAAATGTCTCCCCCAGAACAAAGTTTCGGGTTTTGTCCCCATGATTTTATCTCCAGTGCCACCTTTGCGTTCTGAGTTTTTCCTTCCTTAAGTTCCATATTGGAGCCAATCATATTTTCCCCCTGAATATGTGGCCTATACCTTGGCCACATCGTCTACTCATTTTCATTTTAATCCCCTGCAAATCCAGCCCGGGAAACCCCGTTACTGAAATCAGTCTGTTAATATCACCACCTGCCTACCTGAAATTCAATAACCTTTTCTCACCTGGCACTTATTAGATCTTGCCAAAGCTGCAGACTCCCTTGATCTAGAAGCTTCTTTATTGTTCTGCTTCTGATCTATCCTGCTATTTTGTTCTTCTTAGGAGTAATAAATTGATTGCTACCCCATGACATTTTACAGTTCAGTGAAATTAGATATTGCTAACAATGTTACTGTATGAATAATGAGGGGCTTGCTGCTAAGTGGTCTCTGCGCCTCCGTCTTTCTCTGCAATGCATTTCTATCTGCTGAGTATCACCATCATTCCCTTCACTCCGCGTTCAAGCTTTATACGATGCTTTCTCTCCCTACTTTGCTTTTCAATTTCAAATGTTCCATAAACGTTTCTGCTTGATTCATAAATGTATTTTTACCTAAATTCTGGCTCTACTTCTGGCTGCCTGAAGTATTCACATGAGCAGTCTACTGCTTTCCTGACTTCCAATATCACTGCCCTTTCAGACCCCTGACATTATATATTCATTACCCACCCTCTACCTGAACCAAACATTTCCCAATGAATATTATATTGACAGAAACCAACCAATCTCCCATGTTTAAATTTCCATTGTATTTTCTGTGGTTTTAGTTCATTGTAGAGAATTAAGAAAAATACATACTTCTTTAAAATCAATAATCCAGAGATCTTTTCCTTCTATACACAATAGAAATTATGTTAATATTCAGTGACTTTTTAATGTCAAATGATTATTCAGATGCTCATTATTCTCTCTCTGTTTTTAAAATGAATTTGGTCAGAATAATAGTCTTAAATCTCTACTTAGCTGTGTGGTTAAGGGTAGATTTCTACCTTCTATATCACTTGGTATATAAAAATGCTACATTAGTAATACCAAATAATTCTGATTTAAAGTTAATAAAGACAATGAACACACACACCTACACACTCACACACACACACCCACACACACATATGCACACACACACACATGCACACATAACTTAGTAAGTTCATTCTTAACACATAAACATGCTTTGTGACTGTTTCTCACTTATTAAATACTTTCACTTTCACATTTGAAGACATCATACATCAGACTGTTCTAAAATCAGCAGCCTGTGAGTGTGGGGCAGGGCTTATTCGCTCCTGCATACAATCTGATTGCTACCAGGTGGCATTTTAGAATTCGATGGAATTAGATATTGCTAACACTAGTGCTGTCTAAATCATGAGGGCATGCTCTAAGTGATCTCCGTTCCTTTATGTTCCGTGCAGTGCATTGCTGTTACTTAGTATTACTCTTATCCTTCCCCTCCAGGCTGACATCTGATATGATGCGTTCCTCCTGTTTTTCAGTTTTGAATATTCCATAAACGCTTCCATCACATGCAATATTTGGACTCACTTGCCACTCCTCCCGCTTGCGACTCCCGTCCACAGGCTCTCCTTCCCACGGCCCCGACACGTCTCTGTCTGCCCCATCCCTTCCGCAATTCCTAATGAATGTGGGTCTCCCTTCCCTTCTCTGCTGAACAGCTGTTCATCACAATGCATCTAGTTCACTCTCAGTAAAGGGTTCCATTAGACTATAATTTTTACTTGGAGATAACTTCACAAAAGGTAAACCATAGTAGTCTCGAATAAATATTTAGTAAATGTTTTAACATTATAGTCACAGAAGGATTTAAAATTTTCAGAACAGTTTCTGTTTCTGTTCATGATATAGTAAACCATATAATATATATTGCCTTTTTCCATACAAATATATGGTAAATTGCATATATAACTATGCAATTTACATATCTTCCTACTTGCTCTCAGACTGTCTGCAAAGCCTATTCTGTTTCTCTTTCCCAGGAAGATCCATATGTCCCTTGAGCCCTCCTTGTCATTTAGCCTCTCTGTGTGTTTGAATTATATGATTATTCGTTCCTTAACAGCTAACGTTCACTTATAAGTGAGAGTATATATTAATATAACATGTTAAATATGTATTTAATAAACAAATATTTATTAAATAACTATAATATATAATATAACTATATATGTAATTTACCATATATATATATATATATATATATATATTAAAGAGTTAAATGCACTAAAGACATATGATTCATATGACTGCTCCTTGAGTACAATGGAGAAGGCTTATTGTAGATTGTGGTATAGCAAAGCCAGAGGAAGGGAAATCCAGCTGAGTCTAGAGTGTACAAGACCCGGAGCGGGACATGCGGGAAGAGGGGAGAGCAGAGGAACCAGGTGCAATAGCCAAGACAGCCAAATGTACAAAAAGACTATGTAGCCGAAGTGTCTGGATTATTTATATAAAGAAAAGCAGTCCAGCCTCCTGGGCGGGAACGTTCCGAGTAGGGGGAGGTGTGTGCTGGCCAGGAGTGCCCTGCAGGAGGTAGGGATGTGGGGTCACAGGGAAACATGGGCAGCCAGGTCTGCTTCAATGTGGTAAACAGACACCTCAACAGTTTGTTCCAGGTTTACAACCGAACAGTATGCCCCCATTCATAAATGAATGTTAGCTGTTAAGTAGAGGATAATCATGCCACAACTCACAAACCTGGAGAGGCTGAATAACAAGGGGGGCTCATTGGGGGACACACGGATTTTTTTTTTTTTTTTTTTTTTTTTTGGTTTTTCGAGACAGGGTTTCTCTGTGCAGCCCTGGCTGTCCTGGAACTCTGTAGACCAGGCTGGCCTCGAACTCAGAAATCCACTTGCCTCTGCCTCCCAAGTGCTGGGATTAAAGGCGTGTGCCACCACTGCCCGGCACGGATTCTTTTCCTGGGAAGAATAGAATAGATTTTGCAGACAGACTGGGAGCTTGCAGGCATGAGGAAAGACAGGGTCAGGGAGGGACTTGAGGAAGGAAAGAGTAGAGAAATTGGGGGCCACTTAGAGTCCTAGTGCAATTCAAACTCCCTGGAACCTACCAGGGTAATCCCAGCGAAAACTCCTAGCAATAGGGATAAGGGGCTAGAAGAGGTCCTTTTCTGCAGCTAGGCAAGACTTCCAACACAAGACACCAACACAATACCGTCTACCTAAAATTGTCTTGCCTGCAAGATGTGAGGGAATAACAGTCACTTGGAACTTGTGGGAGTGGCCAACCAGTGACTGCTCCACCACTCCAGGCCCAAGCTGAAGTGTCATGAGGGGCTGGATGTCTGAATGGCCAGGAGCCAGAGGCTGGACAGTCCAGAGAACTAGGGTACTACTAAACATGACTGGCAAAAAAGAAAAAAAAGAAAAGGAATGAGAGAAAAGAAAGAGAAAAAGAAAGAACAAAGAGAGAGAGAGAGAGAGAGAGAGAGAGAGAGAGAGAGAGAGAGGAAGGAAGGAAGGAAGGAAGGAAGGAAGGAAGGAAGGAAGGAAGGAAGGAAGGAAGGGGAGGAAGAAAGGAGGAAGGGAGGGAGGGAGGGAGGAAGGAAACAGGAAAATGTCTATGAAATGATTCTTACTGATATTTTGCTATATTCATAGATTGGTGCCTAGCCCAATGGTCATCAGAGAGGCTTCATCTGATGGAAACATGCAGAGACCCACATCCGAACACTAAGTGGAGCTCAGGGAACCCTAAAAAATGGGGGGGAAGGATTATAGGAGCCTTAGGAGTCAAAGATACCACAAGAAAAACCAACCAACCAGATCCCCCAGAGCTCTCAGGGACTAAACCATAACCAGAGAGTACATATGGCAGGACCTATGGCTCCAGTCGCATATGTAGCAGAGGATGGCCTTGTCAGGCATCAATAGGAGATGAGGCCCTTGGACCTGTGAAGACTCCATGCCCCCGTGTAGGAGCATGCAAGGGTGGGGAGGTGGGAGTGAGTAAGTGGGTGAGTGGTTGGGGAACACCCTCATAGAATCAGGGGGAGGGGGATGGAAAGGGGGCTGGGGGAGGACTAGGAAAGGCGATAATATTTGAAATATAAATTAAAAAATATCCAATAAAAAAGAAGAAGAAGGAGGAGGAGGATGAGGAGGAAGAGGAGGAGGAGGAGGAGGAGGAGGAGAAGAAGAAGAAGAAGAGGAAGAAGAAGAAGAGGAGGAGGAGGAAGAAGAAGAAGAAGAAGAAGAAGAAGAAGAAGAAGAAGAAGAAGAAGAAGAAGAAGAAGAAGAAGAAGTCTACAGAATCAAATAACCTGGGCTCCTAGGAGCTCACAGAGATCAAAGTGACAATTTCAGAGCCTGCATGAGTCTAATCTAGGTCGTTTGTATATATGTTGTGGGTGTGGAGCATGCTGTCTATGGGACTCCTAACAGTGGAAGTCGGGGTTCTGACTCTTATGTGGTCTTGGGATCCATTTTCTCCTACTCAGTTGCCTCGTCCATCCTTGATATGAGGGTTTGTGCCTAGTCTTATTGTGTCATGTTATCCCATGTTTGGTTGATACCCTTGAAAGGACTCTTCTTTTCTGAAGGGAAACTGAGAAGCAGGAGTTCTTGGGAAGTGAGGGGAGGAAGGGAGACTGGAAGGAGTGGAAGAAGAAGAAATTTTGGTTAGGATTTTGTGTATTAGAGAAGAAACAGACAAACAAACAAACAGAAAGTGAGGACAGTCATAAACCGGTGGCACAGAGCTAACAGATCCATCTATAACTTCAGGTTTGGCAGTGGGCAGGAAGCTGGCAGAGAGTTGAGCAGACACCTGTCTCTGTCCTGATATTTGTTCCCTAATAAGCAGAGAGAAATGGGCACAAGTCCTGGCTGTTATATTCTCTTCATGTACATAACAGGGTGATGCTCAAACTTCCAGGAAAAAAGAATGTTATAATTTCTGTTTCTGTAAATTATGTAGCATATTTTAGCATGAAACAAATAATATTTATAGCAAGGACTTAGATGAAGATAAACTTCTTATAGTATTTTTTAAGAAAAAATTTTTGAGTGGTCATTACAAAAATAAATAATAAATTTTGTTGCAATCTGCAGACAAGATTTGAATTTTTGTAGGACAAGGAAAGGACCAGTGCAACTTTGAAGTTATTTTGAACATTATGCTTATGTATGACGATTATTTATTCATCTAATATTTAGCAATGCAAAGCTGGTAAGAAATTAAAATGCTAGAAATTTAGATTTATGTCACCCATGCCAAAGATCCATAAAAGAGACAGACTCATTAAAAATTTATTTTCAACATCTGTATTTAGAAGTAAATATATGCACATCCCTGTATTACCCAAGATCACAGTGTTTTGCCAGTGCAGAACTCTGTAAATCACTGGGAAGTGCTTTAGTATCTCCATATTTGGTTCATTTTCTTATTGTGTTTGCAGCATGGTAGAAAGAAGATTCTGGCAAGCTTTTGCCGTCTGATAATTTAGATGTATTTAAATTCTCTTTGCCTTCTCTCAATCACTAAATTCTCAGAAATGGCCGGAGATATGTTTTGAAATTACGTTTTAGAAGCTCAGTTGAATCTGTCTAAATTTAAGCATTATATGTGTTGCCAGAATGAATTTTCTTCAGTACAACTTACAAGAGTCAGTGTATGGCTGTCCTTGAACTCAGAAGCTTTGATTTTTCTGCACATGATGTGCTTTTCAAGATTAAAAATTCAAAATTAGCATTCCAGCCAGGGAAGCAGTTACACTAACTGCAGACCATCACATCTCCCTCTTCCCCCATATCCAGTCTCCAAGTTGTACCCCAAATCTGCCTGCTGTAGCCTGCTCTCCTTTCTGCCCCATCTCCAGTTAATCACAGATCATGAAGATCTTCTCCAGCCTTCTTCATCACGCAACCTGTTATTCATTCCCCAACTCCAGTAGGCACTTCCAGGGAACCCACCGTACTTGCCATAGAAGCAGGTAAGCCAGTAAAGACACATTTTCCCTCTTCTCTCCCAAATTAAATCCCCAGCTCTCATCCCCAGCTCTATACCAGATCACTTGTTATGACTTCTGCTTATTCTTTATACCCATTCTCAGGGCACTAATCAAGTCTTGGTGACCACTCTACTCTTTTCTCTCTTGTGGATTTCCTTAATTCCCTCCTTTCCCCATTTTTACACTACAGCTCCCAATACCTGTAACCTTGAAACACATTTTACCCAGAAACCCAAAGGTCATACCTATCAGAATCTCAGAGAATTCCCTACCAGAAAACATTCATCTATCCTGCTACAAAACAAATAGGGTAACAGAAACCAAAGGGAAAAAAAACCCACCAAACAAAGACAAGAAAGGAAACACACATATGCCACCACAACCACCACTACCACCGCAGCCACCACCACCATCACCACCAACACCACCAGCACCTGCTCCCACCACCACCACAACAAAATGACAACAACAAGATTCAATAAGCACTGCTCTTTGACGAATAACTCTGAACAATAGTGGTCTCAGTTCCCCCAGTAAAAAGACAAGGACTAACAGAATGAATGTGGAGAAGAGGTTAAATCTTCAGCTGCATCTGAGAAACATCCCTCAACATCCAGGATAAACATCACTTCAGAGTAAAATATAAGAAAAAATATTCCAAGGAAATGGACATAAGAAGAAAACTGCTATAGCCATTTTAATAATCTGAGAAAATCATACCAAATAAAACTAATCCTAAGAGATGGGGAAGAATACTGCATACTCACCAAAGGAAAAGTCCACCAAGAGGACATTGAAGTTCTTTTTTATTTTTTTTTTTAATTTTTTTTTAATTTTCTATATTCTTTGTTTACATTCCAAAGGCTTTCCCCTTTCCCAGGTACCCCCCACCATATGTCCCATAATTCCTCTCCCCCCATGCTATTCCCCACTCCTCCCCCCCCACGATTTCTCTGTTCTGGGTCTACAATACTGGATCCAATCTTTACAGGCCCAGGGTCCTCTCCTTTTTTTCTTCTTGAGAGTCATTTGACTTGCTAATTGTGCCTTGAGTATTTAGGGCTTCTGGGCTCATTAATATCCACTTATCAGTGATTGCATTTCGTGTGTATTCTTTTGTGATTGGGTTAGCTCACTTAGGATGATAGTTTCCAGATCTAACCATTTACCTACAAATTGCATGAATTCATTATTTTTAATTGCTGAGTAGTACTCCATTGTATAAATATACTACATTTTCTGTATCCATTCCTCCTTTGAGGGATATCTGGGCTCCTTCCAATTTCTGGCTATTATAAACAAGGCTGCTATAAACATAGTGGAGCATGTATCTTTGTTGTATGCAGAGGAATCCTCTGGGTATATGCCCAGGAGTGGTATGCCAGGGTCCTCTGGGAGTCGCATGCCCAATTTTCTGAGGAACCGCCACACTGATTTCCAGAGTGGTTTTACCATTTTGCAATCCCACCAACAGTGGAGGAGTGTTCCTCTTTCTCCACATCCTCGCCAACACTTGTTGTCTCTCGAGTTTTTAATCTTAGCCATTCTGACTGGAGTGAGGTGGAATCTCAGGGTTGCTTTGATTTGCATTTCCCTGATGACTAATGATGTTGAACATCTCTTAAGGTGTTTCTCGGCCATCCGAATTTCTTCTGGTGAAAATTCTTTGTTTAGCTCTGTACCCCATTTTTTGATAGGGTTATTTGGTTCTTTGGGGTCTAACTTCTTGAGTTCTTTGTATATATTGGATATTAGCCCTCTGTCGGATGTGGGGTTGGTGAAGATCATTTCCCACGTTGTTGGTTGCCGTTTTGTCCTTCTGACAGTGTCCTTTGCCTTACAGAAACTTTGTAATTTTATGAGGTCCCATTTGTCAATTCTTGATCTTAGAGCATAAGCTATTGGTGTTCTGTTCAGGAACTTTACCCCTGTGCCCATGTCCTCCAGGGTCTTCCCAAGTTTCTTTTCTAATAGTTTCAGTGTGTCTGGTTTTATGTGGAGGTCCTTGATCCACTTGGAGTTGATCTTAGTACAAGGAGATAAGAGTGGGTCAATTCGCATTCTTCTGCATGTTGACCTCCAGTTGAACCAGCACCATTTGTTGAAAAGGCTATCTTTTTTCCACTGGATGGTTGTGGCTCCTTTATCAAAGATCAAGTGACCATAAGTCTGTGGGTTCATTTCTGGGTCTTCAATCCTATTCCATTGATCTACCTGCCTGTTGCTGTACCAATACCATGCAGTTTTTAACACAATTGCTCTGTAGTACTGCTTGAGGTCAGGGATATTGATTCCCCCAGAAGTCCTTTTATTGTTGAGAATAGTTTTAGCTATCCTGGGTTTTTTGTTGTTCCAGATGAATTTGAGAATTGCTCTTTCTAGATCTATGAAGAATTGATTTGGGATTTTGATGGGGATTGCATTGAATCTGTAGATTGCTTTTGGCAAGATGGCCATTTTTACTATATTGATCCTGCCAATCCAGGAGCAAGAAATATTTTTCCATCTCCTGAGGTCTTCTTCGATTTCTTTCTTCAGGGACTTGAAGTTCCTGTCATACAGATCTTTCACTTGTTTGGTTAGAGTTACACCAAGGTACTTTATGTTGTTTGTGGCTATTGTGAAGGGTGTTACTTCCCTAACTTCTTTCTCAGCCTGCTTGTCCTTTGAGTACAAGAAGGCTACTGATTTGCTTGAGTTAATTTTATAACCAGCCACGTTGCTGAAGTTGTTTATCAGCTGTAGAAGTTCTCTGGTGGAGTTTTTTGGATCGCTTAAGTAGACTATCATATCATCTGCAAATAATGATACTTTGACTTCTTCCTTTCCAATTTGTATCCCTTTGACTTCCTTATGTTGTCTGATTGCTCTCGCTAGAACTTCAAGTACTATATTGAAAAGATATATAGAGAGAGGACAGCCTTGTCTAGTCCCTGATTTTAGTGGAATTGCTTCAAGTTTCTCTCCATTTATTTTGATGTTGGCTACTGGTTTGCTGTAGATTGCTTTTACTATGTTTAGGTATGGGCCTTGAATTTCTGCTCTTTCCAAGACTTTTAGCATGAAAGGATGCTGAATTTTGTCAAATGCTTTTTCAGCATCTAATGAGATGACCATGTGGTTTTTTTTCTTTTAGTTTGTTTATGTAGTGGATTACATTGATGGATTTCCGTATATTGAACCATCCCTGCATTCCTGGAATGAAGCCTACTTGATCATGGTGAATGATCGTTTTGATATGCTCTTGGATTCGGTTGGCAAGAATTTTATTTAGTATTTTTGCATCTATATTCATAAGAGAAATTGGCCTGTAGTTCTCTTTCTTTGTTGGATCTTTTTGTGGTTTAGGTATCAGCGTAATTGTGGTTTTGAAGAACGAGTTGGGCAGTGTCCCTTCTGTCTCTATTTTGTGGAATAGTTTGAAGAGTATTGGTGTTAAGTCTTCTTTGAAGGTCTGGTAGAATTCTGCACTAAAACCATCTGGTCCCGTACTTTTTTTGGTTGGGAGGCTTTCTATAACCCCTTCTATTTCTTTAAGGGTTATGGGACTGTTTAGCTGGTCTACTTGATGCTGATTTAATTTTGGTATTTGGTATCTGTCTAGGAAATTGTCCATTTCCTCCAGATTCTCCAGTTGTTTTGAGTATAGGCCTTTGTAGTAGGATCTGATGATCTTTTGAATTTCCTCTGTTTCTGTTGTTATATCCCCCTTTTCATTTTTAATTTTGTTAATTTGGATACTATCTCTGTGCCCTTTGGTTAGTCTAGCTAAGGGTTTATCTATCTTGTTGATTTTCTCAAAGAACCAGCTCTTGGTTTTGTTGATTCTTTGTATGGTTCTCTTTGTTTCTGCTTGATTGATTTCAGCCCTTAGTTTGATGATTTCCTCTCTTCTACTCCTCCTGGGTGAGTTAGCTTCTTTTTGTTCCAGAGCCTTCAGGTGTGCTGTTAAGTTGCTAGTGTATGCTCTTTCCAGTTTCTTTTTGGAGGCACTCAGGGCTATGAGTTTTCCTCTTAGCACTGCTTTCATTGTATCCCAGAGATTTGGGTAGGTCGTACCTTCATTTTCATTGAAGTCTAAAAAGTCTTTGATTTCTTTCTTTATTTCTTCCTTGACCAGGGTGTCATTGAGTAGAGTATTGTTCAGTTTCCATGTGTATGTGGGCTTTCTGTTGTTCTTCTTGCTATTGAAGACCACTTTTACTCCATAGTGATCCGATAGGAGACATGGGATTAGTTCGGTCTTCTTGTATTTGTTGAGGTCTGTCTTGTGACCAATTATATGATCAATTTTTGAGAAGGTACCGTGCGGTGCTGAGAAAAAGGTATACTCTTTTGTTTTAGGATGGAATGTTCTATATATATCTGTTAAATCCAATTGGTCCAAAGCTTCAATTAGTTTCACTGTGTCCCTGTTTAGTTTCTGCTTTCCTGATCGGTCCATTGTGGAGAGTGGAGTGTTGAAGTCACCTACAATCATTGTATTAGGTGCGATGTGTGCTTTAAGCTTTAGTAAAGTTTCTTTTACGAATGAGGGTGCCCTTGCATTTGGCGCATAGATGTTCAGTATTGAGAATTCTTCTTGGTGGATTTTCCCTTTGACAAGCAGGAAGTGACCTTCTGTGTCTCTTTTGATGACTTTAGGTTGAAAGTCGATTTTATCTGATATTAGAATGGCTACTCCAGCTTGTTTCCTGGGACCATTTGCTTGTAGAACTGTCTTCCAGCCTTTTACTCTAAGGTGGTGTTTGTCTTTGACACTGAGATGTGTTTCCTGTATGCAGCAAAATGTAGGGTCCTGTTTCCGTATCCAGTCTGTTAGTCTGTGTCTTTTGATTGGGGAATTGAGTCCATTGATATTAAGAGATATTAAGTAATAGTAATTATTACTTCCTGACATTTTGGGAATTGTTATTATTATTTGTATTTGAGTGGTTCTCTTCTTTTGGGTTGGATGAGATGGGGTTTCTATCTTGTTTCTTCTGGGGTGTTGTTTCCCCCCTTGTGTTGGTATTTTTCCCCTATTATCCTTTGTAGGGCTGGGTTTGTAGATAAGTATCTTGCAAATTTGGTTTTGTCGTGGAATATCTTGGTTTCCCCATCTATGGCAATTGATAGTTTTGCTGGGTATAGTAGTCTTGGCTGAAGTTTGTGTTCTCTTAGGGTCTGCATGAGGTCTGCCCAGGATCTTCTAGCTTTCATGGTCTCAGGTGAGAAGTCTGGTGTAATTCTGATAGGTCTTCCTTTATATGTTACTTGTCCTTTTTCTCTTACTGCCTTTAATATTCTTTCTTTGTTTAGTACATTTGGGGTTTTGATTATTATGTGACGGGAAGTATTTCTGTTCTGGTCCAGTCTATTTGGGGTTCTATAGGCTTCTTGTATATTCATGGGCATCTCTCTCTTTAGGTTGGGGAAATTTTCTTCCATAATTTTGTAGAAGATATTTGCTGGCCCTTTAAGTTGTAGATCTTCATTCTCATCTATCCCTATAATCCTTAGGTTTGGTCTTCTCATTGTGTCCTGGATTTCCTGAATGTTTTGGGTTACCAGCTTTTTGCATTTTGCATTTTCTTTAATTGTTGAATCCATGGTTCCTATGGTATCTTCAGCATCTGAGATTCTGTCTTCTATCTCTTGTATTCTATTGTTGATATTTGCATCTATGACTCCTGATTTCTTCCCAAGGTTTTCTATCTCCAACATTGTCTCCCTTTGCGATTGCTTAGTTGTTTCTACTTCTGTTTTTAGATTTTGTATGGTTTTGCTCAGATCTTTCAGTTGCTTGTTTGTGTTTTCCTGTAATTCTTTAAGGGATTTTTGTGTTTCCTCCTTTAAGACTTCTACTCGTTGACCCATGTTCTCTTGTATTTCTTTGGGTGATTTTTGTTTCTCCCCCTTATTGGGATTCATTTTTTGCTCTATATTCTCCTGGATTTCTTTAAGTGATTTTTGTGTCTGCCTTGTATGGGCTTCTAGTTTTTGATCTATTTTCTCCTCTATTACTTTAAGAAATTTATCTAAGTGATCCTCAATCTGCATCTTTACCAGTGATTTTAGATCTGAGTCTTGTTTTTCTGGTGTGTTGAGATATCTGGGATTTAATTGTGTTTGTCTTGCAATGGCTTCTAGCTTTTCATCTATTTTCTCATGTGTTACTTTAAGAGATTTATCTAAGTGTTCCTCTATCAGCATCCTGACCAGTGATTTTAGATCTGAGTCTTGTTTTTCTGGTGTTTCGGGGTATCCAATATTTATTGCTGTTGGGGAACTGGGTTCGGATGCCGCCATATTGCCTTGATTTTTGTTAGTAGTGATCTTACGTTTGCCTTTTGCCATCTGGTTAACTCTGGTGTTAGTTGGTCCTGTAGATACTAGCTGGTGCTTGAACCTCCTGTGGGGTTGTAAGGCTATTTCCCAGCGACTGGGATACCTGAATCACTGTCCTGCGGGGGTCTTGCTCACAGATTGCTGACAAGTGGCCTGAGTCCCCCGAGGTCTTAAACTCAGGATATCCCAGGTATTTGGTTCCGCCTGTTGGGCGGCTGCTCTGCACTGCTCCTGCTCAGGGTTTGCTGTCTGATATCCTGTTTCCCCAGGGGTCTTAAAGTTGGGATATCTCAGTTATCTGGTTCTGCCTGCTGGTCCCAAGCTGCTGGGAAGCTGGCTGGGTCTGGTTTCCAGCTTCCCTGCCACTGGCTGGATGGGAGGCTGGTTCGGCCTCCGGCTGGGTCTGGGCACCTGGCACACTGGCTGACTCCGGCTTCCTCACCACCAGCTGGACGGGAAGCTGCAGGCAATATGGCAGCTGCCTGCAGGGAGCTCAGGGTCCGCCCCGCGAGTGCAGAGTGCACCTGCTATTCTGTGTCCAACTCCCACTCCAGGCCTGAGTCCCCGAAGGTCTTAAGCTCGGGCTGTCTCGGGTACCTGGTTCTGCTGCCGCCGCCGGATGGTTCTGAGCACCTGGCACGCTGGGTGACACTCAGGCTTCCCCACCACCAGCTGGGCGGGAAGCTGCAGGCAATATGGCAGCTGCCTGCAGGGAGCTCGGGGTCTGCCCCGCGAGTGCAGAGTGCACCCGCTATTCTGTGCCCAACTCCCACTCCAGGCCTGAGTCCCCGAAGGTCTTAAGCTCCGGCTGTCTCGGGTACCTGGTTCTGCCGCTGCTGCTGGATGGTTCTGAGCACCTGGCACGCTGGGTGACACCGACATTGAAGTTCTTAACACTGAAGTTCAATGCTCTAAACACTAGGACACCAAGTTCATAAATGAAAAATTACTAAATCTTAAATCACATATTTACTCTCACACACTGATAATGGGAAACTTAAATACCCCACTCTCACCAATAGACAGATCATCAAGACAAAAATAAAACAAATAAATGCTGGAGAAAACAGAATCTATAGACTGAATGGACCTAACATATGTTTACAGAAAATTTCACTGTAACACAAAAGAATATATTTCCTTCTCTGTATCTCCTGGAACTATCTCCAGAAGTTACTACATACTGAAGTGGGAATTCCTAGTTTCACTGGACTCTTTTGTGTCATGTGATGTTTTTTCCAGAAGCTGTCCGATAAAAGGGCATGTGATGTTTTACTGGAGTGCTCGAGAGGACATGTGATGTTTGGATAGAGTATATGTATAGCCCACTACTCAGTGGATGACGCTCTGGCATTGGTTTTTCTTGCTTTCTTCTTTGTTCATTGTTTGTTGTGAGTGTGTAGACAGAAACACACCAAAGAATTTATGGCAGCATTCTGGCTGCTTCTTGTTGCTTCAGTGGAGTCCTGCTGATTGATAGAGCTTTGAGATTTCTTCTGGATCAATCTTGCTGATTCATGTTTGAAGTTTTGTTAATGGACTAGATTGCTGACAATGAAGGTTGGAGTCACTCCAAAGAATGACTTCTAACGAGGTCCACATGCCCCCTTGTCCTATTAACCCTCTTCCTCCCTGACCTTTGCTCAGTAGGTTATGAGGGAGGTTGAAACATTTAAGAGCCTTTATTAAAGTATGTTTTGAAAAATATAAGCTTACAAAAGATACAAAGATACAAAAGATACAAAGTAAATCTTAACAGATATGTGACCACCATGGATTAAAGCTGGATACCAACAAGAGAAATAAGAAAAGGCTGATAAACTCATGAAAACTGAAGAACCTTCTACTGAATGAAAAATGTGTCAAGACAGAAATAAGAAATAATTTAAAGTCTTTTAAAATGGAATGAAAATTAAAATACAACATACTGAAAGACAATGAAGGAGGTTTGAAAAGGAAATTTTACAGCACTAAGTGCTTACATAATAAATTGAGAATATTTCATAATAATGAGAGTGTACCTGATAGCTCTAGAACAAACATCAGAAATCATATCCAAGGGGAGTAGACATGAAGAAATAATCAAACACGGCACTGAAATAAATAAAAAGGAAAAAATTACAAAGAATCAATGAAACAAAAAGTTGGTTCGTCAATAAAATCGGTAACATTGACCAACCTATATCTAAATTAACTAAAAGAGAAAGAGAATCCAATTTAATAAAATTAGGAATGAATTAGGTACATAGGAACAGACACTGAGGAAATCCTGACAATAACAATACACACTTCACACACCCGTACTCCACCAAATTGAAAAATCTAAAAGAAAAAGACAATTTTCTTAATACATACCACTTACCAAAGTTCAGTCAAGATCAGACAGAAATTTAAAGAGACCTATAATATTTAGTAAAACAAAAACAGTAATTAAAAGTTTAACAACTCCCCACTCTCAAAAAAATAAGCTTAGGGACAGATGGTTTTAGTTCAGAATTCTACTGAACTTTCAAAGAACAGTGACAAATGCTTCTCACATTGTTTCACAAAACAGAAAAAGAAGGAACATTGCAAAATTCATTTTGTGAAGTCAGTTATCCTGATACCCAAACCACATAAAGATCCAACAAAGAATTAGAGACCAGCTTTCCTTACAATAAAATACGTGCAAAACAAATCTAAGAACACATTGCAAATATCACCCATCATGATCACTTCATCACAGCCATGGGATGTATCATGATGGTTCAACATATGCAAATTGGTAAGTATAATCTACCATATAAACAAATCCAAAGTAAAAAACAACAACAACAACACATAATCATTTCATTAGATGTAGAAAAGACCTTTGACAAAATACAGCACTACTTCATGATACACATCTTGAGATTAGAAATACAAAGGGACAGGAAAACAGGAGTGGGTGGGTTGGTGAGCAGGGAGAGGGGGGATGGGATAGGGGATTTTCAGAGAGAAAACCAGGAAAGGAGATAACATTCGAAATTTCATTAGATGCTGAAAAAGCATTTGACAAAATTCAACATCCTTTCATGGTAAAAGTCTTGGAAAGATCAGGAATTCAAGGCCCATATCTAAACATAGTAAAAGCAATATACAGCAAACTGGTAGCCAATGTCAAACTAAATGGAGAGCAACTTGAAGCAATCCCTCTAAAATCAGAGACTAGACGAGGCTGCTCTTTCTCTCCATATCTACTCAATATAGTACTTGAAGGTCTAGCTAGAGCAATTAGACAACAAAAGGAGCTCAAACCAAATCACCAAAGAACACTCATGGTATGCACTCACTGATAAGAGGATATTAGCCCAGAAACTTGGAATACTCAAAATTCATTTCAAATATCAAATGATGACCAAGAAGGAGTAAGGACAAGGTTGGATCCTTAGGTCCTTTGTAGAAAGGAGAAAACATACCCACAGAAGGAGATACAGAGACTAAGGGTAGAGCAAGTCTGAGGGAAAGACCATCAGAGACTACCCCACCCAGGCATCCATCCTCTATACAATGCTGGGTTACAAAACCCAGACATTATTGTGGATGCCCACAAGTGCTGGCTGATTGGAGCTGGATATAGCTGTCACCTGGGAGGCTCTGCTAGTGCATGACAAATACAGACGAGGACGGACACTCTCAGCCAGCCATTGACCTGAGCACAGGGTCCCCAATCAGGGAGCTAGAGAAAGGACCCAAGGATCTGAAGGGGTTTGCAGTGCCACAGGAGGAACAACAATATGAGCCACCCAGTATTCCCAGAGCTCCCAGGGATAAAACCATCAATCAAAGCATACACATGGAGTTACCCATGGCTCCAGACACATAGGCAGCTGAGGATGGTCTTGTTAGACACCAAAGGGAGGAGAGGCCCTCGGTCCTGGAAAGAGTAGTGTAGAGGAATATCAGGACAGGGAAGCAGGAGAGGGTTGATTAGGGAGGGGGCGATGGTTTATGGGATTTTCGGAAGAGGGGGAAACCAAGAAAGGGGATAACACTTGAAATGTAAATAAAGAATATAGCTAATAAAAAAGGAAAATATGTAATAAAAAGAAAAGAAAGAAATACAAAGGGAATAGATAAACATAATAAAGACAGTTTACTGTAAGCTCATAACCAACATCATCTTAAATGAAAAGAAAATAAAGGAATTCCATTACCATAAGAACAAGACATTTATTTCTACTCTCCCTACTAATTGAATATGATACTTGAAGACTTATCTAGACAGGACAAATAAAGAAGATCAAGGTAGATACGAATTAGAAAGGAAGAAATCAAAGTACCATTATTTGCAGGTGATATTATAGTATACATATATGACCCTTAAAATCCACTGAAGAATTTTCATAGATAATAAAGAATTTCAGCAAGGTAGCTGGATACAATAATAACTCACAAAAATCAATAGCCCTCCTACTTTTTTTATTATTTTCTATATTCTTTGTTTACATTCCAAATGATTCCCCCTTTCCCGGTTTCCCCCTCCCCATAAGTCCCATAAGCCCTCTTCCCTCTGCCCGTTCCCCAATCAACCCCCTCCCACTTCTCTGTCCTGGCAATCTCCTACAATGCTGCATCAAGCCTTTCCAGGACCAGGGTCCTCTCCTTCCTTCTTCTTGGGAATGATTTGATATGTGAGTTGTGTCTTGGGTATTCAGAGCTTCTGGACTACTATCCACTTATTGGTGACTACATTCCATGTGTGTTCTTTTGTGAATGAGTTACTTCACTTAGGATGATATTATCCAGATCCAACCATTTGCCTAAGGATTTCATGAATTCATTGTTTTTAATTGCTGAGTAGTATTCCATTGTGTATATATACCACATTTTCTGTATCCATTCCTCCATTGAGGGGCATCTGGGTTCTTTCCAGCTTCTAGCTATTATAAATAAGGCTACTATGAACATAGTGGAGCATGTGTCCTTATTGCATGCCAGGGAATTCTCTGGGTACATGCCTAGGAGTGGTATGGCAGGGTCCTCTGAAAGTGTCATGCCCAGTTTTCTGAGGAACCGCTAGACTGATTTCCAGAGTGGTTGTACCATCTTGCAGTCCCACCAGCAGTGGAGGAATGTTCCTCTTTCTCCACGTCCTTGCCAACACCTGCTGTCTCCTGAGTTTTTAATCTTAGTCATTCTGATTGGTGTGAGGTGAAATCTCAGGGTTGTTTTTATTTGCATTTCTCTAATGACTAATGATGTTAAACATTTCTTAAGTTGTTTCTCAGCCATCTGAATTTCTTCTGAGCTTATGCTCTAAGATCATTGGCAAATGGGACCTCATAAAATTACAAAGTTTCTGTAAGGCAAAGGACACTGTCAGGAGGACAAAACGGCAACCAAAAAAGTGGGAAAAGATCTTCACCAACCCCACATCCGACAGAGGGCTAATATCCAATATATACAAAGAACTCAAGAAGTTAGACCCCAAAGAACCAAATAACCCTATAAAAATGGGGTACAGAGCTAAACAAAGAATTTTTACCAGAAGAAATTTGGATAGCCGAGAAACACCTTAAGAGATGTTCAACATCAGAAGAATGCGAATTGACCCACACTTATCTCCTTGTACTAAGCTCAACTCCAAGTGGATCAAGGACCTCCACATAAAACCAGACACACTGAAACTATTAGAAAAGAAACTTGGGAAGACACTGGAGGACATGGGCACAGGGGGAAAGTTCCTGAACAGAACACCAGTAGCTTATGCTCTAAGATCAAGAATTGACAAATGGGACCTCATAAAATTACAACGTTTCTGTAAGGCAAAGGACACTGTCAGAAGGACAAAATGGCAATCAACAACATGGGAAATGATCTTCACCAACCCCACATCCGACAGAGGGCTAATAAACAATATATACAAAGAACTCAAGAATTTAGACCCCAAAGAACCAAATAACCCTATCAAAAAATGGGGTACAGAGCTAAACAAAGAATTTTCACCAGAAGAAATTCGGATGGCCGAGAAACACCTTAAGAGATGTTCAACATCATTAGTCATCAGGGAAATGCAAGTCTCCTGAGTTTTTAATCTTAGCCATTCTGACTGGTGTGAGGTGAAATCTCAGGGTTGTTTTGATTTGCATTTCCTTAATGACTAATGATGTGAGATGGCTCAGCAGTTAAGAACACTGACTGCTCTTCCAAAGGTTCGCAGTTCAAACTCAATCACCCACTTGGTGACTCACAACCATCGTAATGAGATCTGATGCCCTCTTCTGGAGTGTCTGAAGACAGCTACAATGTTCTTACATATAATAAATATGTAAATCTTAAAAACAAAAACAACAACAACAAAAAAAACCACCCCGTAACAATAGCCTTCCTATATACAAATGACAAACAGTCTGAGAAAAAGCAAAACAGGGAAACAACAGTTTTCACAAAACCCTAAAATAATATAAAATATCTTGGGGTATTTCTGTTCAAACAAGTGAAAGACTTGTATGGTAAAAACATCAAGTCATTGAAAAAGGCAAACTCAAGATCCTGCAAGACAGATCTCTCATGCTCATCGATCGATAATATTAACAGCAGAAATGGCTACTCTACCACAAAAGATTTACAGATTCAATGTGATCCTCACCAAGACTCCAATGATTCTTTACATGTCTTAAAAGGGAAGGTTTTGGCTTCATATGGACAAACAAAAAACACAGCACAGCTAAAAACCAATTGTGAATAATAAAAGAACTGTTGGAGGTTTCACCATCTCCCATTTGAGATTGTACTACAAAGCTAGAGTGAAAAAAAACACATGGTATTGTCATGAAAACAGATATGTTGGTCAATGCAATCATATTCTAGATGTATATGCATAAATGCACATGATTTTTGATAAAAAAGTGAGGAAGAGAATGTTCTCAGATACAATGCAGACAAACATGATCCCTGATTGTCAGCCTTGAAGGAAGAAGTGTTGTGCACTTAATCCTTTGTTTCTACCTTCTTTCCCCCATGTGCCTTAGGTTTAAGTCCGTGTCTGCAAAAATGGTTCCCAGGCGTCCGGGTCTGTAGTTTATTTTTACATGCATTTTTCCAATTATAACCACTAGGAGGCGCTGCTTCACTTGTTCATCCTCTTGCCCTGTTTATAGGTTTTTGCTTCACCAGTCACTAGGGTCAGTATTTTGTTTAAAAAAAAATGTTTGAAAGATGAACTTTCAACTGTAATTTAACACACAGGTGAACTGTGTTTTCTTATGTTAGCAATAATGAAATTATTACATATTTTTAAAAGATATACCCCGTAAAAAACAATGACAAATGAACAAAGAAAAATCTGATATATGTGTGTGTGTGTGATATGTGTGTGTATGTGTATATGTGCATATATGTATATATGTATATGTGTATATATGTATATATGTATATAGGTATATGTGTATATACACAATGGGGTTTTTATTAAGTAACAAAAAATGATAAAATTATGCCATTTTATGAAAAATGAATGTAACTGGACATATCATTATATTTATTGAAATGAATACACAGTAGACACACAAATACAAGTGACATATTTTCCTCAATTTTAGACTAGACACACATAACACATACAACACACAAAACATATATACAACATAATCTCCTGCACACATAGCATGGAAGTAAAGAGAGGCTAAGGGAAAGAGGGAGACTTGGAGGTGGAGATGTGGAAGAGGAGAGTATGGGTGTGGCCCAAGCTCATACCATGTATAAGAGAAATTGTCTCTATGGAATTCATACTGTATGCAATGATTATGTCCCAAGGAATGCCATGTGTGACACCTTCAGTCATTGGCAAGTTTTGCTAAGTGAGATGATATTACATTTCTGGGAGTTCACTGTCTTAGTTACCTGTGGTCTTCAAAATGTGAAGGTCACAAATGCAATATGGTTTACTATTTAGCCTACATTTTTACATTTAGCCTATGCTTACAGAATTGTACTCATTACTACCTTAGCTCTAGGTAATTAGAAGCCTAGCTTTGATTTGTAACATTAAAAAAAGGATTTTGCCTTTTTTTAATGGGGGTATTACACTCTGGGAATGTCAAACTCTTTCTAACATGACCACAGTACACAGTGAACTGGACAGAGTAGCATTTCACCATAAAGAAACATGAACATTGTTAGTTCAGTTTTAAAAGTGATCATCTTTATCTTTATCCTGGCAAACTCCCAAACAAATGAGACAGAGCGTAGCAAGTTTATTTAGCCAAGCTTTCCAGCACAATAGCTAGGCAGCATTAGTCTATTTCAATCCTCTAAAATAGCCTGGCTACCTCCAGTTAAAATCTCCGTGATGCTTGCATTTTAGTCGTTTTAGTATTGATCTGGCTCTCTGTGCTCCAGTAGCATTCCCATGGTGGATTCTGGACCCTTTCCTGGTGATGCATCCTCCCTTCCTCCTCCCACTACCTGTCCCCTGGCTGGAATCAGAAGTCCCACCCTATTTTTTCCTCTGCTCAGCCACTGGCTGATCAGCTTTTATTGATAAATCAGAGACTAAATGGGGAGCCATGTTTCCACAACATTGAGACCTGAGATTCTTAGAATAAACATTACAATGGCATGTCTGGTTTGCAACCAGATATGGGGGCAGAGAAAGCAACATTTGAATAATACAAAGATAATCTTTACACAATGTATACTAGCATGATGACTTCAAAACAGATAGGATTCAAATGTAGTAAAGAAGAAAATGATGGTCCCCAAGCTTGTGTTACCTTAAAATGCAATTTATATAATTTTACATGACTTACTTTGAAACAGCACCTGTGCTTAACGATCACTTTTTTTAAATCTAAAACATTCACAAACTAGAAAAGCTACTAGCTCCTGCATCCTATTTCCTGATAAGTACCTAAAACCTTCACTTACAAGGTTAAACCTTACTCAAAAGCACCTAATCTTAGTTCTGTTATGTGGGATGTCAGATGTCTTGCACATATTACTTCTGTTTCTAGCATGCTGGCCGCAGGCTAGACCACAGGTTGTCCACCTTTGGGTGGCAACCCCTTTGGCAAACCTCAATTTCCAAAAGTATTTGCATTACAGTTTATAACAGGAGCAGAGTTACAGTTTTGATGTGGTAGTAAAAAAATGTATTGTGGGAGCTCAGAACAACATGAGGAACTGTATCAAAGTGTGACAGTGCTTCTCAAATGAATCATTTTAAGTACAGATCGAAAGACTCTCTTGAATGTGCTTTTCATTCTTTAAGCACTATCTATAATACAATTATTCTCTGTCAACAAACTCCTCATTCTTCTGTTCACAGATATGGTTAATACAGGAGTAATAGATTTGAAATACATATTGTACTACCCTAAAACCCTAGAGTCTACCATTTTCTTCTCTTTCTCATGACTTTAATATTAGTTGTAAGCAATTCCAATATATATATATATATATATATATATATATATATATATGTGTGTGTGTGTGTGTGTGTGTGTGTGTGTATACATACACACACATATATATGTGTGTATATGTATATATATACATGTATATATATATAATGGGTGAGCAAAACCTGATGTTAAATAATCAAACATAATTTTATTGCATTAAAATAGAGATTCTTTGCTATAGAACCCAAAGAAGAAAGTGTTTCACAGATTACCAAGTCAATGAGATTGAATTCTATGGAAAATAAAAATAAGTAAAGAAAGAGACTTAGTAGGTAAAGATTCTAAAAAGGAATGTTTAAAAAAAACAGTGATAATACATCTAGGAAAGATATATGTGATTTCAATTCAAATCTTATTTTGACAAAATAAAAGAAATAGTAATTTTGGATAAAAAAATAAAAAAGAAGTGTGACAGTATTCTCAAGGTTGAATTCCACTGGTCTAGACCAAGGGGGTTGCAGAGATACTCAGGAAAATTAAAGGACTGAAGGCACTGAAGGGGTTTGCACCCTCATAGGAAGAACAACAACACCAACCAAGACCTCCCCAGAGCTCCCAGGAATTAAACCACCAACTGAAGAGTACACATGGAGAGCCCCATGGCTCCAGCTGCTTATGTAGCAGAGGATGATCTTGTTGGGCATCAATGGAGGCGAGGCCCTTTGGTCCTGTGAAAGTTCAATACCCCAGTATAGGGAATACCAGGGTGGGGAGGCGGGAGTTGGTGGGTTGGTGGGGGAACATGATTTTAGAAGCAGGGAGTGGGGATAGGATAGAGGTTTTGGGAGGGGGTACTGGGAAAGGGCATAACATTTGAAATGCAAATAAAAATATCAAAAAAAGGACAATTTGATCTCATCTCCGATAAAGTATTTAAAAGAAAAATATGGGCTAGACCCCAATAAACAGATGACTGCTTCTCTCACCGCTTCCTCTCTGAACACTCCGTCCATGCACACCCTTTCCTATACACACACACACACACACACACACACACACACACATTAAAATAAACTTCTCTTCCTACAAGGACACCCTATAATGAAGTTGTTCGTTCCATCTTCCATGCTGAGAAACTGAAGCATGTCTAAGTGTTATAGGTATTTTTTTCTGCTTATTTATGCTGTGGCAGATTGGTGTCCAGTCACTTACAAATGATAGTGGCTAAGCTTTAATGTCAATTTCAAAGAGTAAGGAGGGAAGGGGTCACCTCTATTGAGGAATTGCCTCCAGCAAATTAGCCTGTAAACATTTTTCTGAATGTTTATATTGATGTAAGGGGGCCAAGCCCACTCTGGGCGACATTATCCCTAGGCAAGTGGGCCTGTGTACATGAAGACCAGCTGCTCAGCAATAAATAAATAAATAAATAAATAAATAAATAAATAAATAAAATCCCCAAATCAACAAGCCTTTCAAGCAACCTTCCTCCATGGTTTGACTTCTCTCCTGAATGCTTCATGCTCCTGGTTTGACTTCCCTCCTGAATGGACTATATTCTGTAGACAAGTTAGACCTTTGCTCCTCTACTTGTTTTTGGTCAAGTTTTATCACAGTAACAGCAGGCAAACAGTGGACACAAATTAAGCAACAAGCAATTTGTACCTCAACATGCAATGTATGATGGCAACCCAATTGCCCCAATCTCACTGTTACAATACTGTAATTGAAATAATACTATCAACAAAAGAAAAGAATTCCACGCCTTGTAGGCCGGCCTTAGATCCATGTGCACTGCTGAAGGCACAGGGAACATCCTTACTAAGGCTCCAGAATCAACTCTTCTGGTGAATCCGGCCCTTGGAGAATTCACCTGGTCCACCCTCCAGTTTGATCTATCATTGCAGTTGTAGTTGGTCCTTCCTCCATTACATCTGAAGCAAACCATGCAGCTGCCGTGCTAGCTGCTGTTCTCAGAAACCCATCCTGCTTTGTGAGAGGAGGGCACTGCTTCTTGAAGCAGAAAAAAAATCCTTTGAAAGTACACATTCTTTAGATTCTCAGCAGCTTTTCATCAGTGTGACAAAGTGGGTCGTACACAACCTTATTGGCTTTGTTGTTTTGTTAAAATTGAGTATTGAAACTGATTCTGGTAATTGGTCTTCCTGTTTATTTCTTTGGTTTCTTTCCCTCCAAATGATCACCCAAGACAAGTCTCTAAAATAGAATATTGCAAAGTGTTGTTTTTCATAACAATTTATCAACGGTTTTTCATTACCTACTATAGAAAATGTGAATTTCTTACGCAAGGTTATCTAGTCTTTGACTCCCCACTCTCATATGTCTCCATCTTCAATTGATTTTCTTGGTATTTACAGTTCTGATAATGTAATCTACTGATGACATTTAATTCCTTGAATATATGGGACACTTTCTCATAATCCAAATTTTCACACACAAGTCTGTCTTGGCTTGCCTTTACTCCTTGGTTTGTATACATATCTGTGTTTCAAATTACACTTGATAGGGTTTGATATATTCTGCCCAAATAAAGTTAATCAGTCCCTGCTCTGGGCTCCAATAAATACATTGTATCTATATCCACTATATAATCAAACATATACTGGTAAAGAAATTATAAAGTAATTTACTATTCAACAATTTTGATATGCATTTGCTTAAGTCATCATTGAGGAGGAAAGCAAACTTGAATCCTAATTAGATAGATAAATTTGCCTATTTTTCCATAAAGAATGAAGTGTTAGTTGAATATTTGACATTAGAGGATATACATTGTAGGCTTAGACTTTTCAAAACCCACTGTATTTAGGGTTTTGATGCACTTCTACTTCCTTTCTAGCCCACAGACCAGAGATGGGGGTAAAAAAAGAAGGCTAATAGGAAATGGGTTTGTGGACTTGTTTAGAAGTAGTTCTTTGAGGTGATTCCACTCTTCTTCGTCAGGATACCAGCAGTCCAGTTCAATAGCAGACACCAGGCATGAATGAGTAGCAGCAGCACAATCCAGCAGAAACTGCAAGGCTCTGCAATATTGCCACCAGTCATCAGACGTGGCCTGAATCAGTCAGAACACCAGGAGACGTGCTTTGGTGTGTTTCTGTCTATGACATGAAGACAATGAAGACCAGTGAAAACCAGTGGAGACCACTGGAGTGCTGCAAGGCACAGCAAATGCAGGAGCATCCTCTCTCCTCTGCGGTGTTCAGTGTATATCCTTTCTGACCATCATGCACCCTCTCACATGTTTGTTTTCAGCAAAACATCACATGGCTTCTCCCAAGACAGCCTCCAGAAAAACATCAAGTGACATAACTGAGTTGTTAAGAGACCAGCAATTTCTACCTAAACAAGTCACCTTTGCCAGGCAGTGGTGGCGCACGCCTTTGATCCCAACACTTGGGAGACAGAGACAGGCAGATTTCTGAGATCGAGGCCAGCCTGGTCTACAGAGTGACTTCCAGGACAACCAGGGCTACACAGATAAACCCTGTCTTGAAAAACAAACAAACAAACAAAAACCACAAAACAAAACAAAAAAAAGTCACCTTCAATGTTTCTGAGTTGATCATAATTTGATTTTGTAACTGTCAATGCTGAGGATGCTTCTCTGAATAGCCAAAAGTCACAAGTAGGTTTAGGGCTGTTTTAGAAAGTTTTGCAAATTCTGCCTGTCAAATTCACTAAGTCATATTTTTGGAAATTCAAGGCAAGTTAAACAGAAATGTCAAATATCTAATATTTGAATAAAATCAACCTAAAGATATATTAATTCTATACATGCCAAGGAGTAATAGCAGGTGGGTATTAAAAGTCTCCTTTCCAAAATTAAAACACTCTGCTTTTATAGACTAGAAAATGCTGTACTCACAGTGAAATCAAAGGAATTCATAACACGACACTCTTCCTGAATCTGCAGCGTGGTGCCTGGAGTTCAGTGGCATTGTGTGATGTGATAGCCCGTGCATTTCAAATTGCCCATGTGTGCTCAGAACCAACACTGCAGCGGGCTTGTTGCGAGCTGGGCCACCTCCAGCAGATTCATGATGTGCTTCAACCGCTGGTTGTTATGCTTACAGAAAACTCTTTACTGTTGTCAGGCGTTCTGTAACATCCACGCTCCATGTGTGAACCTGTATGGGGTCTCTACTCATACTTTAAGATAGGATTACATTTGTAGAAGTAATTTGCATGTTTACTTTTAGACACACACCCACTGTAATGCCGGGCAAGGTGTGGTCTCTATATTAAATACATCAATAATAGTAAGAGTCCATTCTTATTAGTAAGTCCTAGTTTGGATCCAGAGTTTTCTCTTACTTGCTTTATGACCTCATAGAATCTTTTAAGCTTTTCCAATTTGTAATGTTCACAACTCCAAATTAGTAAAGATGATAAAATTGGTGATATTTAGAAATTACAATAGTATTTATTAGAAATGGAAGTCAAATGCCCATCCTACGGTAAGTATTTTATATGAACTAAATTAAAACTTTGACGAATTAGTAATTTTATGGTGATTTTGAAATTTTCTCATACAAGATTATATTGGACACTATATAAAATGTTTTGTTTTATTAATATCAGAAACATTTCATGACTGAAGAGTCCCATCATATCTATATTAATCATGGTAAATGTGATTGTATATACCTAAGACCAATCCATGGTGCTAATAAGTAATAATGACTTACCATTGTTGGATACACTACATTGAGGAAAGGATACTTTTAAAACTAAGTTATTAATAGGTGTGGGTACTATTTTATTATTGGTGGTACTATTTTATTATTAGTCATATGGGACCAGGCTGGTGAGGTGGCTCATGTTTAGAGCATTAATTAATCATGTGAGTAATTCATGCACTATTATTTATTTTTTAATCTTTTGTCCTACTTATTTAAATGCATTTTAGTAAGACAACATCATCTCAGTTTTCCAAAAAGAAAGCAGTTCTCTTTTCCCCTAGGTCGTTATAAGCTTGAAAAGGCTATGTACTAATTAACAATCGTTTGAAAAGGCAAAGTACTAAGTAACAATCAATACAGCACTTCTTTAGGGACTCCACTGGAAGACATGAAGCAGCTAGCTCACAGGCCAGGAACTGTAAGGCTAAGCATGAGACATTGCTTTTCTTATAAAGCTGTCTCAAGGTGACCCTTTCAGAGAGCTCATTTGTCTCTGAGCAGAATTTCCATTTTAAACACTCTCTACTGATGTAAATGTATGGCTGGGACTATGGTCCGAGACATGTCCTGATTCTTATTGCTGGCTTGGAGCTTGCTTCAAGTCTTTCAGTTGAGGATGCTGAGGAAAACTAATTGAATCCATCCATGATTTAATTTGGCAAAGCGTACAAGCAAAACGAAGTTGAATTCTACAAGACCCAAAGTACTTTCTAACTGTATTTTAGTACTAAATACTGAACAAAACTCATCGTCACAAAAGATGAAAAGTGAGGTTTCTTGCCTCCATCTCTGAGAATTGTTATAGCTCCAATATGCAGGAAATCTATGCTTCCACACTGACTCTCTTGGGTAGGAATGTTGTGGCTCCCTAGGATCCGGGAGGTCATTATTCCTATGTGACAGGCAGATGTAGCCACCTAGGGTCTGCAAAGGCAGATCTCTGTGGAGGCCATCCTTTGAAATGGTTATGTGACCAGGGTGAGAAAGAGGAATTACTCTGGCAACCACTGGAGAATTCTGTTTTGCTTGATTTTTGGCTAAAATTCTTCATGTGTTCAACAGTTTGAGGGGAAAAAGTATCAAATGCTATGTGCAATTTCCTCAGAAATATTTCATGCCTACAGTGCCTCGATCTTGGTTAAGGAAAGTATTTACTTGAATGTGGTTCAAGTCTATGTAGACCATTTCCATATGTAGATTTGATGTGTTCCTACTGCTCAAGCTTTTCAGAAATCCAGTCTGGAAATATGTGATTTGGTGTAGGTCTTAAAAAGCTGTGGTGTGTGCCTGTGGTGTCTATGGGGTTTTGTTGCTGATGGTAGTGGTGATGGTGGTGGTGGTGGTGGTGGTGGTGGTGGTGGTGGTAGTGTGTGTGTGTGTGTGTGTGTGTGTGTGTGTGTGTGTGTAGGGAGTGAGTGTCTCTGTGTATATGCACATTATATATGTGTTGTGAGTATATGTTATATGTGGAGAGCATATATTGTGTGTTGTGTGTATGTGTGTACATGAAGTATGTATATTCTGAAGTTTATGCTTGTATCATGTAAATGATGTGTGTGGGAGATATATTTTTCATACATAGTGTTTATGTATGTGATGTATATATGTGGAATTTGTATATGCAGTGCATCTATGTGCTGTGTGCAAAATATGTCCATGTGTTGCAATTATGCTAATAGTATTAATGATTACCATCTAATTAGAGGAATGCTTATCCTCTGCTTTCCTCCTTCAGAAGGAGAGTTGAAGAATAAGATGCTTTATTTTATCCAGTGGCTTTTCTAATAACCTTATGCCTCCCTTTCTGATTTTATAAGGTGACATTTATTTATGAAGAGAAATGTGTACACATGACCATCTGTTAGGGAAATTTGAACATGAAAGAAATGACACAGTTCAAGAACAAGTGGGGATGAAGAGGTCCAAGCAGGAGAGCCAGAAAATGCATGTGAAGAATTTAAAGAGTGATTCCTTCTTACTAAGGAAAGCATACAAACACAGCTGAAGGGTTCTTAAATGATCTCCATTTTACTTGACAATATCAACATGCACTACAATCAGATGATTGTAAGTGCACAAGATCTTTTCAAGGGACTTCGAGCCTTTCTTGAAAAATGAGGCTTCACATTCTAAGGAAACAAATAAAGCTATTGTCTCATATTTATTTCAGAGGAAAAAATACTACATCATATTAAAATAAATACTAATAGGACTCACTGAAAATTTAATGTGACTTGGACACTCTGCAGACCATGTACAATTCCCTTCCTCTAGTCAATACTGTTCTTACCTTTGGTCCAAGCTATAATGATCTTCACTTTGGAGCCCAGAAAGTGGAGTTTTTGGAGTGAAATTAATGTGTGTGTGTTGGGTTAGGGTGGTGTCACATAATTAACAGTTTCAGGAAGCTGTTCCAATTCTTTGTGAGATTCTCAATGTTTTGAGGTGCAATTGTGACCAAGCGGAGGGAATCAGGCAGAGAACATATGTGAGAATTTCCAGCACAACTAAACTGACTTTGGTAAGATGATTTTATTCATGGAGAATAGAGTTTTATGCCTCAGTACAATTTCTGTACTTATCAATTGTGATTGTTCACTTTCTAGTTCTGGGAAGTTGAAATGTTCTTTCCTGACTCTGAAGCAACAATAACTATAATTTTCCCTGTGCTGTGTCCAAAATTCTGGTGATATTTACAATCTTACCCTTTATAGGAGAACAACTTGTAATAAACACTCTATGGCAACATAAAACCTTCAAGAGATAATAACATGAATGAAAACATTAATTGGCAATCGCTGCCTAGTTTTAAATACTGGCAGTTACTTCACTAAATTATTTATGTAAGAGCAAGATTGGATAAGAGCTTCGAATAGTTAAGACTATGCTTATTTGAACTATTTTTTTCAAACCTTCAAATGTTATAAATTATCAGGATTGTGCCCCATGACCTAGAGTGTTTCCATTGGTAGTAAAGCTTTGTGTGACTCCAGACCGAGCCATGCTCAGCAGGCGCCATGATGAAGCAATGGGATATCCAATGAAATACTGCCAGTGTGGGGGCTGGGAGGAAGGCAAGCCTGTAGTGACATGGTACTCGCAAAGACAAATTGGCAGGCAAGGTACACAGATTTCCCTAAATAGCAATAGTTCTCCTAGGGAGAAAAAAAAACCCTCCTCTTCTTAAGGAAGGAGGAGGGGGAGATGGTGGGTAAGTAATTTAAATAATGAAGAGGATAGGAGGAGTACCTGTTGTGAAAATGTTCTAGATGCCTCATGGTTCATAAATAGGTTCTTAGTCCCCAAATCCAGCATATGGAGTGATGGGTGCTTCAATTTTTCTTGGTTATATTTATTACTTCATTACAGATACACAAGCATGCAATTATGAATGTAATATGTAAATATGTATGTATGTATAAATGTTTTCAAAAAAAGTAAAATTCACTATGTTGCTTTGTATGTGAACCACATTGGGTCATGAGGTGCTCAGATATTTGATTAACCATCATTTTGGTTGTTTTTGAGGAGTCTTGGCACTGAATTTGGTATAACAAATAAGACAAATTATCTTCACTAATACAGACGGACCTCATTCACTGTCGTGCTGAATCAACTGGAACTTGGAAAGCTGAATAAGAGTGAAAGCAAATGCCTGAATAACTTCAAAGAGGGACACCAACTCTTCCTTGTTCCAGATTTTAGACTTAACCTCTAGAGGTTTAGTATATGCTTCCTTGTAGATTTATATGTCATATGAGAAAACTATTTTTATAATAACTACATGTACTGACACGTAAATATATATGTATAAATGCATCTAAATGTATTATCTGGATGTAGAGATGGCTCAGCAGTTAAGAGCACTTGCTGCTCTGTGGAGGGCTTGAGCTCAATTCCAAGCACCAATTTCATCCACAACTCCATTTGCAGAGGATCAGACATTCTCTTCTGGCCTTATAATATGTATACATATGCACACACCCATAAGACTATAAATAAAAAATAAGCCTTTAAGAATTTTCTTTGATTAAATAATATTTCTTTTATATTTGTAATAAATACATGCATTTTTATGTTTATGTACCAAATTGTTTATTGGAACTATCATTTTAGTGAATGTTCTTGCATTCAAATCTTGACAATCTATCATACGTGGAATGCTATGCACTACAAGGACCTACTGGAAATGATGTAATTCAGCAGTGGGCATCTGTAGAGCCTGTCAGTCAGCGGGTGCATTAGAAATAAACTCAGGAGAAATCACTTGGGATATAAGAACTGTAAAAGTCACAAAGGCTACAGATGCATAATCCTAAAGACTCCTTGCTTGGCAAGAGTAAACTCAACAATTACCTGCATGTGCAAAATATGCTTTTCCTCTTTTAATTCCTTAAACCCCCTTTTCCTCTTATTTTTGCTCAAAGTCCAGGATTTTAGAAAGTAAATTGGAGCCCCTTGTCGAGAGAATAGTATTTTATGGGTGTATCACCTGTCAATCAAAAGGCCTATGGCCTATGGTTTTTGGTAGGAAATAGATTTGGGACATCCGAGAGGCAGAAGGGATTCTGGGATAGAGGCGGGCAGAGAAAGAGTCACCCTGAAAGATGTAAGGAGACAGATACACGCTACCTAAGCACAGATAACCAGCCATATGGTAGAATATAGGTTAAAAATATTGGGTTGTTTTAGTTATGATTATACTCAGAGAAGAGCCTAGCTATATGGCCAAGGTATTTGTAAATATATTTTGAGTCTGAGTCATATTCCTGGGACTATGGGACTGGGAGGTAGAACGGGGCCTAACTTCTACAGCCTCTCTCAAAGTGATGTCCCATTCATCTGAAGACCAGGTGATGGTGTACGGTAGGCTTATCGGGAATGTTGGCAGAATAGACCAGTCATTCATCCATGAATTCCCAAGCTGGGAGAGAAACAAGCTGGGGTTCACAAGTCTGTAGCACATGGGGAGGAGAGAATGTTAAGAAGAAGGAAAGAAGGAAGACAAGCTGAAGGAGAAGGAGAAGTACGGGGAGGAGAAGGAGGGGAGAGAGAACAGGAAGAGAAGGAAGATAACAAGGATGGGAGAAAGACAGACTGGAATATTTCTCCTAGAAGTTGAATGGGTATGAATATAAGTATCATTTTTCTCTCTTAGAAAGGAGATATTGTTTGTCTTTGTTTTACCTGTATTTATTCATTCATTTCTAGACACGAGGCATATGCGTGCAAAGGCTTACATGTGGAGGATGGAGGAACACCTGTAGGCATCAGATCCTTGTCTCTACAGTGTAGGTTCTAAGCCTCAAACTCGGGTTGTCAGGCTTGATGGCAAGCCTCCTTACCCACTGAACCGTGTTGTCATCCTGGCATTTACCTCTTAGGAATCCATCTTTCTGTATTCTGGGCTCTCTATCACTTACATTAACTGCTTTAAGATTTTTTTAAAGAGAATGCTATTGCCATACTCATGGCAGAAGTTGGCTTCATTCAGACGGTTCATACAAGTACAGATGTACTTTGACCATATCCTCCTATACTTCCTCCTCGCTCTTCCCTGCCATTTGTCCCCTCTGGTTCTCTGAGCAGTTTCACTTCTATTTCAATGGCAGGTATGTGTGCATGATTTTTATGAATTTATAGAACATGGAGAGTTAAAAAATGCTGAGATAACCTTCCTTAGAATCAAGGTACAGGTTGTGGGTAGAGAGAAGCTCTTACTAATGAAAATATCACCCTACCTACAATCTCCCTGCCTTCCCCTCCCAATAAAAATCCTCATATACCTTTGAAACTGGACAAAGGAGCTAGGATGAGTCCTTGAGGCCCGAAGTTCAGAAATCAGACATAGACTTAGTTCTGGGACAAAAGGAATGTCAGGGAGGGAACAGAGCTGGCTGCCTGCAGTAGATCAGGCTGAGTGTAGGTAATACCATCATTTATGAGGAAGAACGTGGATATCAAGCATTTCTGGAAGATGAGAGATTTTGATGTGTATGTCAAATGGTGATGAGCTGAAAAATCTGCCTCTAGTATGTAAAGATGCAAAGTTGAAGATTGGCTCTCTGAAATGGATTTGTCAGGATCTCGATGCTCACGCTTCTTCATCAATTCACAGCAGTTTCTGTGCAGGTTTGCTGCTGCATGTGGCCTGGAGGGTTCTTTTTCTTAGACTTAGCTCCCCGCTCAGGCAAGCCTTTAGTCAACCAATTCCTCCTTAGCAATAAGAGTCTCTGTCTGGAATATTGGTACTTAAATGAAGAGAAAGAAGCTAGACATTTACTGCTTGTGAAATTATCATATAACCTTAACGTTTCCTCTAGTTCCTCTTTTGACCAATTTTCATGGATTTCCATTTATTTGTTGCTTGGCTGATTGATTTCATAATAAACGATCTTAGTTTATTATAATAATTAATAGTTTTCTATGTTTTTCCCCTGGGGCTTTTGTGGCATTGCTATGAGCAGCAAATTTTACACTGCCGTCTTCTGCAGCTAACCTTAAAACATTAGAATTCTTCTAAGTTTTAAAGAAACTCAACTTATGCCAAACCAGAATTTATGACTTGAGCATAGAAACACATTTCAGGTCTAGCTTGTATAAAACAGAATCAGAGATCTTATTAAAGATACTCTAGTGCAGGCTTAAGCATGAGGGTTGATATAGAAACAGAAGCACCCCAAAAGACACAGCCAATAGAGGGATGTGGACTTCTTTTAGAAAAGTCAGAGACACAATTCTTCCCGAGTCATGGGGCTCATTGCAGAAGAGCAGGCAGAAAGGTTGCAGAAGCAAAGCAGTGTTTTCTGGACCCAACATGGCAGGTGCACACATAACTGATGATATCTGTGACTCTGTGTGCCAGAACTGCACAAGGCCAAGCTGAGCAAAATCCCACAATAAAGGGGGTTTGTAATCAGGGAGTCTCACACCTGACTGAGGGCCTATTGGCAACTGAAGACTACTGGGGAGGGTAAACCAGTTGCCTTGAGTGCTGGGGCCCTTGAGAGGCACTCACACTCCAGTTGATGGCCCAGCACCTGGCACCCAGGACAGCATTCAGTGGATCCCATAAGATTAAAAAGTGTGTTTTTTTAAAAAAAAAATACTTAAAAAGGTAGGAATGATGGGGAAATAGAAAGTGACTGAGAGAGGAAATGGAGGGTGGGTATGATCAAAGTATATCATATGCATGCATAATGTTCAATAAATAAAAAGAAAGTCAAACACACTCAAGTGTGAATATGGGATTATCAAGGGATGTCTGAGTTCATTGCTTCAGCAATGGCCATATATACAGTTGGCGTGGCTCTCAACCTACATCTGAAATGAGTTGAGCCACCATACTTGCTTACACAAATGGCTTAGTGCCCATACTTGTCCTGTAAATTGAATTTCTGGTGAGATTTCTCAAAAATTGCAGGCTCTCGGTGTGCACGGGAGAGAGGACTCAGCTGTTGCTAAATGTGCTGACACTTTTGTCCCCCCATTAGTGAATGGCTCCCACTGGACTCCTGGTCAGGAGTTCTTTCCCTTTGCCATGTGCTCTATCTCTCTGCCATGTTCATTTCCTTATTTTATTTGAATTTTTTTTCCGGCATTTTGTTACATTATCGAGCAAATGGAAAGAGAGAAGACATGTAAGGATGTGTGCTGTCAAGCCTGAAGACCTCAAGCTCAGTCTCAATTGCTGGCATGGTG